>CM059216.1:13813585-14413585 GCA_030347435.1 Clarias fuscus | reverse complement strand
GTGTGTCGCTGACATTTACAATTCATTCGTCAGTGATAAGGAAGCTGAAAATTATGCTTTTCAACTTTTCTCAACTAAAATAGGATTTCTCATGGTGTTTGCTTTTGGGAGTCATTACTTTCACATTGCACCAATTTAATCTACAGTAGATGAGTTTTGACCCGGGTCAAAACACAGTGCTGTAAGAGATAAGAAAAAAAAGAACTCTGGATTGTGGGATCCTCTGTCAGTATGAATGTGTAGGAGTTATTTATTATTATTATGATGAGGATTATTATTATTATTCATTCATCTTCTATACAGCTTATCCCTGTGGTGCAGGGGTCTTATGCACAGTGACTTAGGGCACAAAGCACAGGTAATCCATCGCAGGGCACGCACACAAAACGGGCAATTTGTTAACCCTAATTTGCCTAATCTACATGTCTTTGGACTGTGAGAGGACACCGGAGTACCCTGAGGAAACCCACCAAGCACGGGGAGAACATGCAAACTCCATGCACACAGACCCGAGGACGGGAATCAAGCCTTGACCCGCCTCTTGAGGATTGACCACACGTTCTCAATGGGATTAAGATCTGGGTAGTTTCCAGGCCATGGACCCAAAATTTCAACGTTTTGGTCCCCGAGCCACTTAGTTATCACTTTTGCCTTATGGCACGGTGCTCTATCGTGCTGGAAAATGCATTGTTCTTCACCAAACTGTTGTTGGATTGTTGGAAGAAGTTGCTGTTGGAGGGTGTTTTGGTATCATTCTTTATTCATGGCTGTGTTTTTGGGCAAAATTGTGAGTGAGCCCACTCCCTTGGATGAGAAGCAACTCCACACATGAATGGTCTCAGGATGCTTTACTGTTGGCATGACACAGGACTGATGGTAGCGCTCACCTTTTCTTCTCTGGACAAGACTTTTTCCAGATGCCCCAAACAATCGGAAAGAGGCTTCATCCGAGAATATGACTTTGCGCCAGTCCTCAGCATTCCATTCGCCATACTTTTTGCAGAAGATCAATCTGTCCCTGATGTTTTTTTTGGAGAGAAGTGGCTTCTTTGCTGCCCTTCTTGACACCAGGCCATCTTCCAGAAGTTTTCGCCTCACTGTGCGCGCAGATGCGCTGAGCAAGCTCTGCACTGGTGGCACTCCGATCCCGCAGCTGAATCCTCTTTAGGAGACGATCCTGGCGCTTGCTGGACTTTCTTGGACGCCCTGAAGCCTTCTTAACAAGAACTGAACCTCTTTCCTTGAAGTTTTTGATGATCCTATAAATTGTTGATTCAGGTGCAATCTTAGTAGCCACACTATCCTTGCCTGTGAAGCCATTTTTATGCAACGCAATGATGGCTGCACGCGTTTCTTTGCAGGTCACCTTTTAACATGTCAAGTCTGCCATTCTAACCCAATCAGCCTGACATAATGATCTCCAGCCTTGTGCTCGTCAACATTCTCACCTGAGTTAACAAGACGATTACTGAAATGATCTCAGTAGGTCCTTTAATGACAGCAATGAAATGCAGTGGAAAGATTTTTTTCGGGATTAAGTTAATTTTCATGGCAAAGAAGGACTATGCAATTCATCTGATCACTCTTCATAACATTCTGGAGTATAGTCCTTCTTTGCCATGAAAAGAAGGACTATACTCCAGAATGTTATGAAGAGTGATCAGATGAATTGCATAGTCCTTCTTTGCCATGAAAAAAAAGGACTATGCAATTCATCTGATCACTCTTCATAACATTCTGGAGTATATGCAAATTGCTATTATAAAAACTTTAGCAGCAACTTTTCTAATTTCCAATATTTATGTAATTCTCAAAACTTTTGGCCACGACTGTGTATATATGTGTGTGTATAAACATATATATATATATATATATACATACACACACACACACACACACACACACACACACACACACACACACACACACACAGTAATTATAAAATGTGCAATCTAAAAATTCATTCTGATTCACTCAACTAATTGTGATTGCGGCTAAACTTTTATTTATTCTGCAGAACACATTTACAGTATAAAATCGCATTGTTCTCAACAAGCGCGGCATTGTGACGACTCTTTCTGACACGCAATCATCCCACAAATCAGGTTCTGTAGTGTTGGTTTCAGTCAAAGCACAGAGGTATGGAATTCAGGGTTAGATTGAGTGCATTTCCACACTGTTTAACTGCAAGACTCCTAAGTCTGTGTCGAAGCTTTGATGAGGTGACTACAAGCCAAATGTTTGTATGTGTAGTGGGTGCTTTCAATAAACAGCAGCATAATCACGCAGGAAGCGGACAATCTTTCACTATAAGCTTCCTGTTAATGTGATACCCTGAGATCAACACCGCACTGAGATATTTTCCTTATAATCCTGCATGAGTGTTTAAAGCAGAACTCAGAAATGGTTTACTGGTCACGAGTTTTTATTTACTGTGGGTGAAACATGGAAGCCTTGAAACACGGAACTCACCTTCACATTTCTTACTCTCACCACTTTGCCTTCCACCTGTACAGCTATTCTCCCTTCATCCACACTTTCCCTGACAAAAGACAAGACAAAAGACATTGATCACATGAAGCAGCATTTGTCGTATTGTCTTCCAAAGAAAAGAATGATTTACATGCATAATAACACATGACACATTACCTGAGAGTGAAAAAAAGGACAAAGACAACATTCTTGAAATAAAAAAACTAAGAGTTGGTTTGTTGGTGGGGTAAGAGGAACAAAACACTTCAGGAAATACTACAGTAGTATTGCAAATATATTACGTGTTGTTGATTATTTTCTATTACAGCATGCCAAGTTGGTAAATGTTTGCCGTAGTGGCTTTGCTTCTCCAGGGTCTGAGTTCAATTCCTGCTCCAGTCTGTGTGCATGGAGTTTGCATGTTCTCCCCATGGTTGGAACGTTTCCTCTGGTTTCCCCCCAAAGTTCAAAGACATGCAGATTAGGCTAACTGGTGTTATGAACGAGTGTGTGTACGCATGTGTGCTCTGGGATGGATTGGTACCCCATGCCGGGTGTACCCCGCTTCGAGCCCCCCCATGACCCTGTATACAGGATAAAGTTCTATAGATAATGAATAAGATGAGTGAGTGAGCATGTCAAGTCAAGTTTAATTACTTACTTAATGATTAGAGAATACTCATGAACTCACTAATCCCCTCATCTGATTCAAACATCCTGTACATTCCTCCATACTACAGGACTAGGTTCATAACTAAAGTAAAACTTACTGAATACTACTGTAGGCTTAAAGCTGAAACTTTAAGGCGTTAAACCAAAATATCAAACCGAAAAGCTTTGACTTAAAATGGAAATAATCATGAAATTCCTCCCTGGTGACCTTATTTATCAAAAATAGAGTTGACTCTATAAAGAAGAGTGCACAGTAAGGCGGGTTCATCAACTCTCCCTTTACTCCGTAGCATGTCAGAAATGAAAACAGATTAGTGACCTCCTCCATGAGCTGCACAGCTGAGAGAAAGCAGACGAAAGGAGAAGAGAAAGAGAGAAAGCGAGTGAAGAGCAAGGACAGCTGTGTGTGCATTCCAGCTGTTCCAGACTGATGCAAGAGAGTGAAATCCAAAATCATTCTCATAAGGAGTCGAAGTTCATTTTCAAAAGCAAATGTTTTATTTGTCCATGTTTAGGTCTACAGGGTATATCAAAGCGACAATGCATTTGATTCCCCACTGAGTACCAAGAAGATTTCTCTTTCTCTGGCAACCCCAGAGGCAGCCCTGCCCAAAACCTCAGCAGCCTGTCCTCACGTCTCCTGGCCATGTGGAAGATTTATAAGAGTAATAGTTAAAAACACGTTAAAAGAGGAACATAATATAAACAAAGATTTTTGTGCATGATTTCCATGAAACGCTACCTCTCACAATGGTTGTTCCTTACAGAACTTTTTACTTCTGCGCTAGAAGCATTAGCTTTACCTCGTGTAATGATTTTTGCTTCTCTCTGCTCTCCCTCTAACTGTCTTTCCATTGTTTCTGGAAACTTGGGGGAAGGCCTGCGGAACTTAAATAACTTGCGGCTCATTTCCCAGTTGTACGCCGTTATGTTCTGCTTCACGTCGAAGCTAATTTAGATACGAGCTACTGCCAGATGGATAACTGCAAATGTCAACGTACCACAACAAAACAGACTACTTCTTAAATAGTGTTTACTTTGACGAAAATAGGAAGTATTGAAAAGAGGAAAAGAGGTAGTAGCAGCAGCAGCGCCTATTGTCATTGAACGCTATATAAATCTGTTCTTATTTGCATAACAGGAACAGGAAAGACATGAGGTCATCCTTTGTTATGGATGAAGAGTTTGTGGGGACATTTAAATGTCAAGTCTGATAAAAAATCCAGCTTGGTCTGATAGAGGTTGAGCTGGTTGAACTGGTAGACCGTCTTTCAGAGCTTATTAGGTGTTTAAACTGACCCATGAATGTATGGTGTTGATTTTGTAATTGCCTCCCGCTGTGTTATTTTCTGTAAAACAACAGATGACATTGCAATAGTTGAAAAATCTATCTACTTCCTATCTACTGGTTTTACCTGTTTTTAGACAGGTGATAATTGATCAGACCGAAAAGGCAGAAAGCTCTACCTCTATTATCCCTTGCCTAATAGACGAGTTACAAAAAGTCCAAAAAATCCCAATACATACTGTAGGGAACGGTTGGATCAACAGTTTTCTGGCTCTGGGATTGGTCGTTGGGCCATGTGGAGAAGGCGCCAACCTCCCCAGATCTAAGCCTGTATTATTTTTACTGTACCTGCAGGAGCATGTGATAGCTTTGGGGTACCAGAAAGAAAAAAACACACAAAGATCATTTACAGGAAGGCATCTGAAGCTGCCACTTCATTAAATAAAAATGGCATGTAGAGGATGTTTTGAAAATCAAGTTAAACAAGTTTTTTTGCTAAACAAGTGTTCATTTGTATGTGTTTGTATAATATGGCAACTTTTGTTATGAAGGCCTCACAAAAGATGTGAATGATTTTAGTACAAGTTAATCTTGGGGCAACACTGTGGCCTTGCACCTCCAAGCTTCGATTCCCACCTCAGGTCTGTGTGTACGGAGTTTGCCTGTTCTCCCCGTGCATAGAGGGTTTCCTCCCACAGTCCAAAGACAACCAGATTAGGCTTATTGTTCCCAAATTGTACGCAATATGTGTGTGCGCGCACTGCGAGGGATTGGCACCCTGTCCAGAGTGTAACCCTTAAGTCTCTTCTGATAGGCTCCAGTGATCCTGTACACAGGATGAGCGGTATAGACATTTCATTAACTTCTCATCAACCAGTTTTGTGTGATGTTGTGACAAAATCTGTCCAGACAGACAGAAATTTTTCTGCGACTGGTCTCGGGTCTTACAAATTTAATTCTATCACTACAATGACAATAAAGTCTCTTTACCTTTCCAATGTAGGAAACGTAAACATATCATTGAAAGAGTGAGTTCTGACAAAAACATTCACAGACAAAACCTTTCTTCTATAGACTTTGGGACTTTCGGGGCTCTGCACTTCTAGGACACCCTGTCCATATGTTGGGTCAGCTCCAGTACCGTAACGTCCTCACATGGCGAAGAACTGGTGCAGTAGTAGTAAGAGTTGGGACGAAGCGTTAAATGTGACTGAAGTTATACAGATAGACTGTGCTGGAAAGAATTATTCTCCGCCACAGCCAGACTGAACACAACATCCTGCAGTAATTTGGCTTGTAATGGAGGGTGGAGCGAGGCTACCCCATGTCTGGCTTTAATGCTGCTGATAAAGAACTGAGGGGGGAAATAAAGCACATCTTCCATCAGTTCCTCAGAGCTCGAACATTTGAACTTTTGATAATTTATGGTGGAGATTTGGTTTGTCAGCTAATTCCATCTTGGTCCTGGAGGGACGCCGTCTCGTTGCACTGTGTACTGAATTGTACTGTATATGGCTGGAATGACAACAAAAGCCTTCTTGACTTGACTTATCAAAGCTGCACGCGACCCTGTATACCTACAGACTGAATGTCGAATTTAATCCCATGAAGAGAAACAGGTATAAAGTAAACTTCAGCTTTTTAAATGTTATCACTTTCGTCATAAAATAATCTCAGAGCTTTTCGTTAAAGAAAGCAGAAGTGTGTGTGTGTGGGGGGGGGGGGGGGGGCTGTCAGCGCTCCAATTCCCACACATAGCAACACGAGCAACAACAGCTCTCCACTGCTAGCACTTTCACTAACAAATACATGATATAAACTCGAACAACCGACCGCGTTAACAAAAAACACTCCTCTTACGCTTTCTTACCTGGAGCTGAGAGGACGCACTCGAATCGCGACTTTCACGTTTGCCATCGAGGTTTTGAACAGGACGGAGGATTACAACACGGAGTCAGAATCCATAGGCGGTTAAATGCGAGCCGAGACCCCGGTCGTGCTGATCAATCTGAGCGCATCGAAAGCGGGATTTACACTCCATGCTGGTCAGGACAGTGAGGACAGAGACATAGAGAGACAGAGCACATGAGCTGTACTGCTGCTCAAACTTCCTGCCGCCTCCAGGACACACAGGAGGAGGGACTGAGGACAGACACACACACACACAGACACACAGCAGTGTCGGATAACCATGCCTTCACCATAAACATAAAATGATTACCTAATAAACTACTCAAATGTGTTTATTCTCTTTTATTATTCCTTTTAAATAAAATAATCACTCAAACACTTAACTTTTTTTTTTTTTTTAATATCTCCCATTGGAAAGTTGCTGAATTGTACAAACATGTGCAGTTATCCAAGTTTTCAAATAGTACAACTGGGCATTACTGATCACGCGACCAGGGTTGCGAGGGAGCCTACCCCAAGAGACTTAGGGCACCAAGCAGAGTAGCAATCCATCACAGGTCACGGACACACACACACCGGACAATTTGGGAACACCAATTAAGTTAGTCTGCATGTCTTTGGACTGTGGGAGGAAACCGGAGTACCCAGAGGAAACCCACCAAGCACAAGGAGAACATGCAAACTCCGCGCACAAACCCAAGGTGGAAATCAAACTCTTGATCCTGGAGGTGCAAGGTCACCGTGCCAAATATTTCAGTAATATAATTGATTTTCAATGTAATGTTCAACTCTTTATAAAGATTAGGTTATTTCTCAAAACCCTATTATCCAGTGTAAAAATAAATAAATAAATAAACTCTTTTACCCTGATTAGGATCAAAGTGGCTCTAAAGCCTCTACCTAGGAAAATTGACTGCAAGACAGGTATATACCCCGAAATGGACAGCAGGGGAACGCACACACTTCTTACTTGGAGGCAAATTATTCTTATATCTTGCATCTGCATCAAGTAACTCTCAGTATTTCATATCTATACACGTTTAGACACTTTTATTATTTTTTTGGTGAGCTGGTCAAATATCAACTGTCTGGTGTCAGTTAAATAAACACATCTGCATAATAAATTAATTACTAAATATTTATTATATTCTTGAGATTAAACAGTTTAAAACCAACTGACAACATTAAGTCCAACATGAACTAGGTGTCCATTAAAATGCATTCCAACGCATTCTAAGCAACAATTCAACTTACAAAGACAAATGATTAGAGAATGGATAAAAATGAACAACAATCGACAAGATGCACAACATAAATAAGTTAATATGATGTGGATGTCTATCAGTGAAATATCGGTACCATGAATTTAGGCTTAGATACATAATTTTCACAGATAGATGTACAACAAATGTGCTCGGTGTATTCATAACCATAATATTCATACACAAGTGATACACACTATATGGCCATAGGTCTGTGGACACCTGACCATTACACCCATATGTGATCGGGCCCAAACTGTGGTGGCACAAAGTGGAAAGCACACGATTGTATACGATGTCTTTATAAGCTGTAGCATTTAAATTTTCCTAAGGGGGAAATGCAAATATATTATGCTTGACAACACCCTTGTGAACAAAGCAAAGTCATTTAAACATGGTTTGTCAAGTTTGGTGTGGAAAAACTTGTTTGGCCAGCACAGAGCCCTGAGCAAGCCCACTTAACACCTTCAGGATGAACTAGAACATCAACTGCACCTCAGACCACCTCACTAATATCAGAACCTGTTAAATATGTTAAAGAAATGTTCAAAAACACATACAAGTGGGGTGATGAGGTGTCTGTGAACTTTCGGCCATATACTGTACCTTTACACTCAAATATCTAAGTAAGTGTAAGGTCTGGATCTATTGCACCAGTCCCCTTTGCCATTTGAAAGTACTACACGAATATTTCAAAAAGCTCTTAGTCAAAATGGACAAAACAACAACAGAAAAACACACTTTAAACAGCTTTTACACCCCACCCACATCAAATACTTATCTGTATGTCATCATTTCTATAAAAAAGAGACAATTCCACTTACATTTAAAGTGAAATCCCAATTTGAGGTGCAAAAAAAATTGCAAATGCTATAATATTGCACCATAAGCAAATCAGATTTCAGTACAATGCAACTGTCTCAATCAAGGCATATACAAGATATAGAGATGCAGCATAGAGGCATTAAGGCTTAAAAACGGTCAGAACATTTAAAAAAATTGCTGTGAATCAGAAAATTGCCAAGTAAACTGAAAGTGCTACTGAAGTATCAAATGTTCATTATCTAACAAACTGAGTGATTAAAATAGTTTTAA
Organism: Clarias fuscus; assembly: GCA_030347435.1. Taxonomy (NCBI): domain Eukaryota; kingdom Metazoa; phylum Chordata; class Actinopteri; order Siluriformes; family Clariidae; genus Clarias; species Clarias fuscus. Next base: position 14,404,885 of record CM059216.1, on the reverse strand, counting down.
AACCAAACTTCTTAAGTGAACTCATTTTTTTACGTTTGTATATTCTTGACATGTAGTGTAGGTGTCTCCCTCTTTTGGTCACTGGGATATCTGCAGTATGTCATTAGTTTTCACTGGAGGCACAGGTGAAAGTGAGGCCAGAGACAGCTTCTGAAAATTCTTAATAGATTCCTACAATAAAGCAGAGAGAAATAAATAGCATCATAATTTGACTCTAAACATGATGATTATGAGCTGATTTCCCTTGTAGTGTGCATTAGTAAAAATATTACCACTGTAAAAGATAACTCTGTTAGCGTCGCCCAGTTTGAGCCCACTTCTTCATTTCTCAGAAGGCCTTTTTCTATAAGCGTTGTAATGAAGAGCAAGTAGTTATATCTCTGGAAGAAAAGAAAGAAAAAAAACACATTATGGCATGCTGTAACCACCATGTATAACTGAATAAATATCAGTAATGTCAAATTTACTGTGGGCACCTGCAGGTCACTGGCGTTTATAATGGCAGTGAGCACAGATTCACTGAAGAGAAGGTGCAAAGTCACATGGGGAGAGGAAGCACGAGTCCACAGATCAACCAACTCATTCAGTAAAGACACAACATCAACAGCTTCTTTCCTGTTGCCCCCAGCTGAGGACACCATAGGCAGCTCTTCTGACACTACACACACACACACACACACACACACACACACGCAATGTACACCAAGCATTATACCTGGAACGCTGTATTGTATTATAACTAATTTAATAAAATACATAATTCCAGGTATAATATTTGATGTGCTCTGTAGCCATAACACTACACAGACACAGGCAGAGCACATCAAGTATTATAGGTTATGATCTGGAATTGCTTCAGTTGGTCAGGTTTAGGTTCAGTAAGATTATGTGGCAAAATATTAAGTCAGCTGAATGTAGTAAATGGCCAGGTTACACCATCAATACATTTTTTTTCTTTATGACTCAAATTGTGAAAAAGCATATCGCATATGAACAAGCCACCACACTGTGCACCGTTATCAAGCTAAACCTTTAGTCAAACTAAATATTACTGCACAATTTGTTTTTAGCCATGTAGTGTACATTTATAATCACCTAGCTTGCAGGCCAACAAGACAGTACAACGCAAGAGCATCTGCTCAGCTACTGAGGACATGAACTGCAAACAAAATCAAAAGGGGTAAATAAGCAAATAATAATAGCTAGAGAATATCAAAAGGATAAATGAGGGTAAACAATTGGTACCTTTCTACATCTTAATGTCTGTCCTACTTTATGTAGCAGAGAGCCAATCTGTTGAACTGTAACAACTTCATCTTCAGACCTAGGCCCTACTGCGATGCTCAGCACCTCCTGGAAAGAACAAAACTCTAAGCAAGCTGAACAAATCCTGACCACAAAACATTGCTTATTTAATGTAGAAACATTATGATTATGTACATTTAAATTAAATAACCACTCTCGTTAAGAGGAGTCGTACAAGTACTGTACATATTTTAAAAAGTATCCCATCTGTACCTTTATCTCGATAATAACATCTGATGCCAGTGGGCCTTTGTGGGAACAATCTTGTGGACATGCAGACACAACATCCTGTCCTGAAGAGCTCTTCTGTGTTTCTGCACTCTTGCCAGAACCTCCTGCATCCACAGACTCCGTGCTTGTAGAACACTGCACATTCTTCATCATGCGTTCGAAGGTACTCTTCCACTCCCTCTTCATAAGAGCTACAATGAAGCATACACATTATACATATTATTTTTTATTATATCACACGGTGGTCATGCCATATTGACCAGTGATGCATCAAGTTCAGTGCGAGTGCTTCAGCACAGTACTTGTTATATTGGAGGAGAGCCAGCTGCAGGCTTTCTCAGTTGCCAAACGTGTGGTAATGCGCTCAGCTGTTATCAGAACCTGCAAGACATAGTTCAGTCTCTGTTTAGAAAGTGTTGAGTGTTGTCATTAGAAAGAAAAGATGCTACATCAGACTACTTACAGCTTGAGATGTCTCGTCAGGCAAAAGAACCCTTACGGCCCTTGGAGCATTCTCACTGCAAAACCTAGTACAAGAAACACAAGCACACAAATGTTAAGTCAAACAAACAAATAAATGTAGTCTCACTCATGCATGACCGGAATGAATATTAAAGCTAACCTGGTGGCTCTCTCCAGGGATTGCATGCCTGCATCACAGAGCTGAGCACATATTGAGTCATTCAGCTTGGATGCATTAATGCTTTCTGAACCCAAACCGCCCCTGAGAGTTTCCTCTGCACCGTGCAACAGCTCGGAGACTAATGTGGCCCTGATTCACACACACACACACATACACAAATTTATAGTAAACATCCAAATTTAATAGGAAGACTTCTTAGGAAGGAAATCTAACCCATCAATAAATTATCACAATATGAGCGATTAGAATTGAGACTGACTTGATGTGTTTGACACAGTTAGATCCGACTCGTTCAGCCACAAATTCTACCGTCCGTTTAAGTGATGGAGGCTGATTATGAAAGAAGGCCTGCTCCAGATCCAGCTATGATAAATAAAATTCTACTTTTATACAGTAACAAGTCAATTAGAGTTGCAGACAAAACGTGCACTTTTGCATAAAAACAGGATAGAAACTGCAAAGATGCATGCTCAGTCATGTTGATTTTAAACTGAAACATACCAACAATAATAACCTGTATCACCTGTAATTTCTGCTGAGAGCGCGTGATGGAGGGACCTCTGGGCTCAGCAGATGTAGGTGTGATCTTGCGGATCAAGCCTCCAGCCTTGGAAGCGTTTCCTGACACAAACGCTGCCAACAGCTTGCGAAATTCCCCTGGTTCAACAATTTACGATATCTCTTAATATGATCAACATAATAGATTAAAATCTCTCATTTGTAGGCAAGTTCCTCTCACCTAAATATGGGCAGCAAGTATAGAGAAGCTGCTGGTCCACTAAGGGTAGATTATCCTAAGGGAGGAAAAAATAAAATAAATAAATCCTCAGAATAAAGAGTGAATGTAGTTATTGTTACTTCATTATATACACATGAAGTATGTTTTAATAACCACATAAACTGTTTATTACGAGGGTGAGTCAAAAATGATACACACTCTTTGTTCAAGGCTATTGTCTTGTCAGTCACTGCTATGCAGATGTGAACATGTTACATCAGTTCATTTGTAACTGGCGCGAGCAAAAATGGATGCCCCACTTGCTACTTGCATGCAAGAAGTGCAGCGTGATTAGAGCGTGATTAAAATTATTTTGTGATCCGAGTGTAAACCTACTGAATATTCCTCAATACACAAAGGAAGATCATTATGGTGGTGTATGGAACGGAAACACCCTCAACAGCAAACCAAGTTCAAAAGTCAACCTTCAGCTAGAAAATTAATGCTTACAGTTTTCTGGAATTCTCAAGGGCCAATATTGGAACCTTTGTCAAGAACAAAAAAAAAAGAAAAAAAAAAAAAGGTTCAACAATCAACAGTACTCATTTCAGTGAGATGCTTATTAAAGAAAGCTGAAGCCTAAACTTCAGATTAAACACAGAGGACTGCTATTCAAGGGTGTTGTGATCTTGCAGAACGATGCATGGACACACACTTTGGCATACACGGTCAACACTTCTCAAAAACTTCGGAGGAGTCAAATCATCCTCCTTATAGTCCTGATTTTGCTCCATTGGACTTTCATCAGTTTGGTCCCCTGAAAGAAGCCATATGAGGACGAAAATTCACTTCTGAAGTGAAGAAAGCAGTGCGTTCATGGCTTGCAAACTTAGCCTAAAACATTTTTTAATGAAGGAATACTAAAGCTTGTTGATACAATGTATTGAAAAGCAAGGAGATTGTCAAAAATTATGTCTTTTCAAAAAGTTAATTAAAATACATTTTATAGCGTGTGCCTAATTTTGACTCACCCTCGTATATGATACAAAAACAAAAGTATGTTTGGTACAAATTCATAAATTCAATAAAATCCCGTTCTACGCTATAATGATAAAGTATTTGTGGCGATAAAGAATTGTTTTTCTAACTCCAGAGTCTGATTACTGAAATACTGGCATTTACCCACCAGCCCATGAGTGCTTGTGTGATTTTCCAGGTCCTCGAGTTCCTGCACATCAATGCTAAAAAACAGATCATCTGGAAAGACTGGGATCTAGAACCAGACAATTTAAATATTAGTTTAGTCCTGTGAAGAGTGTTTCAAGTCATTTCAGTGTAATCTGTCTAACCTGGAACAGCCAACCCAGCGCTGCCACCAACAACATCTGATTCAGGTAATACTGCTCTCCAACTTTGCCCAACCTCAACCTCCTAGAGCACACACACACACACACACACACACACACACACACACGTATACAGTTAGGATATTTACAAAATATTACAATCGTACCATATGTGTTGTAAAGGACAAACCTGTAGATTTGAAGTAGAAGGAACAGGGCAGTCCTGTAGCAGGGCAGAAAAGGGCCGGTGTAATCCAGCATGGAGAGGAACTCGACCAGCCAGGGAACAGTAAGCACAGTGCGCTTCCTGCGCACACAATTCCTCAACACTTCAGACACATCTAGTGCTGGGGCGCTCTGAAAAAAAAAACAATAAATAAATAAAAAACCACCAAACTGATTATTTACATAATAACTCCTTCATGCAAGAAATGTCTCTGTCACGCTTTGCACATGCATATACCTTACTGCGCAGAGCAATGGCAGCCACCTGGATCTCTCTGGATGGTGCCTCTGAGGTCTGGTAAGGCATAAAAGAGATGAAGCCCAGGAACTTGGCAAGAAGTCGAGCCACGAGAAGTACTGAAAAGAATCGCTGCTTCTCATCCTTCATGAAGAAAGACATTGAAGAGACATTGAATGATTTAACAATTTGCTAAAATCAGTTGAACCTTGAGGTTTCATTTTTCTAAACAGTTCTGCTTATCTGAATGGAAACCAGTTAACCAAAGTTTCTCAACAATACCATGTGTTCACAAAACAGTCAATACTTCCCTTGTGGTTTAACCTCTATGAAGTAAACAGAATCTGTGCTTGTACCTTGCAATGTATATGTGAATATATATATATATATATATATATATATATATATATATATATATATATATATATATAGAAAAGTCTGTTCAAAATTTATAATAAAAACAATATATTTTTAGAATTATACTAAATTCAAAGTAAACAATGCAATATGTAGAATTTGACGATGCAATTATACAACCGTTACCAACTTCATTTAAAGCCACACTAAGTGGCTGTCAGTATATTATTTTATCCAGTCACATGGTTTGTACCTGCTGCTCCATGTCTCCATCACCACCTTCCTCTCCTGTGGTTGAGGGTGCATCAGGGCCCAAGATAGACACCTCATTCAACTGCAGTAGCTGCTGACACAAACCATCCTTCAGGTGTTGATTCAGCTGGCAGCTGCGTCAGAGAGCAGGACAATGAGAAGTAAATTCTGTGCAAGTCATCTCAATATTAAAAAGATAAGTGAGCATTACCCTTTTTAACCATGCATATTTCAATGTGAAATAAGAATAGTAAAATTTCCCAGAAAAGTAATGAAAAACCTAAACATGTTATAAAAAAAATAAAAAAAAGCATCTGACTTTCTGAAACCTCAGAACAAATTACGGTAATCCGAATATTAGAATTAATGCGTCACACTATAAAAAGCAGAATAATTATACACTACAGGTAAATTACAGTTTCCAGTTTAATATTACAAATTAACGGTCACAACGATAGACTTATTATTATAAACAGATTCTAGCTGCAGTGGAACCTTGAATTTTAAGTAACTTGGTCTGCAAGTTTTTTGCATGACAAAAAGTTTTAATCAAAAACCGAGCGCCACATGATCACAACTGAGCCAATGGTTCCTCTGTCTCTCGCCTGCGTGTAAAGTGCAGGTTAAGATGTTTTTTTTACTTTATATTTTGTATTAATTATTTTTATATGAATATTTTTGGTTTGTGAAACTATTCATCAGAGTTTCTATTATTTATTATATGGGAAATTCACTCTGATATACGAGTACTTTGAATTACAATCACACTTCCAGAACAAATTGTGCTCTCAATCCAAGGTTTAATTAACTGTATTCACTTCAAAGAAAAAGAAGAAATAAGCATGACTCTGCTTAGGTTTACCAGCTAGCTGTCTGTAGGAAATCTCTGAAGAACTCCTGGTGCCCAGGAAAAGAGGGTGGGGGGCAGGGGCCACTTAGTGCCTGTGGCTGGATCAGGCGCTCTTGCAGACGCTTCAGCCTCCCCAGGCTGTCTGCCCCCACCATGCCCAGCAGCCCTGCATCTGGAGCGTCACCAGGAGAGTTGAGCTCCTTGTGGCTTTTACACACCTGCAATAAGAAAGGCAGTGAAGCTACATGGAAAAATGAAAGAAACGAAATAATAATAAAATTAAAAAAATAAAAAATAAATAAATAAATAAAAACATGGCATACCTGAACCAACTGCTTCTGGAAAAGCCTGGCAAAGTGACAATGGTTTCCTGCTGCAGTTAACTGACTGACCATTCCTCTGTGGAAAAAAACAACAACAAAACAATGTATTAGAATAGGTTTCATATTTTAGTTTCATATGTTGGCAAACAATACTGTAGAGTTACATAATATAAACTGAATTGTCACCGTACCTGACTCGGTGGCCAAGTGCAGCTTCGAACTCCCACCCTGGCTCATTATGATAATCTTCCCACTCTCTTAACAGCTCATAAAAAATATCTCTGCAACATAATATTGACACAGAATGAATATTTGATGTGGATTTTGTTGTCACGGCACTCGAATGGACTTCTCCGAATTTTTAATGATACTTTACCTTTGTTTCTTAAAGATGTGGAAGGCTTTATCACTGCTGAAGTTAGTTCGGTTGTCAGTGGCTGGCTGGAAAGGCACTGTATGAATAAATGTATGATGGCTGGGTAGTACCTAGAGAGCCAATAAAGACAAGTTGCTAAGTTTGTGCTAAAACAGGATTTTACTGTTTTGAAGTAGAGTTAATAATAGAAGCATCCACTGTGGTTACACCATCAGTATGAAGCTGTTTGAACATAGCAGCATGTTAAACTAAATAATTTAATTAACAAAAGTCAGTTAAGAGTAGGTTTTAATTGTTTATTGGACCCAATTGCTTTCCATCAAATACCTGGGACACTACTGCACTACTGATTTGTCCACTTCTATAAAGTAAAAAAACAAAAAGAGAAAATGGGATCAAAGGAGAGTCATTTATGAACTGCAAACCTTAGCTGTGTTGTTATCTTGAGCTTGTGCCAGGCGATCTCGCAGGGCTGGAGAGAAAATGGCTACTCTTTCATTCTCTGCCAGGAGGCGCAGTGTGCAGTGGTCCAGGTGCGAAAGCAAACTGAGGGAGGAAGAAAGAAATAATCAAAAACAGAACCAATCAGCATCAAAGCAAGATGGACAACATAATATAAAAAAAAAAGATTAACACACTTACGCGAACTGATTCTCCAAAACTCGCACTGCAAAATACACACAGCTGTGGACATTTCCCAAGTAAGTTCTCTCAAGAAAATCTAAAAATAAGAGGTAGGTAGGTACGTAATAAGAATTTTGGAGACTTCAGAAATGGCTGAGAAAAGGGAGCACAACACTAACCTGTCTTTTTCTCACACACACTGGGACACCCTTCTGTAGGTTCAGAGCTTGAGACACTCCGTGAAGTCAGCAGCTGCAGCACAAAGAACAGCTCCAAGAACATACATGGCACCAGGTTCTCTAAAATGAAAGAGATACAGTCCATTAGTGATTAAACTAATTGGGGACTGAGTGAAATCTGTGACCACAGGCTTTATTTAAACTAATATGTAATCAGTAGATTAGTTTGTGATCTCAAAGTAATAATCTCTTGAGGCAGTCATTTCTGATTGACAACACATGCAAATAAAAACTGACCTCAAATAGTATTGATTCTTTCTTATAGTCACATTTAATAAATAAGCTGTTGAGAGAATGATATTGTCAATGATCTAAATAAACTAAAATTAGATTTGATTATTGCCATTAAAAACATATCAAATTATCCAACATGGTCCATTGATTTTATGCTTACAAATAACGGTTTTTCAAACCTGTATTTATTCTACAGCACCCTCTAGTGGTATCTCACCTGAAATACATGCACAGTACAACTCGGCTAAAAGTTCAAGTTCTGTTGCATGAGTCACTTTAGTGGGGTCGGGGCAGGGTAGCTGTGTATCAGGAGTCACCTTTGAACCTGACAATATCGATTTGGTCGGAGTGCAAACAATAGCACTGGGCTTCAGTGGGGAGCTGCTTTGCTGTGCAAGTTTAGATCTAAAGAAAAACATGGGTGAACATGGGGAAAGTAACAAGAACACTAAAAATGAAAAAAAAAAGAAAAAGAGAGAGAGTACTAAATATATTCTCCAGTGCCAGAAAGCATACCTTTCTTTCTTTAGTAGCTCCCTCTCCTCTTGCAGACAAAGTGGGCTCCCAGTACCCTGAACAGGACCTGTGGCCTCCGGGATTGAAGGAGGACTGCACGGCTTGCTTAGGGGTGTGGAGGTAAAGCAGCTCTTGGGTTTAGAGTTTGGTCTCTCTGCGCTTACTGGTGTTGGGTTGATGCGCCGTGATGGTCTTGTTGCTCTAAACACATGCACAAACAAAAGATTATAAAAGATAAATAAAAGATTATTAAAAAATGAAAATAATAATAAATAAAAAACACAATATGGGAAGAAAGAGGTCACTCACATTGGGGTGGCTTGAGATGCACTCACTGGGGGAAAGTCTTCCAAATTGTTGAAGTTAAGCTCTACTTGTGTAGGGGGTGAAACCGGATCACTAGTCCTCCCTCCAGCTCTGTGGTTCCTCCCTGCGCCATCACAACCACCAGCGTCTGCCACATATCCACCATGCAATCCAGTCTGACGGCTTGATGCAGATGCTCCAAACCCGCTGCTTTTCCTGCGCCCTCTATGTGGCTGAAACGTCGGGCTGGCCTGAATGTCTGGAGGCGAAGTCATAAAGTCAGCAAGACAATGGCGCTGAGCAGATCGGCGTTCAGATGCCACATGTCTAGGGGCAGGGCTCCACCCTGAGCTAAACGACGGGCTGCTGAAAGCACTTATACCAGTAAGACTCTGAGAGGCCATCTGAGGACTGTCCTGCTCACTCCGGTTGTCCAGTTGCGTGGATGGGGCAGGGGAGAAGAGCTGGACACGGCTGGCACTGCGAGAACCCTGGCTTGCCGATGCTCTGTTTGATACCCTGCGCTCGTTCGAGGAGCCCTGGGTTCGGAGAGACCTGCTGGTGCTGGGGGTCTTGGCTGGGGTGCTGGGGCCATGAGTCAGAGTGTTGCTGCTCTGGTCCCTCAGGAAGTTCAGGAGGAATGGCACAAACTCGTGTTTCCTGACTGTTAACAGCAGCTCTTGGCCTCCGCTATAATCCTGTCATGGCACAAAAGTAAACTCAGGGCACAGTCGATCATATGAACGCACTGGTTTTCTATATGTTGTCTTTTAAAGATGCATCTTATTAAACACAATTTTGAAATGGTTATGATTATTTGGGAGCATATTTTATGCTGTTCTTTGCACAATTACTACTATCTGCACTGTTGTCTTAAACTTTGTCATAAATACAAATCACACATCAAGCTTGCAGAGCATTTCACTTAGTCATATTATTCACTTATGCCTATTACTTGTGACTTATAGGCTTTATTTATATTATTTTCATACATCTTGTAGCTTTCTGTTCTTAGCATTGAACTAGTAACTTCTGGTCAGTTCTCACGTTACGGCTGTGTCGACTGATTATATATAGGTAAGACTTACAGTGGGCGAACACATCTACAAAGATGTCTTTGTATTACTGTCACTAATGCTGCTGGATATCTGGAATTTCCTTCAGGATCATTAAAGTACACACACACATACATACATATACACAGTCCATAGTCTTGCCTGATTTTTATTTCCTTCTACACTGTAAATGCTAAAGGCATTAGGCTGCATAGGATAGCACAACGCCTTCATAAGGCTATAATCTGAGGTGTTGTTAATTGGTGATTTTTGAGGCTTGTAACTCTAAATGAACTTCTCTGCAGCAGAAGTACGAGAGTCAGTTTCATCACAGTGCTAGATGTGTTTTGCAAATGCACTTGACAATACTGTTGTTGCAAGATCTATTCCAGAACAGCTGACCTTCATGTTTCAAAATAACAACTGTGATTGTTACCAAATTACTTAACTCCATGTGTGTGTTATTTTATAGTTTGGAAAGGGGGAAAAAAAATCCAGTATTGTTCTTGAATGTATAATGTAGGTACAAGTCCAAGCTTGTGTCTAAACTATTGACTTTGGTACTGTATACCAAATAATATACTGCAACAAAATACAATAAACGTTTTGCTAGTTAGTCTACGAAAATTTCTATTCTACACAATGTAATATTTGCCCCTTAGTTTAATTTTATATCAGTTCTTTCTTTCTTTATTTGAACCTCACAGGGCCAGCTCGCTCTCCCTCTGAGAGGAAATGGCGTGCTCACACAGCCTGCTGCCGAGCTATGAGCTCGTTGCTAAATGAAGTTGTGAATTATCCGGATCCGCGTTTCCTGTCTGCCAAGCGATGACAACACCATTTCTATTTCAGAAACAACAGAAAATTCACCCCTTGTAAATACAGACTGAAATTCTTACAGTTTGTCCCCGCAGCCAGTCTACAGCCCTGCACAACTCCACGTCTCCGCGGAACAGCGATTCCAAAAGAGCCGCCATTCTGTCCTGAGGAAAGTAATGAGAGAAACAAGAACTAACTTCATCTTCAAAATAAAAGTCCACGCAACTTTATGGCGCAAAAAAAAAAAGAAAAAAAAGCGGTTCTTAAAAAAACATAGTTATGGTTATTTAGGTGTTTGTTTTTTGTTTGTTTCGTTGGTTGGTTTGATATCATATATGTATGATAAATGTATATGGTTACAGCAAAGCACAGTTCACCATTTTCAAAGTAAATATGTTTGTACCTAAAATATACTTTGTGTAATACACTATATGGACAAACCTGTTATTGCAGTAATTATTGAATTCAGATGTTTCAGTCAGGCCACTTATCCCCAGTGAAGGGCAATGCTTCAGCATACCAAGATATCTTGGACAATGCTATACTTCCAACTTTGTGGCAACAGAAGGCCCTTTTTTATTCCAATATGACTGTGCGCCAGTGCACAGAGCAAGTTCTATAGAGCAAGCAATGGTTTCAGAGTGGAAGAACTTGACTGGCCTGCACAGAAACCTGACCTCAACCCCATAGAGCACCTTTGGGATGAACTGGAACAGAGATTGCAAGCTAGGCCTTCTCGTGCATAATGGTCCAGCATCTCAAAGGAAAGTCTACAACATATTGTGGAATCCATTCTACGAAGAACAACAGCTTTTTTGAGAGTCAGGGGAGACTCTACTAAGTATTAGTATAGTGTTCATAATTAAGTGCTCAGTAAGTGTAGCTCTTATGTTCATTGTTTCTTTTTTTTTTTTGGATCGATCATTCATATAAACTGAATGTGTTTAATAAAAACGTCAATAGCTCAAAAACTATTAGTGCCCTAATAAATAGCCAGAATGGCACTGTACTTATTGGAATAATGAACCAGTTGGAATATATTCATTAAATAATTATATAATGTTAAGCAATGAGTGTAAAAAATAATAGGATTCAAAGTTACATATTGGTCTTTGAAGCACAGCCAATGTTATTAAATGTATTATTTAGTTTTAGTTGAATATGTTTAATCCTAACCTCAGGAAATTGTCATCTTCTATATCACTTATTCTGAACAGGGTTCTGTACAGGGGCTTGGAGCCTGAAGACTGGACATGGTGCCACTTCATCACATGTCACTCACACACACACACACATTACAGTCAATCTGGGAACACCAATTACCCTAATCTGCATTTTCTGACGGTGGGAGGAAACCGGAGTACACAGAGGAAACCCACCAAGCACAGGGAAAACATGCAAACTCCATGCACACAGACCAGAGACAGGAATCGAATCAGAACCCTGTAGGGGCAAGGCCACAGTTTCTTCAGTTGGTGTCACTAACCTATTTAATATAAACATGAAGATTAAAAGTCAATTTAACAGGGAGGAAGACCTGATATATACAGTAGCAACCACCTTTGCATGGTTTTTACACTAAATAAAATTGTACCAATTTACAGTTAAACATAACCTAAAATAAACCAGCAGCTTTTTAATGTTATTCTGGGACAGAAGATTTAAAAAGAACTCTGAGTGAAGATGTTGTAACCCAGATGCTCGTGCTTGAGTAAGATATGGCGCAGGAATCCCTCGTGGCGCGTGTCTGCGTATATCACCGAATTGTGGTGTTTTCTTAGGGTTTTCAATGGAAAACGAGTGATCGGGCTCTAAGGGAAAGCTGTCGATGTCGGATGTAATCGATCGGAGCTTGTAGGCTGAAAGTGAGCAGCTTGAGGAAGGGAAGGTGTTATTATTCTGCATTCTGTTATTTCGCTTATCTAGTTGAATGGGCGTTTCTTTTTCGCAGGGGAAGGGGGGGGGGGTGTTTGGACTGCGTGTGCGTGCGTGTATGTGTGTACAGTGTGTTTGTTATTTAGATGACCGGCGAGTCTGGTGCAGGAGTATAACATTATGCTTGTAGCTGCCGTGTCTGTTACCTGTAAGTATGTAGTAACTACACGACGTTTCCGCTGTGTGTCCTAATTATCTTTGCGGTGGTATAAACGCTGATCGTGGATTAGTGTGGACTGGATTTAGCAGCTGCTCTTTGCCACTAGCAGGCAACAAGCTGGCACACTGAACAAAAAGAAAATGCCGTCTTCGGAGGAAGGTTTATCCGGAGGCGACGTGGTTACTGTTAAACACGAGCTGAAAAACGGTAAGTCGACGTTTCGACATATGGCTGTGGTATGTTTTCACTCCGAACGGTAGTTTGCTTGAGCTGTGAGCTGACAGCTTGCCTGACCTGTCATAAGAGGCGCGCGCGCACCGGGCACACGCATGCCTGCTTTTTATAACGCTGTAACATTGTATAACATTGTAACACACACTCCGCTTGACCAGAGTTTCAGTCAGTCTTAATCGAGCTTTGTGCCTCTTATATAGTAACAAGCAGTGCTGTTATTGCTGCAGCCGCAGAATTCAGGCCTGTCAGAGAACAGTATGGTTAACTAAAGTAAAAGCACTGCAGCTGTCAGTCAGTCAGTCAGTCAGTCAGAGGCAGTTTGCGGTGTTTGCCACAGAGATATCCTGAGCTGCAAGGAAATGAGAAGCTATAGTTAGCCAAGTTATCTTGTCCTCTATCGTGTGCCGAGTCGCAAATGTAGGTCAATTGTTTGATTTTTTTCAAGTCAGATATTGCTGTTTCATTTTTTTAGCGCCCAAATAAAGTGCAAATGAATGAGACTGTGCACACAGGCCTGGCTTTATTCCAGTTGTTGTCAGATGATTGGGATTCCTCAGGATAACGAGTAATAAGAAAGTAATGACAAATGAGGATGCTGTGTAGAGTTTTTCTTAAAGATGTATTCTACTCATATATTTACTACCCAAATATTACAACAAATCTATAAACATTCTAAAAGTCTAATGTTATTCACGTATATTCATTTCAATTAAAAACCATTCGTGTGACAAACCAAATCTCGTCAAATCGGCAAAAACTTCTGTTTCTAATTTTAATTTTTTTACTATGCAACTTTTTCATTAACATTTCAGAGCCTTTCTGAGTCACGTGACTAGAGCTTATTGTAATATTTGAGGACGCAACCTTGCTGAGCTGAAAAGCAAGAGATGCGAACAAAATCAGAAGAGATGTAAAGTGACCCGAAACACTTTCTTTTTAGACTTAAAATAGGGTTCACACAGGACAGCAGTTTGAAAGAAGGCAGTCATGTGATTTCTACACATTTGCATAAACTTTGCATGAATAAATCAATGGGAAAACTCCTAGTTTCCTGCAATTCTGCAAATAGTCATGCACATTTTTTAAAAAATGTCTGTATCATATTTAATTTACACCTTTACAGTCCTACAAATCATACTTATTTGATACATATGGCTTATTTTCTGTAATAGAGAGGATACAAACTTGCAGCACTGTTGTAGTCACATGATCAAAACATTTGGCATTTTGTCTGGCAGTCGTGCCTCCTACAGATAATACCAGCAAGCCAAAACATGATGAATCACTGGCTAAATTTACCTCCTACGGATTTTACTGACCACATGACGCGAGACCAGATAACAGTGTATGTTTTTTTATTAAGCTCCATCTGTACTTTACAACACCTTTGCGGATAGTGTCCTGGCAGGTTTACAATATGGTGATATTTACAGCTATCTCATCAGGTAAGATGTAATGTTAGACTGTCATTTAGAGCTAAAACAGTCATTACACAAACACCAGTGATCAGGATTAGCCTCATCTCCCTTCTGCATGGCTTATAACCACCACTAATTTCTTTTTCTCAGTGGGAAACTAATTCCACTTTTGTCTTTCAGGGTTTTTACTTCGTATGTTGTGGCATTGCCATGTACAGCAGTTGTCTGGTGTGGTAAAACCGCAGACAGATAGCCAGATAAAATGGCCACTGGATTATTTTTACATTAGAACTACAGTAACGTCACTCTCAAGAGCTATATAGACACCCTACACTTAATGTACATTATAAGTAAAAGTCACTTCCTGTAATGTCTAATTAAACTTGAGACACTTGCTGAGGAATCTGGCACATTCCTGCAACCAGAGAATTTCAATCGACTTCATGCTTGTGGGTTCGAACTGATATGCTGGTGCAATTCAGACAACATGTTTTCACAAGAGCTCAAATTCAGAGAACTCAGAGCCAGAAGTGGCAAAAATTTTAGCATTTCAGTCTTAAGCCAAGTTTTAACCTCCTGGGAGAGGTAACCAGATTATGGTTCGTGGTTTGCTGGAGTCGTAAAGCCTTAGAAATGGCTTTGTAAAACTTCCCGGACTGATACATGTGAATTACTTTGTTTTTCATCTGGCCTAGAATTTATTTACTGTAGATTGTGTTGCTTTTTCAGCTTTTTTAGCGTGCTTCACTTTGTCAGACAGGTTCAGTTAAAAGGATTTCTTCATTCAACTGGGTGTGGCAAGTGAAATTTAACTCTGCTCAATTCAATCGTGATTTAGCGAGGAGGTGCAATTACTTTTTCACATAGGGCCAAGTAGTTTTGCGAAGTTTTTTTGACTTGATAAATGAAATCATAGTTTAAAACTAATTTAAGTGTGACAAATATACAGAAAAATACAACTTCAGAAAGAGGGCAAATACTATTTCTCGGCACTATACTCAAAGGTTTCTTGGCCGAAAGGTTTTAATTTTGGCCTCATCTGAGCACAAATCGAAGTCCCTTCTAAACAGCTTTTTGTGAAGGTGTCATCTGCCAAACACACAAGATATTTTAGAGGAGACAGTTTTGCCACCTGTTGGTTTGTACAGTACAGTATATACATTACTGTGCAATAGACTCAGGCACCTGTGAGTTTTTTGTGCAAATTTGTATATTTTATGACTTATTAATCATTATTGCAGTACAAAAAAAAAATCCAAACATTAGCATTCCAGAAAGAAGTACAGGAAAATATCTGGCAAAGAAAGCAGCCAGAAAAGAACGCAGCATGTTATGTACACGACGACTTTCCAGACAAAAAAACGAAAGCTTTAAGGTTTTGCATGCATGAAAAATAAGCAGGTGCGACAAAGTTCTCAGAAGGGCTGTGGCTGGTTCTGCAGGATGTTCAGTAAAACTAAGCAGCGAATTTCCTCATAAAACTGCTTGACAAGTTGAGAATATGAGACTATATTTTAAGCAAAGGATCATCACACCACTTAGTACTACTATTCAGTACTAATATATCAGAAAATACAGTTTCAGTTTTTCCAGCAGTTTAAATGGAAAAATTTTTAAAGGATATTTGAAATTTAAAACACACAATTCCTATTCGAGCAATTGTTCGCAGTCAGTCTTTGGCAATGCTCTAGTCAACTATGGTTTCTTTGGAAACTCTTTTCATTGACAAAGCATAAATCATGTAGGGTACTTGATATTAAGGTATGGTTTATACAAATAACTGCAGGTCACCCCTGCAGTGGTGCTGCTGTAGTGAAAACCTTATGCTTATCACAGCTGTGATAGTATTCAATATAACAGCACTATTGCTTGTGCAAGATTGCTTAATTAGACGACAGTTTGTTCAAGTCCACTAATTTGGTAGATTCAGCAGTATTTCAAGAGCGCCTATAATTCCCTTCACTGTGTGTTCCCTCACTCTGCTTGTCTGTGTTCGTCGCAAAGAAAGGTTCTTCCTGGTTTAAAATGATTATTAGCAATATCATCAGATCAAATGGGAAATTATACTTTTCAGAAAAGGAAATTTTGAAAGTGCACCGGCTGAAGATGAAAAGAAAGACAGGAACGCGTTTAATGAGAACGTGCAAATGAATGTGACCTATCTAGGGATCTCTCCGACATGGCTTAAAGGGTTGGTAGCTTATTTGGGATCTTGTTTTGGAGCAAAAATAGACAGAGCATTTGAGAAAAAAAAATTTCAAAAAGTATTTATAGCTGTTATATAGTAAGTGATAAAAGGAATTACATTGTTCATGGACAGTCAAATTAAATATAATTTGATATCAATCAAGCAGCTAAACTCTCAATGTTTTGTTCTTTATTGCAATGTGTCTTATGCAATACACTGTGCAGAGGTTTTGGAACTGTAGAACTGAAGCTTTATTAATCAGGAATAAAATCAGCAAGCCTTTTAGTTCTCTCGCCACTTAGGCTTATGTTTGGTTTAGTTTCGGTTTCCTCTTTATACCGCCTTATCTAATAGTCGTGCCCAAGAACGCGACTTTAAACTGAAGTTTAAAGTTTTTGGCAACTGCAATTTATTAATATTCTTGTGAACTTGTGTTTAAGTAGCATTTTTCATGTTTCACAGTCAGGCTATTTTTGAAATCCATCGAGCTGTTCATCTCATGCAAAGCAT
This sequence comes from Clarias fuscus, assembly GCA_030347435.1. NCBI lineage: Eukaryota > Metazoa > Chordata > Actinopteri > Siluriformes > Clariidae > Clarias > Clarias fuscus. Next base: position 14,387,783 of record CM059216.1, on the reverse strand, counting down.
TAAAAAAAACTCTAGGAACATGTATTGTGTTGTTAAATGGAGGTATGCTTCTGAGTCCCCGCATTTAATGTCATGAAACTGAGCGCTTTGACAATTCACTAATGCATAAGGTGAAAGCATTGATAGATTAAGTGCCTTATATACTTAATGCAGTGTGTATCATTCTAATCCATGTGTGAAAACTGTGTATGTTGGTTCATCATGCCATATTGTTCTACTTAACCCGGAACTCATCGTTTATTTGCTCGAACAAGTATCCAGTCTTTGACTTGCATAATCCTGCTTAGTTTATATTTGTTTATATCTGCTATGACTACTAAAAGGAACATCTGACCTCACTATTTGTCACATTACGTAGCACACCAGTGTGCTGGCATGCTCTTGACTTTGTACAGCCCTCACTTCTATAGTAGTAACAGTCAGACATCTCTAAATAATGCTGCCATTAACATCTGTAGATTGTGCACTGATTGTTTTTTATATTAATCGTAGTCATTTGCATTGCAGCAGTGCAATACAGCAGTTGCAACATCATTGCAGAAAGTCATTTAAAATAAATCATCTTCTTCTGTGTGTTATCTGTACGTTTCCGACAGCACTACTGAATTCTCTGATCTAATAGGGTGATTAATATTTTTTAGCAGGATAGCTCTGACAGTAGCACCAGATGTAATGTAAATGACTTACTGTATATTAATGCACGAGTCCTTACGCAAAGAAAATCTTTATATATGCTATAATGTAACTAACAAGTAATTCTACAAAATTAAGCGCAATTAAATGATGCAAAATCATGAAAAAAAACATGCATGGTGGTGTAGCGGTTAACACAGTCATCTTGGAAGTTCAGGGTTGGGGATTTAATCCTGTCTCAGGTCTGTGTGTGTGGAGTTTGCATGTTCTCCCTATGTTTGGTGGGTTTCCTCAGTATATCTGGTTTCTACAGTCCAAAGACATGCAGTGAACGTTGACTGGGATTTTCAAATTGGCCATAATGTATTGGGAGTACACTTCTCTAGGATCGGCTCCAGGCCCATGTAACTCTACGCAGGATATTTGGTATAGACAGTGGATGGATGTATGGATTAATCAATTGTTATCAATGAGTTCAAGAAGTCATGAAGTCTGGGTTAAGGTATTAGGTTAGCAATGTAACTGTGTGCAATCATTGTGGTGCAAGAGGACTACAACAATTCCAGACATGCAGTTTTAGGAAAAGTATCAATGATTCAGGATGGCTCTCATCACACCACTTCATTGTGCCTTATTGTTCTATGATAGCACACACTACAGTGTTTCAATCCTTTCTGCTTTGTCCCAGAATTAATCTTTTATTTCCTTGAACACGTATCCAGACCTCGACTTGCATAATCCTGCTTAGTATGCATGAACACACCAAAGCAGTGATTTACCACATTGTAAGACGATATCGAATCAGCCTCTTGTTTTCTCCTCTCTCCAGCAAACCTGACGGGTCACATCGAACGTGTTGGCATTGAGAATTTCGAGCTGCTTAAGGTACTGGGTACAGGAGGTGAGTACCAATGCACCTGCTTGAATGCCTTTTTTTCTTGTCCTCCACTTTGTTCCATTCATCTCACGTCTCCACTCTTGTTTACGAACAGCGTATGGGAAAGTGTTCTTGGTGCGCAAAGTGAGCGGACACGACTCGGGAAAGCTGTACGCCATGAAGGTGCTGAAAAAAGCCACCATCGTGCAGAAATCGAAGACAGCCGAGCACACGCGTACAGAGAGGCAGGTGCTGGAGCATATCAGACAGTCTCCGTTTCTTGTTACGCTGCACTATGCTTTCCAGACAGACACCAAGCTTCACCTCATTTTAGGTATGTGGATTCTTTCTCTCATTCTGCACTTAATGTGTGCACCATATTACGTTAATATATATTAATTTTATAAGAGCAGAAATTGTTTTGCATATCGGCAAAGTCTGATAACTATACCACATTTGGTTTTTGTCTCTAATTGTTTATTTATAATGATATCCTGAGCTGGATTAGAGAGAGCGAGATTGTGTGGCTGAAGTTATAGCAGAGTTTAGACTTTAGACTGATGCCAGGCTCTGATTGTAGACTACGTGAATGGGGGGGAGCTCTTCACACACTTGGTGCAAAGGGTCCATTTTAAAGAGCAAGAGGTCGCTTTGTACAGCGGAGAGATCGTACTGGCACTGGAACACTTGCATCAGGTAAGAAGCATGGCAGATTGATGATTTGTGTGTACTATATATCAATCAGGACAAAAGTCTTGTTTTTTTGTACCCTTACTGTATATGAAAATGCCCTAACCTTTGACTATGCCACCGTGCATACAAATCATATCATATGTATTTTATATCTATCTTCCCCCTCAACAACTCTAATCAATTGAACACCAAGCCTGTTTCACTCACAAGTAAAAAAATTCCAGAAGAAACCTTTTTTTTTTGTTTTTGGAAGGGTTTCATTTCACTTCTCATTTTACCTTGTCATTATACATCACATCTGCTCCAGTTTTTTATCCACTGTTGCTGAAAAAATCCAAGACAGCCAATTTAATGGACACAAATATAGCTCAAATGGTCACTATGGCATTGCTTACAGAATGCGGAAGAAGGTTTTTTTTTTTTTTTTTTTTTGCCTCATGTTGATTCCCTGCACAGCTGCAATTTCATGGAAAAAAAAAAATCTCACCTAGGGCACGTTCTAGCTTGAGCTTACAAAAAAAAAAATTTGTGGTTATAGTACACATACAGTATTTACAGCTCGTCACCCAAATCAATGTTAAAGCTGAAACCTTCATCCGGGCTCGTTTCTAAAAGCAGGATTACACGAAAAAACAAAAACAACAAAACAAGAGAAATTTTAATCCTTTTTTTTTTTGCTGTGTCTTTCTGCTTTAAAAAAAAAGTATAAAGAAAAAATGTGTATGTCTGTTTCTATTTATAAGCTAGGGATTGTCTACAGAGACCTCAAACTGGAGAACATTCTTCTGGACTCAAATGGTCACATTGTCCTGACAGACTTTGGACTTAGCAAAGAATTTGATGAGGTAAAGGCCAATCATACACTCTAAGCAAAAGAAAACATGAATTAAAAAATGTATTTAAATAGTCTTTATTTATTTTATTTTATTTTATTTTATTTCATATATTACTTTTACAGTACATTGATGTAGCAGGGTAAGAGCAGTGTCTCTTAAACACAGCTTGCAAGAAAGCAGCATTTTTCGCTGCTCATAGATCATTACTTTCCAGAGACCACCCAGATCTGTACATGCAGGCCCTAGCGTGCATTGCTCTTCTTAAACATGCATTCCTAACCCATAGTTGACCTAGGCATACCAGTTACAGTACATACCTATAGCTTCAGTTTGATTTTTTTTTTATAAATGAAAAAAAAAATAAAATGTTGTGCCGCAGAAGCGTGTACTCTACATTACATGTACTGTCGTTGCTTTGCATATTGTTGCTCCACTTCTTGCTTTGTAGGTAGAGAGGGCTTACTCGGTGTGTGGAACAATTGAATACATGGCCCCTGAGATTGTAGAAGGTGGAGAATCTGGACATGACAAGGTACTGTCCATTGGGTTTTTGCATGACTTCATGAGTTCAGCCATATGAAGTGTTTAGATGAACCATAATATTTCACTAATAATGGGATTAATAGTCCAAGTGCAATAAAACTGCATGATGCAAACACAAAAGTTAAAGGACTTTTCTGTTGAAACAAGAACGTTGGTGTGAACTAGTTCGATAGTTCCATATTAGCCATGTAAACACTAGATCCTATCATTTCTTCCTTAATTGGTTTCTAGGAAGGAAATTTCGTTTCCATTTCTGATCGATAAACTCAGTGAGAACAACTCTGACCCACCAGTCTTTGCGTCGTACCTTTGTCCACTTGGTCATTGAATGAGGAAGAGGGATTGAGTGGGTCACTACTTTACATCTAACCAATCATAGATGAGACTGAATTCCTGTAACCAATCATAATACAGAAAACTCAAAGTTATTGACCGCATTATTTCTCATTTTTAAAGATTAAACACTTCAAAGCAGGCAGAACCACGTTTGTGCATTTCAAAAATAGATATCTTCTTATAACATGCTTTGTGTATGTAAACGCATATCTTATTGGATTTGCATTTATGTCTATTGATAGAGTTAATCTGTTGCTTAGCTGTGAGAAAGAAATTCATACATCAGATATAAAAGATACCTCTTCTTTGCAGGCAGTGGACTGGTGGAGTCTGGGGGTGCTGATGTACGAGCTCATGACCGGTGGCTCTCCTTTCACCGTGGATGGTGATGAGAACTCCCACTCTGATATAGCCAAGTAAGTACACATTGCATTCTTTGAGTCATTAGTAGTGTTAAGTGTTAGTAGTGGTGTTTTTTGTACGCTTAGAGCCCGGCATTATTAATACAGGACATTGCTGCTCATTGCTTGTTGAACATCACTGCTGCTTTAGTTTGAGGGGAAAAGAAGTTGCCTCCTATGAAACTAGAGATGTTGAGATAAATAGGAAGTCTCATTTTTGATAATGTGGTTTGATATATCATTACTTCAAAAACTAAATCTGTAGTGGGGTTTTATTTTTTGCTCACTCTACAGTTTTTATATAGAGTGAACTGCCTCTGCTATTGATCGGGACTTATAGTGTAACAATACACACATAATTTAGAACCGTTTGGCTCTGAGATGATTTTTTGTGGATGTTTATTATATGAGATGTTAGTTCATGAGATGAACTAATGATGTCATGAATAAAGGGAAAATTATGGCCTAAAATACCAAGGACAAAAAGAACGTCCCAGTAGAAGACTTTTATGTACTAAAGTGTAGGTCTGAAAGCACTAAGGATCTTTTATGCACTATGGATCTTACTCCAGTTCCACATAGACAGGTGATTCCTGATATGTGCGTCTACATTATGCTAGATTTTCAAGAAAGTACATATTTATCTAGACCTTAGGACACTGATAACCAAAAGAAAGTATGGCACTTTATATTGTTTGATTTTTCTTACACCCCAGGAGAATTCTGAAGAAGGATCCTCCATACCCCAAAGACATGGGGCCCCTGGCCAAAGACATCATTCAACGACTCCTCATTAAAGACCCAAAGAAAAGGCTAGGCTCGGGGCCCTCGGGTGCTCAGAATGTAAAACGCCAGCCATTTTACCAGGCAGGAAAATCAATCCTATTCAAAATATTAGAAGTTCATGACCAAAAGAAAAGCATTGTTTAAAATACAATATTAATAATTAGTAAGTGAAAATGACTACTTGTGTCTCATTCAGAAAATAAACTGGGAGGATCTGGCTGCCAAGGAGGTGCCAGCTCCCTTTAAGCCGGTCATCCGGGATGAACTAGACGTGAGTAACTTTGCAGAAGAGTTCACGGAGATGGATCCTACTTACTCCCCTGCCGCACTGCCTCAGAGCTGCGACCGCATTTTCCAGGTGAGGGTCAAAGAGCCCGACTTTTCAGCAACACCAAAAGATCATTTTTTTAAAAATGTATTTAAAAGTAGCTCTATGCTCTTTGTGCATAATATATTTATAATTCGGTATTACTTCAGAATGCTAACTACGTTTATAAATACAAACCTGAACTGATTTTTAGACAAGAAAGGACATTGGGTTCGTTTCTGTGGCGGTGAAGTTGACCCACTACTTGCCTTTGGGTGAAAGTAAAGAGCGATATTTGACATTCTATAATGATTGTGTAAATAATGTAAGCCTGGCTGGCTGTGTTGGTATTGAAACGAGCAGAAGGGCTGTTTAGAGACATGTAATTATGCTGATGTGGAGATGGATTTAAGTATCAGATGTGAATGACTATTTTTGATGCGACTTGAACCATAATGTTGCCTATAACATGATGCCAGCTGATGTCGGCGCCATTGAATGAAATCGTATCTATGATTGCCTTCTGGATGCTCCACTCTGCAGGATCAATAGCTCCATTAACGACACTGTCATGCAATGAAAGGTTGGCGTCTGCTAGAATAACCATGCCTGCCTCAATTACTCCTTCAACCTTTGATTACTAACTTCAGCTTGCCTTTTTTTTTTAAACGCTCCCCTTTCATGTAGTGTGGAATTCTGGTCCTTCGTAATTTGCTGGCGTTGCTACGATTGCGTCTGCAGTGATAACTTTAAACTCGTGCGTCTCGTCTCAGCCCTCAACCCGCTCCCCCGCCTTCCAAACCCTTCACAAAACCAAATTAAGTTGCATTAGAGGGCCGTGATACGATTTGAAAAGCAGAGCAATCAAACAGCTCGGCTTGGCAATTAAGAGCATTTCGTCTATTCATCCCTCCATCCTTCCGTCCATCCATCCACTCCTCCACCCAGTGTCGCACCCACAGCTGCAGGCTCAGTGTGTGTGAGGGGGCCACTGCTGACTGGGGCTTTTATGCAGGCTAAACACCATACATGATGTACTTACTGCAGATGGACAACAAATGTGACTTTCTAACTCAAGCTGCTCGACACCACGGAAGAGAAAAGCAAGAGGGTTGAGGGTTTTTTTTTTCTTTCTCCCTGAGGACATGTTTTTCACAGCTTGTACTTATTTGGCATCTGGACGGAATCTGTTAGTTACTCCCCTAACAGGTTAGCTTTCTTTCTTTTTTTTTTTTTTTTTAACAAAAAAGGGATGGCTTTACTTTTGTCATTAGATTCACAGACAAATGTGAATGTTTTCATGCTGTAATAATAGTGTGCATACAATTGCTGACAGGTTGAATGCTTGTAAGAAAACTTTAATGGCCTCTAGGTATTTGCAGACATTATAATTATGGCTATAGCACTGCTTCCTGGAATGCTACATTTGCTTCATTCTGTTTGAGATTTTTGTTTTGTTTTGTTTGCTCACTCCTGGCTTTGTGTATGTGTGAATGTGTGCTGCCTGGTGCAGGGATACTCCTTTATAGCTCCCTCTATCCTGTTCAAGAGGAATGTGGTGATGGATGACCCAGTTCAGATGTGTGGTGAAGTGGAGAGACCAGGACCTACTGCAGTCGCACGCAGTGCCATGATGAAGGTAATAAAGCGCCGACTCTTGTTCCTGGTATTGCATAAGTGCTATGATAGAGAAAGGTTATGAGTTTGGAACTATCCTGTGCTATGTGTGATTATTGTGTCTTGTGAATTATTCAGGACTCCCCTTTCTATATAAACTATGTGATGGACCTGAAGCAGACAGCACTAGGGGAGGGAAGCTTCTCCATCTGCAGGGAGTGCACACACAAGAAGAGCGGGCAGAAATACGCAGTAAAGATTGTCAGTAAAAGGTATTTATATGAAGAGCTTGTAAAATTCAGTGTCTCCTACAGGTCTGAGATATACTTCTGGTGGTAGGGGACAGAACAGGCAGGCACAAAAGAGGGCGTTTTACTGAAGATCTCTATTAATTTCACATTGTATAGATTTCACATCTACCTACTGTATATGAAACGTAAAAAAAAAAAAAGGGGGGGGAACATAATTTTGTATATTTAAAGAAGGCACTGTTTGTCAGAGCACTCAATCTTTATTTCAAGGAAAAGTTCCAGCACCTGTGCTTATGGGAATGCCTCACCCAGTTTTCCACTTTGTCTGTCGATGAGGTCGCAGATGACGTCATTCCCACCGGTGCATTACAGTTCAGGATGTAACGCAGCATTATATTTGACTAAAAACTTGTTTATCTGGCTTTTCGAACCTCCATATTCCTAAAGTGATATTTAAACACATTGCTTTATTCCGCCTTTTGCAGAGCATGCAGTATTTTGAAGCAGCACAGGTTATAGGAAACATTTATCAAATCAAGATTGTTTTTCCTTTTTATTGGTTTAAACTTTTAAATAGAATTTCTGGATGTTTTAATATATATACTATTATATTATATTATATATATATATTTTTCAAATGTTTATTTTTCTTATTTTTTTCTTGTTATTTATCTTTATACATATGTACAATCTTGATTGGAATTTTCTTTTAAATCATGTTAAAACATAAATTCAACTTCACTGAATTAATAATGTCCACCATGTCAGCATCTTTAGAGAGCGTCTCTCTCTCTCTCTCTCTCTCTCTCTCTCTCTCTCTCTCTCTGCCCTTCACCACAGCCTGTTTAAAGCGGGAGTGTGTGTATTTCTCTGCAGGGCATGTGGGATTCTCAGTCTCTTTCAATAACAGAACATACAGTTACAGAAGCAATAAAGTGAGGAGAAAAAATTAGTCTCTAATTAATCGCGCAGATGGCATCGTCTTCTCTGAAAGATAAAAATATAATGAAAATAATTCTATTTTAAAAAGTGACCAAATATACTTAGGTGGCCGTTATAATAAATTAACCAAATGCCTGAGGCAAGTAAAAACACTGATAATAAAACCTTACAAGAAGAGTGGATGCTATTATAACATCAAAGGGGAGACTTATATTAAAAAATCTTAAAAAATCTTAAAAATCACAAACATTTGGTTTTCTACAGTATATAACCATACGCCAAATCTAACTGATAAAAAATTTATCAATCATAATGTTTGTTTCGAATGTTGTGGTAACCTCGACAACTCAGCTGTAATCTAACATTAGCTTGGCGATCCTTACCAGCCAGGCTCCTCTCATGCTTGCTAAGAACTTATTCGAAGAGTTTGGTTTCTGCAATTTATTTCACAAACCTCAGATTGAATTGGCCTGCTTACAATCCACTTCCTTTTCCGGCATCTTTACTGTATTTGCTCAGAGAGCTCCATCACAAAACTGATCGCTCTTGTTCTAACTCCAACTTTAGGTAGACCGAACATTTACGAGCATGAAACTTGTATGTTCATGAGCATGAAGCATGGAGGAGCGGGGGCTGTGTGTTCATGATCAGTGGTCTGCGTTAAATAAGATTAAATTAGATTTGACCCATTTTAAATAATACAAAAAAAAGAAAATGAACATGTCGAGGATGGTATTGATATTATTGCAGGCTGCCACTAATAAATCAGTGTATGGGAAACACTTCAGTATGCTGCTAGAACTTTGTAAATAAAATGCGCATCTGGTTATCATTATTTGTGACTGATTAATCGATATATTTTAAACCCTATATAGAATAAAACCCGACAGTGTGTGATGTTTAAATATGTTTAAAAACAAGGTAGTGTGATAGCCAGGTTACCACCTCAATTCTTAGAATATGTCTCAACAACTTTTATTCTCATAATATCACAGACGACTGTAATATAAATTTTTGTTGAGCGTGCCAAAAATTAGTTAGTTACTCCATTTCACACATTACAACAGATATAAATAGTCTATTTTTTGTCATAAAAAAACCCACAGCTGGTCATGTTACAAAGAAATCAACAAGTGTGAAATCATCTGTCATTAGCTGTTACTATAGAAAGCATAACATGCTAGAAACCACGTTAATATAAAGCTGTACTTTGGCTCGCAGCTGGCACTATTGTCAGAGCCATGCCGCTGTGTGAGAAAATGAAAGGGCATCTTCTGACCAATCCGATTTAAGTTTAGGATTTAACTATAAGTAATCAGTTCACATCATATATCTCGACTTAATTAATTATTCATTTATTATTACATGACATTCATATACAGTACTTTACTTGAGAATTATTTAAGATTTATGAAAGGATCAGAATATATCCTCTCTATTTTACTTACCCGCAAGTAATTTATGGTTATAGCATTCTTGTGAATGTGAATACAAGGTCAGATTTTTGTACTGCATTCATGGTTCAACAGTCTAGGCTTAAGTGCATCATTAAAAGAGCATTTATGTTTTAAATAAACGTGTGTGTGTTTTCTTTTTTGTGAAGAATGGAGGCTCAGACTCAGAAAGAGATCGTTGCTCTTAAGCTATGTGATGGACATCCGAACATAGTGAAGCTTCATGAGATTTACCATGATCAGGTAGGCAACTGACTATATGTATACTATGTGTGTGTGTGTGTGTGTGTGTGTGTGTGTGTGCAAGGGAGATAATGAGACAGAGAGGCTGAAGTGGAGCTGCTCTAGGCAACCTACAGCCTTATTCAGTCAAGGGAAGTGGAGCACAGCAAATGTATTTGAATACCTATTGCCCTACATTCAAAGCAAAACCTCCTAGCTACATTAGTTTCTCATTTCTATTTCACTTGCTTTAAAAAGATGGATTTCCCTCTCTTCACATACTACTTAGGCACTTTATTATCCTATGGCCTGTGTTAGCTTGGAATAAGATGAAGAGTATTAAGCGTACCCTTTTCAAAGGCATATTCCATGTTTAGTTGTCCATCTGCTGTCCATTTGCTTCGATCTGTAAGAACCAGTTAATGTATATTTGTGTATATCTGATATTCCTTTCATGTTATTCAATGTCGTTCTTGAGATAAAAAAAATAATAAAATATGAAATGTGGTGCTGATCTGCCATCCATCCGTTTTATTTCTGTAGTTTATGTTGTTTGGCCTGGGCTAAAGAATATTTACCTTCTGCTTTTCATCTCTTCTCATACACACACACACAATCGCTCGCCTCTATTTGCAGCTGCATACATATCTGGTTCTAGAGCTACTACGTGGCGGAGAGCTCCTGGAGAGGATTCGGAGGAAGCAGCACTTCAGTGAGACGGAGGCAAGCCGCATCATGCGGAGGCTGGTGTCCGCTGTGAGCCACATGCACGACGTAGGGGTGGTGCATCGAGACCTTAAACCAGAGGTACGGTTGAACTTTTACTGCCACGCCACTTAACACTCAGCTCCACTATTAGCCCTGGAACGTCTTTCACGATTTAGAGAACGTGTTTGACAACTCCCCACATAATGGGTCCCGCTCGCAATGAACTGAGCCCACATCTCTTGGGATTAGGCTCTTTATGACACTTTTATTTATCGCTCCATTGAAGCTTAAAGCTTTTGCTAAATGCCTTTCACTGAAAAAAGGGTGTGTATCGAAAGGGTGAAGTGTACACAGCAGAATCCTACATATTGAAAATCTGAACTAAATACACTGATCTCTAATATATACTGTGTATGTAGACTAATTTACACCGTAGGCCACTTTCCAATGTTGAAATAAAGTTGTTGTGGAGACAGAATCTCTTCTTAATGGGAATCGTTAACGATTGTGGTATTGAATTTGAATCTATCCGATTTTTTGTCAGAACCTTCTGTTCACTGATGAAAGTGAGAACTCCGAAATAAAAATCATCGACTTTGGCTTTGCCCGGCTCAAGCCTTCTGACAACCAGCTCCTGAAGACGCCCTGCTTCACCCTACAGTACGCTGCCCCGGAGATCCTCAAATACGGAGGCTACGATGAGTCATGTGACCTCTGGAGTCTGGGGGTCATATTGGTAAGGACAGGTCATTGCTGTTGTTTTCGAAACTGTGGTGGTTATGATCTTAGTACCTGATGCAATACCTGGAAGAATTGTGAAGTAGGGCCACAATAGCGCACCGCTTTTCCTGATCAAAAGACAGTTCAGGTGATGAAAACAGGTCAGCTGTTTACAAAGAGTCCCTGTGTCTTGAATATTACTAAACAATACTGTATTACGAGAGTAAGTCAAAATTATCCGCCCTCTGACTGTAGAATGTATATTAATGAACTTTTAGAAAAGACAAATTCATCACTTTTTGTCCGATTGAGCAAGACCATAGGGAGGATGCTTTAACACCTCAAAACAAAGGTGTCGACAGTGTGGGCAGATGTGTGCAGGAGTGCATCATAATGCAAGATCACAACACTCTTGGACAGGTGCAAGTCCAAGTGTTTAATCTGAAGTTTAGGCTTCAACTCACTGCATCGAGTACTGTTGATTGTTGAACCTTTAACCTGGTAATGTTCCAATACTGCTCTTTGAAAATCCCAGCATAAGTGTAAGCATCAGTTTTCCAGCTGATGGTTGACTTTTGAGGAAAACACCTTGAGAGGAACCAGACCCAGCAGGGAACCCATCCACCTTTTGGGTGATAACAGAAAGCAGGGATTGTTGTGCAATCATACCATCTGTTAGGCGGCTAGCAGTTCAGTATAACAGATTCCTTAAGTTAATTTGGAGTCCAGTTCCTTATTGGAGGCTCAGATAAAGTGTTGGAAATTCCAGTCCTGAATTCCTATTTCTATGTCTGTAAATAAATTTTGAAAAATTCATAGAGGTTATGTTTCACGGATTCAACTTTGAGTTCCGCTCAGGTCAGGCATCAGTGCTTTTCAGTTCTTTGAGTGAAAAATATGTTGTGAAAAGTGATGAAAAGGAAGTCTCAGGTTTGTCAATGTTTCCTTCCGTCATCACACTACTGAGAAAATTTGGAGGAAAAAAAAAGTGATGATTTGTCTTACAGTACTTCCTGGTTCACTCATCTCTGGATCAGTTTTAATTCAACATGATGCATATGGGTTTAAACATAGTTTTCTATGTGTATGATAAAGGCCATATTACACGAGTTGAAGGCTGTGGTGGAACGTGGGTATTAGCTGTATTAATGTTAATTAGTATAATAATAATAATAATAATAATAATAATAATACTTCATGTTATTGGCAGAAAAGCAGAACACAAAGGAATGAAAAAGCAGAAGGATTGTAACATAGGTTTCTGTGCGTGCACACAGAGAAAACAGATACTGAATACAACCAGAAAGTACAGATACTGAAAATGGCCATGGATTTGATGGAAATCACCAAGTCTGCCTTGTGGTTGAAATATTAGCCTAATGCAAACTTATCTTTCACTACACAGTATAGAAACGATGCAAAGGATGAAATCTCTCTCTCTCTCTCTGTCTTTTTTTCCTGAGTTTCTCCCTGTATGCATGTTTGTCTGAGAGTTAGCCCTTACTCTTGCCACCTGAGGGGGTGCATTGGGTAGCACTTGATGACATGCTTTCAGACAGGCTGTAAGAGACCCTGCAGCGCTGAATGTAAGAGTGAAAGATAAAGTGCTCACACACACACAGAGTCTTTTTCATTTTAAGCAGAAGCATGACAAAAGGATGCCAAATAAAGAGGAAGTGAAACCTTTTTTTTTTAAGCGGCTGTATATAACATCTTGAAATTTGGCTCTCTCTGGTTGAAAACTATTTCAGGAACAACATTTTGTAATGTTGTGGCCCATGGTTCTTCATGGTGTATATTATCAAAGTGCTAGAGGTATCACGTAATTCGTATTTAATTCGAATTCAAGGCTGTGTTCCAAACAATATACGGTACAAAGGGGAACGCTGATGTTGCATATGGTATTTACAGTAGACACTTACAGTAGATGGCTTGTTAAAATAAAGCAAAGAGTAGAAAACACGCATACTGATGGACAATATTGGAAAATTCTCGAGTCTTACTCTCCCTCGCACTATCATCGTATCTCTCTCATGGTTCGCTGCCGGTTCTCGCCCCCCACCATATAATCAGGCTTCTTTCGTGTCTAAAGTTGACAGATGAGAGCTGTGTGCTGTACAAATGTCCCATTAGTTCCAACCCGACACGCCTGACTGTTTTCATATGCACTTTAGCTTGAACAATGCTGGCTTGTAAATAGTAACAGCATTGTTGGAGCTGAATCATACTCGTTTTCTTAGAACTCTGTTTCAGCCTGTTGATTATTTTCATCTGACCTGATAACATCTTAACAGTTACATTTTAAATCTGTAACATTTTTGGAACAACGGACCTTCTGTGCTCAGAATATCTAATCCTCTTGTTCCGTGCTGTGTTGTTGTGTTTTTTTTTTTATGTTGTCTTGCAGTACACCATGTTATCTGGACAGGTCCCCTTTCAGTGTCAGGAGAAGAGCCTAACACACACAAGTGCAGAAGAGATAATGAAGAAAATCAAACAAGGTGACTTCTCTTTCCAGGGCGAGGCATGGAGGAGTGTATCTCAGCAGGCCAAGGAGCTCATTCAGGGTGAGATTGGTGTGCTAAGAGCTAAATGTACAGTACCAGCGATGAATGAATGTGGTGTATGTTTCGAATAAATCGATGGTATGTGCTTGTGTGTTTTTGTGTGTGTGGAATCTGAACAGAGCTCCTGACAGTAGACCCCAACAAGAGGATAAAGATGTGCGAGCTGCGCTATAACACTTGGCTGCAGGACGACAGCCAGCTCTCGTCCAACCCCCTCATGACGCCTGATATTCTGGGCATGTCTACCGCCTCTGTAAACACCTGTGTTAAAGCCACCTTCAATGTGAGTGAAACAGACAAAGAAGGGTCATGGTTAGTGGAAACAAAGCATAGATAAGCTATTCAGCAATTTTGATCCTTTTATGGATATTTTTCTTTAAAAGCGTTGTAGTGAAATTAACACACACATTGGTTTCTTCCATTCTCAGCAGTGAATGCAAACAAATGCATATATCAGTCTTCACTGACAAAGTGTGCTCTTGTACCCAAGCAGTACAAAACTGATGATTGTACTGTAGCTCTTGACAATAGCACATATAGGTCGCTAGTGTGTGATTAGAATTCCATCCAGGAAGAATTCTATGTGACTGAACAAATTCTAGGATCAGAAGACTAATATGTGCTAACAGAAACAGTTCTGAGAAAGGTTTACAATCATAGAACTGTTTCAATCAAATAGGCTGTGATTCTAGAACCGTTCTGTTCTCACATCTATTTGTCCAGATGTATCAGATGTACCCTACATCACACTGAGGAAGTTTGAGGAATTTTAACTCAAGTTATGCATTAAGTCATTTTAATAAATACTAATCACAAGGGTTAATGCATTAATGCTGACACTGAGGTTAAGGCCAGTTTGAGTAATTCTGTAATTTTGCTTAGCAACAACCATTTTAATGACAAGTAAAGTTTAATATGTAGGTTGACTGGCAAAAAGTAAGCAGCCAATTTGAACAAAGTTCTATTTAATCTTTATATAGAACACTTTTTTTTTTTTTGCATGTAAGCAATAATACATTTTTATTAAAACTTTTTTTCGTTTACTCAAGGTAGTTTTTATTCACCCACCATTTTAATTATCATACAAGAACACATGTTGAATTAATAACCATTGACTTTTTCCCACTGTATATGCACATTAAGATACCACCTGGCTGAAAACATACTGTTTCAGTAGGTGCTTTAAATGATAATCAAACACAGAAAACATCTAAGGAGGGTGCTTATATGACTAGAATTGGGTTGAGAACTGTTCATTGCATCATTAACATCTGGAAGCATAACGCTGATCCATTACCTGTGGTGAAGAAATATTGATGTCAGAAAAGCAATCCAAGACTATAGATCACCTATATGCTTAGTGATGTTGCCTTGGTAAAGAAATCACAGCTATGTTTAATAGTAAAAGTAAAAGTATTGTTCTTTCACAATGTGAAAATAACTCACAGCACTGGGACTAAACAGCTGTCGGCCCCTAGAAAAAACACAATCTGATTCAATTTGCTAGAGAGCATAAAGACATAAAGTTCATGTGGTCTGCTGAGTATAGATTAATTTAGATCTCAAAGCGATGGGCTCATGAGGGTAAGAAGGGAATCACATGAAGCGATGCATCCATGGTACATAATGCCCAGTATACATTACATTTACTGTAAACAAATATTAAGTATCATTGTTGTATCATTTCAACTAGCTTCGCCTGCCACTAATGTGAAGAAGCACTGTGTTTTCTCCTAGGCCTTCAACAAGTGTAAGCGGGAGGGTTTCCGACTGCAGACGGTGGATAAGGCTCCTCTAGCCAAGCGCAGGAAGATGAAAAAGACCAGTACAGGCACGGAGACACGCAGCAGCTCCAGTGAGAGCACACACTCATCCTCGTCTTCCTCCCAGTCTCAGGAGAAGACTCCTCTCCAGCTGTCTGTCAGCACGCCCCTTACCCTTGGGCCCTGATGACGACGAGCCTTCCCAGAGTGACCCACAGCCTGCTTTCAGCTTCTCAGAGTGAGCTGTCTGGTCCTCTCTGTCTGTGTTCCTCTACATTAGCCAGGTCTCCCTTTATCACTGGTGCAGAGCATGCAAGCGGCAGCGCCGGAACCGAAATCACCCGAGCCCTTCACTAGCAATAGGAGCAAGGTAGTACAGTGTAGGGAGTGTGTGAAGAAAAAAAACGGCTTGATCCCTTTATGATCCTCTGATTTCTGGATTAGTCCAAGCTGAATGTGACTCAGAGAAGCATGGCACCATGCATTAGCTGGAACGAATGCTCCAGTAACTGTGCTGTCTCATCGCTTTAGGCCAAAAAAAAGGAAAAAAGGGATATTTTCTTAATTCTAAGAAATTAGCTTTATTGTTCAAATGTTAAATTATTCTTATGGCCTCATGGTCAAGTCTGTTGTTTATGGTCAATGTTCTTGTGAATTGATTCGTGAAGTGTGCTGTCAGTGACTACATCGGTCATAGTGTGATACCAGACCGGTGTTTGATTTTGAGCAGACTTCGTCTGATCTGAGATTTATGGTGAAGTAGCAGATATTTGTTTTGCGGGTATTCCGGAAAATTTTTAACTTGTCAAGGAAATCATATTACAGAGTGTTTCAGATTTATTATATTAGGCAGTAGATTAGGTTAAATTGCGAGTAGAAATGATTATTTTTTTATATGTGAACATAAATGTTAAAAAATATATGTATGAAATTATGAAATCCCTAATTCCGCTTGTGATGGATTTATTTTGAGAGAGTTGGATTTTAGTGATAGATTTTATTCTGAGAGTTTTTAACTGCTAGCCAGGATTAAGCAGGGGTTTATATAAAGAGATTTTTCTTCCACATATTTAACTAAAGAACAGAAAGATGCCCCTGCATCTCTATAAATATGTTTTTCATGTGCTAATTTCTATGTGCTGACAAATTAACAATGTAGATTCCTAAGTAGTAAGCAGAACGAATGGTAGTAGCATGGTAGTGTATGTGTCAAGGTTAGGCCCAGTTGCCTCATAATATTATGTCTTTGTACAGATGTATGAACATTTTTTTCTGTATTTTCTGTACTAGACACTCGGTGGTGAATTAACCAATGTTTAATGTGTCCTGTTATAATAGATTCTGTTGTTAAAATTTTAAATCAGCATGCCATGAACTTAAAGGACTGTCGGTATAAAATGCTAGATGTATTAGCATTTTCTCTTTTACTATTGGAAGCACTACAGAGGCTTTCAACTGATAAGCACTAGACTCAACGTTGCAGTTGACCTGCTATGCAAAACTAGCCGCATTTCTTTCTTTCTTTAGCATGACTTAACATGTCTTATTAATAGTTTCCCTTGTCTGATAGGGACCATTATGCATTATAAACACATGAGCAAAAAAAAAAAAACACACACACACACATCACACAGACATCTTTAAAGCCAACAAGCCTATGTATTAACAGTCTCACATATCCGTTACCTCTTTACCTTTACATTGAAACAAGTGGTGACATCCACGAACTGAAACACTGAGGGCTTGTATAGGGTATAGAGTAGACACACACAGAGAAACATGCATACAGATAAACTGGTGCTCCTGCTTCTGCCTACGTGACAGACCAACAGATGAGCAATAAGAGCGTCCTGAGCTCAGCTCACTTTCCAGTATCAAAGGCCTGCACGTGGCTGTTTTTTCCATCTCCATTTTGTGCCAAACCCCCACAGCTCCCTCATTCCTGCTCTGCCCTTTTTGTTTTGCTATATTAATAGAACAGGAAAGAGCGAGAGTGTGTCCTACATTGAATTCTGCTCAGGGGGGGTGGCGCCCTTATTAGTTGCTTTACCATGGTGCTGTTTGTCCTCTGGGAGATTAAGCAGCCCAGCTCAGAGTCCTAGTACAAGGGCAGTAAGACAGGTGCATGGGAACACACAGAGAGGGAAAAACAGGGTCAGCGCTTTACAACATTAGGAAGAGGCTGAGAATTTGGCTTTGATGAATATGCGCCAGAGCTATTCAGACTCCAAGGCACGACCTATGCTTCTGATTCGGGCAGATAGGTCAGCACTCTGTTCTATCGTTTCATTGATCTCTAAAGCACTTGTGTTTTGCGTCAGCCAATACCAGCAGCAGATTTTCAGAGTTCTAAAGAGCTCTCTACGCTGGCCGGCTGTGTGAGGGGTTTCATGTATATTCTAGAGAGTATCTTTTACCATTTTCTGAGGTAGAGAGAACACATATCGTAACAGCATGCTCTTGAAAAGAGCCCATTCCTTTGATCTGAGCACTCCTTCATCACAAGTTATTGTTGGCCTACTTTAATGCTCTCAGGAGCCGGTTAATTGTGTAGCCCTTTTTTCTGCTATTGTAGCAGAGGGTCCAGTGTGAGTACATATCTCTGTGTGCAGCCAACGGTCAGACTGGCGGCCTAGTCTTTCATCTGCTCACGGAGGTGGAGCATTTCTGCATGATGAATTGAGCTTCGACATATCCCTTATGAACGATATCTCACACAACATAGACTACGTAATGTGATTTTAAGAGGAAGTTGGCTGTAGAACACCTATTCTGAGTTGCTACTGTTTAGTAATCTGAGGTTGTTTTGTAATGTTGTGTTCAGTAGAAAAATGTTGTGGTTCAAAAAGAAGTTTCTGGTCATTTTGTATAAATTGTCATTATTGGAACTGGCAGGGGAGCAGGATTTTACCTCATATAACCCTTAAAGGGACATTTAGGTTTGAAAGGATCTTTGGAAGATGTTGCAGTGTCTTCCCTTTTATCTGATTTAGCAACAATTTTAAACAAGAATTCTGACTGGTGAAAAAAAAAAAGTGACCCTGAGGGACTTTTAACATTGATATTACTAACACCAGCACACTGTGTTAAGACAGGCAGTCTCTGACCCTGGGAGCTTAACTTCTGCATCTTGAAAAAAATCTCCAGCTTTCTGTACTATTGGGAAACATTTTTGCTCTAGCTGGACGAGGAATGCTCCTCCGTATCAAAGTAAAAAAAAGATTCATTGATTTTTCATTGTATGTCTTTTATCTATTGACTTTTTTTTGCCAAAGCTTTGATCTGTAGCAGTGAGGCTCAAAGCAAATCCTTAGCTTCAAAAAGAAAAAAGAAGCTTTACATTAGCTATTACCACAATAGCTTAACATTTCTTTGTACCTTTTAAAACCATTGTTTACCATCAGTGACGCAAAAAAAAAATATATATATATATACACACACACACACACACACACACACACACACACACACACACACACACACACATAACCTATATAAAAAGTTCACATTTTTTGTCATTTAATTTAAACTGTGAAACTTAAATATTCACGATTCCTTACAATTATGACTTGCAGCTCATGCAAATCAAAAATCCAGAACTTAATATTTCCTAAGATCAATCCGTAAATAATTTACATTACAGAACTTTGCACCCAGTGCTTGGTTAGGACTCCTTTAGCACAAATTACCTCATCAACGCAGCACGGCATGGATGAGTAATATCAGTCAGCAAACTAGTTTTGCTGTTGCAGGCAGGTGATAAATCATGCTGAAAAAGGAAATGAACTTCTACATGAAGCGTCTCAGCAGACAGACACCTGAAGTGTTTTAAAACCTAAAAAAGTGGACCAACATCAGCAGATGACATGGCACCCCAAATATCACACTTGATCCAAGCATTTTGTTATCTGTGCCTCTGCACTCTTCCTCCAAACTCTGGGACCCTGATTTCCATTTGAAATTAAAATTTTGCTTTCATCTGAAAAGAGGACTTTGGATGACTAAGCCCAGGCCTTTTTCTCCTTAGCCAAGGTAAGATGATTCTCGCATTGTCTCTGGTTCAGGAGTAGCTTGATACTAGGATTACAACAGTCGTCGCCCATTTCCTGTAGAGATTTGTGACTGATGGCTCTTGATGCACCGACTTATGTCTCACTCTACTCCTTGAGAAGCTCTCCCAAGTTTTAATTCGGCTTTGCTTAACAATCTTCTTAAACCTGCGGTCATCTCTGTTGCTTGTGCACCTTTTCCTACCACACTTTTCACTTTCCCATTAATATGTTTTGATACGCCACTCAGAGACCAGCAAGCCCTTACAGAGATGACCTTCTGTTGCTTACCCTACATGTGGAGGGTGTCGATGATCGTCTTGGCATCTGTCCAGTCAGCAGTCTTCCCCATGATTATGATTGTGTGTACTGAACTAGACAGAGATAGATACACTGTATTCATAATAATTTACTCAAAATTCAAACCTTCTAGTATTTTGAGTTACTGGATTTTTGACTTTCAGGAGCTGCAAGCTGTAATAAATGAAAGTAAATAAAAAAAGGTTTATATACTTCACATGCAATGAATCTTGAATATATGGACTTTCACTTTTTGAATTAAAATGCAGAATTAAAAAACTTTTATTGAGATGCACTGTATGTACTGTGTGTACAGTATATGTACACTATATACACCGATCAGCCATAACATTGAAAACATTAATATTAAAAATGACCTAGGTTTTAGGTTCTTCTTGTGATACCAAAACAGCTCTGATCCCTCAAACGTGGACTCTGTGACCTCTGAGGATGTGCTGTGGTGTCTGGAATGGGGTGCTTGTGGTGGATGCTTTGGGGGATGTGGGTTCACCTTAGCTAGTGTTATGGCTGGTCAGTATAGAAATGTGCTTCCCTCTAGCAGAAATGTCCAGCATGCAGTACTAGTCCATGCTGTTGTTTTATATGGACTCATGTTGCAATTGCAAGGATGCCTCAGCATATCAGTAATGAATAGATGGCATGAAACGTTCATATTTACAGATCACTGTGACCTCCGTTCAGGTTAAAAAAAACCAAAGGGGTACTATAGTATATTTACCACATGCAGACAGTGTATATATATATATATATATATATATATATATATATATATATATATACACACACACACTTCTCAAAAAAAAAAAAAAGGGGGAACACTTTGACTTGTCCCAGTTTGACTTGAACACCTCTCATATGTGTATGCATGGTTCAAGTCAAACCGGGATATGTATTTGTATAACACATGCCTGTATACTACTTGGCCAGTTGCAAATAGCAAAGGGAATCCATTGACAGTTCTTTTCCCCTAAGGCATATGTTTTTTTTGTTGTTGTTGTTTTTTTACTATACTTTTCAATGCTACACTAGATTTAATCATTAAAGAAAGCATCAATGAGGTGTTGGATGCAAAGGCAAAAAAAAAAAAAAACATTTGAAGGTACCTGATGCCAAATGTACAATCAAAGGCTGCCACCGAGGGGCAGTATCTACATACATTTCAGTCTAAAGCATCCTTTGAGGGCCCTAGTTGCCCTGGGAGTTCTGCCAGTGCTCAAAGAGCAGCACCAGTGGTTTGTTCATTCGGCACAGAACAAAAATGCTCTGTACTTGAAAAACAAATTTGATAAACGATTAATGATTTGATAAATATATTCATGAAAACTATTGTAGTTATCTAGCTGGGCTGGATATATAAACATTATTCTTATAACTTATTTAATTGGGTTGATAGATTGTTATAGGATTGAATAAAAAAAACACACACACAGTAAGATTATAATTATGGTCTTAATGGTGTATATATTTTGGTAAAGCCAAGCCATATTCCTTTAGATGTCCTATAGTTTGTCTTTAAAAACCCTATGTTTTCCCAATATGAAATATGATTATAAAATTAACAGAAAAAAATATAAGGATCAGAGCAAAAGATATTTTGTGCTTTAGGAAACTAGGGATATAAATTTGATTGTTTTGCATGACTGTTCAAGATTCTGAGTTGAATCAACTCCAGTTCTCCAAAGTGAGAATGCACTCTGTTTGTTCTCTTGTCTTATTAATAGTTTTGTGGTTTGAGGTATATGTCTGTGTATGAAAAAGAGTACTTAAGGGCTCTTGTTAAAGTTTTGAATGAATGTTATGATTATGAAACATTTGTTAAATGGAATAAAAATATATAAATTTACAGCAGTTTACTCTGATTATTCCTTTATTCTGCTTTCATTTGGGATTCTAAATTTTTACAATAGCTAGATCAATGGAAGATAAATCTAAAATGATTTTTAAAAAGTTTTTAATTCCTAACCCCCTTCCTGATTTTGTGTAAATTAAGTAACTGTTATTACAATAATTATACATCTTTATTAATAATGACTCTCTGCCACCCCCCCCCCCCCCCCCCCCACCTTTTTTAGAAGATATTTACTTTTAGATATTCAACAAAGCAAAATACTGGAAGTTATAGTGTTCACTTTGCCAATTAGAATATTATATACATATATATATATATTAAAAGTACTGCGCAATAGGACTGGATGTAGAATATACAACATTTATTTAAGAGCCTACATAGTAAACAGGTTCAGAATTAGAGTCAGGGATAAGGCGGGAAACTGTGGAATTCTACACTCGGCCACATTTCCTATTGTGCCCCAGATTTGACCGGCTGCCCCATCGTTCGATGATGGGGCTTTTTCTATTCTTTTCCCTCTTAGTGCATGTTCCCAAAGCGCTCAGCATTCCAGCAGCCCA
Source organism: Clarias fuscus (assembly GCA_030347435.1). Lineage (NCBI taxonomy): Eukaryota > Metazoa > Chordata > Actinopteri > Siluriformes > Clariidae > Clarias > Clarias fuscus. Next base: position 14,365,348 of record CM059216.1, on the reverse strand, counting down.
CCATCGGAGCTGCTTTAGTGAGGGCTGCTGGCTCCTGGGTGGCCTCTTGTGCAGGGGCTGCAAAGGGGAGGAGACGATGTCTTATTAATTGACTGGGTGTCTTGGGCAAAGTGGAGGAATTTGGCTGAGAAGAGAGAGACACACACAGAGGGGAGGACCAGACATTGTCTGTACTGCCTCCAGCCTTACTGTATAACTCCTCATTTTCTCAACCTGCATCATCATAAATGCCAAAAAAAAAGAGATTTCCTGCTTGTAATTTGTGTCCAAGTGAGCAGGGCTGAACTCAACTCCAAATGCAATGAAAAACCACAAACGTTCCTAAGAATGGATGCTCTCAAAGCTGTGAGGGTGACCTGGGTTGCAGTGGAGGGCGTTTCTCTGGAGCAGGCTGTGGGAATGGCCGATGTGGTCCTGGGAGCTGTGGAAGCACTGAATGGCTTGCTGTGGCTGAGTGTGTCAGAGGGATGTGATTGAGTGGGATGTTCTCAGGCTAGGGCAAAAGCAGGGCATACAAGGGAGGGGAGGGAGTGTGTAAGTGTTGAAGCTTCCCATGTGTCCTACACTGACACCCCCCCCCCCCCCCCCATAGAAACAGAGGTAACCCCCCCCCCCGCCAGTATCCGTCATCATCCAGTTACATGTGTCCCCATTAGCAGGAGTGGGGCAACAAATGGTCTCGGAAGGTGTCAGCCGGAGTCACCAGCCGGAGTCACCAGCCGTACCCTGCCATGTTTAGACTCCTTCTCACAACCCATTTGTGCTATGGTAATAAAAAAAATAAAATAAAAAAAAACACACACATACCACATCAGTATAAACCCAGGAAGACTCGGGAGTCAAGAGTGATGGCAGATCATCACAATCCTTTTGTCATTCAGTTGTCACATAAATTATATTGCACATTAAAATCACAAATGTCATGATTAAATGATAAACATCATCACCCTTTAATCAGGTTCCGTACACTCCAATTTGTAAATCAGTCCTGAAGCATAGCTTAGCACTTTTCCTGTTCTCCCTGTTTCATTCACATCATCAGTTAATTATCAAACCTTTCACGACTTGATTCGGACTGAAGTACGTAAAGGAAGTCAATAAATAAACAACTTAATTCCTTAATTGTAAAAACAGACTGAATTGAGCTCCACCATTTTTTTTTTAAACAATTCTAGTTCTGCTGTATTATAGCAGATAATACAGCATGATTCAGGAACCTGTTTCTCTATCAACTAATCCATCATGCAGCTGATGAAGAGCTGGACTGAAGGAACTGACCTCAAAATAGTCTCTTCCACCCACTAGTTTCCTGTTCTTTGTGGGACAGCACAAAGCCTGCTGCACAGCACACACACATACGCGCATGCACACACAGTGAGGCAGCAGTGGGAATACAGCGCTAAGGCAATGAAAAACGACACAACAGTCCTCAAGATGCCTGAAAAGTTCTTCCTTTTTTTGCTCTCTCCCCCTTTTTTTCAAATATGACAAAGAAGCAAGAGTAAAAATTGAATAGCAGCGTTGGTTACTGCCTTTATTGGGAAGTCTGGATGTCCAAGACTCAGTGAGAATATGAGCTCTGAGATGCTTTAAACCCCATATTCTTTCATGCATTTCTTATGTACCTCTTCAATATATTTAGGGCAAGATTAAATGCTTTTCATTGAATTTCATCTCGTAAGTCAGTCGACTTTGATGGGAAAATATTATATATGTAATTTAAGGTCAGGAGCTTCATTAATGCATGCGCTTTAGTAAGGACAAATTGTTGCAATAAATCAGGTTCTCTGATTCCTTTGGTGTAGCTTCATTCTATTAAACTCAGAAATGATGTACTTCACACTAACATGGACACAGTAGGTGCACTATATATATATATATATATATATATATATATATATATATATATATATATATATATATATATATATATATATATATATATAAAACATTTTCAATTGTATTTGATAGTTATCTTTCAATTATTTTGTATACCTGATTGTCACATAGGGGTTGTTAATTTCTGACAGTTTTGCAGTTTTGACCTTGTGGAAAGACTTGACTGGTCTCCATGGTGCTTTTTTTGCACAACAGAACTGCACCTTTTACACCTTTTATTATTTTAGATGTGTGTGTGTATGTGTGTGTATATATATATGTGTGTGTGTTTGTGTGTGTGTGTGTGTGTGTGTGTGTGTGTGTGTGTGTGTGTGTGTGTGTGTGTGTGTGTGTGTGTGTGTGCGCACGCACATGCATGCTTGCCCTCTGTCGATCTGAAGTACTGGTTACCATGACAATAGTGCTTAGAGAGGGTTTGGTGAACAATCACCTGTGGATCTCTTTGCCCTGGCTGCGGAGGTCTGTTCATTTCGCTTTGGGAGCAGATGGCCTTCCTGAAGAGTTGATAAGTATTGCAGCTGAGCCATCTCATCCATGAGATACTACATCTATAACTGTTCCATGCTGTAGAATTGCACCCAAGGCATTAAAAGGCCCCAAACATACCCAGCATAGAAGGTCTGTGCTTACATGGAGAACAACAAGAAGATGGCCAAGCATCTTGAACTGAGGCGTTCTATTAGACAAGGGAACCCTACAAATAGGGCTATATATTAATAAATGACACTGCTGTGGATACAGCTATGCATTTCTATTCATTGCTTTGTGGTTCACTTGAATGAGTGGACCAGAGTCATCGTCAGAACAAGCTATGGCCCCTGATAACCGAGTTGAGGCTTACTGAGCTCATTTGAAATGCTAATGGCCAAAAGACAGCTGCTATCCCGTGCTGAACACAGTGTTACCCAGCCTAGCAGTGAGAGAGAGAGGGAGAGAAAGAAAGAGTGGGAGAGAGAGAGAGCTAAGATTGCCAATAATTAGGTTGGCTTATTATTCTTGGGTCTCGTACACACTCGATCTTTGAGCAGAATAATTTGTCTTATAATTTAGAGACAGGGAAAGAGGGAAAAGTACATCATGAAAGAAGCACACATATCAGGAAAGACCATGTGACAAGGCCTGCACTCTTTTTATTAATGTTTACCTTCGAAATCACAGTGAGGCATGAATAAAAAAAACAGACAAGTTTTGCTGAAGGTAACTTATCATCAGAAACCCACAGTAACAAATTTAGAGAGCTCTTAATTTAGCGTTCATTCACTTGGACTGCCTTATAGGCTATGAGTGGCTCCCAGAGTGATTGCATGAGTTCTTGTGGCACTAGGAACACTTCTGAATATTGTAAAGGAATAGATATATGTAGTGTTGAGAACGGCTTTGTAGTAGCTGTTGTAAAAACTCCCAAGATGGGAGAAATCCGTTGAACAAATAAATAATAATTAACCATTTAATAATTCATAATTACAAAAATAGGACTTTGTTAATTTCTGCAGCCTGAATGTTTTTTTTTTTTAAGAAAAAAAAACATGTTTTTAAAAAAATGATGTGTTTAGACATTCATTCATTTATTATACCACTTATCCTGTACAGGGTCATGGGAAGCCTGGAGCTTGTCCCACAGGATTTCATGCATATGGTAAGGTACATCATGGACAGAGTGCCAAATCCATTGCAGGGCATACACATACACACGTGCATTCACACTATGGGCAATTTGTAACGCCAATGAGTCAGTCTGCATGTGTTTGGACTGTTGAAGGAAACATACAAACTCCACATGCGCAGGCCACAGGCAGGACATAGCCCCTGGAAATGTGAGCCCACAGTGCTAAGTACTATGCCATTGTACCACCACTCCATACACACTTTTTACAAAATACTTCACTTTTGAACCTAGTTCTCATTACACATATAACATACCATGTATACAAAAACCAAGAAAAGAACATCACAGCAGCTTTCTATATTATTGTATCATCCACGGTTTCAAAAATCTTGTCACCTACAGAGTTACATAGGGTACTACAGTACTACATATCATGAAATACTTGTGATGACATGACCGTGTAAGTAAGTATATGGGGCTGTATTTATATAAAAGAATAAAATGCAAGAAAGACTGTAATAATTCATTCGAATATTAATTGGAATATTGATATTATATAAAACTAAAATATTCCAATTTAAATAAACAATATGTTTACATTAAAATGCATTAATGCATGAATTTTTCTTACAATCAATTCATGCATTTTTAAAGTTTTTATTTTACTTGAAAACATAAAATATATATATTTTACATGGAACACACTTGCAAATATTGCTGCACATTAGAGAAGGTTAGGAATAAGTTAGGAGGTTAGAGAGACATTAGGAGGAACATGAAAAAGATGATTTAATAAAAGTAATATAAGATAGGGTTAGGTATATAGTAGATGTAATATAAAAATAGAGATGCTATAAGAGATGAAAAGTGCGATCATCTTTGACTGATCTGGAATGAAAAGAATGTGTCATATCGTACAGAATAGTTTTTTGTAATATACAATTTTTTAAAATACCTTTTGCTCTGCATTTTTACATTTTAAATACGCCTGCTTACATGACTAAATGTCACCCTCATTGTCATTTCTCAATATTCCACTTGGTGCCCTCAATGACTAGGACAGACGCTTAAACATGTTTTACTGAAAGTCATGCTCCTTAAAGTTTATGCTCCTCATTTCATGCTCCTTAAACTACTAAAACATGTTTCAAGTTAACAGTTAGACACAAAATAATCCATTTGGAACATTAGTAAATGAACCCAAACTTCACCAGTAAGGCATTTTCCTTAAATTTTCTGTCAATTTACCAAGTATATTAAAAGAAAAATGTCAAATTGTAAAGGTGTGTATACGGTAGGTAAAGGGAAACTGTAGTTCTATTAGTTAACCATAGTATTATAATTGATATGAATGTACGTACACACACACACACACACACACACACACACACACACACACACACACACACACACACACTATGACTACTTCCCTTAATTCATGAGTTCAGAAAAAAATGTTGATGATGAAATTCATATAATAATAATAATAATAATAATAATAATAATAATAATTCGTTTTTCTTTCGTTCTTTGTTCCCTGATGTTGTATTGGAATCCATAGTTGCAAAATGAGCATATAGTTTACAGAAATGCTAGATTCTGTTAAAAAAATGTTAAAGCATATATTTATATTATTGGTATATATTTTGTGGCCTCTAACAGTTTTACCTGGAAACACCAAAATACAAAGGAAAAATAGTAAATGTTTGGTAAGTTTTACATTATATTTCTCTAACAGACATTAATTAATGCATTATTTTCCATGAGAAGATCTTTAACAAAATAATAAACATCATTATTAATTATTTTGTTCTTGTTTATATTATAAATTAATGAATCAGTCAATTAATAAATAAAGTTTATTTTTATACCATCAATGAAAAAAAAGCTTCCAGTAATCAACAACTTAATTCATATGATTGTTAATTAAAACTGTGAATTAGAATTGCAAAACTGACACCCAGAGAACAGGTTCCGTAAGGTATCAACAGTAAGGAACAATGTGTTTTTTTCTTTGTTTCCTTATAATTCAGGTTCAATTAAATAAACATCAAATAATATATATCAAATTACTTTGTCACATTGTTAACATCACTTCAAGTTAATGAATGTAGAACTGCCTGATTTGTGAATGTTTCTTTATGCAGTACAAAATGTAACTAAATTTACTTTAGTTTCTATGCAAATTTCTCTCTTTCTCTCTTTATATATAAAGATTTAGTGTAAAAATGTATATGTGTGTTTAGAAATTGGTTGTGGATATTTTGTTTTGAGCTAAGCTGATCAGCTAATGGTATCAATATTTTGATGGGTTTTCGAATATTATAAATTAGCTCGTAGTTAATCTGAAGGGCATCTACTTGTGCTGTTTTATTGCCAAAAAAAGTTTTTTGGGTGTAGGAAATAAGTAAAGGTTTTACTTTTTCAGTATGTTTGTTGACTCAGTGTGTGAAGGGAGGGCCTGAGAGATTGAGGATCTCTTTTCACTACTCCTTCATTACTGATGTAATTACACTGGCTCTCTTCAGTGCGTGCACTTTCCCCTCTTAATCATGTTTACTCAGATCACAATTGGGAAATGAGGTGGAAAATGGTGTGTCTGTGTGTGTGTGTGTGTGTGTTTGTGTGTGTGTGTGTGTGCGCGTCTAAGTCACCAAGAGAAAGTGTCCAAGCCAATGATACTTAACGCTAGAGACAGGCCATGTTAAGGCAAAGTCCCTCAGACTCTCTGTTCCACCCAGTCTCCACCCTGTGGGTGTTACCCCTAATCCCTGCGCAGCGTTGCCTGGATCATTATAGACTGGCTGCTGAAGTCAGTGAAAGGAGGAATTAGCTGGGAACACAATCCCGGCAACCTTTGTGACCCCAGGACAAAGACTCAGCTGCTGGGGGTCCCAGTCGCCTAAACCAGCCCGTATGTCCAAGACAAAACTGTTACAATGGCGCAAACAAAGGAAACATGGTGGGAGAGAGGGGCTAGCTCATTGTGGCTGCATCCCTGAGGAATTATTTAATGTTCTGGCGTTTGTGCTCATTTTGCGGAACTTCTTTTGACTACCACCATTGATGTACAACTTATATTGGGACACAGTTGCTGTGAGTGGAGGACAGGTGTGCATAAGGATAGTTCTCATCCTTCCTCTCTTGTGCTGTATCTCTCTCTCTCTGTCTCTCTCTCTCTGTCTCTCTCTCTCCCTCCTATATATATCCTTTTGACAGTGGTGTAGTTCTTATCCCTAAAGCTTTCCTGCTGTGAGGATGCTAAGCAGCCCTTTGTGTCTGTTGAGAGCTGGGAAATCCTCTGTCTGTCCATCTTTCTCTCTCTCTCTCTCTCTCTCTCTCTCTCTCTCTCTCTCTCTCTCTCTCTCTCTCTCTCTCTCTCTGTATGTGTGTATTTGTATAGAATTGTATCACTTACCAGTGGGAGGGACCTGAAGCATGGTGGGCTTGGCCTGTGACCCTGCTCTGCTGTCTGCTAGTCAGCTGGATACAGATGTAAACGGATGTGTATTGCTTCCCCAATACACATAAAAAATTTTTTTTTTTAATTTCTAGGACTGATGCAGCACCATACAACTTTTGCCTACTATACAAATATCACTAATAGTTAAAATAAATAATTGGAAATACCATTATAAAATAAACATTGTGCTGACTATGAAACAAATAGATAATAATAATAATAATAATAATAATAATAATAATAATAATAATAATAATAATAATAATAATAATAATAATAATAATAATATCACTTTCCTATAAATAAGTATTATATATAATTTACATATTTAATGTGAGCATAATATAGTATATTAGTACATAAATAATGCTTTCATAACAATGTATTAATACATAACTAATCCATCAGAAAATAATGTCATTTTCTAAATGACATCATGACCAGCACAATGTTAGAAAAAAATCATTTACAGTGTCTTTATATGCACTGTGCATGACACTTTTTTGCAATTTGCAATGTGAAACTAATGCCTCTAATTAGTCAAACCAATTTATGAAAAGTGTGATGTTATGAAAAAAGGATTAACGTAAATAATCTCTACTAATGCAAGTCAGTCTTTTCCTATTTTAATGCTTATTTATCTATGACTTAGTTAGCTCTTGACATATATGGTTAAATCCTTCATGAACAATTTTTTGTGCATGTATTAATTTATAATTTTGAAAGCATTACTTAAGTAGTATTATATTACATATTTGTGGATGTTATTGTATAACCATTACCATGATAGCTTAATTTGCTATCTTTATAAAGCTACACAAATTACAATGGTGAATTTATTGTGCAATGTATTAAATTTACAGAGATGTATTAAACAATACAATACATTTTTATTACATATCCTGTGGTTATAGCAAAAATAATAATTAAGTTTTAATTTATGGCCAATATAGACAATATATATTGAGGGGTTATATTGCAATTTGTGTTAATGTAATCTAAACTCCAGTATTGTAATTTAATAAATATTTTATGTATAATGATGATAATAATAATACTGATGATATAATATAATAAAGTTTCATACTGCTTTATAGAAAATACTAAAATATTTCCTTCAAGGTAATTCATAAGCGCTTTGTGTAAACAATAAATTTGATCATTAAAGCAAAATGTCTTCATTCGGTTGGTTTTTAATGCATTATACATTTTTTGCCAACAGGAAATAGTTTTGTAGATTAGATTTCAAAACTTACAGACAAGGAACACTGAAAATATGAACCATTGGTAGTGTGACTATTAAAAAACACAACTTAAACCATGATGTTGGCACTCATTAACACCTGCTTCCCCTCCAGTTTCTGAATTTTTTATTTAACTTCTGACCATAATGTAAATCTGTACCTTTTAAGGATCGAAAGAACGAAATAACTAGCAAATTTACAAACTTCCGCAAAAAAAAACATATGTGTCACAAATTTCTTTAAATCACTCTCTGATTTAATATATGTAATAATAATAATAATAATAATAATAATAATAATAATAATAATAATAATTATTATTATTATTATTATTATTATTATTATTATTATTATTATTATTAAATATTATTATAATAATATGTTAAACAAATGTTTGGTTAATGCTGTTCAGCTTTAATAAACAACATTTCAACAAGTTCTTTGAATCTTGAATCTTGAATCTTTCACAGCTAGCTGGATGAATACATTTGTGATGGATTTATATCTATTCTTGCCCCGTGCTTGCTGTTCCTGGCATAGGCTCTGGAGATGAATGAAAGAATTTCTTCAATAATCCAGAAATCTATATCATATTCCTCTTACCTTGCCTTGAGCGATAGACTAGAGCTTCAAATTACTGTACACTGTAATTTTAGTAACTTACATTGCATGTGTAATTCTACAGCCAGTTTATTATTAGCCCAATATAGCTGTCACTTGCTTACCCTCTCTCTCTGTCCTCTCTAGCTATTTTTCTCGCTCCACCATGATTCTTCTCTCCAGTTCAATCCTCTCTTATTAGCAGGCCCCCAGCTGTTTGGCGGCCAGGATCAGAGGCTGCCTCTATTAGCACGGTCCATTTGTTGAGCGATTGAATCGCTCTCAGCCCTCTGCTCTTACATGGCCTCTAACCCTCTCTCTCAAGCTCAGCCTCCCATAAGGGCCTCTCATAGGCCTAGTACACAATGGAGCCTGATAGAAGAATTCTTCCTGAGATAAACCAGATGCTAGGTAGGTATGAGAGTGTATATATGTATGTATGTGTGTGTGTGGTAGAGAGAGCGAGAAAGAGAGAGAGAGAGAGGAAGAGGGAGAGAGAGAGAGAGAGAAAGAGGGAGAGAGAGAGAGAGAGAGAGAGAGAGAGAGAGAGAGAAGAGGGGAACATATAATTTATTTACTGCCCTGTTTTATTATTATCAGTGGCCTATTTCTTTGAGGTCAGCTTTTTTCCAAGCTTGTAAACCTTTGTGCACATTTACTCCACTACCAGCAGGTGGCATGCTTGTACAAGCACAAGCACAAAATGTCCCCACTTTACTTTACCTAGCTCTCTCTCTCTTACTCTTTTTTAAAAATCTTTGTCTAAGCAAGACATTAAATTAATGTCCACTTATTGAACAGAATTAACAGAAGAAATAATACCTGCGTAACTGCTCTATCCCTATCTGTTTGTTTCTCTCTTTCTAACCTCTCCCTTTGTCCCTCCCTCCTTCCCACTCTCTCTTGGTGGAGATGGTGGAGAACCCCATCATCAAACAAGACTCCCATTAAACAAACAAAAAAAGTGTTGGGGGGGGGGGGGGGGTTGTTAGGGGAATTATTTGTTTGTTTGTTTAGTTATATTGGGGTGGTGGGCAAAAATGACAAATGAAAGGATAATTTGTATTTCGGTGAAATTTTACTGTATCAAACATCTTTTCTAGCCACTAAGCCAGTGCAAGAGAACTCAAGATGGTTAGGAGATTTTGGTTAAAGTGCTCTTGTAACCTCCTCTCTCTCTCTCTCTCTCTCTCTCTCTCTCTCTCTCTCAAGAGACATCATTTTGCTTAAGGAAAGATGGTGGTATGGTGTTCTGCATGGCTGCATCTGAATGTCTCTCTTTTTTCCAGTTTTAAGGAGCTCACTTGACCGCCCCTTTCTGGCACACTGAGAGACAGACGAGAGAGGTTAGAGAGCTGCTCAGAGCTGTCACTCACCCGCATACTGACTCCTCCGGGAATCAACCATCTCTGCCATCTCTGTCTCCACACTCACCGCATGCAGTTAAACAATACCTCCAACCCTATAGACTACTGGCTCATAATTTTCTTCAGGTTATTCTTCTTTTGAATTTGTCATAGACAGATGCTTAATGTCTCTGGTTTGTCTCACTTTGTAGTGTTTGTATTTTGATTGTTGCTATTCTTCTGTTAGCACAGACTCCATTGCCAAGGAAATGAAGAAGAATTAGGGGTTGTACATAAAAGTGAGCCTCCCTAGATCAGTAGAGCATAAAACAGCGGACAGGAACGGAGGTATGATTTTGATACTAGAGCAACACTCCTTCGTGTTCATTCATATACACATATCTAGCCTTTCTGCATACATACACAGTAAAATTATACATATTTCAGTGTCTTTGTGGATTTCCTCACTGGTACCTCTGACTTCTTCCATCTTCCCCAAACCATGCCAATTGGAATTGAATTGACCCAAGCTGAAAATAATCTATGGATACGCTTCACATTTACCATGATCTTATCCCAAATACGGAGAAATAAATATATACACGGTGTATACACAATCCCGCTGTGATGCATATTATGTTCATCTTTCACAACAACAATAAAAAAATGAATCCACAAAGCCATTGACCCTGGAGAAAACACTTAAAGGACTGCTGTTTGTTAAGGCCATGCTGGGCTATACCCATTAGAACTTCCCAGTCTTTTTATAGAGGAAGCTATTTTTTCCTTCTAACCGCTGACACACTGAGACTGAGATCGAGATTCAGGGTAATTGTGCTTGATTGTACAGCACTCTGTAGGTCAGAGAGTGAAGACCGTTTTACATATCAAAGGTGTTTTTTTTTCTTTATGTGCAGGTCTGTGGAGGTTTGTAATTTATCTTCCTTTTTACACCTTAAGGCCCTCACCTTACATATTTTTTGAAGAGGACAAAAGATTAACCTGTGGCCAGCTCTAAAGAAGATCATGTTGTATTGCATTGCACTAAGCAGAACTCATTTTCAATGATCGTAAGTGAGCAGAACCCACGATCATATGTGTGCATTTGGGATATAGAATTAATCTAGTTTATATGATATAACTAGGGAGAGCACAGAGAACATTTCTAACTATAATCTTAGCTGAGGAACAAATGAAAGGTCATCTTGAACTTCTGGTGGTGACTCATAATCCATTTTATTCGTTAACTTCATTCTTAATTGGGTTCATAGAAGAGACAATGTCTCAAATGCCCCGTTTCGAAACTTTAAATTGCACCTCTGACTGGACTTTTCGAACTCTTTAGTTAATCCTGATTGTGATTTAGTGTGATTGAGTGGCGGATGGATGTAGGTGTTGCCGGAGGCAAAAGACAATACAATTAAATGATTAACACACTACGGGACCTCCGACAATTAAAACTATTATGGAAATTAAAATGACATTATGTCACAGTGGAGAGCTGATGATACCCGTGTTGTCTTTTAAAAGCAATTTCCATAATTCCAATAATTGAAATCATAGCATATTCATCCATTTACAGGGTGAGGGGGGCTAAGAGCGGCCACTAATGAAACCCAATCATTAGCATCCAAACAAAGTAATTGGCTAGTCCTTTATCTTCAGAGATAGGTGACAAGGCACAATCACCCCCCTCCATCAGAATGCAAAAACAAGTAATTAAACCACAGACAACGATGAACCCGGCTCGCAGCTCCTGTGCTGCGCACGTTTGAAAACAGCACTGATTGCCTTGATTAAAGACCTTACTGTATCCTCTGGTGTTGTTTGTGGTTTTACTTTTTAAGGATGGGGCACAGCAGGCTTCACGAGCAAACGAGAAGCATGATCAAGGGTTTAGAAACTCCTTCTGTCTAAATGTCAGACTCAGTCTACTATATTTAGCAATGTGTCTAGTGCACACTGTAGTTTATGAAACACCAGTCCATATTTAATATTTAACACACTAGAGGCTCAAAGAATTTGACTGGCTCAGATTTGTTCATCATAGAGCTAGCTTCAGCTTCAGCAAGTTTAGCACCTATCCTTTTGTTTTGGCTATTTCTTAATAGTGATCTTTGAAAGCATAGAGAGAGAGAGTTTGAGGAGAGAGTTTGGGAAGAGAAGGTTACAAGCTGAAGAGATGGAAGGAGAGATGAATGGGGTTATTAATCGGTGAAGACACAGAGGTACAAGGAGCTTTACTCTCTTTTCTCTGGTCGTGAGCTCCACCAGGGACTCAGCTACCCAGACAGGAGGAGCTTCATTAGACCCTTTTAATGGATGGTCAAGAACATAACACAAGAGGCCAGGAAGGGAACAAAACCTTGACACTGCCTTTTTCTCATTAGCACCTTTCTGAACCTCACTCTTCACCTCACTCTTCACTTTTTCCATCCTCCTCAGCTTCCTTCTCACACAACCTCATCTCCCCCCCCCCCCCCCTGTTTTTTTGGAGGGGGGGGGGGAGATGCATCCTCCTCCTCCTCCTCACCTCCCCACATTGACAGAAAACAAGCACATGCAGCAGTCTACGACTCACTGGTGGTAGAAGGCCACCTTCCTTTTTCTCTCTTCTCTGTCCATGCTCCCCAGCACTGTTGATGAGGCGGATCTGCACAAAAGAACCAGAGAAGAGTGTTGACCCCGGTGCTGCCTATAGCATCTTCTTTCCTGTATACAAAGATCTGACTGCATTCTCTAAACATGCATTTTCCCCATTTTTCCTTTCTTTCTGCAACGCTTTCTTAAACATTCTCCTTCACTCTCTTACACACAACCTTCCATATTGGATTCCTTTATGAATGAAGAAAATGTCCTTGCCTGTCTTTTTTTTCCTCCTTGGCAAATGAATTGATTCACATTTGTACTCACTTAATCTGAACCCTGTGACAGTTGGATAGTGTGTGTGTTGTCTTGTGTATCCACAGGTACTCTCATTATGCTGGACCTCTGTCTTACAAAGAGTGAACCACAGAAAGGAGATGGATATCCATGATAGCGAGAAAAAACTGGGTTTAGAGACAGAGAGAGAGAGAGAGAGAGAATTCATATTTTTACATTAGACAGGTTTATGGATGGAAACTACATCAGGAACTCATTTGAAGAATGGACAAATGATAATAATAAGCAGCACATGTGGACAATGTAGAGCACAATGGAAGGCTGAGCATTTCTGGGGTTTTTTTTGTGTTTTTTTTTTTAGTCATTACCTGTTTCTCCTTGTTTGTGAAAGAGAACTTAGCACACAACAATTTACAGGATTTTTGAAGGAGACAAAACTCTAGCACAATGAAGGAAAAAAGAAGCGGGTACCCCTCAACCCTCTTACCTGCAAGTATGAATGTTTTTTAATTGCTGGTGATTTTTTCACTTGTTGCCATTTTGCACACTGTAAGTGAACTCATTGGTAAAAACGAAGTAGAATGCAATCTAAGGAAGAATGGGATAAAGGGAGACAGAACAGAGACAGTAGAGAGAATGAAAAGCTAAAAGAATGTGTTTGATTAGAGCTAGTACTGCTTAGCGTTTAGCTGCGATGTGAAGCAGAAGTGCTATTGTGTATGCCGCACATTCTTGAGTGTTGCAGCTCACTGGATAACCGTAAGAGAAAAAGGGGAAATGTGCACACTGACATTCTCTAATCAGATACAGCAATCAGAGGCCCAGAAGCAGCATTACGCCATTTACGACTCCTTTTAATTTATAATCAAAAACTGAGCCACAGAAAAAGAGAGGGAGAAAGAGCAAAAGATACAGAGAGAAAAGCAGAGAGGTGCAGGTCATTACATCTCTCTTTTACTGGGCAGATGAGAGCAATGAAAATTAATCAGTGGCCATTAGGCTGTATTTACTCACCACTGTGGGGGATGTGATCAGTCCTGCATTTACTCTAAACCCCCTTGCTATCTCGCTGTCTCTTTCTGGCTCTCTTTTGCTCTCTATCCTTCCATCAACCCAGTGATGGATAATCTGATGCATATTTCTCCTTGAACTCTGTAATGGGGGTCAGAGAAGAGGCAGGTGCAATATGCACTATAAATGTGTGTGTGTGTGCGTGTATTTATGAGTGAATGTGGTTTTAAGTGTGTGACCTCAACCACGAAATAATGAATGAGGGTAGTGTGTGTTAGCTAAGGTAATGTTTTCCCCAAGAGAGTTTGGGTTTGCATATATCTGTTTGCACTGTGTAGTGTTGTATCATTATGTGTGTGCGTCTGTGTGTGTGTCCCTGAAAGAAACTAACGCAGGAAGCAGGCCCCTTCGATTCTCTCTTAAATCAGCCACCTTTAATCTCCGCCGAGGACTCTTCCAGCTTGTGTTAGCCCAGGCCAAACACCACTAAAAACATCCACAAATCACCTGTATCCGCGGCTTTCTGCTGCTACAGAGTAAGCGAGCTAACTCTTAGTGCTTCATCACATTACACTAGACTGGTCTTCTGACCTCCATTCCGAACTGCCAACTTTCTACATTTCCAGAGTGCGTGTGTAGGACGGTTCGGCGAGCGAGGCGGTACTTGAAAGGCCTGGCACTGCCGTCCCACACCATTACAGCACAAAACCTCTTTAAACTGCTGATAGCAGCACAAAAGAGCCAGTGGCACACTCTCTGTGGCCGATAGGAGCAAACAGTTAATGATGTTTACTCTAGATTACCAGCCTCTCTCCATTAAACGTGGCTGCCTTGAAGAGAAAGGGAACAAGAGAGGAAAGAGAAGGTTTGTTGTTTAGTTGTTTGTTGGGTGTGACAGAGCCCATGAGGAATGTCACTGTCTGGGTAAATGATTGGCCCAAGACTCATTGTAAATCTTTAATCCCAAACCCACGACATAGGTTAAATATTTTAACCTTTGGGAGTAAAATGTTTTGTAAGGCTTAAAGCTGTAAGTGTATTTAAAGGTCTAGAGCTTGACACCAAGCTCAGCACAATGAGGAATAATGTACTATATATGAACAGGTAAGGGTGTGTATTGGCAATCAAATATGATAAGCTTGACTTTGACATATGACCAGTTCTGCCTTTCTTAGAGGCATATACAAAAAAAAAAAAAATCAAAGGGCCTGTTATTGATGTTCTTTTGAAATGTCGCATGTGAGTGTATACTGTATGTTGCTGGGTTGGAAATGAATGAGAACGGTGTGCCTCTTGAATCCTTGGGCCGTTGTCTTAGCAACTCACAAGTGTCTGAAGGAGGGATAAGGGTAGCTGGGTTGAATAGCAAGCAGGGGTAAAAAACTTGGCAATTAATAGCAATAGAAGTGACAATTAATTTTGTGAGCACAGAAAGAGTGCTGTGGCCTTTCGAGCATGCTTCATGCTCACCCTGTTCACAAGTTAGTGCTTTAAATCATCCAAGAAGACCTCTCCACTCTTCTCTTCTGTACATCTTGGTCCAAGTGCTCTTTTCCCTGGGCTCTTACTGGACAAAAGCATAGCAGGTGTTTAGAGGTTACTGTCCGATATGATGGTCAAGCTCAGGATTTTAAGACGATGATGATTGTTCAAATTCTGTTCACTCTAGGAAAAACCAATAGTCAGCACCCACAAAGTCTTTTAAGAATCAGTAAAACAAATATATGTTTTACTTACTTTATGTTTCTTTTGTGGTATTTTTTTTTAATTATGTACCAGAGAAATTATATGGTATACGATATATGGTCTAAATAATCCCATGCTACACAAAAACACTTATCCCAGCATTTCACTAGTGCTTGAATACATCAAGGTAGAGCGTTTCCTCAGTACGCCTGAGCCATGATCGGCCTGTCTGTCTCATGTCTGAAATGCTGGTCTCCCAGGAACTCCTTTAATGGACCAAACATGTGGATATGGCTTGGAGCGAGGTCAGGACTGTATTGATAATGTGACAATAACTCCTAGCTGAGTTCCTGTAATGTGCAAGAGAAGCCTCAAAGTCTTCTTTAACTGTCAGTCGGTTTTATGCCTTCATTCATGAGAAATTTCATCACAAGTTCTGGATTGACTTGAACACCCACTGTATGTACATATAATTAAATAATAATTATCAGAACGTTTACTAAACTGACATCAAAATGTGTGTTTAGCAAACTTACTAAACTATACTTAGGTAAAATAAAGTTGAATAAAGTTGAATAAACTACATTTAGTAAAAATGCAACCAGCACAGCAACATAATTTAAATCCTTAAACTAACCTAAATCATTAGTTACTGAGCTTCATATCTGACTCATATCCCCCCAAAAAATGAATGTAATAAACCTCCCACTTGTGTGATTTTTTTTTCTTGCATCCCTTGTTGCACACTTCTAGTCTTAACTAAACCTGCTGTGAACCTTATCAAACAGACAAATAAACCAAATTACTGCTTTCCATCTATATTTGTTTAGAACACATCACCTGTTCGTTCCAAAAAGCATATTCGTATTCAGTGCCTACCAACAGACTATGTTCATGGGGCTGTCTGAAAGGTGAATTTTAGTTTGTAAAATAGTCTTGAGTTTGCTCAGTGTTCACTCTCTCTGTGCCAGTGAGTCTGAGGCTGTGTGGCTGCCAGGTGTCTGCTGCACAAAGCTGGTTGTAGACAGTATTGTACTCATCCTGAAGAGCCACAGATGATTTGTGCAAGAATGTATAATTTTCTCATTTCTTTCATGAGCTGTCAGCCTTTCAGAAATTAGCAAGGGGCTCTGACCTTGGTGTTCCACGCATAGTGAGGGAGAAGACGGCGTAATGTATGCCATGTGGCATTTCAATCAGACACTCTCTCACACCCATCAAATCATCTCCATATACATAATTCATACACCTGTGGAGGGATGAGCTTTATTGCTACACTTCTGCAACATGGAGAGTATGATTACAGATTAATCTGTCTGATTCAGTGTTGTGTCATAAGAAGATAGTGCTACTGTGTTTTCCTCCTTTTGAAACTAGGCACTTACTCTCTGACACTTTTGCTCATATGTGGCTGCTAGTGTGCAGTTCACTGCGTTCTGGGCGGGCAAGTTTTCAAGCATACCTGCAGTTGGAAACAAGGAAATAATGAAAGGTCAAGGACTTGCAATAGTAATAAAAACGTATACTTACCAGAAAAGGGAAAGAAAAAGAAAAAAACAAGGTACAAGTGTAACAAGACAACTGCAACAGAAACCTTTTGCATATTCTGCAGTTAAGTAGGTATAAATCAGGTCTGTAATTTGAAAACATATAATAATGTGTAACTAGCATCGACCAGTGTAAAGCCTGCTGGTGCCTCCTGAAAAAACTCTCCCATGAGTGACCGAACTGTCAATTTATTCTTAAATTATCATGAAGGTGTTTCATGCCAGTTTACCTTGCTTATTTTTTTTTACCACTTATTACTGGGATTTGAGGAAAGATGAAATGCTGAGATGGCATGCCATGTCAATTTCTTGTCTTTGTACCAGGACATGATTTTGATCGGATTAGTTAATCTACTGAAAGCAGTGCACCACTACCCCCTGACGGAGTAGTCAAAACCCTGCGATTGTATTTTGGATTTTATCCTTCTCAGGTTACATCTGTTTTGGGTTTAATCAATGGCTGAAATTTTGGTCAAAGTTTCTCACTGAAGGTCCCCCAAGTGGCACGGTGGTAAAGTGATCTTGTGTTCGATTCCCGGGTGATGCTATAGCCTCCCTCAGCCCGGGGCCTAGAGAGGGCTGGGATGCGAGGCACTTAGCGATCTCACATCAGTCACAGCTCTACAGCCAATCATGGGTTTCTGTGAGCTCACGCGAGCAGAAGGAACGGATAGTGCTATCCCCTGAGTGTGTTATGGAGCATGAGCGAGCAGTTCAAAAAGATGTGGTCAGATGTGGCATCATGTGATTGGAGGAAAGGATAGTCGTGATAGTGATAGTCTTTGACCCTCCGCAACTGAGTAGTAGCATTAATGTGGGAGACCCCTAGTGATGGATGGGAATTGGATACCAATATATTAAGAAAAAAATAAAATAATAAAACTAACAAAAAAAGTTTCTCATTGTGCCATGCCAACTACCAAATTTCATCACAATCCTCACCATGGTGACCATCATACTGAAGAAAATGTGTATTATATTCTCATATCTCCAACTGTTGATCCTTATACTTCTTGAGGATCATGCATCATGACCCCATATATTCTGGATCCAGATAGAGGCAAGGTGTTCTAGCTGTTAGGATCACTGACTCATCCCCACTCTCTGTGGGCTCTGTTTAGAGCCCAGTGACTCCATCAGTCCAGATTATCCAACCTTAATATATGGATAGCAGAGCCACTGTGTTTATAACACGGAATGTTGGCAGCTACACTTCTGCAGCCCCATGTTGGAAGTGATAGAAGCACATGATGAGTTAAAGTACTGAAGCACGGTTTTATTAAACCTTCAGCCTTGCCTACCCAGACAGAATTTCCCTGATGAGTAGGAGAAGAGTGGACTTTGAGTTTGCATAGGCTGTCATGGATATAAACAGTTTTAGAGCTTAGACTACTAAGAGTTTAGATCTGACTACACTCGATCAGTTCATCATTTTCATGTCTGAAGTGATCAGAAAGACAAATGGTGTCAAAAACTCTTTGTTTTACATGTTTCCAAATTGACATTGGTACCAAACTCTAGAAACTTGACTAATGGTTTGCCACAGTAAGAGGTTTCAAAACTAGGAAAAACATTTGCATTTTTTTAAATGCATTTTTTTTTAGAATGTAGACAGAAATAAAAATCAGGAACGGTCATTGACCATATCAAGCACAATTATGTGTAAATTTACACAATTTAATTTTGTGTAAATATCTGTACCACCTTAAGCTGTTGAATGAAGTACACAAGATAATTAAAGATACAGCACTTTATTATGTATTTTGTTTCGATGATGCACTAGATGATAGCACTTCTTTTTGTCCTGTTAGTCCGGTTCCTCCAGGCTCAAACCATGATATTTACCCAGAATATTACATGTAATGTACTCTTGTGTTATTTTGTGATTTTTTAACACTATATCTCTGACCACTCTTACGGGATGTATTGACACTGTAGTAATACTGTGTTTGAGTTAAAGTAAAGTCAATTTTTTTTTATCACAAGTCAAAATAATAAATGCCATACTTATTATTATTATTATTATTTTATTTTTTTTACAAATTACTTTGTCATAACACTCACATGACTTTTCAGATTTTTTTCTTTACATATAATATGCAATTTTGAACAATGATGTTAAAAAGCTGAGTAAGCTATGCTGAAGTAAACACTCAATTGATTATCAATCCGTATTAAACTGATTAAAGCTATCAGTTTACAATCACTAGTCAAAACTTTAGTTGGCCAGCTAATTGCTGTTGGGGATTTAGTAGCTTGCTAGTTTCCATCACAAGCTATCAATCTCATCATCCAGCAAAAATGTTAATTACATATTACTTTACCTGTATAACATTTGTAGCTGCACTTAAATATGCTGTATACTGTATTAAATGTGACAGGCAATCACTACTGGACCCTGTAGTGACATCTTATGTTTGGTAAAAAACAAATATGACAAAGTAATTTGTATTAAAAAAAAATAAATAAATAAATAAAATAATAAAATAAGTATGACATTTATTATTTTTACTTGTGATTATTATTTTGACTGTGAAATATCAAAAGATCTGATTAACTATTCTAGCCCACTGGTCTAACTTAAAATTTTCTCAGACTAATCAACTGTGATGTTTGAGATACAAATAAATAGGCGGCAAGGTGATATAGTGGTTAGCACTGTCGCCTTGCACCTCCAGGGTCCGGGTTCGATTCCTGTCTCTGTGTGCACCCTGTACCCCGCCTTGTGCCCTAAGTCTCCAGGCCCCCTGTGACCCTGAATACAGGATTAAGCGGTACAGGTGAGTGAGTGAGTGATAAATAAAGTTTATTTTTCTTGTCTTCAACATTGTAGATGCTAAGTATTTAATGCCTGAAGTGTAGACTTATAGTCAGCACAATCAGCTCTTCAAACAGTGCTGAATATGTTACTTTTACTTTTAAAACGCTCAAGTAAAAGTAAATTTGCTGTAATTGAATCATACTCCCTAAAGTTCTGCATGTAATTGTTACACTCCAAACCTGACTGATATTGCATTTTTAAAAATTTGTATTGTAACCCACATGCCTTCTTGCTCTCTTGCTCATTTATCTATATTTAATCGCATTTAATTTTTATTAATATTATGCTAAGTTTATTTTACCATCCTGAATGATTAATTTCTGATTTTTTTTTTACCCTAATGTGACTGTCTGAAACAACAAATCCGACGTTTTTCAGATTGTATTTGGGTCACTGTTGAATGTCATCCTGGATCGGATATGTCGGATATATGGTCATGCAACTTGAATGAGAATGGTCAGTTCGGAAACTTATTGCCTGACTTATTGTCTCTGTGCATGCGTAGGGCGCTGATGTCATCAGTCAGCACCACACAGGGATTTCATAGCAGTGCTAGCAACAGTTGGTAAAAAAGCTAAAACAAGGTGTATAGCTTTATTGCTTCTACTGAGCCTCAACAAATACAGACTAACTACTAGCCATCTTCCAGAGCAAAATCTCAAAATTATTTCTAATAATATAGCATCCATTGTTTGAAATGAATAAGCATGGGATTTTGCTCGAAAAATGATTTGTTTTAGCCCAGATGATGCAAGCAAAGATGTATTGATGTCTTTCAGAGGACAGACGCATGGGAATTAGACAATGTGCTTGTAATGCGAACATAGCCTTATTTGTGAACTCAACTCCATCCCCATTTTCACCCATGTGCTTTTGTTTAAGAAGCTATTCTACAATAAGGTCATGGTTTTCAGTTCACTTAGCTACATATACTGTGGCATATTACTTCACAAGCATTTGCTTTGACTTCTGTTCTATATACAAATCTTTCTATACAATTTAATTCATTTTATAGAGACAATGTCTCATTCAATTTGCCCTTTATAAAAACTGTTGCATTATGTTTCTTAACATTTGTCTAAATTACAATTATTCAAGTCCACCAGTTTACAAATTTGCATGTGAAATATGTTTTTTTTTTTTGTAGTAACCTCAAGCATCCTTTAGCAGATAAAAAAAATGTAACACTTATTTGGGGTAATGGTGAAAAAATATCATGACTATGAATTAGAATGATAATGGTGAATGGTCAAAGACCTCCTTCTAACAGATAAAACATCATTCTTTTTTATAGGAGCCAGTGCTGAGATTATAATCTTGGTATCATAGGCTATCATTTAAATTCAGGGTTTCTGAATTCCAGTCTAGTAATCTTACCTTACTGCTAACAGCCTTACTTTGTCACTCTGGACCTATTTTAATGGCATAACCTCGGTTATATTACACTTCCACTTGTCCACTTCTATCATATGTCTAAAATCCTCGTTATACATTATATGTCAATAATATACAGTATACTTATAACACCATATAAATCTACTCCCAAATGAAAAAGAGAAACAAAAAAAAATTCCAAAAAAAATTCTGCACTTAAATTAGGATCTATCTTCGCGAGTGCATATGTGGATCTCATTCAAAACATGCATTTATGCATTTCCATTTGTGTATATGAGTAGGTCTGTGCACGTTAGCAGCAGCCCTCCTCGTCTCTGTGCGTGGAGAAAGAAGCCATTCTCCCAGCAATCAGGGTTCTGCCTGCAGGAGCCCAGCCAAGCCTCTCATCCTCAGCCTACTCAAGAGCTGCTTTAATTAACCATCATGCCACAGATGGGATCGATTTTAACCTCCTTCCCTCTCTCTCTATCTCCAACCCTTTTTCAACCACCCCCTCAACCTTACATGTCTTTTTCAACCTTCTTTCTCCAAAGTCTTTCACCCATTGCTCTGCCTCTCCCTCTCATCTTGTGCCCTCTCTCTCTCTCTCTCTCTCCTATATACAAGTCACATAATTGAACTGGAACAGCGCCAGACTCCAGCCCCCCTAGTCTGCCTGTTTCACCCGAAGCCGCTGGCCTCACCTGCTCAATACCTTATTAGTGTCAGGATCTGTGGAGAGCCTTTGCGGATTAACGAGAGCGATATGAGATTGATTTCTGCCATGAAAGATGAAATTGGGTTCTGCTCTTCTTTCTGTATATTTGCATGGGTATATCTATATATAAGTCTGCACACTGGGGTACAAAAGAAAGTATGGTTGTGTACTAGACGTTGTATGATTTTACAGGGAGTGTGTGGGTTTTTCTTGTTTTGTTTTTTTGGGTGGTTGTTGGGGTTTTGCACCCACATGTCCACACACTCTACTTAATTTTTTGTTTCCCCTCTTATTTCTAAATTTGAAAACATTATACAGGCAAGTAAGAACTTAAATTCAAAATTTACATTCTGATCTGCAGGGGAAATGCTTTATAAGCCAAGACAATCTGTTGATGTATACACTTCCTTTGCAAAAGTTGCTTAGGTTTGTGAAACTACAGCATGGAGTCTATATGTCTTGCACATGGCAGATGATGATGAATAATAAAAATAAAGATATTAATTTTTTCAAGATACCTGTTTATTTATAGCATTCTTTTTTTGTGATGACATGCTACAATAACAGCCTGTATTTAACAAATTAGCAGGTTTATTTTTTCATTTCAAATGAAATGTTCAAATGTAAATAAATAGTTCTACAGAAAGCATATTAAATAGCAGTATTTCATTTTCAAGTAATATTAGGAATCTTTTTATTTTACTTACACTATTCAACATATTCTTGTAGTATCAACACAGTAAGAAAGTAATATAACTATTTAAAACATGTATACAAATGTCAACACATATATACACACATACTATATATATGTGTGTGTGTGTGTGTGTGTGTGTGTGTGTATATATATATATATATATATATATATACTGTATATATAAACACACACACACATAAAGGGGTTCAAAAAATGTTGTATCTATAACCATAGTTTGTACTGTAACAGTGGCAATGTACTAGTCAAAAGCCGTGATGTCATACTGATCTAAAATAAAAGAGCAGTAGACTATTGAGTATTTGAAGACAGGCTTGTAATAGCAATAGTAGTAGAGTAGTGGTAGTAGTAATGTATTATGTGTGTGAATGGCTGTAGCTGGCCTGCAGGCAGAGTCTGAGCTTGTTGTGGTGTGATTTCCTGGAGTGTTTTTGTCAGAGTGTGGCCGTGTGTGATTGCCTCTCCGTCGCCAGTGTCAACCGAGGATAATGTTGCGGCCGCCCTCTCTGCCACAAAACAGGATCAGAGCAATCCAATTTCTCTTTCTCTGCAAAGATGGAATAATTTGCCAGGGGGACAGCGTGTCTGGGGTCCAGGCGATGATAAACCACTGTTAAAAAACAGCTATTACTAGAGAAATTGGGTTAGAGGAGGTTGACCACAGCCTCCCCCATAACACAGCAGAACGTGGAGGATTGCTCGCAAACAAGTTGAGCAATAGATAACCAGGGTTAAATTTCAGGGGGCCAACCAGCAATTTAGCCAAAATAAGGCAAAATGAGGGGCAAATAAAAATGCGATATGGAGCTACATACGTTAAGGGTTTATCTCCCAGTACACACTAATGTGTGCAAGACCTACTATACAGTACGTCTATCATACAGTGTTTCCATTCCTTTTTAAACTGAAAATAAATTCTATCAACAGA
Organism: Clarias fuscus; assembly: GCA_030347435.1. NCBI lineage: Eukaryota > Metazoa > Chordata > Actinopteri > Siluriformes > Clariidae > Clarias > Clarias fuscus. Next base: position 14,341,507 of record CM059216.1, on the reverse strand, counting down.
AATCATCTACAACAAAATATTTGCAAAAGTGTTAACAAAATCAATAACGCAATGCTAACGTTACACACCAAAACACTTTAAAACAGAAATCAGAGTCAGGAATCAGGTGTGTGCCACTTGCCATGACAAAAACCACAGCAAGACGGAGAGCTGTGAGGGCGCACACAAAATACAAGGAGCTCTCCAAAAATCACAGAGTTTTCTTTGGCAACAATTAACAAGCATAAATGCCTAATTGCTTTCAGGTGTCTTGCTCCCTGCTCTTTCCTCTCGACAAACTGCGACACTGTCACTAGAAGGGGGTCAGAAGTGATTTCTGTAGATGCTGGCCTTGTAGGAGACGAGAGCAGATCAAGGTAGGGGTTGGGGGTGCCAGAGTAATCATGATGAGAAACACACACTTGCTTTTTTCAGCGCTGTGAATCTTACAGGCCCTTACTCAAAAAGACAGAGCATTGGGAGAGCATTTGAAACTCTGCACTGACAAATAAAGAAGTGTCTAAATAAATAAATAAAAAAAATGAAATCTGACAGTACTTATAAGACACTACTGATAAGACTTTCATGAAAGGCTTGTGATACAAATTATAACTATGACTTTTTTAGAGGTTCTTTCAATTACTTTGAAGTTTAACTTGTTTTCAAATGTAAGCTATCCATTTCAGCTGATAATCTTGACCAACCCTTAGGCCTCTAAGTGATTTCCAGTGGCTGATGGAGTGGAGCTGCATGTTGAGGTTAGTGCCGTGGTGTGTGTGTGAGTCGCAGGCATTCATGGCTGTCCAGCAGGGGGGGTTGGCAGTTAGAGGAGAGGACCAATGGCTGAGGATGTGTGGCTAAGTGTCTCATCAGCATCCTACTCAGGCTCCAGGCCCACGCTCAAACTGCACCCTGACTTGATTGTAATTGCCTGAATTCGTCTCCCGCTGCTCCATCCTGGCAATATAACTGCCACATTTTAACCCCAGAGAGCCTAGCTAGCATGCCACATAGCTCCAGTGCTGTTAAAGGGGCATTGCGTCAGACTTTGCTATAGGGAAAGTTTGTAATGCAAACTTGTCGTGGTCATATATGGACAGCATTATATGTACACAAAAATGAACCGGGTGGAAATAAGGTGCGGCTTTCACATACCACCTTCATGATAACATCAGTTAAAGACATCTGGAAATGTTACTACGTAAAATATTTGTTCAAGATAAGCATTTTTGAGGATTTTAAATACCTACACTACAAGCTAAAATGTGCTTGGAATCTATCTATCTATATGTATGTATGTATGTATGTATGTATGTATGTATGTATGTATGTATATACTGTATGTATACTGTATGTGCACAATAATTCTGACTTCCTGGTGCATGGCGGGGAGTGTGCAGCTTCTGACTGGCAGGGTTAACTTTAGAACTTCCCCGTGGTGTTGCTCTCTCTGTGATAATAGCTACTGGCATAATGAAGAGCAGCCTACTAGCCAACAGGTGGTCCTTTTTAAAGAGCCCAGCCACTACTGCACTCAGGCTAGAGGGGGAAAAAAAACACCATGCTAAAATGTGTCAGAATCTAATGTTCTGCAGAATGAAAAACCTGTTTTTCTCTCCTTTGTTCAGAGCTAGAGATTCAGCCTTGTTCCTTATTGTTCGCTACACAAACGAGCAACAGTCTTTTTTGACATGGAGCCATAGGGGAAGAAAGACTGAGGCTGACTAGTCACAGCAGGGCCGGGGGATTGGGGGGTAGGGGTAGGGGGTAGTTCTTCGCTTCTTCTTTCTGAAGGACTGAAGCCTATTAAGAGTTTGTGAGTTATGAATGGTTATGAGTCTCTCCCTCTTCCTCACACAATGTAAGAGGACATCAGGGGGGGGAAAAAGGAAAATCTCACTGGCTTTTCTTGGAGACTGCCAAGAAGTCTTAATCACATCCAATGGGAACAGAAGAGATATCACATGGGAGAGAAAGAGCATGAAAGTGTGGGACAGTGAGAAACCAGGGGGCAAATCAGGGCGGAAGTACCTATTGCCACAAGCAGAATGGAGGAGTAGAGTGGAGTGGAGTGGGTGGGGTGGGGAGGGGGGTAGAGAACAGAATAAATCCTCTTGGACTCAAAAATGCTGCTTTTAACATGAATAATATAGCTGTTATAATATTAGAAGCACATATGACTTTGAATTTTTTTTATTCATGACCTTAAAACAATTAAAATGACCTTTTTTGCTTGCTTACCCAAATCATCAATCTTTTTTGGTAGTCAGAACTGAACATTGATCAGTGTCTATTTATTAAGCTTAAATAGATACTGCTCTCCTTTGCTGCTTTCGAAACAAGCCGTAAAATGCCGGATTCTTTTTTTACATTATTTTTACAAAAGATAAAATTGACATTCATTGAGAGGTCCTTCACCTGCCTATTAAGCTGCATTCTCAACTCAATGGCTGTGGGTCGAAGGGATCTTTGCCCGGCATATCTACGAACAAAAGCTTTTATTCACATCCATAATCCATCCGTTATTGTGCGACCAATTTGTTCTCGTTAAGCCACATAAGGGTCTCAAGACAGAGACAAAAGTTTCATGGCGAACAATGGCCAACTCCCCGTTTGCTTTGTCCATGTCTTCAAGTATGCACCTCCCATGGTGCATTGCAGGCCTTTTTGGGGCTCAGAAAAGTGAGAGTAGAGGAAACAGTCCTGGCTGAACACCTGGAATAAACAGCTTTCACTTCCCTTCTTACTGGAAGACGAGATTGCCGGCCCTCACACAGAGAACTATGACAAATCCTGTGTTTTGACAAGACCACATTTAGGCACATTTAATAACTTTTCAGAGTGGAGAGGCTCGATGTGAAATGTAAAGCCTAACTTCCTAATATCACTCACTAAAAAGAAATTAACCATTCATTTTAACAACAGAAAAAAAGACAAAACTTGTCAGTCTTTTGCAATCACCATCTCCAAGAGTACTCGTACAAGAAGTAGAGCTTCTCATTAAACATATGCACTTAAACCACACAAACCCCATACAACTAAACTAATCCCATAAACACATTCTCAAATTGCTAATGTGGCACCCTTCAAGCATTCTGTGTCTTTTAAAGCTTTATTATGTATTCTTTACCTAGAGCACTGCATATAGTTTAGCTTTACCCCAAAGGGAACTTTTGGTTCATTTGTCATCTCCATATTTCCTTCAATACATGTTAAAAATGCAGAAATCAGGTTATGGTACCACACATGATGATGAAAGGTCAGTTTAGTATGCTTCTCTTTTCCATTAGACTGCAGAGTGAATGAAGAAACCTTTACTAAATACTTCATAAGACAATAACCTCAAGTTAAAGCCAAGAAAAACTAAAAACCCTTCATTACACGCTCAACAATAAGTTTATATATAGAAAAGACTGCAAAAAAAAACAAAATCCACACCTGCCACAGCTGTACTGCTGCTACAGTACATTATATATGATTACACATTATTACAGTGCACATACCATGTGCTTTCGAAATGACCCCAGCAAATTCAAATCCTTCTGTCCTGTAAACCACTGTCAGCTTCGAATGTGATACTACCATTGATTAGTCATTGTTGTGTTAATCTTACCATTCCACTCGTCTAAATTCTAATTTCCTCCACAACAAAAGAATCGTCTCATTAGTCATGAATTTCAAACACGGCAGACAGTGGTCAGCATATAATGCAATGAACACAGAGAGCGGCTCAAATCACTATAATCAACTGTGCCTAGAAAGGGCAAAATGTGACTGGAGCTCCTGGGTGAACTGCTGCACATGAGGCTTCACACAGGCTCTTGGTCAGAAGAAAGGGAGCAATCTTTGCAGACTAATTGTCTGTTCATAGCGTAGGGAATCCGTAATCAGGTCATTTGTTGCAATGGCAGGCTGCGGAGGTGACCAGAAATGCACAACCGCACTCGCACACTGCCTGCCACCTGACAATCAGTCTGTCCTCGCTCTTGCGCTCCACATGCTTTCTGTTCTGATGGTCACAATGCTATATATTTTTTTTTATCATGTATCTTTAAGACATCTTGCTGCATAGCTAACCTGTCTTGAGCACAATATAAAATCATTCAGTTACAAATCAAAATTGTGTACGTCTAGGCAACAGCCGTATGCTCAAGGAAAGCTTGGTCAGTTCAAAGTAAATATTCCTTTATCTTTATTAACTTCTACAGATTAATCTTTAGGTTTTGTTAAACTGTGGCACAGTCAGACAAAGTCAGGATTGTTTGGCGATTCATATGTTCTCCCCGTGTCCATGTGGGTTCCCTCCTGGTTCTGCAGTTTCTTCAAACCTCCAAATAAATGTCTCAGGAGCTGGGGGGCAAATGCTTGTGTTAAATGTGCCTAGGTGTAAATGTGTGTGAACGCCATGCTCCAGGTTAAAAAAAATTTAATGAATGAATGAATACTATTCTTAGAAATGGGTTCAATGGACCAAAGCTAGCAGTGACAAATCACAGTTCTGTCAAATAACAGCCTCAGACATGAAGGTGTGTGTGCTAGGTATTCAAATACTTAAGCTTTTTGCAGACAAAAATATATTTACAAAAATGAAAAATGACAGCATGTACAGTTCTCCCAAAAATCACAAAACAGATGAATAGTTAACAAAAACGGTTCATTTTCAATTTGTGATATCAAGTGTACAAAAACAAGACAACTCTTCAGGGTGGAGGTATAGTGTGTAACAGCAGTGCGTTTGTCAGAATGGAAACTCCCTCACATCTCTGGACTGGAAGTCGCTCGCTCTCTTCAGTAAAGCAGTTCTAACTGCACTGATTTTTCCATCTAACTCGGACAGGCTGTAGTTCTGCAAAAACAAGGCAGCATATTAGTCTGCATGCACAATGTATAAATGGTGACCCGTCATAACACTTAATAAACATTATAATGCGATTTTACCTGAGAAACTGAGACTTTCGGACGTTTGTGAGAGTAACTCTGAAAGGAGATTAGAATGAACAGATTAGGATATAGTGAGGGGAACAAAAAAATCTTTTTCTTTTGTCTCCCTAAAAATCAGGAAGAAAAAAGCCTATTTTAGATGTGTTATTACAGCAGTTGTTTAAGATAATTACCCGTTGCGTCTGGTTTATACTTCTGGGTTAGAATGTGTCTTTGTGTTGCGATGCAGATGTGTAAACATTTCATGAGTAGCCATGCTAGCATGTAGTACTTCCATGAGCTAACTACAATCTGGGCATCTGCCGTTGTGAAAGTAATTTTTTAGACATTAAGATTTCTAAAAAAAAAAAAAAATGCACCCATAAAGCTAGGAGTCTTCTATATATGGACTCATTAAGGATGTTAAAACAGCTTGAGACGAATAAAAAATGCTCTGTAAAAGCATAAGTTTATACGACTTAGAAAAAAAAAAAAAAGCTTCTATTACATTTAGGCATTGGCAGACACACTTGTCCACAGCGACTTAAATGTGTATTTCATTAAACATGTGAGCAGGTGAGGGTTAAGGGCTCACCTGCCCCAACAGGGGCAATTGTCAGATTTCAACCTGGGACCTTCCGAACCGCAGTCCAATGCCTTATTTATATTGTCATATTGCTCATGGCTATTCTGTACAGTAAACTCATATAAGACATGCTAACATTTTATATAAATATGAATGCTTTATGAATATAATTCACTTACAATAGTTTAAAGAGGGCCTGTTATGCAAAATTTACTTTTTAGTTATATTTAGTTCTTCAGATAATTCTCCAGTGTGCATGATCAAGCAAAAAATATTCAGTGGTCACTAACTCACTCATTCGCTATACCGCTTATTCTGTACAGGGTCAAGGGATGATTGGATCATATCAGAGAGAGAGAGAGAGAGAGAGAGATATACGTCCTGCATGGGATGACAATCCATCACAGGGCACAAGCATGAACACACTCACTCAGAATTTTTGGAGCAATTTGGGAATGCCAAATGTGATACCTAATATCTTTGGACTGTGGGAGGAAACCAGAGAACCTGGAGGAATCCCACTAAACAGGATGGGACTTGAAGCCTCGGACCAACCCTGGAAGTGCGAGGCCACGGAACAAACCACTACATCACCCTACTGCCCACATTCCCTGCTTTTTGCCCTTTTTCCATTTTTTATAGCTCAGGTTTAAACAAGCCCATTAGATTTCCCCTCTATTGTGACCTCATATAAGCAGAGACCCTCTCTATCTGCTCTGCTGTGGTGAGGCTTGGCTTAACAGTAGTTAATTTACATAGATACTGAAATGGGACATTCGGGAACAAGAGTGAAGGAGAGTCTAAGGGATGACAAAATGCATTATCTGAGGGTTATTTCAGCTAGAACATTAACAGACACTTTGGGGGACCTCTGACACCTGGATTAACTTGTAAGGAAATAAAATATGGAATCTGGAAATCCTGCTCACTGACTATGTTAAGAAATAAAGAAGTTGCTGGTGTAACGGAGATCACACATTACATATTGTAAGACCACAGATACATACGGTCATGTTTTGTACTGCGATATATTGACTTTCCCTTTCCTAGTGCTTTTATGTTTTATATGCATTGCAGGAGAGGTTATTCTTAATTTTAAATAAACATTTCTGATAATGCTAGAACTGTTTTGTCTAAACAACCTGCCGATGAACGTCATATTATTTGTTCTAAGCCTGCCAATCTCGACTTATCAGAGAATGTTGTCTTAAACATGAAAACCAAGCCAAAGACTGTACAGTGCAAACCTGCTTAACAAATATCCCAATGATTTTCCACTATGTACGAACATTTGTTTGAAAGATGAGAAATTTTTTTTGACAGCATTAATGTTACATGGACATTAAACTTCATATACCATTAAATATTTTGTATAACCGTGAAGCAACTCAAAACTCCCATCACTGCCAATTGACTTATCAGCATTAACTCAGCCACTCGTTTTCACAGCACTGATTAGCATGATGGAGAAGAGGCCATCTACATTCACACTCCCCCAGAACCCCTCCTCATCTACTGTGTCCATGTCCTCTTATCACCCACTAGCAACTTGGATTATTTCAATCACTTTTCAGCATGGACATAAACACATTTGGGAACAAGAGCAAATCTGATTGGCTCCCGCATCGATGGCTCAATTAATTCATTGTTTTTGCTAAACTGGAGTAGCACAATGTGAAACGTTTAACATATTGTACAGTGTACTCGATGCCCTGCTTTCTAGGCACTACACACTCTCTCTCTCCAGCTCATTCTCTCTCTTTTGCATAGACACACATATAGAGAAAGACACACACACACAAACACACACACGGCCACGCATGCACACGCACGCAGAGTAAAGGACATGGAAATCAGCCAGCTCTCAGTGCAGCACAGAACTAAGAGAAATAGAATGGAACAAGAGCCCTTACTCAGCTAACTTTAATAGGCTACAATCTGACATGGGTAAATTCTGAAGAGGAAGAAAAAATATCACACATATCATTTTAATGGCTTTGAAGAACTCTCTGATTGACCGTCATAAGTGGAGGGGTAAAAAAAAAAAAAAAGAAAGAAAAAAAACACATAAGCCAAAAGTCTGCAACAGTTAAGAGAAAGTATTATTCAGCAGACAAAAGTGACCATGTGGTTAATAAGCCGCTGGCATCAAAATAGCTTTTGCAGGTACTTTTACGTGGACGGTGAGCAAGTCTAACAATGGTTAATGTACTAAGATTTCTTTATTTAATTTGTTTTGATTCAACTGTATAGGCAGCATTACAAAACTGTTGATCTGCACTTCGGTTATATTGAAATTCTATATTCTGTTAGTTGCACTGTCCTATCAAAGCTACTGTTTAAAGCTACATGGCATGAAGTTCATACACCATTAAACATTTTGTATTACAGTAAAGCAAACCACAAAACTCCCATCAGTGCCAAGTGACTTATCAGCATTAACTCATTTGCACAGCACTGATTAGCATGATGGAGAAGAGACAATCTACATGCCTGTACAGTGACTGCTGTACAGCTGTGAATGTTTTACATCAGTTAATTTCTAACTGCAGTACAAGAAAAAATAGGAAGCCCACTTGTGATGTGCACGAAAGAAGGGCAGCGTGCAGAGGTTTATTTTTTAATCTGAGGGTGTACCTGGTGCCGAAACAACTCATTAATAAACAAACCATTGTGTTTGGGTATTTGCAAACAATAATGTTCAAAAGTTAACCATCAGCTGGAAAATTGATGCTTACAGTTTTCTGGGATTCTCAAAGGGCCAGTATTGAAACATTATCAGGCAAAAAGGTTTAACAACAAACAGTACTCGTTACAGTAAAAGCTGAAGCCTAAACTTCATATTAAATGCAATCCAAAGGCATTGTGATCTTGCTCACACACTGTTGACACTCTGCAAAAACTTTGTTTAGTGGCATTAAAGTATCCTCCCTGATCCCTGAAGTCCTGATCATGCTCCTTCAGACTTTCACCTGTTTGGTCCCCTTATAGCAGCCCTATAAGAATGAGGGTTCACTTCTGATGAAGAGGTAAATATAGCAGTGCATTTGTGGATTGCAGCTCAGCCAAAAACATTTTAATGAAGGAATACGCAAGGTTGTTGACTGAAAGACAAAGTGTATTGAAAAGCAAGGAGATTACACTTTAATCTTCAAGAAGAATTACCTATTTTTCTAAAACTTAATTAAAATAATTCCTACATCCAGAGTGCAGATAATTTTTGACTCACCCTTGTATATTTAAATTGTTAAAGGGTAACCTTGAAACAAAAGTGCTACTACAAATCTTGCAGAAGACACGAGGAAGAAACAAATTGAAAAGTGAACCCATCCTCGTCTGTGTATGAATGGACAGTGACATTATAAAGAACTACAATTGCACAATTGCACCCTATAAAGTCAGCCAGTATAGTGTGTGTTAAAATGATGCCCAGTTTCACGATCGTTTTGATTACAGCAGCAGTTCTATGGTAAAAGTCTAAAGAGAAGATTATGCAATGAAGAAAAGATGAGACTTGGAAAGTGGAATGTTTAGAGTATCCATGTGTGACCAAGATATAGTATGCATGATAACTCATAATGCTGCCAAAATGACATCTATTTCTTAAAATGCACTTTAACTGCATTGAAACTGCATATTCTAGAGAGCTAGCCTTTACTGAAGAATTCATTATGTATCTAGCATCCCGCTTTCAAAATACAAAAAAAACAGCCTCTCTATTTCCCTGCCTAGCACTTACCATGGAGTGGAAGTACTCCGGGGAAAGGCCCTCCAGCTCCAAGATTCGATCCTCTAACTTCTTTAGTCGCTTGTAAATGCTCTGAGGTACTGGGCCTGCTACAAGTCACACAGAGAACGCTGACATTTTAATGATGTATGGAATTGTTTAGAACTATAGCATGCAATGCTATGAATATATTAGCCAGGTAGGTTTTATTTAAGGAGATGCATTTATCACCACAGGCCTCATGGCTAAACAAAAAAATTCTCAGGGAAGTTAGACTGTTCTATAACATATATAATTTTCGACCTGCTGTTAGCTTCAGGTGAGCTTCTATGTTGTGCAGCCGCTCCTCGATGACAGGGTTTCCACAATCCCGGCTGTACGAGACTTGCTGCTGCTCTCCCTGCTCGGAGCGCCCACCTCGGGTTTGGGGACCATATGTATTCACCACTCGGGTCACTGAAAGGCCAATTAATTAACAAGGACAACATGGTCAGGACAACAATACATGTAAAGTGAACAAGTGTTAAAATCTGAGAGTTGCCTCACCTTTGACATGACTTTTGAAACCTGGATAGGGTGTGAAGACTGCATCTGTTCTTGCACAACTGTTTTCTATAAAAGAACCATTTTAACCAGAGCTCACTACCAAAAGCATTTCAAGTTCACTTAAACCATTTCATTCAGTGCACATACAAAAAAAGCATATGTAAAATACATATGTAAAACAGCATATATGGGATGTTTTGGTCTATTTATATAACTAAACCTACTGTACACAAGCAAATAGATCTGAATGTATCCTAGATTCTAACATATATTTGACTTGAGTGCTCGAATCAAACCAAAACTGGAAGCTGGGGGGAAAAAAAACAATGCAACTTGACCTGTCACCAGCACTTAAAAACATTGACTTCCACATGTCTCCTCTGGTGCCCTCTCATCCTCACCCTGATTGCAGTTGATCACATTGCAAAACTCCCGCACATTGTTTTCATTGATCTCCAGCTGTTTGCGCTCTATAAATGCTGAGATCCTACGTTCAATCTGACGGGGAAAGAGAGAGAGAGAGAGAGAGAGAGAGAGAGAGAGAGAGATAGTGGGAGAAAAGAGAGGGATGTAAATGAGTGTCGAATTGATGAGCTATTGAAAGAAATCAATTTGCAGTCGGCTTTTTGTTGTTGAGTGATAATGAGGATCAGAATGCAGGGGGGGTGGCTACATGAGTAACCGGCGAATGCAGTGGACACAATTATGCCAAATATCAAAAGATTTTACACTCTGAAACCATTTCAGAGAGCAGCGATTGCTCTGGTCATTTTGTTGTACAGTCCGTACATAACAAAAAATATAAACAACATAAAAATAAAGCTGTCCTTGTCTTTCGCCCACATGCAATTTCACTGAGTAATGAGCATCCACTTCATAATGTAGTGTGAGCCTGGACCTCTCTCAGGACTCTCCAACAGGCTGCCTATTCATTGCTCACTGAAGGAGAGCAAGCACAGAGAGAGCCCTCCATTCACAGTGCACTAGTTGCCTCCCAGGGCTAAAGCACAAATCAGAATTATTCAGTAACCACATGAACCACAAGACCACCTAGGGCTGATTCAATTTTGACAAAGCAATAGGTAACATTGGACAGATTAGCCTTAACTACTAATATCATTTAACAGCAGGCACTGATAATGTATAAAATGTACCTTTTTTTTTGCATTAGGTCATCATTTTTCATCATCTACACATCGGATATTCAGCTGTTAAGCAGATGTAAAGTAAATGTATATTTAGACCCCTCAATCACACACACACAATATATATATATATATATATATAGGAAATCTCATGCTGATAAATTTGGATGGGAATGTTATTGTGAGCCTCTCAGCAGGCTCACTGTTATTAAGGCATTATATTTGCCCTTCTGCATCATCACCTCCTGTCCAAAAACTAATTTAGTTATTCTGGGCTCAAAACTTACTGACAGATATAACAAGACCAGGAGTGGAAAACATAATGCAGGTTTCTGATTGCTCAAATAAAAGTGCAAATAAGTATGTACAGTATGTAAGACTTGCCATTTTGGAAGGTTTCTGCTTTTAATTGCCACTTGTTTATAGAATTTGGCTAAATGGGTGACAATTTCATGAAACCAGCATCGGCTTGAAAACAATAATACTTAGCTTGCAAAAAAAAATATATATATATATGCAAGATTATGTCATCTTTTCCTACAGTTACAGAGGTTTGCCATGACATGATAAGTGTATTGGTAATAAATGTTCCACCCACACCATGTTAAAATTCATGTCACATAGAAGAATGGGTGAAACAAAACCAATATGTCGAAGTGAAGCACTCTGACCTTATAGTCCCAACTTTAATATTATTAAAATAACATTAGCTTTTTAATACACAAATTTTAACATGCCTGATTGTACATCATACTACATATTGTGTATTATAGAAATGCTACCTTGCGGTACATGTTGTATTTTCGAAACATAGCCTCAAGAGGCAGCATATACAATGAAAACAGAATATGACCAATATGAGGCCCTGTGGTACACCAGGTGCTGGTTGCTAATGTGGAGAAAATATGTGTTTGTGATAAGAGGCATTACTTTATAGCACATGAAAGTAGACAAATGTAAGTAATATTGTCTCAAACTGCTTGTATTTTTGGTTATTCTTATAAAGTTGGAGTAATTTGCTTTGTCAACATCATTGTACTTATAATGTTTCATTCTTCAACATGTAAAAATGGGAGTATATTCATACACACGTGGACAAAATTGTTGGTACCCTTCGTTCAATGAAAGAAAAACTCACAATGGTCACAGAAATAACTTTAATCTGACAAAAGTAATAATTAAAAAAATTATATGAATGTTAACCAATGAAAGTCAGACATTGCTTTTCAACCATGCTTCAACAGAATTATGTAAAAGAATAAACTCATGGAACAGGCCTGGACAAAAATGATGGTACCCCTAGAAAATACTGAAAATAATGTGACCAAAGGGACATGTTAATTCAAGGTGTGTCCACTAATTAGCATCACAGGTGTCTACAATCTTGTAATCAGTCAGTGGGCCTATATATAGGGATCCAGGTAGTCACTGTGTTGTTTGGTGACATGGTATGTACCACACTCAACATGGACCAGAGGAAGCGAAGGAAAGAGTTGTCTCAGGAGATTCGAAAGAAAATTATAGACAAGGATGTTAAAGGTAAAGGCTATAAGACCATCTCCAAGCAGCTAGATGTTCCTGTGACTACAGTTGCACATATTATTCAGAAATTTAAGATCCATGGGACTGTAGCCAACCTCCCTGGACGTGGCCGCAGGAGGAAAATTGATGACAAATCAAAGAGACGGATAATCCGAATGGTAACAAAAGAGCGCAGAAAGACTTCTAAAGAGATCCAAGGTGAACTTCATGCTCAAGGAACATCAGTGTCAGATCGCACCATCCGTCGTTGTTTGAGCCAAAGTGGACTACATGGGAGACGACCAAGGAGGACACTATTGTTGAAAACAAATCATAAAAAAGCCAGACTGGAATATGCCAAACTACATGTTGACAAGCCACAAAGCTTCTGGGAGAATGTCCTATGGACAGATGAGACAAAAATGGAACTTTTTGCCAAGGCACACAATGTTCACAGACGGAAAAATTAAGCATATCAAGAAAAGAACACTGTCCCTACTGTGAAACATGGAGGAGGCTGTTATGTTCTGGGGCTGCTTTGCTGCATCTGGCACAGGGTGTCTTGAATCTGTGCAGTGCAATGAAATCTCAAGACTATCAAGGGATTCTAGAGAGAAATGTGCAGGCCAGTGTTAGAAAGCTGGGTCTCAGTCGCAGGTCCTGGGGCTTGCAACAGGACAATGACCCAAAACACACAGCTAAAAACACCCAAGAATGGCTAAGAGGAAAACATTGCACTATTCTAAAGTGGCCTTCTATGAGCCCTGACCTCAATCCTATTGAGCATCTTTGGAAGGAGCTGAAACATGCTGTCTGGAAAAGGCACCCTTCAACCCGGAAACAATTGGAGCAGCTTGCTCATGAGGAGTGGGCCAAAATACCTGCAGAGAGGTGCAGAAGTCTCATTCACAGTTACAGGAATCGTTTGATTGCAGTGATTGCCTCAAAAGGTTGTGCAACAAACTATTAAGTTAGGGGTACCATAATTTTTGTCCAGGCCTGTTCCATGAGTTTTGAGTTTTCATTTTTTTTAATAATTCCGTTGAAGCATGGTTGAAAAGCAATGTCTGACTTTCATTGGTTAACATTCATAGAATTCTTATTTATTATTACTTTTATCAGATTAAAGTTATTTCTGTGACCATTGTGAGTTTTTCTTTCATTGACCGAAGGGTATCAACAATTTTGTCCACGTGTGTAGATTTTGTACATTAGTCAGTATTTTACCTCAGCTTTTCCAGCTTTGATCTGAACACTGCGGTCATCATGTTGGGACATTCCATTGTCTTTCAAAGCAGCATGTTGGTGTGATGTAGAAGGAATTAGCTCTCTGTGTACCACTATCTCTTCTTCAGATGTTGCTGCCAAATTATCCATGGATTTCTCTGTTTTTTCATTACTGGTTAAATCAGATGCGTTCTTAGCATTCAATATTTGTTTCAGATGTGCAGAAACGAACTGGAAAGGGAAAGAAGGATATATGCATAAACATACAAAAACAAGATTTCTAATTGTTGCACAAATTTTTTGGAGGTTAGGTTTAGACAATTCAGTGCATTGCTATAACAAAACACGGGTATATCCTACTCAACAGAAATAACGACTCAACAGAAATCTGTGTTTCTGAAATATATGTGATGTGGTTGGTACTGTATTTTTATTATTAATTTAAAACTTTATCATTTATCTGCCAGGCTGATATCACAGGGGATACTGGGATAACGATTTCCAGTTTTATGGTTATCTTCAGAAAGGATTTTTTTCCTACTCCGGGTTTTAAAAAATATATATTAATGAGAAATCCAATGTAGAAATAGTGGTGACAACAAACATTGGAGTTAAAATTACACACCATCACACTGCTATATACAGTAACACAGCTGAGACTCTAGCTCTGCTAGTTAGCAATCTACAAGCTGACATGAACACTGGCAATAACAGTATTAACACAAAAAATAAAACTTTGAAATCTGGTCTGTTTAAGCAAAGCATACAGATGAGGAAGTGAAAGAAGTGGACAGACTAAGGACTAAAGTAGGCCTTAGTTTTCCATTATGGGAAATGTAGGAAACTGCTAATAAAAGTGAAAATACACTGCCCAGACAAAAAACGTTGCTGCTTTGATTATGGACAGAGCATAATCTTAATACACTTACAACATTTATTTCAATTCAGAGTTGCATTAATTTCTCCCCAAGATCTTAGATTTATGATGGGAGAGTTGGACCGCTGCATAAAGTCTTTGTACATCCCAAACACATCCCAAAGATTCTCAATGGAGTTATGAAATACAATCTTTATAATAGCACATGAGCTTCATTAACATCTCATTAATGTTGTAATGAAATGTTCTGTTGATTTTTACACTATTTTACAATTACACAAATACACTCTTTTACAATTTGAGCCAGATGAATCCTCGCATTGCCATATTGGAATATGTCCGTGCCAATAGGGGAGAAAACTTTCCATTTTCCAGGGAAAACCTGGACATTCAGCTTATTTAGGTAGTGATCTGACCTAATTTTTGGGCACACAACATTTCTGAACCTAGACCTGACCAAGAGAAGCAGCCCAAGGTCATAACGCTGCCGCCAAAAGCTTGAACGATATGCACTAGGCATGATGAGTGCATCACACTCATACAACCACATTACCTTTTCCCAAAGCTCCACAGTCCATTCTTTATCCTGTCTAGCAAATTAAAGCCTTTTTTTTCTATTTAGCCTCACTGATTAGTGGTTTTATTCAAGCTACATAGCTGTTTAGTCTCTATCCCTTGAATTCCTTTTCCCTTTGCGTACTTGTGCATGCGTGCTCTTACTTTTAAAGATAGCCGCAAGTTCTTGTGACTAACAATTTGATTTTACTAAGCATTTAATGTGATCTCCCACGGCACTCATTCAGGATGTTTTCCCCACATTTCTTCCTTGAAGGTGATTGTTCACTTTTTTTTATTATTATTTTTTTTACAGTTGTAAGTACTTGTTTTTGTAGTTTCAGCAATCTTCTTAGTTGCTTCTTTTTTGCATGATGCAGGCCAGTAACTTGACCCTTCTGAAACAAAGTTACATCTCTGACACAATGACAAGATATGTCTTCTGACAAGGTCGTTACAGAGATGAGAAGCTACTCACTCATCAGTTAGGCTTAAATAACTCATTGCCAGCCGAACCCCAAAAAAAATCATTACAACATGAATGAGATGTTACTGAACAGCATGTTCTATTATAAAGAATGGATTTTTGTCTAACAAGCACACAGCATCGAGCAACCCCAGAGGCTCTTCTGACCTCTGATGCCTCCTTAATCTTTTATTTACCTGCAACTTGGAGATGTGCTTCTGTAAACAGTTGTATACATACGATGGTGGTAGTTCAGTGAAATTAGGATCACTCACGCTGGCAGTGATGTTTACAACCCCAGGGCTTAATTTTACCTAAAAAAAAAAAAACACACACACACACACACACACACACACACACACACAACAAGTGGCATGCATTTCTATCATCATCCTGTTATACAGGTAAGCTTACACTTCTGACTTTATACAAATAGGCTCTTCTCAGCTCACTAACATATACTGATAATTACTTGTGTTATACACTATATGGAAGCATATTTATTCCAGAGCTTGTTTTAGAAACAGTGACCACATCTGTACTGCCTGTCTAAATCGACAGGTTTTTGCAAGAAACTAGCCGGGAGAATTCCTCCTCGGCTCGAGCTCTCGAAAACATTAGAATGAAATAAATCCGAAATAAATGCTTTAACTAACCTCAGAGCTAAACTCTGCCATATAACCGATTAAAGAAGAGAAACATTCTTGGAGGGAATGTTTAGTCACCGCATCAGGACTCATTTCTGCGGCGCTTGCTTTCTGTTTATCATCCGTGCAGGACTCCTGTGTCGCTCCATTCGCCGCCATTGCGCTTCCGTCCGACGCGGCAGCGCTGATTGGCTGATCATAGCCTACGTCATAACCGGAAACACAACACGACAAGACTCTTAAAAAAACGAAATCAGGATCTTCGTAATTATTTAGTTAAACTGGAATAAAAAAAAAAGAAAAAAAAATCTGGAATGAACCGGTTAAACACTTTATTGGCAGGAGATGGCTGGATGATTTTAATTAGTTCAAAAGCAAGTAATATATGAGCATTTTTTTCGACCAATTAGTTCATCAGACTTTGAACTAATTTTAAAATTAGACATTTTAAATAAGTCCTGGCAAAAATTAAGATTTTTGTTGTTGTTGTTGTTGTATATTGAAAAAACATTTAGTTTTCTTTCTTTGCCGTTTTCCTATCCATTTACTAGAGTAAGTCAAAAATTATCCGCAGTCTGGTTATATTAAATCTTCCATTGGCCGCACCAGCGCTCTCCGCTTACAAGGCTACTGTCTCCCCAGTCACTCCGTACATTGTAACTGCGGTACGAGAAAAAAAGCATGCCCCACTTGTGATTTGCACAAAAGAAGAGCAGAGTGCAAATAATTGTTTTTCCCCCCCACAGAAGAGCATAAACAGAAGCGTCTGAATATCTGCAAACAACATTTGTATCGATTGTATCGAAAAATCATGGATTCATGAGTCTGAGAGTAAACAACATCGAGTATGGTACAGAAACAACCTCAATTATGAGGATCTGATGAAGAAGTGAAGACAGCGGTGCATTCAGCAATTCAGCCTAAAACATTTTTAATGAGGGAATATGAAGGTCGTGAAGAGCAAGAATATATGTCAAAAGATGATTAACTTTCTTTTCTAAAAGTTAATTTAAATAAATTCGACAGCCAGACTGTGGATCATTTTTGACTTACCCTCATACATTGTGTGCAGCAATGGAAATGTATTTTCAAAAGCATTTTAAAGTTTCATTGCTTAGAAATTTTGTTTGAAAATCATAAGATAATTATATATAGATAATTATTTCTGAGCTGCTGAGAGTCAGCCTGGTATTCCCTTAGCAGTAATTCACAGATAGTGCTGGGTTATGGGTGTTGAAATAAACAGGAGGATATTTGTGTGCATACATGATATACCATCTTAGATACATTTGATTTTTGCATTTTGAAAGTGGTTGTTTTCTTTACATACAGTACCACATGCTAGGTTTTGTTCAAGCTTTATCAGATTAGCAAAGCAAGCTACATACTAGTACATATGTATGTACTAGCTACATACGTTCATCAGAGGCACTGTTAATCTCTGCTACTTCCTTCCTAAGTTTTTTTTTTACACATAATGCACTGCAGTGTGAAATCAAAATGCCCGAGCCCTATGGTACGTAGAGTATTTAGTTCAGGTGTGAATGGGGTTTAGTGTCCTTCAGAGACACGTTTCGATCCAACCACTCAAAGTATCTTTGGAGGTGGTTTTTGGATTCATATGACAACATAATATTTGTAGTGCGGATGCAAGTGCACCTCAGTGCATCTCAGACAGCAAGATGGACCAAATGTTCACTGTGCCACTGCCCTAGCTGAAAAGATTGCTACCATTACAGTTAAACCTTGGATTGAGAACCTTGATAATTCATTCTGGAAGCCTTGTATATCAAAGCACTTGAATATCAAAGCACTTGAATACCAAAGCGAATTTCCCCATAAGAGATAATGGAAACTCAGATGATTCATTCCACAACCCAAAAATATTCATATAAAAATTATTAATACAAAATAAAACAAATTAATCTGCACTTTACCTTTGAAAAAAATCATGGCTGGCGTAAGACGAGAGAGGAGTCGTTCTACTGTGAGGAGAAAGAACGAGGAGAACGCACACACACAAACGGAATCATTGCTCTGTCTGGAAACTTCTTTAACAAGGAGCCTCTCTAACGCCACTATTTGTTTTTGCCTCCTTTTTTTTTTTTTTTTTGGATTTCCCCCCAATTTTCTCCCTAATTTAGTCGTGTCCAATTCCTCCCCATCACTAGGGGGCTCCCACATTAAGGCTACTACTACTACTCAGCCGGGAGGGCCGAAGACTATCACGTGTTTCCTCCGAACCGCAAGCCGACCGCATCTTTTCGAAATGCTCGCTTGCGCACCGTTGGGGGCGGCAAGACGGCGACAAGACGGTAACACACTCGGAGGACAGCGCTATCCGCTCCTTCCATGCGCGAGCTCACAGACGCCCCTGACTGGCTGTAGATTCATTATGTAGATTAATGTGGGAGCACTAAGTACCTCTCATCCCTCCCACTGAGAGAGCTCGGCCAATCAGCTCTCTCTAGACCTCGCTGCGAGAGGTTACAGCACCACCCGGGATTCGAACTAGCGATCTCCGGATGATAGGGCGATCGCTTTAACCACTGCGCCACTCGGAGGCCCT
This sequence comes from Clarias fuscus, assembly GCA_030347435.1. NCBI lineage: Eukaryota > Metazoa > Chordata > Actinopteri > Siluriformes > Clariidae > Clarias > Clarias fuscus. The sequence continues at coordinate 14,322,742 of CM059216.1, read as the reverse complement.
TGTTTTTGCCTCCTTTTGAGGATTTTGCGGGAATGTGACATTGCATTGTCGTTAACCAGATTAATCTGCTACAGCCTTTTAAACCTTTTTCTTTATGGCTGGTCTGTTGTTGCAGTACAGTTACTAAAGAACAGTCACTACGCTTGGACACAAAATTTAAAAAATGCTTTACATGCTTAAAAAGAACATGGTGTCAGAATGTTATAGTAAATAGTACACGGTCGCACGGATGTTAACTATACAAGTGACGCACACGCACTAAGCCTGAGCATGGGAGATAATTACCCACAATCCTGCAGTTCTGCAAGAGAGAAGAACCATTGGCTTAGTTGTGATCGTGTGATGCTCGGTAGACAAAGTGCTTGCATACTACTCGTATTTCAAAAGCTTTTTTTATCAAGATGAAAATTTTCCTTACTCGCAATCCAAGGTTCCACTGTATATATAGTAACCATTTTGTTATCAGACCACAGTATTAAAACATCTAAAAGAGCCTGTGGAGTTTCATAGAGGGGGGGGGGGGGGGGGTTACCTGACATTTCTGCCTGTAAGCAAATGCAAATGTACCAAAAATGGTACCACATTTACAAAAAAGTGGCTTGCTATGGTCACTGAAATAATATTGTTGCACAAACGCATCACATACATGATAAATAAATAGTTTCCTGTGACATTGTTGCTTGCCAGCGTGAATGTAGGCAAGCAGTTTAGTGAGTGGACTGTTGTTATGCTAGGTACGTAAGGGTATGAGAGTCACCTGAGCTATCTGTGTGTATTGTTCTGTGGTTTAGCTATTAAGGACTAAGATCACAATTGAGCTTTTTTAAAGAAGTAACTGTGAATTTCAAAATTATGTCCGCAATGAAGTTTTCTTATTGTCATAATGTAATTATGGCTGTAATTATATCGCATAGTTGCTCCAAATACCCTAAATACATTGAGTCTTTGGGGTGTAGTTTAGCCAGTAACATAAGGTTGACAACAATCATCGATTGAATAAATATTCCAACTTGCCACCTTGGTACAGTTCCAGTTGGAAATGTTTGGACACATCTTCTAATTCAATGTTTTATCCTTTAGTGTTATATTTACTACATTCTAGAATAATTCTAGAGATTTCAAAACTATGAAATAACATTACAAATACAGAATTGTTTAAAAGTTTAAAAACAGCAACAATAATCGATTAGATGTTATTTTAAGACATGAAAGCCCTTCTAGAACAGTACTTACTGCACAAGAACAATATTTTGAACTGCATTTGCAAAACCCAGCAAGCACCCTAATGAAACTGGCTCTCATGAAGACCACCACAAAAAACTTCTCTGCTGCAGAGGAGAAGTTCATATAGAATTACCAGCCTCAGATTAGAGCCATTGTGAAGGCTCCACAGAGCATCAGTAGCAGACACATCTAAATAACTGTTCAAAGGAGATTATTGCATATTGCGGGCGCCTTCAGCATTGTTTTACAATGTAGGAAAAAATTAAAATCAGGAAGGACCATGGAATTATAAGGTGTCTTAAACCTTTGACTTGTATTGTAACTATAATGGTCGAAAGTGGAATGTTAAATAAAATAATGTTGTGTTGACCTCTTTTAGCAAATTAGCAAACAAGCTGCATGGAACGTGTTGAGCCATAATTTGCCCATGTTGTGCTAACTTGGCTATAGATTCATATGTGAAAGTTACAGCATCCCGAAGTGCATACTACTGCACTATTTTTTTTCAATGCACATCACTATTTAGGCAGATTTATTTATGGTTGGGATGCAGTCTTGCATTCTCTTTAAAAATGACTAACTTGCAGCTTGCTGCTATAAGATAATTCAGTACTACTTGTAGTTTGTGATAGCATTTTTATACCACATGATGGAATTCCAACATGCTGCTTTAAGGTAATTTTCATTGACACTGAAGAGGAAACGATCATGTGGTTCACATCATTTGTTCATGTGTCAATGCGTTTGCTCACTCATTAAATCTTTGAAATATTTGTTTTAAATTATCTTTGCTCTGCCTTTCTCTGGGTTGATGAATTTGACACCATGTCAATATCAACCATGTCAGTTGATACCCTTCTGGTGATATTGTCACTTTCTTTCTTGTTTCTTTTTTCTTCCCAAGGAACACTTTGAAAAGCTTGTCTATCATTTATAGTAGGATGAACTGACAAACAAATGTGTAATGGAGTTCAGAATGGGAGGCTGCCCACAATGGTGTATTTTTCTTTGCTGAAAGGCTGTGGGAAAATCTCCTTTCCCTATTCATACATCTTTTCTTCTTCTCTTTATATAATGAGGGGAGACTGATGAACGCAATAACAGTTGAAAAAAGAACAATTACCATCAACCACAAAGCTCTCAGTTCTAAAGTCCAAAATGTTCTCTGGACAGGTTAATCATTTTAGGAAGGGTTTGGAGACAAGCCTTTCAGCTCTAGTTCTTTCTGGGGTGCAGTTTAATTCTTTCAGGGATAAGGGAACTGTAGCACTTGACATCTTTTTGTAATTTGCTTGTTGCTTTCAGTATTCCCACGGAGCAAGGCAGAATAAAACTGCTCATTTTAGCAGGCAGCCTTGTCGTTAATTGAGATTTTAAAATTAATTATTTCTTATTTATTTTATTATTAGTATGTTTATGAACTTTCTAATCTTAAAATTGTATTTATCTAACTCTAATTAATCTGAATGCAATTCACAGCACAATTTAATTGTCAGGTATAGTACAGTATTACACTATTTAGTCATTTCTCTCTCTCTCTCTCTCTCTCTCTCTCTCTCTCTCTCTCTTAAATTAGCATGTCGATAAAACATATTTGGCCAGTAGATTTTTTAAGATTGATAAAAGAAATTCCTGACTTTTAGAAACAAATAATTTTATAAATATATATGAAATTATATTGACCTCACCATAAAACTTCTGTAGAGGACCAATATATGCACGACATTTACTCCTATTTTTGACTCAGTATTATTTTCTGCTAAGTATTCAAAAGCAATGCGAACTCTGATATTTTAGAGAAAAAAAAAACTGTAAAAAAAATTGTTCAATAAATGGTGATAATCTCATACAGGTTTTCTATTTCTTTAATTTTCTATATTTCTTGTCCTGTTATACTGGAATACAGAGTTAAATATTTAAAACGCCAGAACCTTTCAGTCTGGTTATTTAACAAATTACAAGCATTTTTTCAGCAATGAATATCATGCAATACATTGGAAGAACTTAATTGAAAATCCATCTACTCCATAATTTCTTTTTGGGTGGTGGTGGGGGGGGGTCTCCAGACTCTGAGCGCTGCTAAGTTTTCTCACTCCTTCTCTCACCCCCCTGACCCCCCACCTTCTTCTGGGTGACTGCACCTGTCACCTGGGGGCCCCTGTCTGCACTCAGGATCAATTTACATAACCTCATTTAGCAGTTCACAAATCAGAGCCATTAAGAGCCGCTAACAGGAACCAAGGGTTCTAATTTAGCCTGCTTTTCACAGTGGGAAAATTGGGCAGCTCAGGCCTACAAATAAAGACTCAGGTCTTGGCTTTGATTGTTGATTGTGATGGTAAATGTACGGATGATTAGAGCAGATTTTCCCCTTTATTGATTTTCTGCCAAAACACAGCATGGCATGGTCCTGTACTAGAAAGCTAACATGGCTTTGGGAAGGAGGGTGGGGGTGAGGGGGGAAGACAAGGGCTTATGGGATGCAATGTGTTCATAAAGCCAAATAAAGCTCACCTCTCATTTAGGGTAAGGTCAAAATAGAGTAATGAAGAAATAAGAGATCTGTGTGTGTGTGTGTGTGTGTGTGTGTGTGTGTGTGTGTGTGTGTGTGTGTGTGTGTGTGTGTGTGTGTGTGTGTGTGTGTGTGTGTGTGTGTGTGTGTGCTATTTTATGCTCATTACAAAAAAATTTAATTACTATAAAACAACCAATTCTTTTGGAACTGAGAATAGAGTCAAAAAGTCTGCTGTACTCTAGTGTAATTTGCTCCATCCAAGCCTGCTTGATTGCTTTCTGAACATCATGTACCAAAGATGGTTTCTTGACTGCTCCTGTTTTCTTCACCATTGTCCATCAGGTTTTTATTGGGTTTAGGTCTCGAGATGACCCTGGCCATGGCTCCAGAAGTGTCACATAACCAGTTTTTCAATAGTTTTTTTTTTTGTGACATCACCTGTTTTGTCGAGTCTTATGTTAATGTTATATATATATTATATATGGAGTTTAGTGATTGCCACTGTTTCTTCACACCTCCAGAATCTGGATTTAAATCTTGCCCCGGTCTGTGTGTATTGAATGTCCATGGTCTACTTTTGTTAAACAGGCCAAAGACATGCAATGTTGGCTGACTAGTGTTTCCAAAATGCCTGTAGTGTATTATTGGGGTGTAAGTATGTGTTTGAGTGTGCCCTGTGGTAGGTAGGGTGTACCCTGCTCTGTTCCCTGAGCTCTCTGGGATAGGCCTCAAGCCTACATATACGCACATATTCTTTTAGACTAGTTGAATGAACAGAACAAAAATGTACAATTTTAATAATTATTTATGGTTAAAACATGAACACCCATACAGTTATTTGAAGGGTTCATTTGAACTCCTTTTGTTTACTCAGTAAATTTAAGTATGTCATTACATCCCTGATGTCAAGTACTCAGAATGACTCTCAGTTGGTTGTGAATTTGGCAAAGATCAGCTCGCAAAACGGTATAAAAGGGTTGATTCGAGTTCACACGTTCTCTGCCAAAATTGTGTGTGTGAAGAGTTGTTGCTGGTGACAGTTGGTGTATCACCATTTTATTATTATTATTTTATTATAACCATTATTTTAGAATAGCTCGTAAAGGACATCAAAGTGTTGACATCCACGTGTACGTTTAATAGATTAGATTTTTCTAAAGTATTGAACACCGAGACTGTAGTTAAATTCTTTGTTGGACTTAACAAAAAAAAACAATAATTAAATGCACTAAATAGTATAGTTAAATGTCCAGATGGCTTATCCTTCACAAAAAAAGTTGTCACTCTTTGCTTTTTAAAACCAAGGAAAACAAACAACTGTTGTCACTTGCAGCCCCTACGTTTAATTGACTTTAATGCAGAAGTAATTGCTTGAGATAGTGTCGGCAGTCTCAAAACAAACACGAGGTACAATTGATTTGCATCCCCCTCGCTTTGTGTGAGCTCTGGCATTGTCCAGGCGCGCTATTGATCGGTTTCAGTGTATCGCCCTGCATGTGTTTGCCTTCATTAACAGATAACTGGTTGCTGATGACTGCCATTCCCGGCCCTAATTCGCCCTAATGGCTACTTTGTTCTCGTGTCATGGCGGAGGGCAGCCGCAATAATGAGTAGGTGGGTGGACTCTCTTTTGCCGATCAGTGCTCCGTGCAAACTGCTGGTTCTACAGGGATCTGTGGAAGAGGTTAGAATAGCAAGACCTTTACGGTCAGGATTGCACCTATAATAGAAACTGCTTTATGTCATTCCCAATTTCGCCAGGATATCTTCATTTTATACGAATGCATTTTATGACGCCTCGGGTGCTGTTTCCTCTGCTTTACATCTATGTTGACATGGCGCTACTGAGCAAGAGTCGGAGCATCCTAGAAGCAGAAAATTCAATAAAATGTGGCATTCATGATGCACCAATAGCCACTTTAACTTTTCAGGGTGTTCAGTAATCTGAAACAAGGCACACGGCTTTACAACTTATTATAGTCAAGTTCCTCACACACACACACAGTACATTACAATAATGTCCAAGAAATGGGGTTTGAGAGAGAGAATTGTGTCGCCGTAATAAATTGTCAGTGTCAATGCAACGAATTTATGTTTAATATAACAAGAGAAATAATTTTAGTTGTTTTTGGTTTTAAGGACAACTTTTTTTTTGCATGTGTGTAGGAAAACATACTGGTGGGGGTGGGGGTGGGGGTGCGGATGGAGGGGGGGCTATCTTTCTACACCCGTTTAAAAAAGGACCCATTTGATTTTCAGACTGCTCTGAATGCTCCGGAAACAGTAGCACCAATCAGAGGGTCTCTAATGATGAACGCGCGCCCTGATTTCCTTTGCCACGGAGTTGTGAAAGGAGCGTGGAAATGACAAATGATACGCTATACATGCGACTTGCCCGTGTAATACAATGGTCACACAACGACGAGCCTCCGTGCCTCACAGAGGGAATTGCATGTTAGCTAATTGTTAATTTGGGCGACTTGGCGCCGGCTAATTATGTAGGCACCGCCAATCCTTTTGCATGATGGACCTGCCACCTGCCTCGATGCGCCACAGCCCGCTGCCCGGGCAAACTATATAATTACCGAACAGCAGTGGGGCAATTTTGACTGCCGTTCCTTTTGTGTCACATGAATTCTTCCTAATGACATATTTTATTAGGGCAAATAGCATACCTCCTCTTGGTTCTGCAGTAAAAAAAAAAAAAGACATAATCTCAACAGGTCTTAATGTTAAGTCAGGCACACAGCATACTAGGCCTCGTCTTTTGTACTTGGCTCTGCATTCTTGTAAGGACCTATGGTCTGTTTATTATATATCTTACCTATTTATATCGCCCCTGAAAGAACGTTCTAGTCAAACATATATTTAAAGTTTTTTCTTATTTTCCTGAAATCACAGTACTTCGGTGGTCTGTGTGGATTTCTTTTCGAACAAGACACATTCATAGTCCTGTTACTCGACTGTCGCTCTTTTTATACCTCCAAGCCAGCTCTCACTGTAATCTGGAATGTTGAATTAGCACTTATACAATGCGCAGTGTTAACTGTTTCCATGTAAATACACAAATAAACACCTTGTTATTATTTTTTTTTTTTTGCAAGATTACACAAACCCTTAATCAGTTATTCAGACATATAACGTTATAGACATAATTAGACAATCTTATATACAGAGACAGCAAAAAATGTATACATATTACAGGGAAAAGAAAAACATATCAATTAAATATGTATTGTATATGTATACATATTTTTATACAAAATATATTGCTGCACCTTATATATAATATTATTATAACAATATAATATACATCACACTATTTTTCTTTTCCTGAAGGGTGTAAACATTTTTGGGCTGACTCGTTCCTTGAGTGTTACCCTTCTCCTTTGTGTCTTTAAAATGTGTATTTTAACTGAAAATTTTGAGATAATGTCATTTTAAATACGAAAATGTAAACGCGTAAATGATGTGCACATCTTCAATAGAACCTGAGAGTGAGTCGCAAACAATAACTAAATTTCTGCAGAGAGTAATGTGTTTATTAGGCTAAAATTCACATTTATGGCTATGGGCACACAGTGCCTCAAATGCCATAACAAGAAGTTAATGTAATCCACTGGCTGTTAGAGAGACAGTAACATCACTGCCAGTGTTTATACATTCACCCAGTAAGAAGCCGTAGGCAGACAGGACAGAATAGGCGCTTAGAGCGATCAGGGTTACTCCTCTCGCTCAGAACAGCCTCCATTTCGTTTTAATGATTATTACCTCTGAAAATACGGCTAAGCAAACTGCCTGTGTTTAGACAACAAAAAGTTGATGAAAAAAGCAGCGGGTGAGTGATTATACGCCATTTAGTGACAGCCCCGACCCTAACACGGTTAGTGATGGTTCGATGACCACCAAAGGATTCCCGCTGGTACAGTATAAGAACAGGGAGGAGTACCACTTCTCTGCTTCGCATTTCTCTTGTTAAACCATCATATTTACTATGTTAGAGTCGATGAGCCCAGAGAGCTGATTTCCAAAAGTGTGAGCTTAATTTACGCCACAAATCTCCCCTTTTCCAGTTGTCATTCACTGACTGGCAGGCTTTTGGTAATCACTTTAAGGTTTGCACCCAAGTATTAACTTCGCCAAAGTGATTTATCATTTAATACCGGGAAGCTATGAAAATCACTTTGTGAGTTTCTTTAACTATGCGAACATCTGCGCAAATTATGAGCACTTGCACTGCGGTTTTATTCATCTTCATGCGGATTGAACGGCTGTGGTCATTAAAAGAATAATTTTCTACGGGGAAAAAAAACAAAACCAAAAACGATAAAGAAAGACGAGGTATGAAAATGTGGAGCTTTTGTTCATCGCATGGGAAAGGCTCCATTCACATAAATGAATGCGATGCATTTCATTGCTTCTTACAATTACACTGAAAGGTCAAGTATTACAGCATCATGCATTCTGCTTTGCAGGCTAAGTATTTCTTCTCACAAATGACCTGTTTTGTATGCACTGTACAATAGCTTCAACAAGCAGATGCCGGACAATTAAAGAATTTTTAGTAAGATTTACTAAAGGAAGTGATTGCAGGTGATTTGTAATTGTGCAATCTGTCACGTACATTTTGGAATGTAAGCTAAAATGAGGGATGTCGAAGGAAAATAGAGCTTTGATGTATTTTGTGATTTTATCTAGATTTTTACAAATCTAGTGCAAGAGGCAGACCAGCACAATCACCAGTATTGAGTAAACGCTTACAGTGTTTCTGTACGTTATCATAACATCGCAAAATAACATTTTGTATAGGAAGCCTAATGCAACACTGTGGATTAATTTACCGTGCAGATGCTGACGCAATTTGAATTAAGTCAAGGTATAGGCCCTTGTTGTTAAGAGCTATATGTAAATGGGTAAAGGAGGCTGGGGTGGGGTGTAGGATGAATGTGGCACAAAATTAAATAAGGGTGAAAACGTTGAATACGAACATTTGACTTTCATTTGAGTAATAATGACAAAATGACATAGCGTTACCAAATAGGATCTATTGTGATCCACACGGTAATTTATCATTTTACAGAAAGTCGCCCAAGATTATTCTGGCAAACTAATCAAACAAGGTGGACAATATAAAGAATATTAATATTATTATATAAAAAACAACAATAACAATTAAACTCTAAATTCTACGTATTTTTATTAGATTATAACATTGTAATTATTATTATTAAACTAACTTTAAGAATAAGAACAATAATTAAAGAAATCAACCCAGTGTTCCTTATATCTAAGGTATAGCCTATTAAATTTATGTGAATTTCACAATTCACGTTTTTCGCTAAATCGGTTATAAACTTTTTCGCCACGTATTTATTTATTTATTTATTTTTGTAATTTCTGTACTTTGGAGTTTGTTGTTTTATTTATATCCAGGGTGTCGCTCAATTTGCTGGAAGAAGAGATATATTTAGACCACGTTAGAGTTTTGTAGTAGCCAATGTGTCAAAGACATAGGTCAAAGAAACTATGCAGTTTAAAATGTTTTGTCTGTGTTCGTCTACGGTCCATGTCTGCAAATTCGGGCCACCGACATTCTTCATGAGGCGTTTTCGATAATAACCTAGACTGTCAAATTGCGCTACCTGTAGAGTAATTTTTATATTAGAAGCCTATCATGACATTATAATATGCTTACTTATAATGTAGAATAAGTAACATATAGAATGTATGTAGGAAATGTTTTCATAAGGTCGCAGTAAAACTACCACAAGTAAATGAACTTGTGGTATTGTTTTGTGGACGCATACAGCTTTAGTGTAAATGCTTTCTACGGTAGGACTCTTTGATAAGGTAGGAAAAATCGTTTCAACATATATGTTGCTGTGCAGTGGGAAAATTTTAGGTACTTTTTTACTAGCGTTTAACCAATCAAATGCAATGTAAACATTTTTTGCTATAACAAAATTCAAGTAATCCACCAGCAACAACAGTATGTACAAACGTACACATGTGACGGACAAGCTAATAAATCTTCAATAGCGGGTACGCGAGATGGCCACCCAAATTTCACTGGGACTATTGCCTCTAGTGGACCCAATCTACCCCCACCTACCGAAATGGAATAACATTTGTTTGTTTATTTTGGCAATGACTGACAACTTACATGAATTGAATAAATTGCCAGTTTTGCAACCTGTGTTGCTTATAGGGGTAGACAATGTGCTGTAAGTCTTAAAGCTCTGATAATCGATTATCAAACTATCTAGCATCAAACCATTGTCTAACTGTACCCTTTTGAATAGTCTGGATAATACGTAGAACCCAACAGGAGAACTGTACTATTTCATTTAAAAATCTTGAATATGAAAAAACTAACTTTTCCAAGAAATATAAAAAACTCAACAACAACAACAACAAAAAACCGTAAATAGTGTAACAGTGTATCTATTTCAGTGGATCTTTGTAGTGGATCCTAAAATTGGGCAATTTTGTAGACTAAATCAAAAGTCTATTGTACAGAATATTTCAATGTACAGCTGACATTTAGCGTACAACGTTATAGGTGAAGGTAGATGTAACTTAATGACATTTGGTCCTTCCACTTACCATGACCGCATGGCCTATTCCTGTGTTATTAATAAATATTAGCTGCAGTCAGGTTTAAAGATTGGGTGTTGGGATTATTTGTCATTTTATTACAAAGTAATGTTAAGTAAAATGTGCTTCTTTTTTTTTCTCTCATTACTGCAAAGGTGGAATATTTCAGGACCACGGACAGCTCCCAAATGCCGCGTCTAAAATGTCTGCTCACTTGGTCTTTCGATTAAATAAAAAAAATAATCAAACGTTAAATCAGCGATCAAATGAGCTGTCACACTGTACTCCATATGTTGGATACTTAGTCATTTGTACGATTTTTTTTTTAATGTTATGACTATAACACTTTGGCATGGCATGTTGAGTTGTTTAAAGTCTTAAAAAATACAAAAAACTCAAAATGAAAAGGACAAAGAAATAAATAAATACATCAAGTTGCCGAGTAAAAAAAATAATAATATTGTGATTAGAAATCAGAATATAAAATGTTAAATGTAAGACAATTATTTTCCATTATTTCTATTATTCCCTTATTTTACAGTATTTCTGTGTTTTCCATTATTGACCATGAAATATCAATAAAAAGTACAAAGGGCTCAATAAAATTAATAGGAAATTCAGCACTATACTAACAACCTAACACGTTCACCACAAGTGTCGAGTAAGTATATAATAAAATGTGCCGAAATTTCTTCATAAAACTAACATTTTAAGACACGGTCTTCAAGTAGGTGGTAATTACTGTAGAGAGAAATTGAATCTAATTGCTAAAACGATGAATAATCAGTACAAATGTATTATTTCCGCTGACCTAGATCGTAGGTGACCCAGATGAGTCATTACAAAAAAAAAATCAAAGACGCAGACCCCAAACACACCCTGTCTCTTGTATGATTACGTTGGGATTAGGGACTAATTGATGGCAGAGACCAAGACCTTTGCTCATAATACAGTGAGGACTGTCCGTAGTTGTCTGTAGTTGTGCACCGTATGTGCTGAAAGACAGCGAGGAGAGCATACACGCTTCACATAAGCTCCACACAAAGACCACACACCAAGCCTCAGACATGTAAATTTAATCTGTAGTCTTTCACGGCGCATTCAACAAAAAGTCTCTAACAGAACTTAATAGAATCTCTTGGCGCATCAAGATTGCTGTTGAAAATAGTTACATTTGCACGAAGATGAAAAGGGAACTCGAATATGTTTTCTATTATTTGGCTAGGTACTCGATTTAAGAGAGTGATTTAATTGGGCACCAGTCAATTTTCAGTCACATGCTGTGGAATATTTAATGCCATCCATCAAACGCCCGGGAATTTCCTTTGCCTGTCTCCAGTGGAGATTAAGTCGTATAACGAATTTAAACGGATTTTAAAGCTCTTGTCAAGACACGAGGGGTCAGATGAAAGCATTGTAACTTTATAGCTAAAATATGAATTTTCTGAGAATTGTTAGTGATTTTTTTTCCTCCCAATTTTCATAGTGTACTTCGTGGCTCAAAGTAACTCAACCAATAGTAGGTGGACGTTACAGATAATGAAGTAAACGTAGCTCACTGAAGGGCTGTAGCAACATAACTTTAGATCCGAAAGTTAGAATGAATTGATATAAAGGCAGTCACTGATTTAACGACTCACCATCCAAAAGAAGTGCGGGACTACAATAAGAGGCTCATTAAACAGTGCGACATACATCCCCCGTAGCTGGACCTGTTTGTCAATCTTAAATCTTCGTAATGGTTTCAGAGAAATGTAGAAACAGGTAAAAACGATTATGTGTATTCCTATGTTTAGAAAAATTTACAGGACGTTTAATAAATTTGCCACGCAAATGTGGACACGGTATTTATTTTGAGCTCGTATTCTTTCTCAAAACATGAAGTGGCTTAACAGTGATATGGGTACAGGTCTTAAAGTAGTAGATTAACCCATGTCAAAACAGATGGAGGCATTAACTTTTCTACAACCCATTTATATGCAGGTAGAATAATCTGTCAACACACATGCACCCAGGTGGGACAAACAGCTGTCTCCATTCAGTCAAAATAGTGCGCATAACGAAGAAAAGTAACTCCAGTATACAACTACAGTTAGCATAAACCACTTCGATTGCATATAACACATATATCCTACCTTTATAAGGAAATCATTTTATCTCCTCCTAATTACATTTGATTTAATTTATAATGTGTAGAACTGTCAGGATTCAACAAAATCAAAATCCCTTGCCATACCACGTAAGTTTGACGTGAACAATAACACCAAAGCATTTAACATTATAACTGTTCAATTGAATTGTTAAAACTTATCATTTTCAAAAACGATCCACAGCTTTTTGAACAAAGCGCGTTTTGTTAAGTATTTTCGAGTTTTTCTTTTTTTCAGGAAAGCACTCTCTTGATTAATAGTTTAAACTGAAAAAGTGGACATTCGGTAGGCAAGACAGGGGAAGCAACTCTGCACGCATTGTCAGATGTTCTTGTCAAAGACACCTGTCTTAAGGAAATATATACTGCGACATGCCATGTAAGTGGACCTTTGATTTAATTTCTCACTATTTTTTTAGGTTTCACTTTCTATCGGACACATAAATAGTTCCTAATCGTTCACGTAAGCTTATTACCGACACCCCCCCCCCCCCCCCCCCCTGCCACTCTATTTAACACTCACCCTCTGGTCCCCGGTGATGTTTATGAACTTTATCATTGCGTAAACAATTGGAGCTTAGCATCCACAAACGCATGCTATAGACAGAGGCTGTTCTGATAATTCAGTGTCTATTGTGTCGCACGGTTCTTTGCGTGAACTCTGGTTTGTTTGGCCAGGGATCTGATTGATAAGCTTGCTTTCGGGAGCGTTTGTTTGATGTGCGCACACATCACCTTCACTGACTCACACTCCCGCGAAAGAAGAAACCTCAAAAAGGCGCCGACATTACAAAGGCCTGACTTTTGGTACACTTTACATGCAACATAAAATAATGAGAAGTTTTGGGGGCTTTATAAAATGTTGCATTTAATATTGCGAATAATATATATTGAACATTCCCGCGAGAAAGGCTCTCAGTGATTCCATACCCTGAAGTGTAAAAAGAGATTTAAATTGTAATTTGCACTCTTATGACCACTTCTTGTCATTCGACGGCATAAATGAGATCTACCTAAAGTTTTACCGTGTTTTGACCTGTTTGCTTTTTCCTGTCTCTCGAAATGTGCGTGAAATAACAAGAGTAACGATATTTAATGTGCCGTGTTTTGTCAGGCACATGGGAGGTTGTAATTAAAATTTACATTATACATCGCATTATTTCTGCGAGGAATGCTAAAAACTATTGTAACCGGTGTAAATTAACACAACATTTACATTATTCTGAAGGGAAAAAAGTCAGGCGTACTGTTTGGAAAAAAATATAAGAATCACTGCAGTTTGTCCTTGTCCTGAAAAGTCTGAGTATTACAAAATAAATCGTTGCACAAATCATAAGCTATTTATTCTCATTAATATATTTAGGAATAATTAAAACTTTTCTTTTTCAACAAACGTTAGCAAAATGTATGAAAAACTAAAATGAATTGAATTCGGTTAAATGAGACCGTATTAATTCTTGCAACCATTTATAATAAGGATGTGTGTCATTTTTCATAATTTATTAATATGATTGTATGACTGCGCTTAAGTCAAATATCTATAAGTTACAAGAAAATGAAACGTACAAATACCAGTAAAACTCAAATAACATAGAATCCTCAATATCGATAAAAAATATTATACATATACATATCGCTAAAAACTATGTATTAAATCCAAACCGTTTACAGGAGTGTACAAGCTACGGCTTACATTGCAATCTATAAGAATCAGGAATGTACTGTAGCAGTCAGAATGTGAGGCGGCGTCTTAAAGTGCCAACTGAGGCTTGTTTTTTATTTCACCCGTCGGAATGATGTGATTTTTATATATTGTCTCCGCTTAAAAGCTATATAAATAATTCCATCTTCATCGCCATCTTTGGACGCACATCCTCATAATAAAAGACTGGGAAAAGGCTATTTTCTCATTCTGCATTGATCAACCTTTTCTCTCCCTCCACCCTTCCAGTCTGGATTTTGAGAGGACGGAGGACAAAAAGTAACAAGCCGGGCTGTTCAAAACGGTTACAGAGTATTTCATATTTTGTGTTGCTGCTGACTCGGTCAAAGCAGGCGTCGAGGTCAAAATGCCTACAGATATTGTCTATCCGTCTGCGGTCTGTCCTGTCGTCACCACGTCCTGCCGTACAGCAGAGCGGAACAGGGCAAGGCCGTACCGTAGTCAGCGCCAGAGGAGTTCAGGTGTGATAGACCAGTCACGGGAGTTTGCAGGGAAGAGGGACTGGTACCGTGCTGGCCCAAATCTGGAGACTGGCCTGCGCTGCCTACCTGCTGACTCGGATGCTGGCCCATTGCGCCATTGTTAGCCATGAGCATGACGTTAGCGCCTTGATGATGATGGTTTTGTGCCGCGCTAGTGGGAGTATGACCGCCGCCTTGGCACGGTTTGCCGTCCTTTACCAACACGGGCACGGCTACCCGTCGCGGAGACTGCTGCTGCTGCTGGCAAGAACCGCTCTCTTGTTGCATCTGCTGCTGGGACACTTTGTCTTTGGCCTGTCTTTTCATTTTGTAGCGGTGATTCTGGAACCAGATTTTCACCTGTGTCGGGGTCAAGTGGATCATGCTGGCTAGGTGCTCCCTTTCCGGTGCCGAGAGGTACTTCTGCTGCTTGAAGCGGCGCTCGAGCTCGTAGACCTGCGCCTGCGAGAAGAGCACGCGTCTCTTTCTTCTCGGTGCGCTGCTCAGGGATCCCATGCCTTTACCCACATCTGCCAAGGATCCAAGGCTGCTCATGTTCATCCCGGAAGAGGAGCCCATAAAGCGAGAGACTGCAAGTGAAAATCGTCATTAATTACAACATTTATCACACAAAATACTACTAGTAGTACTACTACCACCACCACTACTACTACTACTACTACTACTACTACTACTAATAATAATAATACCAAAACAGTCGTGTTTGTACAGCTGTAGTTGATCATATAGCAAATAGGCAATACACATGCATTATGTCTGTGTGCCGTTTCTTTTGTTACTCATGCCTAAAACAGGATTGTTGAAAGTCTATTCACTTTTTTTTTGGTTAGGTGTCCACAGCTGGATAATATGGTTTTAAAGCAAAGTGCCTGCTGTTCACCCTCGTGTTAAACGAATGGCTACAAACACTGCATGCGTATAGTAAACGTTGCCTAAAGTACTTGAACAGGTCGGATATGTAAGATATGTATTTGTTTTAACAAACAACTAAACATATAGGCGAATACAAACCAGCCGCTTTCCGTCTGTAAACATTAAACTAAAACGGAGCGCATTGAGGGCAGTACGTGTGGCACTTGCGGTTTACGAAAAATCACGATCGAGTTCACTTACTGGTCGAAAAGCGCGGGTCAGGGTTTGCTCCGTACCAGCTTGTGGCTGTCGTGCTGCCCCTCATTCCGTCCTGATAAGCCGGCAGGTCGCTCATGTTGCCCAGATTGCCGTTGCAGTAGCCTCCCATAGCTGTGTGGGACAACTGTGGCACTCCTGTGGCTGTCATGTGGTAGGCAGCGGGCACAGCGGCTCCGTTGTGGCCCATGTGATGCTGCTGCATCGCAGTCTGTGTGACCTGCGGCTGCCGGTACGAGGCGAGAGGAGCCCCCAAACTGTTCCCCTCCATGCTTACTTTTTTGTAGCTCTCCTCAAGAGGACTTAAGATATCGGACACAGAAAAGGGAGTCGTATGCTTAGGACTCATCGACATTGTTCTGTGTTGGAGAAATCAGAAGGCAAAGGAACCTGTCCTTCTTCTTCTTCTTCTTGTTCTCTTTTTTTGGCCAGCTCCGCTGTTCCTGTTGCTTCAGCCTCGACACAGCGAGATAGACACGTAAGAGGGCGCGTGAAGTCCGCCTTAATTGGCTTGAGTGGGAGCTCGAGACTGACTTTCGTTTGTTTTAGCTGGGTGCCAGGTTTAAGGCTACCGTCAGAGGCGGGGCATCAGCAGCTAAGGCAACAATACAAATCAACGCTGTCATCTGTACACCAGCGTATAATTCGTAAGACATGGCTGTAAGCTGCCTCGATGCAAATAAACATAACCACACAACATAAAAAAAAATTGGACATGCATGCATCGACACATAAAGTTCATTGTGCATAAAATGCACGCTCAATTTCTAATACCGCTCTTACTCAGCCGAAGATATGGATGAAACGTTGACATTTTAGAGTGATGTTTATGAGGACCACTTAATGAGAACGAGTATGAGGACTTGAATCTTCGAGAACCACTCAATCCCTAAAAAACTCGAGTTGAACTCCTGACTTTTAATGGTCACAAGAGGCCTCTAGTGATTGCAGACTTATTTACATTATGACCCATCGTGCTGTGAGTTGTAAAAGTGCCCTTGCAACGAGGAAGGAACACCGACCGATAAATAAATAAATACATATGCGCTGGGTAAGAGACTGCGTGAATGATTAACTTCCTTTCTGTCTGAGATTATTGGATGTGAGCAGTGCGCCGTTTAAATTCTCATCCACTTGTCACAGACAGCCGGTCCAAAACAACCGTACACGGGAGGAGGAGGAGAGCCTCTCAGGTAAAGTTAACGGCACTCAAGTATGTAGGCTACCCAACTCAGTTATGCGCTTAAATACGTTCCTCTCCTTTGAGTTAGAAATTGTTTAAAAACGATAATAGGATTACACAAAAAGAACTGTACTAATGCAAAAAGCAAAATATTGATACTCACAATAATAATAATAATAATAATAATAATAATAATAATAATAATAATAATAATTATTATTATTATTATTATTATTATTGTTGTTGTTGTTGTTGTTATAGTCGCTGCATTTGTGGTCATAAGCGTGCAAATCAGTTAAACCAGTTATATTAATACATATTTTTATTTTCAATCATTTAAAAATGAAGGGCGTAAATCTTCCAATTTACAAACATTACATGACATTATTCAACCCCTTAATCCTGATTTTAAGGATTTAATCTAGGTGAGAATTACTGAATTCTGTTATGCTCCAATCAGTTTTTGTACATCCTGGTTATGATTTGAGCACCTGCTATTTGCAGGAAACCGTAATCGCTTTGTATTTCTGAATAGACACACCAAGTCTGTTAACTAAGTGAATGAGAGGAACTCATATAATTAGCCTAAACATATTCCCTATGGAAAATAGAAAACCTTTTAAAATGTAGGAAGTAATAATTGTTTTTCATCGGTTTCATTTATAATCACTGAAACACTAGGAAGGTTACTGAGAAACTCTCTCTCTCTCTCTCTCTCGCTCTCTCTCTCGCTCTTTCGCTCTTTCTGTTTATCCAGAGGATAGACAGCGTCTTCTGGTGGCTACATTTTAACCTAAACAAAAATAATCATTCTGAATTTCACGGAAAAATAAAGAGCAGTGTTCCTAAATGTGCATTTGTCATTTACTACCAGTTTTTAAAATCAACATCCATATGAACGCAATGGCATTTTACTGCATTTAGTTCTTAGCAATATGTCAGCATTTAATTTATCTGGGTGTAGAAGCAGGTGAGTGCACCTTGCGCACCTCACGGTGATAATTAAGTGTGCTTCGCACACGCAATTATGACAATTAGAATCATAACATGCTTTCTTCGAAGTCTTCGGCCTCCTTAATCCGGTTTTCAAAAGGCTCTCTTAATTATCTAAATCAGGCTTGCTCCTCTGCGCTGGAGCACGGCTATCATGGTCAATTAGCGGTAATTAGACAGAAAGCATTTACTCGTTCTTTGGAACAAAAATGCTAATATTTCAAATGATATTTCAGCTTGAAAGAGTTTGTTACTATTTCTGATGCTGTTTCTGGTGTACGCAGAGTAAAATTTGATACCGATCTTGTCCATATAAAAATAATTATGTAGTATGACCAAATAAACATTACTCTCTCTCTCTCTCTCTCTCTCTCTGTTAACTCTGCGATTTGGAATTGAGATAACCTTATACTTGAGCGTCTCCTTCAGTCTGGACATGGACTGAACTGATGGGACAGGAGAAGCCTAATGATCTGACTGGCTACTGAAAATACTTTGCGGTCCAGTAGTGTGATGGGGGCGGGAGGGAATTGGTAGCGGGCGCAAAGCAAAAACTTATAGTGCTAGTGTGACACCTAGTGGGTTATGCTAGTATTTTCATTAATGTCTTGTGCACGTGTGTGTGTGTGTGTGTGTGTGTGTGTGTGTGTAAGAGAGAGAGAGAGAGTGAGAGAGAGAGAGAGAGAGAGAGAGAGAGAGAGAGAGAGAAAGTTGCATGTCTTATTCATAAAATCTTCCTTAAATATAAGTATGCATACAGCTTTACATTAAGCTTAAGTATTTACATTAGCATTAAAATATTAATTTAAGAGCAGAATGTCCACTCAAGGAAACAAAATAAATAGTGACAAATAATGGTAAAATTGGGCATGTTTATGTTAAACTTATTAAATGCAATTAACAAACGTAATTAGGTTTAGTAAAATTGACATATCAATATGTAAAAGCTACTCGAAGCCAACATCAAAAATATTTAGTGTATAGACAAATTAAAAATATTAATGCAGTATTTAACGGTTAGTTTTATAAAGTTATTTAATTAGTTAGTATAAAAGTAAGACAGTGGATGCCGACTGTAATAATAATAATAATAATCAACATACGTGATTATTATTATTATTATTATTATTATTATTATTATTATTATTATTATTATTAAAAGAAGATGACACTTTTTTATTAAATTCAAAAGTTAAATTAGTAGCTGAAGAGAATTAATGTTTTTTTTACTAATATTCATGACCAGCCGTTTTCTCCAGGATTTGGATCATGAGACCTCTTGGCGACGTAGCGAGAATAATTGACCTGGGAGTAATTAGATGACCTATACATAATTTATTCTTCTATTGTTTATTATCATTTTTAGTTTTTTTTAGATTAACATTGTTATTTAGATTACATACATGGACAAATTTGCAGTCCTCTTGTTTATGTCTTTATTAATAAACTTTTTAATAGTATTAAATGCTTAAGCTATACATTCTAATCTAATCAACTATTTAACATTTCCGTTCTCACTGCTGATTGTCAGCAATAATTATTTTATTCCTAAGCTTTCCAAGCTTTCTTTCGTCCCACTTTAACGTTAATTCCAACCGAAAATAGTTTATAATAATTTTGTCTCTGTTTTAAGATTTCGGTGAGCTGAACGCAGACATAAAATAATTAAACATAGATCTTTCCATATTTTTATGAAAAAATTTAAGCGCCAATTAGGATTTAGCTATTAATTCAAGATTTAGCTCTTAACACACATTAATACACTTGACTTTGCATTAGCGACTTTATAAGCAACAACTTGTCTAGTAGAAGGATATTTTCAACAGATCTTCAAACAGCACGAACTCATCTTTCAGAAGACCCAGGTTGAACAGGTCGTGACTCCGTTAGTGTTTTAGCCACTTCTTCAAACTGAACTATAATCCTGTAGATATTTGTTTCTGAGACATGGATAAATCATTAAGAGAATTCCTCTTCCCTCTAGTTTTCAGTTAAACTGTAGAAACTACTCTCTGGAAGCTCTGTCGCTTTTAAAGCCTAAATCACCATTGTGTTGTTAAACCCCATAAATTTGTCACCAGGGACTGAACATCACGAGAACTGAGGCGCTGAGGATTTTGTCTAGGTCCCTTTAGATGGCACACAATGGTCCATTCAGACTCAGACATGCAAAGTGTTGGAGGGGAGATGTAGACCGAGACAGCTTCAGTCACTGTCCTCTCCATATGGACCAGTGAGAGAGGGACAAAGGGCCAGGTGACACCAATGATGCGCACTGAGAATTAGGATGAGCTCGGGGGTCGTGGATGCATGAGAAATCATAGCCTATCCATGACAGCAGAGCATTTTACTTTCATACACAAACTTTCCCTATCACTGTTTCGATCATTTTCCCACTTGAAGAATATAGCTTAGATTCACTGACTTTTAGCCATGTACACACAATTTTGCATTAGTTTGTTCTGGTATTATGATAACTACTCTTAACTCTGAATACTGAACTCCGATAAAGACATCTCTGGACGTGGTTTCAAAAGCATCACCAGTGGGGCAGACCAGCGACAAGCCAATACACGTTCAGGCCTAATCCTGTGTTTGCTCACTATTATTATGCTTAGTATACGCTTGAAGTTTGTAATTTGTCTCTGCTGTCCTGGACTGAAGATAATGTCTTAACATTATTAAAGACTCAAATGTCTTGCTGAGCCAGTATGCCCCAGTAAGTAAAATCCGAATGCATTCATACGAATAGCGGAACCCGGATTAACAAAATGAGCCCAAACTTTACTAAGGCATAAAAGAGTCAATTATATAACACCCATATACAGTATATTCAGTTAACAGCAGCACAAAGACATCAATTGAAAGAAAAAAATTTATTTAATAGTTTGAATAGTTTGTACAATGTTGAGGCAATGGGACATCAACTTTTAGAAGTCTTACCGCTGTAAATTGATGCAACCCGTTTTGTGTTACCAAAAAATCTTGTTGTCCATGCAACATGTCCTTCAGCCTATATAAAAATATATATATATTTTAAAAATTCTTAACTACCATATATACATTTGGTTTAAAACAAAATTAGTCCTCTTTACTGTACTGTAGTCGGGTGTCATCACCGTTACAAACAAAATAAAAAATCTGGTCAGATCAAAGAACAACTATAATCTAACTATAAAATAAAATATGTGCAAATGGCATTATCTCAGTTACTGTGTACACTACACGTGTAAATAAAAGCATGTACCCTTAGTCCACAATAGACAGTCTCACCAAATGAAATGGTGTGTGGAAACAGGTGGGTTTGTAAAGTGCTGGTACTGCGGAAGAAGCGCAAATGTTGGTGGCTGAAAACGCTGGAACCCACGAGCGCCGCATGACGATGGCGGAACCATGCAGCGTCCCTTCTCGGTCCCTCCAATGCAGCTCTGATATGGTTTACCATCCCGCACTAGAATCGGCACCATGACCCTGCGTGCTACCGGAGGAGGACCGAGATCCTGTACACACTCGACCCGCGCTCGTTTCATCTTATACCTATGGTTCTGAAACCAGATCTTGACCTGCGTGGGAGTGAGACGGAGGAGATGCGCGAGTTGCTCTCGCTCTTGAGCAGACAGGTAGCGCTGCTGCCGGAAGCGCCTCTCCAGCTCATAAGTCTGGGCCTTGGAGAACAACACACGTCGTTTCTTCTTTTTCTCCTGATCTGCCTCGGTGGGGGG
The DNA here is from genome assembly GCA_030347435.1 of Clarias fuscus. Classification (NCBI taxonomy): domain Eukaryota; kingdom Metazoa; phylum Chordata; class Actinopteri; order Siluriformes; family Clariidae; genus Clarias; species Clarias fuscus. Next base: position 14,301,026 of record CM059216.1, on the reverse strand, counting down.
ATCATTGGACCCGGTCGAATCAGGGGACGATTCCAGATTGCTCTCATCTGAGGCTAAAAAAAATACCACGTTGAAACAACAAAAATGTTTACAATTTAATAACTCTTCTTCCAGTTATATAATCCATAAAAGGCTGTAATTTTACAGAAAAGTGTAAATAGTTTATCCATTGGACCTTAATTATATAAATTTTTACTTTTAGACCACTATGATAGAAGCTGATAAAACCTACACACACACTTTTTTTTACAAGATGGATAGCCACTGGACAAAGCTTGCGCCCATAAATAATAAGTAAAAGAGTATGCAATGCAAAAGTAATGTGGCAGTTAAAGTACGACACAAAGACTAATAACAACTATATAAATGCTCTCGTAAAATAAATTGCATGAAGAAACCATCCCAGCGATAAGAAAAAGTGCACTCTGTTACCTTTATTTCTGAGAGGGGGGAAACTTACACATGCAGTGGCCTCTTTCGCTGTCTACCCAGGTTGAGTAAGGAGAGCCAGAGAGCGAGTGGAGTGGCAGAAGATGCGCTGCGCTCTCGCTGTCACTTTCTGGTAAATCCAAAATACTCCTCACGGTAAAACTGAGTCTGGCAGGCACGGCCATGATACGACAGAGCTGAATGTGTTTGTCTGAAATAGCTTGATCCAAGGACGAGCAGTGGAATGGTGCTTGATCTGACTCCAAGTGATAATGTGTACACTGGCGTGACGCTGTTTATATAAACAGCACTTAGCGCAGCTAAACAGTAGCCGCCTCCCTATTCGGCCACAAAGCACCTGAATGACTCGAGTGCTTAAGTCCCAGCGACGGTAGGTGTGAACTCGGCTAAGAATAGGCCAGTACTTTCACAATGACTAAAGGAAACCCTCTTCATCATTACCGATTCGCCCAAGTCGTGAAAAGTAGGACACAGATAATGGTAATTGTTGAGACTGAATCACGTCTTGGGTGGCAAGTGACAACAAGAGAGCATCCCCTCCCTCTCCGCCCAAATAACATATCGGATATTTGCATACAAAGTGATGCACTAAGTGATCATCTAGCGTTCTATATTAGTTTTTTCCCTTAATACTTTATCAGTATATTGGATGTGCAATAAATAATGGGCAAATGGTTATGTAATTAAATAAACTGCATAAAAAAGGTCTTAAGTAGAGGATTATTAAGAGGGATCTAAAGCACGATATGTGTAAAATCATAATGAGCATTGCTGCATATAAATTGACATTAAGTCATCAATAACACTCTTCGTTCCACCATGTCAAATGAGCACATTTATCTATATCATGTTATTAGTCTATAATGTAAGTAATTTACAAGTGATTAACACAATCTAACGGTTTGTTTTGTATGATGAAGTTTAATACAGACAAATATTTACAATAACATGGTAACTACAATGCCGATTTTCGTTTAATTAATTAGTTAGTTAATTATTTTATATTATTATTTTTGTGTGTGTGTGTGTGTGGGGGGGGGGGGGGGGGGGGGATAAAGAGGATAAAATGGTCTGATGCTGGGTCGAGACTCTCAATTCAGCAGAGAAGGTTATGAGACAGCCAGTTAACTGTTTTCCGCACTAGATGATCTAGGCGGCGGGCTGCATCCTATCATTCGTTTGATACAATCCATATTTTACTAAACAGTTTGTCAAATAGTTCGCCACCAGTGGAGTACATTTTAAGCGTTTGTTTGAAATATGACTTTTTGAAACGGAACTGTTTATTTCCAGGTACTGTAAGATGGAGTAGAAGAAAACTGAGTGTATATTATACAGTTATATTTATATTTGTATTAGATCAATGTCTATTCCCATCAAGTGCCATTGCAGTTCCAGTAGACCTATAATATATGTCTAATGTATGTTACTCTGAATTTGTATGTCCCTCATATGATGTTAAATCTAGACAATTTGCACTTGGGTTTAGCATTGTTTTGTCAAATTTCACAGTCCAATTTTTTTTCATTTTCTTTTTAGCGCTTGAATAAAGTAGAATTAAAAAAACAAACAAACAAACATTTTTTAATATATATATATATATATATATATATATATATATATATATATATATATATATATATATATATATATATATATATAAATATATATTAAATGGCTAATATATCTATTTCATGGCATCGAATAGAGAAAATTAACCGAAAATGGCATAGAATTTAATATATATATATATATATATATATATATATATATATATATATATATATATATATATATATATTAAACTCGGTTCGATGCCATTTTCGATTAATTTTCTCTATTCGATGCCATGAAATCCAGGCGTGACTGAAAGAGTTTTACGCAGTCATCAGAGCCAAGCGAGGTGCAGTGTTACTAAAACCAGTATACTATAAAGTAAGATTATTGGCCTTGACAAAAAAGTAAAATCAGTACACTACAAAGCAAGATGAGTAGACGATACTCAAAACAAAAATTCATACCCTTAAGATGCGTAGGCTATAATAAAAAAAAAATAAGTTCAGCATAACAAAATGTAAGTAAATAACGTGCCACTACACAATTTCTTTCGTCATTTTCGGACAGAGTTTCATGAGGCACCTGGACGATAGCCTATGTACACTTTCGTATGAGTGCGTATATCCCTCCTCTGGTCGTCCTGGGTGGTCGGGTGAAGGAGAAAAGGGAACACAAATACATGCCAACCAGCGGCTGGGAACAAAAGAGGGAAATGTAGCCCCGCGTCCGAGACCCGTTGGAAGCATTTGTTCCAGTCAAGATTTTGCATTTGTTCAGTGCTTGAATAATGCTTGATTGACGCCCCTGCACAATGTCCTTTAACTCTCTGGAATAAATCCGGGGTTGTTCCGTGTTGTCATGGTTTTGAATGGGATCTGGGCTACTATCTTCGCTATCTACTGCTCTGCATCTCCACCGGCTTACAAGTCTACACGAAATTATGCATGTAAAAGCTGATTCTTATCGTTGTCCAATTGTTGTCTTGTTACAACACCTACGTTTAATGACAAATAAATGAAATGGTCGTGGTTTCATCGTTAATACCGTGGGCTTAAATGCTTAACATTTTAGACCAAAGGGCATGAAATAAAGAACTAAGTGATAATGAAATTAAACGAAAAGATGTCCCTCAATCAACACAACTTTGATCTGTTACACAACCTAAACGATATCTACAAAAAAAAATGCCTATTGTTTGTAATTCAGTGCTAAGTATTTGCATGTACATCTGTGGGGGTGCTGATTCACGGATTACAGTGCTTATGCAACACGTGGCCGAAAGTTTGCCAAGCTCTTTCCACAAGTGCATACTCTCAAGCGCAAAAGTAAAGCTTTTTCAAATTCTTTCTAACGCCCCTTTTATGCCCTTAATCTATTACACACCTACAAATGAGTGAGGACTTTTCTGAGAGTGGATACTCTCCCCAATCCCAAAGAGCTCTTCAGAACCAAATATTTGCCCTATAGCAGGCACTTCAGATCATCGACCAAACATAATCGAAAGAAAACACTATAGGCCTGTACGTCCAAATGTGTAATAAAACACAAAAAGAACATACAAAGAGATGTAGAACAGTACATGCTCATGTAAGATAATATATAATATATAATATAATAGAGTATAATAATTTTCATTCAAATGTAGCATTTAAATTCCGATTTGATCATTCTTGACGTCCCTATAAAATGTAAATAATTTACAGGTTTTCTATTAAAATAATATTTTTTCCCCTTTAAAATGTACACGAATAGATTACTGATTGCTAAAGCGATTTTAGAAAATTACGGATAAATCAAGAATGACTAAAAAAGTTTTATTTTAGAAATGTTTAGCAAAATATGATGATGTCAGTTGTGAACAGCCACTGTAAGTTAATAATATACCTTTTTTTGAATAAACAAACTAATTGTTTTTGTTTTTGTAGAATTAAATTTCTACAATTTCTAAATAACTTTTATTTTAAATCTTAGATTTGACTTTGATATAAAACATATGTTGTGGTCTTTTTTTTTACACTTCATCGTACAACTGGAGTTCTTCTCACGACTTTTTGTAAAATCATTATTCCATAATACCAAAACCTCTCAATTTGAAAGGTTTACGTTTATTCGAAACAACTCAGATGGGGTCTGAAGCTTACTTACAAAATAGCAGAGAGGAAGTGTCAGAGAAGGAAGGCCGTTGTGTGACGCATGGAGACAACTCGTGTCCTCGAACCAAACAGAGCAGGGAAAAACACTGTAAAATGACCTACCTTCATCTACCTTGATTGATTGATAATGACAAACTAATTGTTTTTGTATTTTGACAAAACGTTGACGTTTGTGAAGAAGTATTACCTAAAGATGAATTCCCTAAAAAAATTAAAGATGTTAATTTCTAAATTAATAAAGAGATGACTTCACTTTGCTATTATTGGCCACATTTTTCCGAATTTGGGCAAGGAAAAAGTTTAAATAATCTTTTTAATTAGCTAAATAATTATTTCATGCTCAGGCATATAAATCCTCAGTAACTGCATTATCCTGGGCAGGATCTGAAATATTCTCCTCTCAGGAAAGTGGTTCTGTTTTAGTTTGACCACACTGTAAACCCTTAATTAAACATATTGAGTACTGTTAACTTAAATAATTACAATTATTTCAAATTAATAGACCTTGATGAGTATTTAGAACTTTTGTTATTTATGAGTTTGTAGAAATTACACTTTTCAAGTTAGCTGAATTTTTAAAAATATTTTAAGTAACTATAAGTACTTAAGTAACAGTAACTGTCATCTTAAAGTTCCACCAACTTAAAATCTTTCAGCCTAGCAATTTTGTGTCTGACGCCATCAGGGCAATAGGGCATTGGTGGCTTAATGGTAGGTGTTTCGTCTGCCATACGAAAGGCCCGGGTTCTATTCCCAACAACTAGATGAAGTGTCTGTCCCAAGCCCAGATAAAATGGGAGGATTGCGTCAGAAAGGGCATCATCAAGGGTTTTGCCCACTTATTCGGGTTTACAGTGCAGTGCAGCTTTCATATGACTGGAAACCAGCAGAATCTGGAGGAAACTTATTCAGACTTGCGGAGAAAGGTACCATGAGCACAGAATAAAACCTGAGCCACCGTACAATAAATTACAGCCTAATTTAAATCACTTTAACGTTACATTTTAGGGTAATTTCTTTTATTTGGCAACTTTTGGAACTGATTCTTTTTGTGGTTTATTTTATTTTATTTTATTTTAAAAAGGGATATGTTAAACATTTCAAAACCATTTGTCAAACTCAAGCACAAAATCTTTATCTTTTTTAATCTGACTATTTTACAATAATGAACTTTTCTCACTTTATTGTAACCTTTCTCGTATGTGGATGAATGGACATGTTATAGACTGACATGATAAAATTAAAAATAGACACTAAATGGAGAAGTTAGTCACTTACATTCATTAGGTGTATTCCCTTGAAAAATATTATGTGAGCTTGAGGAAATTATATCAATAATGGTGCATTAGTTAAAGAGACAGTGGAAAAGAAATAACAGGGTGGATGATAAATGAAGGAAAATCTTAAAACATAGAAAAATGACTAGTGTCTGATGAATAAAATTCAGTGTAAAATGAACAAACTTCTACAGTTTAGCATTTTACATAAAGAATACCATAAACTGTATACTGGGGACGCAAAAGGCACATATGCCTATAGTAAATTTCAATACTTTATTACATTGCTTTAGTGATGCATACTGGCTTCAGAGAAAAAAGCTTGTGACGTGATTATTGTCAAATGGCCACAACACTACCAAAGATGCACCCACTGGACCATAAACCAAATATAAAGTAATTTAATTAATTGACTGCAAAGCAACAAAAAAAAAATCACAAACTAAAGTGATAGCAAGTATTTGTATTCTACTAGTAGTTGATGCTGCTACAATGCAACATTTCCCTGTTTAAGGAAAAGCTCCTCCTAATGACTTGTCTCATTGGCACTAATATCTGCACATATGTTACCAGGAATTCCTATGGCAGCTGTACACAAGACTGTAGATGTGTATACTGGAATGAGTTATATATTCCAACTTCCTGTTTAAAGCTTACCCAGCTGTTTACATGGCACAGTAATACTGTATCAATGAATTTATAGTGCCATAACACCATCAGGGTTTGTTTTTGTTTGTTTTTGTTTGTTTGTTTGTTTGTTATTTATTTTATTTTATTTATTTATTTTTTAAAACATTTTTTGTGGTTTCCCCTGTAACCAACCAAAGTAGGCATCTTTATTTTACCCCTGAACGTCCTGTTAATCTCTAATATTGCCATTACAGATATTGTATGCTTATTACATGTACCAAGAAGTTAGGCACAATATCTTTTTTTCCATATTTTATGGCCAAATCATAATGTTCTTGTAGTTGTTTATCTTTTGGGTGCTCTTGTCAAGAGGATATCACAGACGACATCCAATCCGCAACTTGGCACGTCCAACGCGCAACATGCAGGACGTCTTTCGAGCCCACCCCTCCCATATATACAGGCTTGGGACCATCATTGTATTCAGTGGTTGGGGTTTGGGCTTTGAGAATCCAACCTGGGTCTTCCACATGGCAGATGAGACACATACAGCCAAATGATAACGTGAAAGACAGAAATCGAGCAAATAATAATAATAATAATAATAATAATAATACAATTTGCACAAAAATTAGAAATTAGCAACCTCTGGAGTTTTGAGGTAAACTGCACATAAGCCCAGACCATTATTATATTGAAGGTGAATTAGCAACAAGCAGGGTTTATAAGTTTGGCAGATTAGAGCCAAATATTTAAACTTGAGGCCTCTGCATTCTTGCTTGCAGTTTTATATAAAATGCATTAAACATTTTCTCAGGCACCAACAGCATGAGAAAATAATGTCCATAATCAGGCCAGTCTAAACTGACTTAAATTGGCCTATAAATATGTTTTTGTTTAATTAAAGTCTGAATACATCATTACATAATTAGGAAATATTGACAATCCTTGGGGTGCCCCGGCCTCCTACCCCTTTTGCCATGAATTGATAAAAAAAATTGCTTTATGAATTAAAATTAATTGCTGGAGTTTAATCAATGCCTATTTTATTACTCCATTATTTGTCTTCAGCCTTTATGCAAGATATCACATAAAATCCATCATCTTTAGATGCCAGTACTTAATCTGTACAAAGATGCTCAAGTAAGGACAGGAGGCCTTTTCTGTAACTTCTTTTGTTGCTTCAAAGATGGTCATCACACGGCAAACCACTGATTGAGCTGCAGATGGTTAGTAGTAGCCAACATTTGTAATCTAAGTTTGCAACTATTGGGTTTCAATTTAATGGTGTTTATGTAATAAATGGCTGACCAAAATACCCCCAACTAGCAGCATTTAAATTGGTCAGTTATGGGTTGAAAAAAGTAATGAAAATGTTAAAAGTCACTAAGTGTGTCTTAAAAAAGAAATCCACATGATAATTCAAAAATGTGCATAAGTTGAAACAATTGTGGGCTAAAATGTTATAATTAATATTTTTGGTAATATAGGGGTGACCACATATGGTTGTAATACTTTTAGCTTTTGCTCATTCTCGAATTTTTTAAAGTAGCGTTCTCAAACATTTAGAAAAAGTACCCACATTTGCGTACCACACATGGCACTAATTCTAACCTCTGCAAGAATCAAAGACTTAGTTCATCAAATACATGGTGTTGCTTTGTTGCAGTCTACCCTACTACCAATTAGGTGGTAACAAATACTGGGGTGACAAGTTGCATCAATTAATTAAAACAGAGGCCATATGTGTATGTGGTTTACTAGAACAAAAGACCTTTAAGGTATGTATGCTTAATGAACACACTACTGTAAAGTACCTGGGTAAAAGGTGTGTGTGTGTGTGTGTGTGTGTGTGTGTGTGTGTGTGTGTGTGTGTGTGTGTGTGTGTGTGTGTGTATGTGTATGTATGTGTGTGTGTGTGTGTGTGTGTGTGTGTGTGTGTGTGTGTGTGTGTGTGTGTGTGTGTATGTGTGTGTGTGTGTGTGTGTGTGTGTGTGTGTGTGTGTGTGTGTATGTGTATGTGTGTGTGTGTGTGTGTGTGTGTGTGTGTGTGTGTGTGTGTGTGTGTGCATCAGTGAGTGTATTATCCCCACTTTCTTTGGTTTTGAATTGCCACATGGCTCTGTACAAACAACACACAAGGTTTATTTCTAAGGTCTCAGAGTCCTCAACACTAGCTTTCAATGTTTTCATGGGATTTCTTGGTTTCAAGGAAAATACCACAATCCCTGTTTCTTTTCCAAAGTCATCTTTTACTTTCATGTGTTTTATGTGTTCATAAAACAAACATGCATTTTTTTTTACATAGTCAGTATTGTTACAGTTTAAATACAGTGTCTCTGTATTTAAGATAAATTTAACTCCCCACCCCCATCTACTTTAACTTTCTGTATTAGCACAGTTAATTAGAAGTGCAAAATGCATCATATTCCATAAACGTATTCAGGCTCCATCCATTGGCATTAATAAATAAATGAAACAAGAACTTTTTGTATTTACAATTTGGTAAATTTTTAGTTGGGGTAGTGGTGGCTCAATCAGTTAAAGCTATGGGTTACTGGGGGACTGATTGCTGACCCTGATATCCTGCGCTCTGACCCCAACTTCCTAACAGGGATATGTGAATAAAATCCTTTCACTGTGCTGTAAGGTACATGTGACAAATGATTGAATAATTATTATTAGGGGCAGCGGTGGCTCAGTGTGTTAAGGCTCTGAGTTACTCATCAGAAGGTCAGCGATACCAGCCCCAGCTTCACCAGATTTCAGCCGTTGGGGCCTTGTCTGCTCCATAGGCCCAGTATAATGGCTGACCTTGCACTCTGTCCACAGTCTACTATCAAGAAGCTGGGATATGCTAAGAATAAAGAATAAAGAATTTCAATGTGCAGTAATGTGTAATAAAAAAAAACTTGAACTTAACTTGTTCACACGGAAGACATAAAAAAGCAAGCATGTTAGCTAAATGAGATGTCTTAAGGAAGCGACTTCACTTAATGATAAACTCAATAACATTATGGCAGATTTAGCTACATCACAAACATAAATGCAGTTTTAACCACGTAAGAATTTTAAGCAGTTTCCATATGATTATTGATTTTCCAAGTCAGATACATTTTATTTGACATTCATACTTTTTAAAAAAATTATGTACAGTATGAATTTTTTTATGATGATGATTTTATTATTCTTCGTACTGGTAGTTTTAAATGTGTAATTCTCATCAGTTATTTAAATTTGATTTGGGGCAGTAGGAGCGTTAATATGGTATGTTTATTTCGTGTATATAAGAAGACTGACAGTTTCGAAATAGTTATGTCATTAAGGTTGCTGGGTTTCCTCTCAGGCTGCTTGAAGCAATGAGCCTGAATTAACCATCGATAAGTCCTGGTGTCCTAGTCACTGCCTTAATTTATATACGTATGCATGTATTTATTATTTTATTCTTTTTTTTTTTTTTCATTTACCTGAGATGCAGCCATTTGTCTGAAAATTCTGAAACCTCTATGTGGCTGCAAAATTCGCATTATTCTGCTGAACAGCTGAATATATTTTGTTATAGTTTCTTCTAATAATTAAAGAAAGCTCACTACCATATAGACCTTTCATATAGCGCACTCTCAGATCCCTATGTTAATATTACAAAAATTAGATAGTAACCATGCACCTAAAAAGTGCATAATTTGAAATGGTATTGTAGTTAAATGAATTATCTGCCTGTCAGCTCGCATCAGTTGGTCATACTACTTTGACCTCTCAAGAAGATGTTTCCACTATAAGAATGTTTCGTTGTATGGGGTGAGCTGGATGGTTGTTGAGAGTCCTAGCCTTATTTTTTGTCACAGTTCGGCCTTGTCCATCAATACCCCTGGCACAGGACTAGAATCACTGCAACATTGGCTGCAAGCGGTACTGGAAGATGTCACAATGGTACGTGCGCGGCATTTAATATTTTCTTCTTGCGCATGTTGTCTACAACGGGATTGGTGTATATGAGTTTAACCACAAAACAAAGCAGAAGTAGGATAGTTTTAGGAGGCACTAACAGGTCCTACCAGATTGATATATCGACAACAAGACCATGCAGAATAGCAGCTTTCCTCTAGATGGCGCCGTAGGCCCTCTATTCAAATAATACACACAAAAAAGGTCGCCATTTCAGAGGGGTCAATTTATTGGGCTGCATCAAGGAAAGGAAATGAATAAGGGGATTTGAAATGACTGGAACTGGGTTAAGAACTATTAAACGCATTATCACAATCTGGAATGATAATTATGTAAATAACTTTGTACAAGAAACGGAAAAAGGTCATGTGGTCTGATGACTCCAGATTGACCCTATATTAGAGCGATGCGTGCGTCAAGGTAAGAATGGAAGCACCTCATGCATTATATATGCCTCTGTAGGCAGTAAGCCTTCGTAGGCAGTGCTATGATCTGAGGTTGGTTTAGTTGTCTGGGTCTAGGTGAAGCAACATAAATGTGGCAATTATGCTAGAAAGTATAATTAAAACAATCGGTCATTTTATTTTAGATGAGAAATTAGAGAAACGCGACCAACAGTTAACGAGTCCTGATATCCATCACTTCCTACTGGGTATTGTGCGATACAGCTGCTTTGAAATTACCTACTGTACAAACGTGGATTCATTCATTCATTTATTTTCTCGAAATGAAATAAGATGGGGATACGCCGTAGATGGTAAACCAGGCAATCGCAGCACACCATTCACACATTCATTTCACAGATCAGGATATACATCTTGTTGCCTTTGACACTTGGATGAGTTCACCTGGATTCGGACTGCCTGTAGGGTTACATGCCTAACATCAGATCAATTCATATGAATCTGTTTACAGTTCCCCAAACACGTTCATTTGCCATTTTGTAATATTTAGAAAGAAAACTGAACTGTTTAATGGCATGTTATAGGCTAATACATACGCTCTAATAGTTCCTAAATGTTTTAATGTTTTAATATTTAAAAATACTAATAAAACGTATTGATAATAGTGTTCACGTGTTTTCAGAAACAAGTCGATGAAAATTCGATGCATACAACCATTGCAATAGTGTACTACCAACGGAAGATGGCGCTGCATCTCCATAAAAGTAGTCTGGCTTAGGCTATCTTCAACACGTTTTTTTTTTTTTTTTTTTTACTTCGCGGGATTCTGATCGTGGCAAGGCAATTTACACAGTTATAAAAATGTTTTTTAACAGTTTCAACAAACCAAAACAGATTCCCAGTGTTGTAGTACATTTTTCTTTATTGTGTAAAATTATGCACGCTTTCCTTCTGTAAACGGATTTCTTTTTTCTTTTTTCTTTTTTTTAACAGAACTGAAAACTGGCCATGACGAGTCACAATCAAAACACCACGACATGTAAGGGAAAGCAACTGCATTGTGTTTTTCTCATTTTGAAACAGAGGTATATTGTAGTGGAATGTAATCTTTAAGTCTAATGAAGTCCATGTGGTGGGACTGAAGCTGTCAGTGTGATCGATGCTTAAAAGAGTTGTAAATATTGTTGCTTTTGTGCGTCTGAAGCGAAAGAGCGGTGCTGGCCCTGCAAACACCCGTACACACGTCGTTAACCTGCTGTCCTGCTCATTACGGCTGGATTTAAGTTACAGGAGCAGTCAACCTTTGAGAGGTGTTAACCTGCAAAGCCGTTTAATGGTGTCAATCCTGTTTAGGAGATAAAGGTTGCACTCATCAGTCATCCACTGATCCTTTAAAAATGATACTGCAAGACCATTGTCAAAATGGTTACCTTAACTTTTCGACAGTTCAAATAGGTAGGGCAAATGTAATGTTGAACCTAATGTTATGTTCGATATTTTATAGGTTGCTAGTAGGCGTAATAATAATAATAATAATAATAATAATAATAATAATAATAATAATAATAACATGAATATTACTACTACTACTACTACTACTAATAATAATAATATATTTCTAGGCAACTCGCGGGATAGGAATCACATCATAAGGAATAAATAATAAAAATAACAACAACAACTTTCAATTTGCACAGTTTAAAGAGTTATTAAAGAGATCTTTAAAGATTTATTGAATGATTATAGGTTCTGTTTAGTGTCCATTCTGGTACACTTTCTAGTGCTTTTTTCTCCGGTATTATGTACAGTTCTACATATATTATTTCCAAAAGGAAAACCGGACAGTCCTTAAACGTGATAAATTGTAAGAGTGAAACTATAGCATGTTTTTTTTCTTCACTAAATCCACAGCCTGTAAATAGATTTTCTTCCTTACGCAATGAGCACCGAAAACTTTGATTTTGTTCTTTAGAATGTGTTTTAAGAGAGCAAAGGCCTTCGGTGTGGTGTAGGTTATTTCCATGAAAAGCCTGTAGTAAAATTCAGTGGAGGCTTGTTATTGCAATCCTTTCACTGACTCTCTGAGGACAGGTTTGTCACACGTTTTATCCTTCTTTTTTGTTGAGGGAACAGTGTTAATTATATTAACCGTTCATAGTTAAAAGATGACTAGAATCATATTAATATAACATTAAATGAGATCCTGGCGACACATTAACAAACACGTGGCCAAAATGAAACTGAAAAAATGGCTAAGAGCAGTTATTATGGAGATGTTAATAAAAAACCTGGCAAAGATCTGTTACAGCACCGCCTGCAAAGACCGGCAATATTAAACCATTTCATATACTAGGTTATGCCATTGTGTGTAATAACGACATTTTCGACACAAAATATTTATAATAAAATATACACTTCAGTATGTTAAATACATAAAATTGACTGTATAAGCTGTAACAACCGACTTTTTCCAGTAGACCTATATACTGGTAACGTAAATAAAAATTTATAGTTATTGCACGTAAAATATATGTAGAAGATTGCTTTATAAAAACGAGTAATCATTGGCGCAGTTAATTAATTTTATAGGATAGTTCATGAGATGTCCTATAAGCAATAAAATTAAAGACGCGAAAAAATAACTTTCATCAACTGTATTGCATTTTTATTTGTATTGTCATTTGACACAAATTCTGTATATTTAACAAAACTTCAGGTTAAATAGTCAAATATTGAGTTGATGATATATTTAGCACTATACGTTGTTTTTAAAATACGTCTCTGTTAAACTTAAACAATAAATAAGCAACTAGTCAGTGTAAGCAGATGTTATATAGCTAGCAAATGCCCTATAAATAATGAAGTTTTTTAAAAAGAGAAGCAATACTGAGCTTTTAAAAAACATACGTTTGCACAAACACACATTATATATACACTAAGATATACATTAGTTTTTTTCATCTAGATCCCATTATTGACATGAAACAAAACCAGCAAATAGACAAACATACAAAAGCATAATTTATTCTAAAAAAAAAGAAGAAGAAGAAGAAGAAGAAAGAAACAGGTTGAGATCGTCGACACTGGTTGCTCACTCGCAAAGGTAAAAAGCTAAACAAAAAAAGACTTGCTTATAAAACAGAGCTGCTGGAAAGACAAAATAATTTTCAGTAGCTCTTGCGTGTTATTGCATCCTGTAAGACAAACCCTACTGTTTGATAGGAATATAGCCTATGGTGTAATTGGTCACAGGCAATGCCAAAATGCTATATGTGCTTGATGTCAACTAGTAGCCCATTTATTTTGTTTGTTTCCTTACTTTTCAACTTACTTTTTTAACTTACTGTTTACCTATATTATAGGAGACACAGATTCAAATTCAAACAAGCTCCAAATCAGATCTTCACGTGCATAAAGATAAGCTAATAACCTTTCAATACAGTGTGCCCGTTTTGTAAAGAAAATGTCAAGCGATTTCTTGCTTTATTGAACCCCCACCCCCGCTTTGTATAACAAAAGAAAGGATATGAACAGTGTTGATTCGTCCATGATTGCTCTAAGAAAACTAAGCAAGCATTAATGCAGGTGCTAATTCAACACTGAACATTTTGCTGCGACCGAACATGTTTTTGGTACACTCTTATATTAAATGCAATAGCTATAATATAGGCGATTATGTGCTTTATGTCTCAGATACCATCATACCCCACTGCGTTACAACTGCAATCTGCTAACACAGAAAACAACTTTTATTAGTGCCCAAACAAATGCAATGGACAAATGCATTGCATCTAGACAAGAGAAATACACAATTTTAACTATTATACATGACAAAAATATTAGTTATTGTGAAATTGACTCCTCATATCTGCTTACAAACTTTACAGCCACTGCTCTGACTGATGACTAGAGCGTCCTTTGCAAGTACAAATTCTATTGTTTCTGAATTTGTGACCGTTTCCAGAATAAACGCCAAAACCTAGATTCCAGCTTCGTGAAATTTCAGCCCTTGTCGCCTTTTCTATACACGAATAACATCGCCATGTGCTCACGACATTCCATACAATTGAGAGACAACTGACTTCTTAATTTTCTGTTTTGTTAGCCCCATTCTCCAAGCTTGCTCAGTGACGTAAACCACCTTAATGCGCAAAGTCATTACCATCAGAGCATGGGATGAATTCAAGATGAAGGATCGAGGAGGGAACAGCCATCAAAGCGCGCATGGTGCATCAACATAAACTGACATTTCCCTTACGAGCTGTATTAGCAACGAATCTACATTAAGTAGTATCTACTATCATACAGTCATGAACGTAAGGACTTTTTCCTGCTTAATCCATACGGTTGACGGTACGTCGCTGAATAACTATTATTAGTGTCGACATTGACTTTAACAATGTTCTTTAAAAGAAACATGTTACTATTTGTATAAAAATAAAGCATTTGTGCATTTTGGAATTTCCACATTTACTGTCCACATAAAAGAATGACCACAAACAAACAAACAAGTAAATACCTTATAGGTTTCGGTTACTACTCCCATTCTCTCTGCTCTTAAGGCTGGGAACAGCGCGAAGTTATGTTAGTAAAATATTTTTCTTATTTATTGGTTCGCTGGCGTAAAAATCAGTGCTGTCAATGTGAATTCTAATGGTCTTGCCCAGACAGATTCTAAGCTTTAATAGCTGTATTAGCTGTTAATTAAAGCGTTGTATGTTGCTGAGATGGCAAGATTGATCACACTGTTTATGAAAAAAAAAAAAAACTTACAGATTGTAAGTAAAAAAAAAAGGTTCCGACCCACTCATTTTACAATTCGATATATTAATTGCAACAGATAAATCGATAAGCTCAAACTTATAATTCCAATAAAACATTGCCGTACAGAATACATGGTGTTTTGTTGTAAACTAAATCCATTCAATGCTACTGGAACAGGATATATTATACTAAACGAATAAGGAAGCATTGTAGAGATCAAACGTAGCAAGAAGAGACCATATTATTAGCTAAATCGTTATACTTATGTTTTAATTTATTATTGCTGGCCAACGACTGTTATTCATTGTTTAAAGATGAAAAATCATATCATTCCTCCAACCGCAACCTGACAATTTAGTCTTTGTAATCTGGCCACTGCTATAGGCTCGAGTTGTTAACGTGTAAACTGGGCCGCCGCGCTTTGTAAACTCGCCTCCACGCCGCATCAAATCACTTTCTGTTCTTCACAACTCAGACGTGTAACGCTATCTCACTATATTTAGAACACAACTCATTCCGAGAACGTAATTATTCACAAAATTACTCTTGACATTTGTGTATCTGGTAGCATCTGATGTATAATTTTTTCTGAGCTTCCTCATTTTTGTGCTCAAACGGACACAATGAAGAGAAACTGGTGTTCTGAGTTCTGAACACACTGGTGTTAGTAGTGATGATCACACTTACAGTGAGTATAAACTGAGGCCGAAGTTGCTGGTAAATGGTAACATATTTGATGATGTATTGGTATCATGAGCGCTGAATTTGTTTGCTGATGTGGTTCTGTATTATCTGTAAGTAGATAAGTTCTAAGCTATATTAAGTTGTTTAAATAATTCGTTTACAGGCTCTCACACTTAATTTCTGTACAGACACACTACATATAGTGTATAAATAATACAATATATACTGTATATATATCAAATTATTATTTATGCAACAACGACAACCATAATAATAATAATAATAATAATAATAATAATAATAAAAGCCTATGTGCGAAAACAAGTGATTTATATTTGTGTTTTTTTTGTTTTTACAAACAATACATAAAAACAGCTTGTTTTAAAATGAACGCTTACTGCACAGGCTTAAAATTAAGGAACAGCTGACTTCTCTGCGCTTCACTACCAGTGGCTGACATTTTATTATGCTTTAACTATGCATTCAGATTCACACAAAAATGTTTAAAAGGTAAGATCTTTCAGAAGTTTTCCATGTGCCTAAAATCGTTTAAATTATTAGCTTGTGTCTCTCAAGTATATTTCAATTTTGAGATGTGTTATCCTTGTGTTATATCAGAGTACTCCTTAAATGAGCGTATGGGGCAGGTCAAATCTTCTTACTCAGCATGCTGCTATTTCACGCATTTTCGAAGAGCAAAATGAAATGTGAATATTGTCCGGCCTAGAAGAACACACAACATATTATGTGTTTTCCATTAAAGGTTTTAAAAGAAAAACATTTCCAACAATTTGGAGAGCACACCATGTGATGGTTATTACTACACTGATTTAGAGCACTAAAACAGATAACTGAAAAAAATATAAATAGATGTTAAAAAGATGTTAAAGAGGATCTAAAAATGTCAAGGTGTACCTGTCTGTGCCCACTACAGAGTGTAAAGTGACCCGTGGCGCAGAAAAGGGCATGCTCAGACGGGAAAGAACAAATCAAACTGCGATAGAAGCCCGTGAAAATGTTCCCTTGGGTAAACAGGAAACAGTGATACAAATGACCCTTGAGCATCTTAGGCTCCCTATGCAAAGACTGTCAGACTGTTCAAATAGACCGAAATTCAAGGGAACAATAGCCTCCTACACCTGACACCAGGTCCCCAGAAAGACCTCTACAATGCTCCATGATCTGTCCGAAAGAAAAACAGTGGCACTGATCAAAACAGGAAACAAAAAATATAATACAACAAACAAACATGCAACAAAAACACTGCATTTGCGCTATATCAACCAACAACTTTGTAACGAAACTGTTAGATTACAGAAATATGATTGATCATTTTAATAGCCTAGTCAAAGAGTATAAATTACAATAGAAATGTTTATGTATATGTTTATTTCATGTCTAAAAAAATTATATTTACATGTCCAAGGTGAAAATATGTAGCTTAAGATATGTTATTATTCATTTTATACCATATAGAATATTGACAGATTGCAGTTGGTGTTCGGGGGTTTTATAATGCTGCTTTATTAAGTTACACTTCGTTTAATTTTAGTGCAATTCTTTTATGAATCTGATGAACGTAAGTCCTATAGATAAATGTCTAATTTCTCGTTGTTGTTGTTGTTGTTGTTGTTTCAAATCAACATGTATGTTCCTGTGTGTATATCTCTGTCAACTTTATTTCATATTTGTACGTCTCTGTCTAATTTACGTCATATTTAAACTTGCTTATGATAAAAGAATATCAACTCTTACCATAAATAAATCCGAAAAACGGCATTATTTCTTTACTAAAACGAGGAAACTTACAGCACTGCGCCGGCTTGTCATGTCAAACTTCTTAAGCCAATAGCTGAGCAGCGTAATGTAAAGACGAGTGGTGATTGGAGGACTTGTCCTTAGTTTGGAGAAAAGTTCGGAAGGCCGTCCCATCATAGCCGCGGATTGAAATGTAAGCCTGTCCTCCTTGCCATCAGGAAACACAACGCGAATTTGCCTCCCTCGCAACTAATCGCTATAACTTCTGCGTCAGCCGATCGATTTCCCCCGCTTCAGCTGCAGGCCTATAGAGACATAAACTGGAACCGAAGCTGGTCAGAATACATCACTGTTGGGGTTTCTGTTTATCATCGGAGGCGTACACGCAATGGGTAAGAACAAGAGTGTGTCTTTTTTTCCCCTCCTCAGTACAGAGCGTTTGTAAACAATTAACTTAAGAATAATGTCATGAGATGGAGACTTTGGATCGCGTGATAATTTAACGTGATTCATTTTCACAGTACCCTTAAAATGGCGTTTTTTTCCGTTGAGTTATTCACACGCTGTTCTTACAAGGGCGGTACCAGTACCGTGTGTGCAATGCGTGTGATTCGGGCAAGCATATCATTTTGACAATTATAAACAGTAAAGTGTTGGAATGCATTACAGAATGTGTCAAGGACACGCGTTAGTAAACACACTCCCGCATCAGACCCTGCGAGACTGTCGGCTGTGATGTGATGTAAAACAAAGGTGGAGACGGGACTGCTCTTTACCTTACACAAGTCGTGGTTAGATTGGAAATTCAAGGCCTCGGTTTAAAGCTTGATGACACCTTAGATTTAACCATTTGTTTTTGTTTTTTTCGCATCGCAAGCCTAATAATGTCCAGCGTTTAACGCATTCTATAAGCACGTAAACATTATAACACTTTTTGGTTCCTTTTCTCACCAGAACCAGCGTTTGGGGAGGTGAACCAGCTCGGCGGTGTGTTTGTAAACGGAAGACCGCTACCCAACGCCATCCGCCTCAGGATTGTAGAGCTGGCACAGCTGGGAATCAGGCCGTGTGATATCAGCAGGCAGCTGCGGGTTTCTCATGGCTGTGTGAGCAAGATTCTAGCTCGCTATAACGAGACAGGCTCCATTCTGCCCGGCGCTATCGGCGGCAGCAAGCCGCGAGTCACCACCCCTACCGTAGTCAAGCACATTAGGACTTACAAACAACGGGACCCAGGCATTTTCGCCTGGGAGATTCGGGACAGACTGCTAGCCGACGGCGTGTGTGACAAATTCAATCTACCTTCTGTCAGCTCGATTAGCCGGATCCTGCGCAACAAGATCGGGAATCTGTCGCAGCAAAGCCAGTATGAGCCGAGCAAGCAAACTTCTCACCCTCAGCCGCAGCCCACGCTGCCCTATAACCACTTATACTCTTACCCAACTCCGATCGCAGCCACAGGGACTAAAGTACCAACTCCCCCTGGCATGGCCGCTCTTCCGGGACATATGGCTATGCACAGAATATGGCCTTCTTCTCACTCTGTCACAGACATACTTGGCATTCGATCAATAACGGAGCAGCAAAGTAAGCATTCTCTCAGTTTTTGGTAATGGAAACTACTTTTTATTGCCTCAGTTAACTTAATGTGCGTGTGTGTGTGTGTGTGTGTGTTTATGTGTGTGTGTGTGTATATACGGTAATTAGGTTAGAAGACAGAAGATTATAAAACTTACAAACTATAGCCTTCCGTGTCTTAACAGCACTATAACACTTGTTTAAATAAAATACCACATTAAGAGAGAGTAGAAAAGAGGAAACATTGGGATAAGGCAAGTCACAGAGGAAAATTACCTTGTGATCATTTTCAGATATTTCTCTACGTGAAGTCGTAAAGAAAATTTTCAATTTATTTTTATTCAGATAAAACAAACGACCGTAGGAATATTATAAGCGGATAAGCGATGAGTCAAGTGACTGTGAGAAAAGCAGAAATCAAATGTGGTGTTTACAATTTACATAATTAAAAAAGTGACACTACACTGCCTGTTTGAGATTTATTTTTTTTAATATATGTATAGAGATAAAACTGCAAGATGAGCATAAAGTCTTTCCCTGATTTTAAAAGTATATTACACAAATGACACATAAGTATGCTAGCTACAAAAATATAGTTTATTACAAATTGTATACATTTAAAAATAAGTTCTTTTTTAAGTAATGCCACAACGTTTGTGCTTCTATCTATAACAGTTTTGAGATATGATTGTACATTATCAGAAAAAAGATTTTATGCTCATCCTGTATATTTATATGTCACAGCACATTACAGTCACCTCACTGTGCTTGAACTTAGTAATGATGATTCAAATGAAAATGTGGCCTCTTCGGTAAAGCTACATGAATACATTAAGACAAAATCAAATCGCTTTGAATCCTGCGAGTTTTTTTCTCCTCCTAAAATCGACCATTTAGCTCAAGAGAGAAGAGGTATATGAAATACAGCTACTGTCTCGGGTCCCTTGTGATTACAGAAGCAGGTCTATCTTTCCAAAGGCCTTAGCCCAGGTAGCTCACATTTAATCAATCTAATCAGCACGACTCTTTTCAAAGGCGACGCAGATATTCGTACCGAACAAGAAATACCAGCGAGGAATGTGTTCTCAAAGGCAGACTTTATAAACAATTTATGCGTTTCTAAATGATTCGCAGATGTTTGCGGCAGGTTCTGAAAGCTGGAGTAAAGTATATTATACACTATGCGAAGGGAGACATTTTAGTACTAAGACTACTGATTCACAACACAGTCCGTTTATTAATAAATGTAAAAACGAATCCTTCATTTGATCTTTAATTTAAAAAAAATTAAAGGTAGTACAAGTTTTTAGTTGGAATACAGACTCATAGGCCTACACAGCCAAAACACACACTCACACACGCACACACACACACACAACACACACACACACAAACTGCAGAAATTCTCACTTCTGAATTAACACCTACCGCGTTGAATTAACACCTACCGCGTTCATTTCTGTGTGTCCAGCTGGAATTATATAAACACTCCAGGTGTTAAAGAAACATTTTTTTTCTTTCTTAAATGACGTAAAATAATAAGAATATACTGATCTCGCGTGGGGGAAAACAACAAAACCTTACTATAGTCTTACTATACTCCCCCTCCCGTTCTCGTGTTACAGCCCTGGTGGCCTTCCTTTTCCAATTTCAACCTTTAGAAAGCATGTATAATATAATATCCATCACGGACAAAACTAAAGCGGTTAGAGTAAATCTAATTTGGCCTCACAGGAAGACGCTCAGTAAATGTTCCTGGTCATTACACTAAAGAAGTGACATACTTCCAGTGTGCTGCAGGCGAGGTTTGACCAGCGCACCAGACACACACACACACACACACACGTTATAAAACGGTGTTGTGCTCAGTGCAGAAAAAGTAAAGCACCATAACATTACCTCAAGTGCAACGGCTTGTCCTCTAAGCCCAACGCCCGGATGAACATGACTGAGACAGAGGGACGGCTGTAGGCTGGAGCTGAAGCTGTTCTGCTGGAACCCATAGACGTGTGCCTTCTCTCACTGCCATCTTCCTTGTCTGTGTTTTGCCCCTTCAGTTAGTGACAGTGCGTCCTTTCCCAGCGCCAAACTAGGAGAATGGAGCGCTTTAAGCCGGGGTAATTTCTCGTCAGCGAGCTCTCCACTCAGTGGCGTGGATAAGCCTCACTTAGAAGCTGACGCGAAATTCTCTCAGGTAAAAAAGAAAAGAAATAAAAAAGTAACATCCTAATACATTTTCATTTAACATGAAAAATTATAAAGAATAAAAAATGCGGTTGTTAATTTATTTTTTAAATTAGCAGCACTCCCAACTACTGGTGTGTGTGTGTGTGTGTGTGTGTGTGTGTGTGTGTGTGGTACGTGTAGTGTTTAGTGCGTCTCCTCTATGACCCAGACTCATCTTTGGACATCTTGTCTTAGACACAAATACTATGCTTTAGAAGCATATGTAATTATGATTTTAAATAATAAAAAAAAATAATACTTATTATTATTATTATTATTATTATTATTATTATTATTATTGTTGTGATTATTATTATTATTATTATTATTATGATGATGATGATGATTATTATTATTATAAATATTATTAAATCCATATAACACATTTAAAATATATCTGCCACTAAAAGTAATGACCATAGTTTGATTAACTTTAATCATAATCATTTCGCTCTCTATGTACGAAAAGGCCTAAATGTGTTTTAATATCGTTTATGCTTTTGAATGACGTGCGTGGTGTGCTTTTGTTTAAACACATATTTAAGTTCATCGCAAAATATTAAATAACCCTGTTAGTTATTTACTAATGCATTATTTCGAATTACTTACTAAATCTATTAATTTAAAGAAACATTTATTATGTTCTATTAGACTGTTTAAAATATGTCTAAATAGAATGATAAATTAGCAACTGTACACGAAATTACAACAGGCGTAATTTTTCTGCTGAATTATGATGAACCTTTAATATTTACTTTTAAATTTTATTAATAACTTTTAAATATTTATATGGAGAAAGCTATTTGTCATTACTGGTTTAAAATACAGTATAGATAAAAAAAACAGTGACGTTGGTAATATTAATATATTATCCTAAATGTTTCTAATTGGTAGAATATTAAATATTGCTTGAATATTGCCATACCCTAACATTTTAGTATAAAATAACTAATTAAAGTCCTGAAGGCCAAGCACTCTAATGCCAACTGAAATGCATTGATTATTTATTTATTTATTTATTTATTTATTTATTTAAAGCGGTTTATAACGAGAGAGAGAGAGAGAGAGAGAGAGAGATGGAGAAGGCAAATTTTTTCAAACAAAGTTTAAAACAGAAAATGTTGGCTTTTTTATTGTCTGAACGTGCATCATTTATTATGCTCATGCCCATAGTAGTTTGTCGTAATAAAAAACGAATCTTTCCGAGTAGATTTGTGCAGTCTTTAGTAATATTTAGACATTTATTGAATCCAAGTCCATGTGGTTAACCTTTTTCGCTCTGACTAACAGCGCACTGTCAGTGACGCGAGAAGCGTGCGTATGTGAAGATAGTTTTAGTTGCGCAGCTGCGCACTTCTACCTCTTTGTCAAAACACGTCCGTATTTAGCTGTATGGAAAAACAATACGCTTCCACTAGTACTTCAACACAGGGGTCGTAGCCTGTTATTCTAAAGGCAACATTTTAAATAGTATGGCAATATGCGGCTTTGCATATAATAATAATAATAATAATAATAATAATAATAATAATAGAGCTGGATAAGACAAGTGGATTTGATGATGGGGTATAGAGGCACTGGAGCGCCGCAAGGCAATTGATTAATCGATTATTACAGGAGATTAGAGGTTTATGTCTCGTGGATTACGACGGAATAAATCTTTATTACCGGTGCATGAGCGCTGCCTAGACTGCCAGGCTATTATGACTCTTCAGAATAAGCGACTTCAAAGACTTCCTCTCTGCTGTCTATAGAGCTATGCTATGGAACATCAAAAACCGTGTTTAATCCCGTATTTGGGGATGTCTTTGACAATAAATGACCAGATATACTACTAACAAACTTGGATTACATAACAGACCAGAGAAGAAGTCAAGGGTTCCAGAGTGTGACAAGAAAGAAAACCATTTTTAAGGAACGAAAGCAAGCTAATTGCTAAATTGTACTTAAGTCCAAATGATGATGATGACGATATAATAATAACAATAATAATAATAATAATAATAATAATAATAATAATAATAATAATATGGATAGATAGATGGATAGATAGATAACTATTGATCCCGAAGGAAATTTCTGAAAAGTGTTTCCGAGCCAACCAGTAGTATGTTATTAATGAAACATTAAAGGTAATATATGTAAATGCATGTATTTGTTTTTTTACACATTGCTCTTGACCTATGTAACGTTTAGATTCTAAAAAGTATCGTAAAGTTCATATGATTTTAACTGATTATTAAGTTATGTAGAACAAAAAAAAGGTGAAAAAAACGATTTCATCCCTGAGAACAACAATAAGAACAACAACAACAACAACAACAACAATAATAATAATAATAATAATAATAATAATAATAATAATAATAATAATAATAATAATTGTATTTGCCTTGCCAAGTTCCATGAATTATTTGTACTTTTATAAAGTCAGACGCAGTGTTCCTGACGTCCAGTAGAATCCAACAAACAGTGTATTTAAGTTTTTTCTTTTATTTCTGGTCTTGTGAACTTGTGTATCGACTCCTTATGCTTTATTTCTTCAGCCGCAATTTTAGTAGCTGTGGTTATTACCTGAGAAAAGACAAGCCAGGTTATTTAAAACCCATTGATAATTTTGCTCATAATTTTTATATGCTTGTGGGCTTATATAGCAAGCCTATATGCTTGTTCTAATGCCTGTAGGCATTTGTTGTAAGCCAATACGTATGGCTCATATTAATTTCATGATTACAGTAAGGCACAGAAAATCCCTAGACACCCCTCTGAGAAACGTGAGTGAGGAAATGGTTGACATTAAATGTAAGTCTAAATCAGTGAACAGCTAGTCTAACATAAAAAACAAAAAAACATCAGAATAGCTTTACTCAGCTTTACTTTCATTTTGGTTTCTGTTTAATTGGCGTGGTTTCCTTACATGCAGCAAAGGTGAATTTTAACTTGGGCTTAACAAGCAATCCAGGTGTGAGTTAAACGTTCTGAAATTCTTACATAAATCAACATTGCTCACCCAAGTGTCCTCTCTTTGAGCATTTGGTGTATCCAAAGAGTGAAAAACAATTGGGGAGAACTTATGGGTAAATCATGGAGAAATCCATTGGATACAATATGTTTAATCAGTGGAGAAGTGAAATTAAATACCTCATACTTTTGGATGTTTTGAAAAAAATGTTTTGTTTATGTCTTAAATACACATGTCCTAAATTCTCTGTTTTCCACAGAACATCTTATACTGTATTATTCTATATCCATCCTTCTGATTAAATCTATCTTTATTCTTTTGATGTTCAAAGATTCTTTCTCATTTTTATGGGTATTATGATAGAATATTTCTTGCTGGTTGTCCAGTCATTCTCACTTATGCTTCACCCCAATTTTCTGTCCCCTACAGACGCCGAATGGATTGCCCACAGTGAACAGCTATGTCACAGCTCCCAGCATCCATCCCTACCATCCTCCCACCCAAGTGTCGCCTTACATGGGGTACAGCGGCACCACGTCGGCCTATGTGACCGGCCCCACATGGCAGCCACCCAGTGGCAGTGCTCTCTCTCCCCGCAGCTGTGACATCACTGCCCCGTTGGCTTTCAAGAGTATGGCAGCCTCCCGGGACTCCATGCATCCTGTCACTGCCTCTGCTATCTGATTTAAAGCAGAAGGACAGCATATGTGGGACAGGACTTTCAGAAAAGCCAATGCTGGATGGACTTATGTCAGTACTCTGATATATATTTATGAATGACTTGCCTGAGGAGTCCAGCTCTTTGCTGGCCTAATCCCTATAAACTCCATGTTTGCTAGTGAGAGAGAGAGAGAAAGAGAGTCAGTGGTAGCTCTGTCTGTCCATGGTGCAGAGGAGTGTGTCCTCATTGTCCACGTTGCAGATCAGAACACAGTGAACCTTCCTCATCAAAAGGATTTATTGCTAACTCAACTTCAGTGATGTTCTTTCTGTGAATATATATACTGAATAAGCATTATGTAAAAGAACCGGTCAGTCTGCATTTAAGTGTTTCAGGGTGTTATAACTAACTAAAGTTGAAATGTTTTGCTTTTGTTATTGTCACAATTTGATAAAAATACAATTTTTAGGATACCAATTTCACTTCTCTTCTAATGTATGCCAGAACTTTTGGGAGAAGTTATTACATTTATTTATTAGTCTGTAAGGTACGTTGAATGCTGTGCAATTATTACACATCAATGCAAGAGGAGCCAGTGTGAGAGAGTGATGCACATTCTGACACCACCAGCATTCATAAATGCCACATTAATGACCAGTGAAGCTGCACACTTCCAAACGTTGCACAATGAAATTGAATGTATCTTATTAAATGAGACAAATGACATCTCAATTTATGGATTATTTGTCCAAGTGTTCCTTGCCATCTTCATATTCTATTACTGTTATTATTATTGAATATTTATCAGTATACTATGAAAATAGTGAGTATGCATATCAAGGTCCATATTTGTGATACTATCAAATTATAAACAGAATCAGCGTGCTTTACATTTTCTTTTTCAAGCTTAAAATGAACAGTTTATTAATAAGTAAATTAATATGCAAAGCAGTAAACATTCACATTAGTCTGATGCTGGTAAGCTGATTTTATATGTCAGGACAAGTGTACTGACATCACGTTTGTTTTAAAGGGCCAATTGTTTCAATGTCATTGTTGCTCTGCTTGATTTGTTCGAGATTTTGGCAGCTTCCTTGAGCTAGTCCCTTAGTTCAAAGTTTTAAGAAATCACAGATCATCACTATAAACATAGAACGTTTGAATTAAAGTTTTTTTAAAATCAACTTTAAACAAACTTAACAATATAGATTTTTCATAAATTCCCCAGAGCTCCCACACACTTGTATGTATATTCATGTTATAAACAAAAACACAAATAAGTCAAATAAGTGGTTTAATCATATTATAGACACAGATAATATTGCATACAAATCTATTTGGATATATATTAATAAACCAGAGTGCATGATTAAAAGGACATTTTAACATTAGGCTGTAAACACGTACTTAAAAAAATGCAGGCACAATTGCTGAAAGCATGTTACTTTTTTTTTTTTTTTTTACATTTAAGGCATTCTGGCAGTATTATGATGTATTAAGATCAAAATTTTTTTATAGGCTTGTCTGTGCATCATACATGTCCCCTGTCCGTTTTCCTGAATTAAAATGTAGAAAGCCAACAGCGAAGTTACAACTTACCCACATGTTGCAACAGTCCGCACATGTTGTAGTGTAAACAGCTGACCTAGTGCTGCTGCTGCTGATTTGACTTGGAAAACACTTACACCCTGGCACCGTGGTCACGGACCGTTGCTTCAGAATCGCAGTGACCGTATATGAACCACCAAAAAAGCACCACACGTACAGTGCATTACAGCCGCCACACACATTCTGGTGACGTCATTGTATTCAAACGAGGAGCTTTGAATGCCATTTACGTGTCTGCAGGGTTCAGGGACACGGACGTTGACACTACACCTGCATGGATTTAACATACCGATTGCGACCATGAATTCTACATACTAACCACATATTTACTTTGTATATGCAACTTTATGTGATCAAGGCTGAATAATATTTATCTCCAGAATGTTAATTGACAACACTGGAGAAGAAAACTACACCGTCATGTGCCCTGCATTGGTTTTGCTAAGCTAAAATAGATGAAAAGTAGAAGAAGAGGAGTCTAACTGAAACAAGCATTAACTCACTTAGGACATGTCTTAATTTTGAAGAAATTGTGAAACATGATATTCTTCCTTAACATACAGCACACAGGAAATGCATGAGAAAATATGACAGAAGAAACACTTAAACTTCCATGTATCTATCATGCCATTACATGTAACTACACACACCCACACACACATCTGTTTAAAATTAATTCATATAGAAAGCAATGTTAAATGTCACATGGTTATCTTTAGCTGACTGTGTGCAATCAGGCTTTAGACAGAAGTGTGGGTATGGTAACATTAAACAGGGTCTAAAACAATACTGGAGAACATGGTGAACGTGCTAGCTTGATTTAATAATGACCATAAGCAGACTGTTTTCCCTGGTGTATTAGAAAAGCATGTTCTAAACACACACAGGTGAGTTTGTGCCTGCTGGTCTGAACAGATCCACTTATGGAAAGCACAGTCTCATTGTTCGTGCTGATTGCATTTCACACTGTTCAGGTTAAGAATGCTAGGAAAAAGCCCAGCAACTATATACAATGCAATCAAGTTAAAGTGTGAGGTGGAGTAAAGAGGATGGTGAGGAAATGTGTGTGTGTGTATATATATATATACACACACACACACACACACACACACACACACACACACACACACACACACACACACATATACACACACACATATATACACACACACACACACACACACACACACACACACACACAGAGAAGCTATCAAAGTTACTTTACATGCATGTAACATGCAATGCATGTGTCAGGAATTCTTGAGAATCGAATGGAGGCTTATGATGACGGATGGAATGTTCTGGAATACAGCGACTTCAATATACGGCTGAAAAACCCTGGTAGTTCACAATGGAGCAGACAAGCTGACAAGACAAAGTGACGTTACAGCATAGCATTCCATCACATAGCAGAACTGCTGAGTGTCTATGACTTTAAATTTCACTGCTTAGACCTGAGATCACATGCTCACAAGCAAAAGAAACGTAGCTAATGAGCCTTGCGACTTATTGACCTAAAACAAATTACAGCCAGTTAGTGAGACATAAATATGTAAACTGCAAGATACTGCCCATTGTATTGTATGCTGCCAGCTACAGAAACAAAGAGCTATAGCTCTTGTCTTTTTAAGCAAGACCATCTTAGACGTAGAAACACAAAGCTGGTTGGAAGAATGAGTATAATGGACAGGACTGAACAAGACAGAGAAAGGGAAGGGAAAGGATTTTCAGTAAGGGTAAGATTTGGCCAAGGTTTAAAACCAGACAGGCGAGCCTCTACAGATCCTGGGGCCTTTTGAAAACCTAACATACTGGGCCCCCAATCTTGATAAAGTCAACTCTTTTCAATTGCCATAGCATTTTTATGGGCCCAATTGAAACTCGGCGGCCCTTAGAATCATCCTTACTTACACCCATGACACCGGATACCTTTCCTGTCGCAATCCACGCAATTTCTCTAAGATTTGGAACGGCAATGAATATCAGGGACTAGGTATACATTTGAGCAGTTGGGGTGAGGGGCCTTGCTTAAGGGCCCAAAAGGAGCGACCCAGTATTGGGGCGGCTCAAACACCATAAATATTTCTCTTAATGTCCTTTTCGAGCTTGGGTGTCCATAAGCCTATAATCCTTTATGTGTACATAACAGGCGCACAGTGAGTGGGTGTACAGCAAAGTGGTACAGTGCAAAAGAGTTTGCTCATTCATTTGTCAACATATGTGCATTTCATGGCTTTGTTATTTTAACTTGAGCTGAGTTATGCTGCATCAGCCTTTAGGCTAGAGGAGCTGACTGACAATTTGTTCTTAGCTCTAACAGCTGTGATGGCTGACAGGTATCCACAAAGCTTGAGTCACCATGTTTCTCAGAGGAGATCGAAAGGACACCAAAAAAAAAAAAAAAAAAAAGATATCTAGAATTGACAAAAATTGATTTGGGTGTAGAAAATTATCAAAGGAAAACATGAGAGAGGAACTTAAGTGCATTGTTTTTAGAGCTGACCAAGTGTATGACAATAAAATACCATCATAATAGAAATCTGAAATTTTTATTTTAAAGTTCTCCAACAAACATTTTCATTAAAGGCTAACTCAAGAGGTTCATTGTGAAATCCAAAACATACACATCACATTTTAGCATTCCTACACAGTTCCACTATTAGTTCTACTTCTCCTTCTTTACTGTGTTGATTAAGCACAGCCTTTATAAAAAAGTTCATCCCATTTAATCAGTTTGCAGTTGATCTACGACAGAGTTTTAAAGAAAAGAGCAACTACTCAAGTCCGACTAGCCATTTACTAGCCATATTTAAGTATAGAGGTTTAAGTTACAAACATTGTGAATAATTGTAAACTGGATTGTAAAACAATCTTCAATCAAATAATTTTTATTCAATGCTCATGTAATTGAGATGATGTTTATCACACATTAAGATCAATTAAAAATTCAAGAGTGAAATTTGGCTGCCGCTTGACAGCCCTTATCACCAGTTTGTTTGCAGCCAGCCGGTGACATACTCGTACACTAGCAGCATGACAGCACCTCCTACACACAGAAAACCACATGGCATGAGAATCAATCAACATGACGCAAGACATTACAGCAAAATTAATTCTGGAGTATACGCCATTTTAGAATACCTGGTCCAAGTCTCATGATCTTGGGAATGAGTCCTTTATATAATGCAAGATATCTATGAAACAAAATTCAGAGATAATGTGTGTAAAACTTTTTCTTTAGAAATCAATACAAAAGGAAATATATTTATTTTCCTGAACTGTGTATACATTTTTATGGCTGACTCTTAGCCGAGTTACTGTAATGTGCAAGTGGCGTTTGTGAATGAGACAAATGTGTGTGTATAGTTCCGATGTGTCCCTTCCAAGATTTGGCAAAAAGTTATGTCAGCTTTCAAGGATCAGGCGTTCCCCAGAATGTTTGAGGGAATGACTACAGTGGGCTCCAAGCAACCTCGTCTGGGATAGTTATTCATAGCTGTATGGTCATATTTATTTATGTTTGCACAATATAAATAAATAAAGATTTTTATTTACACACAAATATTATATATATACACACACAGAAATAGCATACCATTATACTATATTATATATACAGTAATAAAATAACATTTAATTTATAAAAGATATGGGTTATATCCAATTTTATATATCTGTGAGTTGTTACAGTAGAGAATGCTCTGTGGTGCATAAGCAGATTTACAGCCCTAAAATCTAGCCATTTTTTGTACTTGCCCCTAATGTGTTCAAGCTGATCTTTAGCTTGGGGTCACCACTCTCCGTGTCCCAGCCACTGTCCCCTGCCTCTGTTGGCGTTAATAAGGCTTAAGCCACTTCCTCCCTGCCCCGCTGTCTGATTAAACTGACCTGTTGAGCGCCGTGCGCCTCGTTAGGACCTGCTTAACAACGTCTCCCATAGGGACCACTAATTAGCTAGGACTGTGTTGTGTTAGAGGTTTGGGCAAAATAGGGTAGAGGGGGTACCCTCTCAGCACCCCAAAGCTCAAACGGCTGCATTTAGAGGCTCAGTCTCATACACAGAAAATGACACACACACACCCAACCCCACCTTAACCCAGGCCCCAACTGATCTAATAAGAACCAGTCTGCCAGTCTCCATGAGTAAAAGAAGTAAAAGGAAAAAAAAAGAAGCAAATCACGACCCTCAAGGCTCATAAAAAGCAATGAATTCACTTGCAAGCATGTCAAGTAAAAGAGACTCTACATCTACTAGAGCAATGACACTCAGGACCTCAGACGAACAAAATCACTGCAAATGTTTTAATACAAAAATAAGTATAAAGAGTTGAGCAGTATTTCAATGTGTATACTATAAAAAAAAAATCTAATTAATTAAAGCAAATGTAAACTGCATCAGGATTCATGATGATAAAAAGTACAGTAAATAGCTAGGAAAAATGTCAATGTTGGTCAGATGAAGCTAGGGGTATTGATACATTAATATTTAGTGTATAAACAAAAGGTGCTTTTTGGTGCTTCACTTGTAGTAACACAGAAAAGTCAGAGGTGAAGTTGAAATACAAAATAAGTTAAGATCAAATGGGGTACAAATATATATTTTTAATAAATCCCAAACAATATTATGATACCATATTAATTAATTAATTAGTAAATTGGTTTGCAGTGTTTGCCCATTCTGAATATCTAATATATTTTTTTAAGTCGTTCTCACCCTTCTTCACGATAAACCAGAGTCATGGTCTGGAAGCAGCTCCTGTATTTTATCTCCCCTGGGACAGGCTGTGGACCCTGGATACGGCTCTTAGCCACGTCAAAGGGGATGTTCACACAGGATGAGATGGTTCCTGACAGCAAACCTATAGTAAACTTTCTCATAAACTCCAGGCGTGGATCCTTTCAGAGAAAAAAAGAAATATAGGAAAAAGGAGATACTGGGAAGAATCTAACTGAATCTGAAAGTAGAAGAGCAAGATATTTTATGACCCAGAGCACAAAAGATCAGTTTCATTTCAGTAAGCGGTTCTGAACATTCGTGGCAGGGAATTCTGAAGCAATTGCAGGATTAGTAACATATTGTTTTGGAAAGCTGAACATGATTCCAATGTTTGTATAGAAAATGAGATTTCAGAGCTGAATTTCAAAAACATAAACCAGGCATATAGAACACAAAACAGCTGCCCACCAAAGTATGCAGTGGTTGTCATTTTATATTTCTGAATTTGACTTAATTATCTTCTTTGAAAAATACAGACCAGCAAATGTGGAGTCAATGAACAGTGGAAAATGTCCCACTGAGGGGCATCCCTCATGGCCACAGAAACTAAATTGAAGACGTGAAGGAGTAGTAAAGAGACAGCGAGTAACAAAGGAAGGAGAAAGGGGATGGTGTTGGTGGGGTCATGGATATGACTGCAAAGCTGGCATGAAAGCTCAGATCATTTTATGGTAGCAGGAGGCAGATTAGAGTTTCCCAAAAACAATGTGGCTTTTCTATTGGCTGAGGCGCATCACATGACACAGGGCAAGCTTTGGCGATAGGATTTATAAACAGGGTTCATGCAGGCAGACTGGGAAGGCATATGGGGACAATTTGTGTAATTGGGCTGTGACTCGGCACCAGAGTATTACAGTACCAAAAAAAGGCCAGACCCACGCAGCTCTGACAGCTAATTGGCCAGGATATTTTTACAAATGACAGCGGCCTTGCTGTGTCCGGCCTCTCTCAAAGCAGCGGACACCCTGAGTGACGAGCTGAATCAACAGCTAATCTAAAAGTTTGCTGCGGGGTGGAGCACTGTTCTCAAACAGCACTACCCCAGCACTGGCCCATACTACTACAGTATACACTGAATGCCATTCAGTCCTTCTAACATCCCTCATTTTAATCGCACAGGACCACGGTTCTTGTGGGATGCCCCCTACAGCCAGATTCAGTATTAAGCCGTAATTGGGTCAGGAGCTTTCACTGCAGCATTACTGTAAAAATAGCACTCAGTACACATAGTCAGATGGCCATGCTCACTTGTGGCCAGAAACCACCGGAGGAGATGAATCACTGATTAATCTCGATCTGGCTACATGAATCTTAATGTCTATAGAATGACTCAGGCTGAAACCTCAAAGCTCTCAAAGTTCAGCTTTCATCAACAATTTTGCTCGTCTCTTTGGAGTAGTAAGTATCGGGTTCATCAGACAGGCAGCTTTTTAGACAATCCAGAATCTAGCGTCCAGAGGATAGAAAAAGCTCTTATATAGTGCATAGTGAAACTCTCCAACTTTCTTATAGTGTAACTCTCCAATACTGAAACAATACCACTGATACCACTGCCTGCTTCCAATTAGTTAATTGGAGTTAATCTAATGCTCCAGTATATACATGTGGAGCATATGGCTCCGTTTCAATTTAACAAAATTAACTTTTGTTTGGGAGTAGAACCCTGCCGGATATGTAATGTGAACCGTTGAGGATGTGACAGAGAACAAACATAGCAAGGATTAGTACGGTTGATCTTAGCAGCTCTTTTCCTCTACACCTCTACCTTCACGTCTCTCTTCCTCTCTTTACAAACCTACACAGCTTATTAGACGGATTTAAAATGTATAAAAATGTAAAAACAAAGCCACAACTATGTGATGTCAGAATTATACCAAATGTTCATTTTTTTTTTTTTTTTTTTTACCTGGCTGGCAGGAATGGCGTTTTTAACATTGAAGTAGAAGCCAAAGTAGATCATGTTGAAGACTCCATGGCGTCCCAGAGTGGAAGTCAGGCCCTTATTTAGTCCACGCAGTCCCAAGCCATCTGAATTAATAATCATTCGAGCCTGGCTGAATGTGGATGGCTGCTGAAGGGAGAACCAGACACGGGGACAGAAGACGCTTACAGTTCAAATCTACCCCATAACATTATACCATCTCAAAACACTATTGTCACTGTTGCCTCTTACCACGTTGAAAGAATCCCTGTTGGCCTGAAGGCTCACTTTTACTACCTCGAATGGATTAACCACCACAGCTTCCGTTAAACCTGAGCCAAGCCCAGCTAGGGAGAGCGCCTGACACAGATAGAAAAGAGATGCAAGTTGCCAAAAGACTGAAAAGACATGAAATAAAACTATGAAAGACAGCTTTGCATCATATCCAAATGCACAGTATATATTGGATGATCAGTCAATGCTCCAGGTACGAGTGTCAGACCAACACTGTAATTCATTGTGAACAATGCAACAGTGATATTAAGCTTGCTAAGAATGTGTTTGTTCAGATGGAGGGCTTGACTTTAACCTACTAGCTGAAAGAAACTGCTTCCATCTTTCATTCACACAGGAAAGAATGGGGGCACAGACTTCACAGTGAATGAATTGGTTCAGACAAATTGACAGGAACAAAGATCAATTTGTCCAGATGCAGAAATAAAAGCTTAAGGTGAATGGCTTGAATAACTCAGATTTTCATATCCCAAAGGACCTTTATTCCTAAAATGAATAGATAGCTTGTTTATTTGTTTAACCAGTCCCGACTTCACATTCCCTAGATCTTCTGTATTGTAGCAGAGGAAACCATGGAAATTTATATCATTATTAACATCAACGTATGTATATGCATGTTACGTGCCGCTGTTTTCACAAACGGCAGCAAATCTGAATATGTATATACTGAATCCGTATGTATATTTGTGTACTTGTGTAAGTGTCTGCGTCTGTACTGGTGTAATGGGAAAATGTCAGGGCTGTGTATGTGTCTCATTACTCTCCCTCAGTTTCTATCCCCCCCCCCCCCTCCCCCCATCACACCACGCTGGACCATCATCTCAAACAGCCTCAGCCATGTTTACACAGCTAGCCATCCACTCTTTCATTTGCTATTTGTATTATTACTGCATACGTCCTCATCCATCAAGCTGAGCCCTCTCAGCTGCGCTGAACAGGAAGAGGGGGCTCTGCCACACTACTCAAACATACTCCTTCATAATTTCAGGCCAATGCTAATGATCGTACCTATCCTCATTGTGTCATATATTTCGCAGTGTATACCAGATCCTCCAGCTGCCTAGGTAGGCACAGCTTGACATGTTCAGGGAGGATTGGAGAAAGCTGGGCTTAGGGCTGTAATGGATGGGCCAGGTAAATATTTCCCATACTAGAGCTGTACAAACAAATTATAAATGGAAAATGTACAGAGATATAGAGAGCGGTATGTGCGTGTCAATGCAGAGGGAGCTCATCTATTGGGCTGTCACAGTAATGGATCATCTGTCACACACTTCGCTTGGCTAACATTCATATCTTCCTTTCTGCTAGCAGCCTCCGCAATGCTGGAGGCAATACTGAGCTTGCAGTCATTTATTACTCTAAGCACTGGACTTACCGAGGCAATATATTAACCGGTAATTGTAGATTGTCTTTAACTATATGTGTTTCTCAAAAACAACTTTACCACACCCTGGACAGATTTCTAAAGTATCAAAGAATAACACTGTATGCACTATGGTCGTTGGTGTGCGCGTGCGTGTGTGTGTCTATGCATATAGCATATGTGTTAATTTGCTTACCAGGCCCTGAGATAAGGCAGTATAACTTAGCAGGTTCTTGTATTGCTCAAAGGTGAAAAACTGTAGTGTAGACAGGACAAATAATCAGTATCAGCATAGGACACAGACTGACATCAGCATATGTATATAACAACTTACATGCATGTGTGCAAACACACAGACACACACACACAAACACAGAGAGAGAGAGAGAGAGAGAGAGAGAAATG
This sequence comes from Clarias fuscus, assembly GCA_030347435.1. Taxonomy (NCBI): domain Eukaryota; kingdom Metazoa; phylum Chordata; class Actinopteri; order Siluriformes; family Clariidae; genus Clarias; species Clarias fuscus. The sequence goes on along the minus strand of CM059216.1, from coordinate 14,265,606 downwards.
CAAGTCATGCCACCACCCTGAGTAAACACAGTTCACACACAGACCATGAAGATCATAACAGTAACATGCTCTCACGTGCCCACACAGCAGACACACTAATGAGATATACAGCTATTAGCAGTGGTCACTGTGAAATTAAGAAGAAAAAGTAAGAAAGAAAAAAAAGAAAGAACAGGCACTTATGTGTATATGTAATTTTCATGCACAACCATCTCCAGAGTTTACAGACCCTGGTGCGAAAGACAAAAATAATCCAATGAGCAGCACTCCTGTTGGCAGAAACGCCTTGTTGATGAAAGAAGTCAAGATGACTGGCTACAGTAACAGGTAGGCTAAATGTAAATAAAAAAAAAAAACACTCTTTACAACCACGGTGAGCAGAAAAGCATCTTAGAATGCACATGTCAAATTGTAAGGCGGATGGGTTATGACAGCAGATAACCACCTCAGCTCCACTCCCGTCAGCCACAAACAGAAAGCTGGAGCTGCAGGCTCACCGGGACTGGTCAGTTGAAAATGAGAAAAATACCAGGGAACGTTTTTTCCAATCCTAAACTGTCCTGTTTTGGACAGGACAACTTGTGCCTGCCGTGACCACAGTTCCCTCTAGAGACCGTTGTGCATTTAAAGTCATTGAGATCACATTATCCTATAATCTGATGTTAGACGTCAACATTAACTGAAGCTCGAGACGTATATCTATATAATTTGATGCACTGTACTGACTGGCTGATTAAATAATTGTATGAAAGAACAAGGGTACAGTCCCAATTAAATTGGCCAGTCAATATAGATGATACTATAAACATTATAGTATTTCATATTATATTTAATCAGTTAGACCAAACATTTAAGGCAGTGCAAGAAAGCAAGAAAAAGAAAGCTTGTGTTGGATGCTTCAGGTGAAAGACTACTGACTGCTGCAAGGAAGATAAACCCGGGTCTATGGTCATGCATTTATTGTGTACATCATTAGTCCGTTTTTTTTTTTTTTTGTCAGGCAGCTGTTACCTTAACTGCTCTCTTTGGTGTCTCAGCCAGAATGGGCGGCAGGATTCCCTTGTAAAAACCATACACTCTGTAAACAGAGGACAATCCATTAACACTTACACACAGGTATGAAGAATTCATCCAAAGTTAGTTTTTGCTTAATTGGATTCAGGATAAAGAAGGAAGTTGATCAAGAAAATGTGCACAATTATCCAAACATTTCACAAAAAGTGCTGAGAGATCTGTGAACACCTGTTAACCATTCAATCCTAATACATGTTTACATAATTCACGAGTCGTCAAAATGGTAGGGACTTCCACGGAAGTGTGCACTGCTGGCCAGATGTTTTCAGAATGAATGGAGGACGGCACCGTTCATGCACAATGAATCTATTTCAGCTCAAACACTGCAAGGGTAAAATCACATTACATTAAAGTAATGCTGCACTCACTACAACAAACAGCGTAAACAGACAGTACACAATACTTTGGCGAAACAAAAGAGTGAGAAGTAGTTTGGCCATTATTCCACCTGTTGCCAACAGAAGCATGTTTGTCAGTTTCACTGCAAAACTTCTGTGGAAAACCGCCCCTATCATCAATGATACATACTGCTGACTATCTTGACAGAGCTTCAACTGTTCTTGTCTGTTTGTTTCAAAAGCAATTGTTTCCTGCCTAGAAACAGGTTTAACTGGTCTATAAGCTTCAACAAGCAGAAACTGCTCTGCAAAGTGGAAATAGTGGACATAAAAAAAATAAATAAAAAAAAATTAAAATCTCATCATTGCAACAGGTGAAATGGCTGAAGGTTCATTTCGAGGTTTTAGTTCAGTTTCATTTGCAAACATATACTTTATGAAAAGGCTGACGAAACATTGGGGTTGATACAAACCTGCAACAGGCCTTATGTGTATTTAACCGTACAGCAATTATATTAAGAGTCTACATAGGTAATATCTAGGAAAAGAAGAAAAAACAAAACCTTTTGCTGGTGAGGTTATACGACATGGAAGACATTTAAAAAATATCCATAATTATTACAAATCTCCAAAAATACAGCATTTAGCATGTGGAAAAGTAAATGCATTTTTTGACTAACCAAATTTTATTCGTATTTAATATGAAAATTCACAATAAGGAATTTATCTTCTGTTCATCTCCTGCTAACAGCTTGTAATCAACACCACCGGCAAAAAACGGCAATGTGCTCCTGTAATCTAAATATTCTCACTTTCGCTCTTTTCAAGCAGGCTGATAGGCAGTTCTTGTTTAGACAGCGCATATATACATTTCTGCAGTTTGAAACCTGACTCTGTTTTCTTAATCTTAATGCCAGGACAAGCCTGAGCACGGGAAACTCCTCTCTCTCTGTCTGCAACAACACCACTGCGGGCGGGCGAGCAGAAGTGTTCGAGTTTAGGAAGATTCCTGGATATATGACCTAAAAGACCCGCTGCTACATATTTAAACACCTGGCGTTTCTTATTATTTTATTTAAATCACTAATTATTAATTATAACCACAGAGTAAACAAAATGATACAGAAACAGAAACTCATTAGGTAAGCTTAAATCATAGTGGAGTTTATTAACTGTTGCTCTCAGATACTAATGAGACTCTACATGAGTGCTTTATTGAATGCAGACACACTTGGAGAGAATATTAACTATAAAACATGAATGAGTGGCGCGCTACAAATGCCTAATTAGAACAGCATAGTAAAGTAGCGTAGAGATGGACAGAGTAAAATACTTTAACCCTTTCCTATTGAACTACATCTAGATGAAAAAAAATTATAATAATTTCTCAAACTTGTTTCAAATAAACAATCAAACATGAAGCGAATATATAGCTTTTTTTTTTGACTTGCAACATATATCACAAAATTTTATATGCACATTTAAAAGTAATAAATTTTCAATTATTGCGTTTTCAATTATTGGAATTATTGGGATATGGTTTTCACACTAATAATTATTGTTCAGTACATGTACTATCAATATTTGTTCTTCGCGTTTTAAAATCAAACAAAGCACATGTTCCGTGTAAAACAGACAATGGCAATCTAATGCCAGAACTAATCGTATACATTTCAGGAGGAGCCAAATCAGCCTTAAAGTATGCTCAAGTGCATCAATATTGCCAAAGCTCTCCGAATCAGGTGGGTTGTGCTAAGAATGTAAAACTGAAAGAGAAAGTTAAGTGAACAGAAAAGGTTTTTGAGTAGCAAATCATTCACATGTTGATACTGAACACATTTTTGTGGACAGACAGGACAGTGTAGCATGACCTCCGAGTGTGAAACCCACCACACAACTGTATTGTGAAAACATGAGCCAGAAGCGATCAAAAGAGATGCTCTCGCCTGATGGCTTCTGGGTGTAAATATTGTTGTTTCTGCAAACAAAGATGGGTCGATTACCTCAAGCTTGACCACAACCCATTTCGAAAGCCCACTACTCGCTCCGACAAACAAATCACTTCTTCACCGGGACGTGTTGTATCAATTCTCTGCCCATTTATGTTTACTCTGGAAACTGAACGGCGGCTGTGCTGACAAAAGTGAACTTTCGTGAGTGTAAGAGTGTACAGTCAAAAAGGAAGCCCCTTCTCCGATGCATGCAAACTCGCTTCCCGGGAGTGGTTAGTCGGAGAAATCATCAGGTGGTGAGATAAAGCTCAGATTTGTAACACACACACTCAAGACCCCATTTGACTGAGCCTGGTTTGAATGCTGATTTGACTCTAAATGTAAAGCACACGCAAGGTCTCCACTAGGCCTTCGTAAACAAATCCATTCCCATTTAGGATCTGTGTGGGTCCAGCTGCCCGTGTTTGTATAGGTGTGATTTGTCTTTGATTTCCATAAACCCATTTTGTCCCATTCAACACAGAGCCACATAACTCATCATAACAAAAAGGGAGGAAGGAAACAACGCATTAACCAAATTGGATAATGAGACATATGTTTGATTCCAGTCTAGGTTTGGATACTGACTTCAAATAACCAATGGATATTTACACTTTACTATCCCTTAAGTACGCACAGTCCTGTGCATGCGGCTGCCCAGGTGCCCTATCCTCAACCAACAGCCTGCATGCTTCATCTGCAAATATTACTATTTACTAAAAGAAGCTCTAACCTTGTCCTGGCCAAAAATAACACAAAAATCACCAATCATAAAACAGCAAGCAGAGACACAGAAACATCTACTGTTATAGCTGCCAAAGACAGTCAAAATAGACGAAACTTAGAATGAATTCATTGTGGCAAGTAAGAGCCTGTTGTACCTTTATCATCACCTGAACATGTTTTTGAAAACAAGTTATTACAGACTCGTTCCTCATTCATGATTGTGCTCAGGATGAAAAAAACAAAAACTTACTTGGGTTCAATCAAGCAAAAATTTATATTCCTTGCTTTGTGCCCAAGATTCATACATCTCTTAGAAAAAGATTATACTGTATATATATTTTTTATTTAAATATTTTTATATGAAGTTGAGTTGAATCTGAAATGTCAATTGCTGCCTCAGGTCTGTGCACATGGAGTTTGCATGTTCTCCCTGTGCTCGATGGGTTTACTTTGGTTTCCTCCCACAGTCTAAAGACATGCAGATTAGGTTAATTAGCTTTCCCAAATAGCCCGTAGAGTGTGTTTGTGTGTGTGTGTCTGTGCGTGCCGTACGATGGACTGGTCACCTGCCACCGAGTACACAAGATAAGTGGTATAGAAGATGAAGGAAATTAATGAAAAATTCTTAACCTTAAATGTTTCAATCTTATTAATTATACTAATACTTTATACTAATAGAAAAATGTCAATGACAGTCTTTGACATCATTGCAATGAAAAAAGGCCATAAAATCCTTTGGATGACTTCAATCCTGGCAACTTGGCTAACATGACTGACTTCAAGGCAAATGAATTGCTACAAAGCTGACCAAATGGCAAACTTAAAATAGAAATATGGACTCACTGGACTTTCAATTCATTCATGCAAGATCACCAAATTATTCTGTAGAACCTATACATTCCCATCTACACTGATCAATTTGAATCAAATATTATATACAACGGTTCAGTTTCCAATCGTGTAGCTGATTATTATTATTCAGATAACTAAAGAAAATTACCTACATGTATGAACATTATTAATATGATTGTTGTGTTAACCAACGAGAACAAGAATTTAAAAAAGCATTAAACATTAACACACTTAATGTATTTTAAACATTAGATACCGTAAATTGCCATGGATTGCAGGTAGATGCAAGAATCAAAATGATCGAAAGTAGTATGATCATGAGTTAGAACAAGTACTAAGCACTAATGCATGAAATACAACAGCACAGTTAACATAACAGATGCAAGACCAAGACGACCTAGAATGTAAAGAGACAACCTAATCTGGGACAAACCTAAAGCAGGTGCACGTGATTTCAGCTCCTGTGTGTGTTACGCGGTTGTAGGGTCCTATAGTTCAGCACATTTTCCTTACCTGACACAAATCTAAAGCAAAAGCATTTATATTGATTTTCAAAATAAAAGTTTTTCCTTTGATTCATTCGATGATTACAATAAAAAAAAAGTTTCTGTTTAGTTGCGAACAAATAATGATCAAGCTCCTTTTAGAAATTCGTACATCTGCCTCCACCCAGACTAAATCACATAAACTAGAGCCAGATTAATAGATTACAACACAGTGCCTTGGGCACTGGCAACCAGCTTGACATTTTAACACATTCAGGAACAATTGTTCTGTCAATCACAGAGTACATGTGACATAATTGTGCACACTTTATTAACGTTAAGTACATAATACAGTACATATCTACATTACTTCTGTTCAAAATATGGAATCATGTCATGCACTCTCTCTCTTTTTTTCAGATAATTGGAACAGAGAGGTTTAATATTTCTAATGAAATAGAATCTAAGCAAAGCCAGAGCATAATGTGCTAAAGTTGTTTCTAGTAATAACTCCATAACAAGTGGCTTTCTCCACAGTTTGTGTAAATTATAAATAAATTGTCTTGGCCCGTGGCTACAACAATAGTTTTCCTGGCCTGTAATTTTATCACACAGATATACTGGGGGTGATAATAGGGGTGGAAAAGAGAAGTGCTGGTGTCTGCAGGGGAGGCACGTGTTGACTGCACTGCTGACAGCTCCAAAGAAAGTGAGAATGGTACGCTGTATTTGTGAGCTGGTGAAGGATCTCACAGCAGTCTCTCCCTGCTGCTGTTTCACTGTCACCTGTGGCCACACACACGCACACAAGCACACCCCTTACGACATTAGTTATATTACTATAAAACTGTCAACGCTACAAAATGCACAATATACAAAATGGCAAGAAACATATTTGCAAATCTGCCCTTTGTATATGTATATATATTGTTAGTGCTACATGCCAGTTAAGCACCGCTAGTTATTATAACCGAACAGACCTCTGTCAGGGTCCTAATCATCAATTCTAGATCCCATAGTATGTCTATTCCTGTTTCTCCTAACTGTCTTACAACAACACAATCTCATTACTTTAATTGTTTTTTACATGAGCATGACAAAGTGTTATTATTTATTATTATAAGGACATTAATAATATGGATGATGATCGACAGGAAGCAGAGCTAGAGGTGGCAGAGCTGAAGATGCTACGATTTGCATTAAAAATGACAAGGATGGACAGAATTAGAGGGACAGTGCAAGTAGGAAGGTTTGAGGACAAAGTTAGAGAGGCCAGACTGGATACGTGAAAAGGGGTATATCAGGAGGAGAATGGTTGAGATAGAGAAGAGGAAGGTTTAAGGATGTGGTGAGGGAGGACATGCAGGAGGCTGGAGTGACAAAGGAAGGTGTGGTAGACAGAGTTAGAGGGAGACAAATGGTCCGGTGTGGCGGCCCCTAACAGAAGCAGCCGAAAGAATAATAATAAAAAGAAGAAAAATCCCCTTTAGTTTTTATTTATAATAATTTATCCCATTTAGTTATTAAGTAGTTATTTAGTAATCCATTAGGTTTAAAGAACCGATTGACTTTTAAACTCATAAAATAGGCAAATGTATTTATAAGGCTTTTTTTTTATATCGAGAAACGAAAAAAACAACAGCGAAAACCTCTCTCTCTCTCTCTCTCTCTCCTTACTCAACCTGATCCTAGATGCAATTTCTCTCCATCAATCTGCCTACGGGCACAAAGAGAACATGTGAAGGAATAATGCAAGAAAACATGCAATGCAAAAAAACCTAGGGCCCTGAATTGTAAGTTAGCAATGCTACCAACTGCATCAATCATATATGACATTTCTTATTTTAGCGTATTTAAGATGTAAAGATGACACTATTTAGTTACGATAGTCACTTATCCTGAAATTTATATTCAATATTTTCAAGCCATATTTTTAGATACCCAGATGGGTCTCTACTGGGCATTTACAAACAAAAATGTGCGAAAAAATATTCCCTGCTTTTTGTCTGTCTTCCATTTTGTATATACGCCAGGGTTAAATACGCCAATTAGATTTCCCTCTTATTGTCACCTCATCTAAGACGACACCCTTTACCGGCTTGTTCCTTAGCTCTGCTGTTTTCTGATCAGGTGTGGCTCAGCAGTAGCTCATTTATATAGTCACTGCATCAGCATATTTGGAGGAGGAGCGAAATAAAGGGAGTTTAAGACATGAAAAAATTCACAAACAGAGAGGCATTTCAGATGGACCAATAACAGAACCGACTCGGAATCCTTTGTCCACATGTTAAAGAAATAGAAAAATAGGGGACCATTAAGGGATTTTATGTAACTAGAATTTGTATTATGTAGAATGTTGTATTATATATTTTTTTTGTCTACATCGTTCACGATCGGTTACTGAATCAAGGTTTAGTGACCAAATATATAAAAAATGGATTCATGCATCAGGTGTGGAGGAGGAATTTGGAAGGTTTGGTTTAAACTACCTAGTCACATTGCAAAGTCTATTATCCAAAAAGTTTTCCGGCATATAATTACCAGGTGCTCCCTATATAAATAAAAGTCAACAAATAATTGCTGTGTTCACAGTTACAATAACCGAAAAATCTACACTAACAGACATGTTGTACTTCCCACATAAAAGCACTCAAACAGACACATGCAAGCAAAAGCAAACACTGAACATTTCTAAGTACACATCAATACATGGTGTAGCACAAGCAAGGTAAAGAAATATAGGAATACAGTTAGACATAATGTACATTTGGCTACAGCTGAAAGCTAAACACTTACCCCTCTTTGTAAAATATGGTCTTGAAACAGTCCCCCAGACCTTTATAGCTGTTTGGGTCACTCACTCCACGTTGAATTTGGAACCTGAGAACACATGTTGACAGTTCATTACTGGTGTTATTTACTCATATTTTTCTTTAAATATCTCCACATGCCTTACTTGTTATGATACAACAATTCATCAGAAAGCATAGCAGCTATTCGAAAAATGGATGCTTGCCAATGTATGTAGCAAAAAAAAAACTTAGAAATTTAGTTCTGTAAGACTGATGAAAATGATTTATAATTCGGGGGTTAGAGGAACTTTAATCATTCAATTTGAACTCTACGCAACACTAGCTATTGCAGCACTCTGGATGCAACAATATGCATCCATCCATCCATGAGCTTGTATACATACAGTTCGTTTGCTATCGTTAAGAGAGAAATAAACAAATACAAACTGATTAATTAATAACTTCACGATCGGATTGGACACTCATTCTCCATCCTCCAGATACCGGTTTCTGCTCTTAAAAGTGTTTTATTTGTTTTATTTCAGTTGATTTCGGAATCAAATGCTAAAATACATACTCTGTCTATTTTATGATGATTTCACCGTATGATTTTACTATATTCCAATTAGATCATATTAAATTGACCCACTAACACCTGAAAAAAAAACAAGAAATATTTGGTTAATTTTTCCAAAAAGAAAAAAAGGAATTCAGATTAATCTGTATACAAGGCTAACCATCCACTGGTTTGTAAGTGGCGCCAGAGTCTGTCCTAGAACTTCAAGCCCGATGGATAATTCAAACATTTACTTAACCCATATTTTCCAATTAGCCCTTGCTTCCCCATAGCAGGCCTTCAGGCTACAAATTCTCCTGTTTCCTGCTTGTGAGCTAGTTAGAACTGTGCAACTACATTTATATGTATATGGGGGCAGTGGTGGCTCAGTGTGTTAAGGCTCTGAGATCGGTGGTTCGAACCACAGCAAAAAAACCCTGGTTCAGGTTGCTGCTGTTGGGCCCTTGAGCAAGGCCCTTAACCCTGACTGCTCCAGGGGCGCCGTAAAAATGGCTGACCCTACGCTCTGACCCTGGCCTACTAACAAGAAGCTGGGATATGCGAAGAATAAAGAATTTCACTGTGCAGTAATGTATGTGTGACCAATAAAGGCCTTAACTTAATATTTAGAATATAATAGCTAATTAATATTTTTGAAGATAAAACCTGCTTTTAACTTGCTTATAAACATAATCTAACTCTGTATAAACTTTAACTTGGTGCAGTTGACACTCTTTACTACATTATCCAATTTAATTGTACAGACACTAATGAAAGAAGACACACACACACACACACACACACACACACACACACACACACACACACACACACACACACACCAATTAATTTGTAGCACAACACAACACTTTATAGTTAATTAAAATCCAGTAATTCAAGTATGCCAACATATACTTTTAATAAAGCATCCATTTAGAGGCTCACAGAGTCTTTATTACTTATTGCTATTCTGTACCATTTTGTTTGTTTAAAGTGGGGTAAATAATTATGGTGCTCTCAAATTTATATAGAAAAATGTAATTGCCATATAATTTATAACTATACTGGAAGGATAGGTCACTGTGTATAATTCTGTTAACTTTGCAGGCCATGTATGTATGATTTCTGTCTTTATTTTTTATATACAGAAAACCATTCAGTGATTCCTCATTATGGATATATGCATTTTCATCCTGTGGGAGATGTTCATCAAAAGGATGGAGGCCTTCTCCTCTTAGGCTTTGGGTATAAACAAAATGCCCTTCGAGACATAATACAGCCACCGGGGTGACATGAAATTTTTTTCAAATTCAACTATACACAACCTTATCCAACAAAGAGAAAAAATGACATCACAGCTTCCTCGCATTCACAGTACATTCATAGTTGCAGGTGACACACCTACAAGTAAAGCAACAAGGTATATTTATTTAATAAAACATCCAGTAAATGTACAGTTAAAAAAAAAAAAAAAAAAAACAGTAATACATGGTGCACGTCAATTTCACTTAACATACCACAACCAATGCAACTGCTGTACTAAGAATGATGCATGCATTGTTGGGATATGAGGCAACACTGAAGCAAATTAAAAGCATTCAAGACCAAAATGAAAAAATAACCAAATATAAACCATTATGTGTGAGGAACAAGCAGGAACAAGAAAGGCAGTTCAGGGGATGGGGGTGGTATGGAGAGGAGCAAAGATTCCCCTCATATGGTTTTGACTGCCAAGTCAAGAGGTCAGCAGTTATTCGTTCAGTCGGGTGCCTGATGGGGCCATAAAGAGTGTTGGTTCCATCGAAGGAAGGGGTTTACTGAGGTGACTAGGCTTTCATAAAGCCAATAGATTAACATCTTAGAGGGGTGTCTCCCAGCATACAATTTTGTAGATTCCCTAATAGCTTGTAAGGCATGCCTGAAAAACTGTTTAAAAAGCACCATAAAAGAACGTCCAACACCATATTGAAAGAGGGAAGGAAAAAAAAGGAATGCTTAAAGGGCAAGCGGTCTGTGGCATTGGCAGCATTACTGGCAAAAGAGAATGGGTAAACGATGAAGGCACAGACCTGGAAGATTCAAGACCACAGGAGCTTGTAAACAAATTTAAATCAGTCTTAATTAAAGTCATATGAATGCAAGGTCAAGGATAGCTGGAATTTGATTTCTCCATGTTTGGTTTGTAGGGATAGTCCAAGCCAGACTAGTCATGTGAGAGAGAGAGAGAGAGAGAGAGAGAGAGAGATGGCAGGGCTATGGTCCACTCCCAGCCCCCTGACCCCACACATAACCCTGAGGTCACCTCATTTCCTTGTGTCCCTTACCTCGCCTCTCATAAAGATTTTGGACCAAACAGCTTGGCCTGTAAGAGATAATGGGGGTATATGAGGAGTTCATGGCAGCAGAGCATGTCCTGGGCCTCTTGCCACACGAGCAAATACCATCAGACCAGGCATGAGTCCTTCTTCTGGTTAGGAAAGATTTTTATATGGGTCATCTATGTGACATAATAGCATATAACTGCGAGCCAACACTTTCAGCAATCTGGCTGATAAAATCGTAGCCTGTCCTATTATAATCAACAAACAGAAAAACCACGTAAAGCCCTGAAGCTTCAGTAATATATGGATTTCTTAGAATCCTTTTTATTCTAACCCAGGAAAGAGAAGATATACTCAGAAATTATGATGCCTGCAAGTTGACTGACAGTAAGGCACCTAACCCACTGTGTGCTATTTTAATAGCCCACAGCATGATGGACAGCCAGGTGAGGATAAAGGTAAGGACAGATTGGTGTTTTTGTGAGCAATATGAGTGCTACGGGGTAAATAACCTTGAGTATTTCGCTTGACCTTAAAGTCCTTGTTAAAAGTTAATATTCAAGGCTCTACAAACGACAATAAGAAATAGCTAGGGAATGGGAGAACCCCTTCTTTGTATTTTTACAGACAAGTATGCAGTGTTTCAGGGCCAGGAAGAGTGCTAGGGACTTGTCCCCTCTGAGACCCTTGTAGTAATGGGCCTACTTTGAGTCCAACAAGGGGAGGGGGGCGTTGTGCTAGGTCTACAGGACAAGCTGATGGGCTCAGGACCAGTAACGATGGTGTTAAAAAGAGCCCTTTGGGAAAGGTAGAAGGTTACTGGGTTGATCAAAAGGCTTGAGTTTGATGGCCTTGACTTTAAAGAGGTAGGCTGAACTTTAAAAAAAAAGGTCTTTTAAATTTGCCTTCTAACTGCGTTATTCCCCCAAAGAAATTTAAAACATTGAACCAACTATTTCAGCAGAATACTGATTCAGCAATGAATAAAAACTCAATGCAAGCATCCTGTAGTACCTGGGAACCTGTTGTTGTATGTTTCTAATGGAATAAATACGTTTCCATTTCAGTGTGAGTAACCTGCAATACTGCAAAAAAAAAAAAAAAGGTAAAAAATTCATGAATGATTTGAGGAACATGTCAGAAAGTTTGAGGTGTTGTTTTGGCCACTGAATTCCCCAGAGCTCAATCTGACCGAGCATCTGTGGGATGTGTTGGACAACCAGGTCCTTCCTTGCAACTTGCATGAAAGGAATTGCTGCTAACATACTGGTGCCAGATACAAAAGCACACCTTTAGTGGTCTTGTGGAGCCATTGTGAAGGTCAGAGGAGTGTGGTGGCCTACTTATGCAGGTGGTTTTAACGTTAGTGTTGATCAAGGTGTACATAAAACTTTAAGAGCAAGAAAGACGGAATAAGAGTCAGGGAGCGTCGTCTCTTCACATCGGATCTGCAGTACATGAATAAATCCAAAAGAAAATCTATATTTTACAACCTGACAGTTAATTTTAATGAGCAGGATCATAAAAATGGCAGAAGTATATGGTACCTGAGGTTAAAGCGCAACATGGTAAATGCAGGCATTCGATCAAACACAGAATAGCAAACACCAAGGTTTGTCTGATCCTTCATGTATCCTTTATCTTCATGTAAACTTCGTAGCACAGACTGCAAGCAATTTGTAAGGCTAGGACCTTCAGTTCGTCTGTCATAATTCATAATTGATTATATAAAAGATAAAATTATTTTTCATGTCAAATTATCTTTTTGTTGTCAGGTAAACTGAGTCAATGGGGAGAAGGAGATGGGACAGGAAGTAGGGCATTTAAAGAAAGTACACAGCAGGCTCCTGGGGTTTTTTCTGGGTTAAAGGAGCCTGGGTTTCAATGGCACAACAGGGTCACTGGAACCTCTGTGACCAAAGGAATGAAGGTAACCACGACAGAGTGGAAAGGGCAAGGAATTTCTGACTCTGGATGCTTCTTTAGACATTGAAGACTTAAATTTTTTGCTTCTTTTTGTGTCTTGCATTTCACAATTTCATATCAATTGTCTCCTAAACTATTATAAAATACTGTAATGAATGACTAGAAATATCACAGAAATTGAAATATCCCAAATATATCTGACTAAACACAGAATTTGTGAAGAAACCCAAAATATGTTTGAGGAGGTCATTTCACCTTCGTAGATCTAGGGATATCCTTGGCTCCACGCACCTTCTTTCAAGTAAGGAAATGGTTGGTGATCGTGACTAAACCCTAAGTCAGCATGTAACTACTGGGTACATAAGATCAGGACAGCACAGGATGCGGGTATCAGCACTCCTCGGGCTGCTTCTTCAAACAGAAATCTGAGACAGTACATTAAAGCTTTGTGTTACGCTCCTTACATGGCCTGACAGGAGCCCAGCACACAGAACACCACATGTAGTAGGCTGCAGATGCTGCAAGGCGACTGACAGGCGCTGGAGACAAATGAGTTTTCATTGCGCACTTTACTACTTCTCTAAAATGGGTCATTTCAACACACCAGGACACTTTTGTTTTATTTCTACGTGTTTACTATAATGTTTTCAGGTATCTGCGACAACCTCTAGCAAACCTGTTTACTACCACATTCTAATGTGCTATGACATGTGCATAAACATGGTTATACCGTCTCAAAAGATATCTGCCTTGCAGCTTTTCAATATATACAGTATTCAGCAAAAGTATTCACCCATTGAACTTTTCAACAATTTGTAATGTTCCAGCCAGAAAAATAAATGAGTTCATAGATTTAATTGGTTTGATTGCACTATACTTTGCCAAAATTATTTACAAATACGAAAACATCCCCCGTTGCTGTAGTGCAACTAGTTGCCATCTGGTCTGATCTCAATATAAATATATGGTTTCTGGATGGAGTTGTTAGAAAAAGACAGCAAAAACAACTAGCATCATGATGACCATCAAAACAAATCCAGGAAAAGTCACTAAAAGTAGGACGGAATTTGTGAGAAGCAATCAATAAGCCAGTGGTAACTAAAAAAGCTACTCCATAACGAAGATAATAGACAACCGTAATGCGGGTAGTCCATAAAGCTGGACTTCATGGATGACTAGTGAGAGTTCTCTGATCTAATGAGACCAAAACGTAACTTTCTGATCATGGAGCAAAGCGCTATGTATGACCGACACTTCTCCTCCAAGAAAACCTTGTTTCATATACATCATGTGCATCCAGGCGATTCTGCATGTTATTTATTAAGTAGACATTCATACATCTGGTGGCGATTGCGTGCTGTTGACTGCCAGAGGAGATATTGCACAAAAAAGTTTGCCCTCAATATTTTAGCGTTGGAGTTTATTTGATAGGTTTGATAGAATATCATTAAGTACTTTCAAGTGGTACAACAGATAAATATTTGCCCTCTTTTTTGTAGATTGAAAGTTCAAATCTTGAGTTTGTACTGGATTATATGTGTGGTTGACTATGAAATGTTCATCCAAAATAATATTACATATGATTACTGCCACTCTACTCTCTTGGGTCACCGTCCACAAATTGCAACAGCATCAATGGGATTCAAACTTGTGTTCTCTGGATGAGACAGTGAAAACTTTTATGATGGACTACTTGAGATCTATTTACTTCTAGCATGTCTTCCAATAGCTTTTTGAAAAATCAGTTATTGAAAAAGTTATACAGCTTCTTCATGTGTATTAAACCGACTACTTTATTTCCCGTTATATCGAGTGAACTTCAGATACCTGACAATGATCGGCTATGCCGATCTACAGTACAGTCTTGGCTACGACGAAATCAGTCCTAGTCTCTACTATGCTGTGTATTTTACTTACAACCACTGGCAGGGATATTGGTCTAGGTCACAGAAAAGAAAAGAAAAATAATCTACTTGAAACCATTTGTTAGCACCAAATGAGATGATGTGGATGCCAAAACTTGTGGATGTAAAAAATAATTTAAAAAAACATTTAAAACCCAGTATCAAACTAGTGCTCAGTTTGACAGAGATTACTCACAAACACTCACATGAATACATACAGAGAGAGAAAGAGAGAGAGAGAGAGATGTTCATGAAAACCAAAGGCCATGGCAGGGACGGATTAGAGGATCAGGGCTGCACGGTTAAATGGCATGCTGCTTTACTGGGCCAGATCAGCTTCCAAACCTAAGAGCTTTGAGCCCTGCTGTTTAAGGACTGGTTGAGGGATGCTATCATGAGTGCACTGAGGTTCACGCAGCAGTCGGGGGTGGAAGCATGGAGACTCCTTTCTTGCCATCACCCACTCCTCAAAAAGAAATCTTACTGCCTTCATCAAACATCCGCTCCCCTGAGAAACATTATTTTAAAAAAATAAAAACATGCTCTGATCAGAGAGGTGAAGTCACAGTAATGTCAATAAGAAATATTCATGTTTTCCCCCCAGGACTTGCCAGTTGGGGTTTGATGGGTTTGTGTGCCAAACTGCTGTGATTGACATACAAAATTTCTTCACATTTCTTTCTGTACAAAACATGAGTGAGTTTTGTGGAAATTGGCATGCAACATGATTGACAGGCAGACGTTTTTTTTCTCTGTATGGCTTGGGTTTGATTGATTACATGATGCAATGTAGTAGCCAATTAATGTGTGAAAATAGTCACTCATGCCCCCAGGGTTTCTTTGCAATCCAAGTCCTAGAAGATGCTCTCAGGAAACAGCTAAACTTTATTTTTGTGCCACATGCTGTTGCTGATTCTAGAACTTACCAACCAAAGCATATGCAGATCACAACACTGCCTCACGTGATTTGTACAGTGGGTACTATGCATGTACCTATATGGATAGGGCCAATCTGGACTCCTCAGACCATATGACATTTTTGCATTTCTCCAAAGTTCAATCCTGAAGCAACTGAAGTCTTTTTTCCTGTTTAGCCCTCGGACAAGTCATTTTCTTATGGCCACAGACTTCAGTCTCAATCCTGCAAGTACCTCTTGTGTTGTGGAAATGTCCTTACTTTCACTATAAAACACTGTGATTTCTTCTGTTTTCACCAAGCGTTTAACTGGATCTCCAATTACACTTATTCATGACTTTTTCTAACCACATTACTTTTGTGAAGCTGATGGTTCACCACTATCCTTCCAGGTTTTAATCATGTTTTGGACAGTTCCTAACCCAATTCCAGTCTCATTAGCTGTTTATTTTGCTTAAAACTGGCCCTTCTGAAACAGCGGTGTTTACTGATGTTTTTCAGAGCCTAAGTTTTGTAAAAATGTGACGCTTCTGTTAGAATTGTTCAGTTTAAAGTTTAATTTCGTAATACAAAATCCATGTTATTTCGCATTGTACACAGTATGAAGAAAAAGAGTCGATCAATCATTTCAGCCTTGCTAAAGATGCCTGATAAACACCAGTATGACACAGATGACAATGATCGCATGATCAAATGAAGGCAAATAAAGGACCAGTCCATCCTATCCGAGTGGAATGTCAGGCCATAACTGGCAATATCTTGACTTGGATTTTTTTTTTTAAAGAGATCCATGTGCATCGAATCAATCCCCAGGGTATGCACATCATCTCAATAAAGCATCCATTTAACAGGAGCTGCCTCACTGAGGATGGGCCCGTACAGTATGTAGAGACTTTCTGCAATACGGAAAGTAGGTGATGAAGCTGAGAATCACACCTGACTAAATCAATCAACATATTGTGAAACTCATACCAGATTATTTTTTCGTCAAGCAGATTATTTTTGGACTTTTGTGAAACCAAGCACAACAACATTACTGGCAGTTGTAAGAAAACCCAAAGAACGGTATAAAATATTGTTAATCAGCCCGAATGAACGAAGTGCAGCAGATTCACATTACTTATCACCAGTCAAGTTTGGTGTTTCCACAGAGCAAACCACTCCCTACATTTTGTATGCAATGTTTTTTTTTTTTTTTTTCAAAGCTCACTTTTTTTGTGCATCAGTAACACGTCATCAGGTGTTAGGTACTGCACGCAGTCATATGCGTCATGAAATTGAGCAAGGTGGACTATTTACTCCATCGTTCTTTTTTACACAAACTGTGTTTGGAGGAAACATTAAAATTTGACAGACTAGGCATACATTGTCCAGTTAAAATAAAATTTACATGAAAGGAACAACGTAATCATAAGTTTAGCGTTTGAATTTTTTAAGGAAAGAGTAACAGATTTTCTGTTTACTGTGTTCTTTATTCGAGGAAGAAGTGCCATGAATCAATGTTGAGCAGCTTGGAACACACACAAAACACAAGAATAAATAACATCTGCCTGTAAGTCCGTGTCTGTAATGATGCCCGAAAACCAACATTCATATCATGCCCTAAATGACGCCTTGTGATATAATGCATTGTTCAAACTTAAGTTTTGTTATTGAGCTACCTTTCATAAGAAAAACAAGGCCACTCTCATAAATGTGATGGCAGAGAGAGGCCGAAGGGTGGGGCTTTAAATTTGAATGCCAAACCTTAGAAATCATATGAGCTCCGGTTGTGACAGAGCCATAAAAATACGCATCAGGCAGGTCCATCAACATGAACCAGTCTTGTAGCTGAACAGTTTCATCAATGGGAACAGGTTTATCCCCTTAAATCTAAAATATACAAACAAAACAAAACAAAAAAATTACATTTACATAATTTGGCAGACACCATTACATGGGTTCACAAGGTCACTAGTACCATCGGTCAAACCGTGTTGTGAAGTTTTAATTTTTTTTTAATTATTTTTTTATTTTAATTGATTAATTTGTTTTTCTTCTTTTATTTAATTAACCGCTAGGTCGCCTAAGAATTTCTAGGGACTCTGCTGTACAAACTAGAGAAAGTTCAGTCCAAAACCTAGGGGGCAGAAAACAGTCTAGACGCATGTCTTTCTCCGCCCCGGGGCCAGTCGAGGAGAGCTGGAGTATTGGATGGAATGTGCTGAAGTGCAGAGTGTGATCGAGTTTCAGAACAAGCAGCATAACTGAAATCTTTACCCCAGGATACTGAAATGAAGATCCACTCATCCAGTGAAGTAACTGCTCAGTGAGTGATGTAGTGTATATGGCTCCAGAGTAGCTAGCACGGGCGGGTTCACTGTTAGTTGACTGTTTACTTGTGTGGCATCTAGTGGATCCATGCCACTAGATGGATGAGAAGACTTGTGCAAGGTAGGATTGATGGAACTGGTGTATGGTGAATTGAATAGGCTGTTCATCCCATCCAGCCATCATGGACTTCTTGGCATATTTTTCAGGAGTATCTGATGTAATCTAGGAGTCTATGTGTCTCTACACTACAATAGGAGTGAGATATCAGTCAGCACCCTTACAGAAATACTTAATTCCATAGATTGAATAAATATTAGCAGTAACCCTGCTAACATATTACGTATGAATCCACCATTGGGGGATTACTGCATTACTTTAATTACTCACTAGGATGTCATCATTATATCTGCATTCAACATTTGGTCAGCACATACTGTATCTGGAAATATATATTTATCTGCTATAATCCTGCAAAAACAGACCAGTGGTGAATAACAGCAAATAAACAGGATCCTGATCAGCTGTTCAAGCATACATTCTTTGACAGCAAGACCCTACAGTAAATTGTGAGCTGAAAAGATCATTGGGATGACCTTTCCCAACCCTGGTCATGACCTTTTAACCCTCCTGGCAGCTGGCTGAAGGTTATAGAGCAGCTATGCCACCAGCAAACTCCACAAGAGCGTAATGGATGGCCAAAAGGCAATGATGGCTAAGAGATCTGTAACAGATGAGCTCCATAGAACGATTTTTATATCGAAATCTGAGGCATGATACAACTAGGTGACCAAGCCAAATTTGAAGGACAAAACGGAAAATTATACGCTACCCACACACACAAAATCACTACACAGAGAATAGACAAAGCAACAGCTCAAGCTACAAAGGATCATGACAAGCATTACAAAGGTGA
The DNA here is from genome assembly GCA_030347435.1 of Clarias fuscus. NCBI lineage: Eukaryota > Metazoa > Chordata > Actinopteri > Siluriformes > Clariidae > Clarias > Clarias fuscus. The sequence continues at coordinate 14,246,499 of CM059216.1, read as the reverse complement.
AAGCTAGCAAGGCAAGCGAGCATGAATACACAGAGGTGATTTAGGCTGTGGGAGGTTCTAAGGGTGTGTTTGGGGTGGAGTAATGTTGAGTAACCAGATCTTCACCTAAAGAACAATCCAACGTCTTCCTGGTCTCTAATGAGAGCGGCAGTGCAGCCGGCAGGCTGATCAGAGTCAGATGGGGTGCCCCAAGCACACTGCCCCCCGCCGAAAGTGCCGCCCGACACCCTCTGTTACCTCCAAGTGAGCTGAGACCAGCCCATGAACCATGTAACTAGGCGGTTTCCAGGTTAATGAAAAGCTGTAACTCCAGTCCCACTGACTCTCCTGGAAGGCTAACTACATACAACACGCAGTAGCAAATAATATACGTTTAAATAAATACATTAAATAAATAAAACTGAAGTAGAATTGAATAGGTGGAACTTTCATGTACTACGCTACTAATGTGCAGTTCTTGTGATTCCTCTGATTTTGATATATGACTAAGCATGTTACTGAGCAGCTCTAGGTGGGAATGGGTATACAACAACCCCCTCCTCTTTCCTCTCCCTGACTCCTGTGCCCTCATTTGCACAGAGTAAATATGTATCCTAGAGCATGCATTTTGTCAGGTTCCCCTCTAAAAAAAACCCTTTGATTTCACCAAAGCGGCTTTTGGAATAGAAAAAAAAAAAGTTCACTTTAGTTGGTATCCAATTTGGAGCAGTGAACATTAAAGCAGCAGCCAGGTACTAATAAGAGACATTCCTTCAACCAGCGTCAGAGAGGAGGTGTGTTGGCTACAATTCCTGCACTAATAGATTTCAGCTCTACTCACCCTCCCAATTAGCTTGGTAGCATGCTTTAGGAGAAAAAGTTGGTGGGGAGAAAAAGGAAAAGGGAGGGGGGGGGGGGGGGGGGGGGGGAGAGCAACTAACAAATGACTAGTAAAAATGTAAGACATTCGATTCTCGCACAGAAATAAGGTCATGGCCTCACAAAAAAATGAATGCATTTTCATACCCCACTCACTAAAACCACTCAGTTAGGTAGAATTACAGTTTGCCATTTGATTAGAATTGAAAATCTGACAGCACAAAGAAACAGAGAGTCAGATACGTCGCATATAAAAACGCTGCTACGTGTCTCTCTCTCTCTCTCATTCATACATACCTCAAATAAATAAAGCAGACCTGCTTAAGTGGGGTTTTTCCCACTTTTAAGGAGGAGCACTACAAAGAAAATAGAGTGTGCACTTTTAACCCTGAAGAACGCGTGGCCTAACCATGGCAAAACCTTCAACTAAAGACCTTAAATCACCCTACAGGATTCTGGAGTATCACATATCAATTTGTATGAACCCATTTACTTTTGCCTTGCTTTCCTTGTGGCTTCTTAAGCAAAACTATGTTTTTTTTAATATATAAAAAGGCCAAGTTTCTATATTAAGAAAATAACAGTAGCAAAGAGTAAAGGTATTAATATAGAGTATATGTGTGCGGGCATGTAAGCATGTTAGCAGGAGAGCCAGGGTCTTGGCAGGACACACAGAGGCCATAAAGGTTTAGGAGTGGCCCACGACCTGTTTACTACCCACTGAGTAGCTTTGGTGTGAGGGCCCCAATCACCCTCCGTCCTCAGCTTCCAATCTCGGTCATATAACACAGGGGAAGAAAATTAATTCAAGAGCTTCAACATTTGCCATGCACCAATCAGCACACATTCTTTTTTATGTTTCTTTTGGTTTTACAACCATAGGTCTAGAACAGGGCCTTGGGTTCAAAGGAATAATGAGGTAAAAATGTGAGCGATTTGGGAACATTAAAAAGTATTAAACTTTTCATGGCATGGGTAAATGATGCATTTCATTTTCCACAAAATGATTTAGCCTCTTGGCTCTAGTGCCCATAGGCAGGCCTGTCCAGCCCATATTTGGAAGACACAGGGGAAAAAAAGATATATATTTAAAGCATTCAAAAATATAGGCCTGGCTAGTTTCTACAACCCAAGAAAGCATTACGGGGTACAAGTTATTACAGGGAATATTCTACATTTTCTGTTACCTGGTCTTCACAACATCCAGCGGGTGCATCAGACAGATCTCCACCAGCCCTAAAGAGAAAATAAACAACTACATTACTCTCTTTAATGTCCAGGCATAAAAGTTGTCCTGTTCATTTTAACATGGGTTTTTATGCATTTATTTTTTTTTATGCTTTTTAACAGATTGTGGCAGGGCTAGCTTGGTGACTGCTGATCACAAGGTTCAAGTTGCCTTGAGTCGTTGGATATTTGCTGTTTGTTCCTTGAGCAAGCTCCTTCTGCTCAGGTACACGTGGGCATCAAGCCGGAGATACGGACCCATAAGAAACTGCCGCTGAAACAACGCACAAGTCTCTTGGATTTGCTAGGGAAGTAGTCATCCCCTGTTGTGCCCAACTGCATGTGGACAGACCCTTACCCCGTTTAACTCGGATTATATCAAACATCTACATTTCTAAAACTTGAGGATCCTAGAGAAACCTCAGTAGAAAGTCCATGCCATGAAAAATAAATGCTCTGATGTGGTTAACTTTAATCTGCAAATATTTAACCAAATAAAAATTAGGAGAAACCAAGATCCATACATTTATAAATACAAAGAGTCAGATTTCTGTAAACCATATGTCCATGTTTATGTGTTGCCTGCCATGATTATACAGCGGGAATTTCCTCAAAATGCCTTCGCACTAGTTCCTCAACCACACAGCTGACAGGAACCACTTGGTCAGGGCACTGACTATCAACAATCTGCTTTACTGGGCAACCTTGACAATTCGGGATTTGACAAGTCAGGAATGGAATGGTCGCTTGGGTTATAAGCCATTATCCTTCAGCCTACACCACATGTTTTTGGACTGTGGAAGAAAACTGGGGTACCTGGAGGAAACCCACCAAGCAAGAGAGAAACATGCAAACTCCACACATAGACCAGAGGTGCGGGGCGACAGTGTTAACCACCAAGTCACCGTGTCATCATAAACGATTATGACCAATGTCATCATTTTTAGACTGTCAAAAAAATAAATGTCAATAAAAAGGGGAAATACTCGTTACTCAAAATACTCATTATCAAAATGCAACTTCATTTACAAAACATCCTCTATTTTTTTTTTTTTTTTGTAAACACACATGGAGATGTCTCTTCCACTCATGACGAAATCGTCATAAGACATCTGGTTTAATGCACTGGACTTCAAAAGCCTGCCTTTAAATGATCTCGGCGCTGTATATTTTCCTGGTATACCATGGCCTTCACTATCTCCCATGAGTAAAAACCAAGTGACCTCCGATCTGGAGATCTCAGAGACCACAACATTGGGAATTCTAAAAGACACTGGGCTAAAAAAGGTGATAATTTTCCATATTTATGGAGACTTTTTGGACATCCTGCGAGATGCATACATCTCTAGACACAAATAAATATATGGAAGATATGATTTTATATAGAACCAAATGATGAGTATTTACCTCTTTTCATTATAATGAAAACATTTGCTTTCGCCCTCATACAGATAGTGAAATAATAATAATAAAAAAAAATTATATTCCAGCATCAAAATTATGTTCTTCATGATGAGCATGTATTATGTTATTTGTCAATAGTATTCCATAGTGCAGCACTGCAATGCTTTAGCCTTACCTATCAATTTTATTTTTGTTGATTGGTTGCATTACTATTGCTGTTGTATCAATGCTGTATCCTTGCAAAGCCCAGCATACGTCACTGTTACTCAAGTAATCATTTAGAATCCTCAAACGGTAAGCACTCCTTTGTGGTACAATACTTGTGATTAAAATAGTAGTTAATTGTAGCTTAGGATGCAAGATATAAACTGACTAAAGGGATGGCATTAAAGCACAAAAATATTATGCTCAATATTTTGCAGCTTCCCCTTATGCCACTTTAGCTGCTCTGCCCACTTGGGACATGATTACACAAGACTTTGGGTATGGTTGGGTTAGACTTATTTGATTATATGGATGATTATATGGATCGGACTTATTTGTCCGGCGCATTCCGAGGAGCTCTTTCAGATTGGGATCTGGGGAATTGACCTGTGCGAGGTGAGCTATGGTGCACTGGGTGTTCTGGTGCCTCTCAGCATTGATGTGTTTTCAGAGAGTTGTGCTGCATTGGCTTTTCTGTGGGATCGGATGCTAGGTTAAATGAGCTTTGGGTGCGCATGATCCTGTCACCAGTTTACTGGTATATAATTGATAATCTGCATTAATGTCTTAATGTTATGGCTGACTGGTGTATATTAATCCTGAATTTTTTTTTTCTCCCCTCACAAAGGCAGCAGTTACAAAATGCTTGAAGAGTGCAGCATGATCGGTGCATTAAATACAAATCAATAAAATTAAGATAATTTTAAAAAATATTTTTGTGAACATATGTAATTCACAAATGAAAATCTAAATGACTTTTATTGTTCCATTAGCATTCCAGTATGGAATTATTGGGGAATCCAGAGAAAAATATTATAAAGGAAACCAATTCCATCCAAAACGGATGCAGGTGGCAAGCTGCATTGGCCTCAAGGGAAGTACGCCAAAGCTGAAAAAGAAGTTATGCTAGCTTGTTGACTTTTGCACTACGCATTAACCATTAAAAATGTACTGCAATCAAAATGTTAATTACGCACTCTACTTATTTTGTCAACACCTGTTTCTTATTACATGGTTTGTAGTTGGTTCTGAAGGTTGGCGAGATTTGAATTTGAAATCTGATTGCTTATACAGTATACAGTACTTGCATTCTCAAGTCAGAATGGTCCCTAACGTAACGCTGATTTAAAGAAAGATAATCTGCCTCTTAGTAGTCACTTTATGTACCATTTGTATTTATCTTACATCTGCATTAAAAACTGAGACAGCTGACGATAAGCTGCCTCAAAGCAGAAGTTCGCTAAACGTTCTTACACCTAAAATAAATGTTAAAACGCTGAGGTTAGGGTTTAATGTCCCCATTAAATGGGGCTGGAGCAATGAATAATAAAAGCTGTGATTCATATATGCTACATGGAGGTGGGGGAAAAAAACGAAGCAGACTTGTGCTTTAATATTACAATGTATTATTTTGTTTTATAATGAAATTTACAAGATCATGTAAAATTAAACAAGATAATGCAATATCTTGTTTAATTTTACATGATCTTTATAAACACTCTGAGATACACATGTTAAACGGCAAAACAAGCACAGTCCAACCGACTGCATCTCTGTTTGGCACTGTATTAATAATCATGGAGAAAATCTCTGGTAATCTATGAATGAATTATGTCACGTCAGCATTCCAAAGCAGTGGTGACAGCACAAACGTTGGGCAGATTACCACGGTAAATAATGCTGATTTCACACTGGCAAAAGCTTCTCTTAGCGCTGTGTTTACAGCAGCTACCAGGCAGATCAAGTTCCACAGGATGAAAATGAAACAATGGTTGAAACTCTATCTGGGTTAGCTTCTTGCTATGTAAATAGGCAAGGGCCAGTTTCAATGCCTGTTTTGCAGCAAACACCTCATGATGGTGAGGAAGTGTTAAAGTTTTTTTTTTTTTTTTTCCCCGCCTAAAAGATCCTCACAGCTTGGTTAACTGAATGCACCACAGACACAGGTTTAAATGACTGTTTAAATAGTGGAGGAAGATAAGTGAGATCCCTAGAGCTAAGAGGTTAAGAATCTCAAAGAGATCACGGAACACAGGGACTCTTTCTCAGTTTAGCCTTTAAACTCGGATTCTCATTGCCACACTGCTATTGACTTTAATGGCTTCTCTCACAGATTTCACTGTGTGTACACAGCTGTTCAGCAATACAGCCCTCTTTCTAATTTGCTCTATTAAATATATTGTCCATAAACAAGACACTGTCTCCTTAGGGGTTTTCCAGGAAGGTAATTATCAAGAGAAATACCACAGTGAAATAACAGTTCTCTGTTGTTTCTCAATCCTTAGCATTTTCAGCTAACATTAGCACATTGTCATAAGTATCATATGTGTGTGTCCAATGAGGTTTAATGTAAATCCCTTGATAAGAAATCTAAAAAGATTTCAAGATGTGTAGAATGTCCTCAATCAAAAGTGACATAAAAGGTAAAGGGAGAAAAGTGAAGATTCCAGAACTTTCTGTGTATAAAAATCTTTGGCAGTGGCTGTCCCTGTCCCTGTGGACAGCAACACAGAAAGGATTATCATTAAATAATCATGGTCTAACAGGGGAATAATTATGGTGGTCCATTAATAATTATGGTCTATTAATGACTCTCATTTGTCTCATTGTGTGGGTTTGAGTGAAGAGAAATGAAAGTTGCTGAAGCCTGGGAAAACCGTCTGCAATGCTAAAAGATCATAGTCCTTATTGAATAAAGGAAAAAAAAAATCATGTAAAAGAGAAAAGACAAAAGAAAAGAAAATATGCCATTACTGCAACTGCTCTATGCAACAGATCACTTAGCAATCACTTACTGGCCTTAATAAAAACACATCATTCAGGTAACAGAGGCTCATGAATCCATACGCTGCTTTCGTTTTCGCTAAAGTCATTCCACTGAACACATACTATAAATATATGGCCTAGTTTAATATAACCTATACTTTAATATATATCCCAATTTGAGCAGTGAGTAGCTCAGTGAGCATGCACGTGGGCATGTAAATGTGCCCTAGGAGCTGTTCAGCCCTGTATAAGAGGGCCTAACACGGGCGGCAGATCAAAGCTAAGAACCAGCACGAGGCCACGAGAGCCTGTCACTCATTTGACTCTAATGAACTCCATCTTAGGGGAAAATCTCCCTACTTAAGCACCGAGACAAGAGTTATCGTCTCCTACAGAAAAGGGGAAACGCACAAACAAGGTGAAAAGAGCCAGGGATAAACCATGGCCGTTTTTAGTATGTGCCATATGGATAGATTTAAGGGTGCACCGACGAGGTGGGGGGAGACAGATAGACCAAAAGAGGTACTGAGACACTTCCTCCACATGATCACTGCATGAACAAATAAAAGGCAAAAGCCGTGTTGCAATTCACCGAAGCCTGGGACATCAATAACCCTGTAGAAGCATGGATAAGGCACAAAAGTGGCACAAAACCCCTCTACTGATAGATAAGAGTTGAGACCTAGTCTGCAAAAGAACAATTTAAGGATAAAAATTATATCTGACCTAAAATATGCAATATATCCAAAACTAAATATAATTAATTAAAAATATATTGTTTACATTTCCTTTGTCCTACGTACACTATTATGTATAACTTACTTAATGCTACATTTAAGTTGCATTATGTAAATCATGTTTTTTTTTTTATTACTGTACATGTCTATCATAAACAGGGCTTACAGTGTTACTCACAATACTTCTTCTTTTAAACACAATAACAACGCTCACAGTTTCATCAAGAGATTTCTTCGGTTGTCAACACCGTGTTTAGCAGCAATTCCCTAGACACTTCATAGAACACTTAACTCAAATTTACTGCCTAGAGTCTCATTTAAGTGAGGAATACGAGAGAACATATATTCCACTCCCATGCTCTGCAGTTACTCCTCTGGAGAATATGTTGAGTATTTGTGGACTGCAATTTCTGGCCTGCCATCTGGTTGCTGTTTCAAGCTTAGTTCTGCTCCACTGGATGAAATAGTATTGGGTACTATTATTTGGTGTTATCTTTTGTCTCTGAGCCACAATAGCACTGACAGCTTCTGTCATATACAGCTACTGTAGCTAACACATAGCCAGAAACTTCTGTCGCAGTTGCATTGAGCAGACCGAGAGTAAGGATCGACAAATATATTGTAAAAATAGTTACAGAAAATGTGATTTACTGTATGTACGAGGAAACACTATACCAAATGGCTCATTTATGTGTCACCTGGAAGCATGGGTTGCAATGACCTGCATATTGTTTACTGTATATGTGCATGTACAAAATTCCTGTGTATTTCAGTGTGTATATAATGATGCAAATCAGAAAAGGAAATGTACTTTGAGAAACTTCCTCAGGTGCTGAAACGGGCTTTATGTGGCTTATACGCAGTGTTTGAAACTGGCTAGAGGAGAGATTATAACAAGGCGTGTTCCGCTTGTACTTCGTGTCACAGAAGACTTGTTGAAATGTGCTGACTATTTACAAGTCTATTGAAGAAGTAACCAAAGTGTGAAGACACTAACTTCTTGTTGCTTTTTGGTAGATTTGTTGCAAATTTAGTGGAAAAAGCCCAATTGTGTGTGTTTCACTTACAGCAGCATAATGGCATGTGTCTAACACTAACACAGGCACACACCCTGTTCACGCAATGACACAAACATTAATCATTATCACAGTCCCGAAGGAAGAGTTCGTACTGTCAACATACATTTTCTTGTACGCTCTGTATGGCCACCTGTCCATACATTTCAAGGACACAGAATCCTCACTGCAAATATGGTCTTTCCAATATTTTAACAAATGAAGAGATACAGCGAAGGATGAACAAAAAGACTGTTGAGAAATGTGCAATTTTTGATGTCATTAGGACTGGTCTTCGCACAATGAAGAACACATGGAAATTCACTTGGGACAGAAGAGTAACATTCTCCCACAAAGTGTTACGAGAGAGTGCTAAATCACTGGACGTGGACATGTAAATAAAGGAGGATGGTCACAGCGGTGATCAAATAATCGCTGCAAGGCTCACGACAGTATTCCTACAGATCTCAGGCTACAATATGTGCCTGGACAAAGGACAGAAAAAAAAAAGAAGAAGAAGAAGAAAAAAAAGCAGACAGCTTCTTCTCAGTTTGCATTCCTAATTTTGTGATAACTTTTCTAAAGGTCATACATCACCACAATGAGATTGCTATCAGCAGTTAGTTTTGGCTTGAGCAAGTACCCAGTTCTCACTCCCACGCCTTAGTGAAAAAGGAAAATAGCATAGTGACAGTCAAAGATTGATGACACCTGTACACATTGTGCAATCATAATGGGACAGAGACTGATGTAAAGTTCCATTAAGACTTTGGAGAAGAAAAAAAAAAACGTTTCGATACATACGCAAGGCTAGGGAAGAACAAGTCGTTTAATAAATGGCACAAATATTATCAGCATTACTACAAACGTACTGTACAAACACAAGGAGTCATTCAGCTCCTTGAGTCTGCATCACTGAAGCTCTTCCAAATCAGGTGTGGAATATCTATGTTCAGAGAAAGTACAAAAATGGCTTTGACATGGGCAATTTGTTTCTAGATGGATGGCCTGAGTGAACTTTTTTACTCTAAAAACCTTATAAATTCACTGGTGACGGTTATAAAATGTTTTCACATTTTCTGCTGAACTACACACTTCACTTGCAGGCATATAAGAACTTTTCAGTGAATATTTGCTATAAGAGGACATGTGGATGCGTTTCTGTTTGAGATGTAATGTGTGATTTGGGTGTCTGCCATTCCAGCTCAGAAATTTGGCTGAATTCCTGGCTGAACCAGTAGCCGATTGTGCAAACCCTCATCCTTAACGTCTTCATGCTCACCTTCTTGAATACTACTTCTCAAAACACATCAGTATAGGAATGCTAAACAAACAGGCAATGCCTCTGCAATTCCCCATTTGTCATCCTGTTTAACAATGCGAATCTGATTAGGCATGAGGAGTGTTGAGAATGACATAGGCATTAGGTTCCTCCACTGCCAAGTCGGGGGAGAAAGAAGAAAAAAAAAAAAAAAACCAAACCGATAATAAAAGAACTAGGTGAAGAGTGATCTCTGTTACTGAAAATGGTCAGAAAACATGTCAGAACTACACGAGACCTCTAGAAGACTGTTAAGGATCTCTTGGGAACATCGAGATCCAGTCTGGGTGGAGAAGTCTTAAAAATGTCACGGTAATTATTGCAGGGCTGGTTACTGTAATTCCAAAAATACATATTTGACTAAGGCCTAATCCAAGTCAAAACAGAAAACAAACTCATCACACTATATGTGCATACGAAGATATTTGGCAGCACAGGGGTGAGTGACGAGACTTGCCAGGTAACAAAACATTAAAATGAAGCAATGGCAGACTTGGGCTTAGAGCACACAATCAAACCAAATATTTAATAATCAAATGCCGTGTACTACATCTTACTTAGCTTCAATAAGAATGTAAATAAAAGCAGCACCAAAATATGCATTAAAAAAAAGAAAAAACATTTAAACATATTTGTATATCCTGTTTGGTGGGTCATTAAAGATTCCTGCTGATACTATAATGTTAGAAAGAAGCATCCTTCAGGCATTCATCATGGGTTTATTGTATAATTAGCAAAGGGCTTTACTTGGAACGCTTTCTGATAGAGAAGCACCCTATTGTAGGATTCTATATAGAACTTGTAAGGAATTATTATTGTCTTGAGAGGTTTGCATACAGTAGTGATTTATTCTTTTGTTGAGCACTTTCCAGCAGAACAGGGAAAGCAAGTGACTCGTAACATTACTAAGTAATATAAGCAAAGAACAAGTTAATGCAAAAGGACAACACGTGCGAGCATCTTTTGAAATGAACTGTACACGACAAGACTATACTGTACGTCAAACCGGAATCTCAGAAGTGTTTGGTGTTACCAAGCAACCTTTTTTTAGAATACTGCTAAATGAATTAAAGATAAAGGGAACTTTATTCTGAAGTGCAACAGAAACAAAAAGCAAAGCATATGGTCTGGAGAGTTCATGGTCATGATTAAATGTCTGGGCTTTGAGCAGATGATTCTTGACACAGGATGCAAATGCATTGGCAGGGCCAACCACACAGAAGCGGATGAGTGAGCGAGCAGAAAGGGTGAGGATAATCAAATGCAAATCCTGGTGTAACTGATATTGACACAGATCTGCCCTTTCTCTACAGAATCCTCATTCATTCTCTGGAAAACTTCTAACCAAATGAAGTCTTAGCACCTGCTGCAGTGTGCAGTGTCGCTCCCTTTATGAATGATTTGGATAAATACATCGGTAGGGTCTCCAGAATTGTGTGCGTGTGTGTGTCTGTGTGTGTGGTGGTGGTGGGGGGGGTTCCGACGACGACGGGTCATGTCCTTCAAGAACAACAGAGTGAACGATGTTTTCTTTAAATGAGCTTATCTTTCATACGACAGTAACAACAACAAAAAGCACTAGAATGGATCGAATGCATTAATTTTTTTTAAACACATGACTTAAAATGAGTGCATTTGGCTGTTGTTGCTAGGAACGAGATACTGAGCGAGATAGAAATATGTTTTCTCTTTTTAGGATCTTCACATGGCTTCATGGCTGAACAGGTTCTGTTGTTCCACCATTACGGAGAGAACCTCAAAGGCCAGATAAGGCTGAGTGATGTAAAAACGCTTACAGGACCCGATGCTTCAGTACGATCATGGATTCTCACAATCGCCACTCAAATTTACATCCCTATTTCCACAGAAAATACCCAGGAAGGCACCATGTTGTGAATTACAGTAGGTCTCACCGAGTTGCTTTGTTATGCTTTTATTCTGAAACCTGTTCGGCGTAGTACTCGTCTAATGTGCCAGATACATGAGAGTCAAGTTGCATTGATAGGAACGATAAGTGTGAGAGGCACATTTGTGTTCAGCTTTGTTGAGAGGGTACACGATTGTAAACAGCTGTATACAGACAACTTCAACATCTTTCTGATGGATTTTATAGGCAACATATAAAATGTATTACATGCTATTACATGATGCATTTAGTTTTTCAGAGTTGTTGTCGTTTGTGTGTGTATGTGTGCGTGCGAGCGTGTGTGCACACCTTCTCATGTCGAATTAGCCACAAGGAAGAGCTGTGTTATTACTGTCACCTAGTGGACAGTGCCGAAAGAGTTGGGTGGAAAAGTAGAGCGAGGAAGGTAATCATCTCTCTTCCTCTCTCTTACAAACACACGCACACACACAGCAACACAACTTAATTAATCTTACATGTAGAATGTAGAAAAATAAACAACTCCTGCACATTTTTTGTCTTTCAGAAAAAGCTATTTAATTTCTTCTTTAATTATGCAGTCTATGAAAATGCAAAGATAAAATGTGAGGTAGGTACTGTACATAAACTATAGATACATCTACTAAACTATAGACACATCAAACATCCGACCTTGAACGAAGCCTAAATGTCAGGATGGTCAGGACAAAAAGGCAGCACAGTGTGTGTGCAGTGTTTCTAAAACGTTCACCTATAGTCCATAAAAGCTGATAATGAACCCAATTATGGGCCAGGAACAGCAATAATAGACCTTTAGTGGGGCAGTAAATTCTTTAATTACTTGTTAACACCCCATGTCTCTTTGGACAAGTGCGGAGCAGGGCCCCTGGAAGTGGACTGGCCAGAAGCCCTGGTGAAGGTGAACAAGGTAGAGGAGACTTGTTTCTACAGTCACATCCATACAGTGTATACTGAGAAGTTATAGTCAGACACTGAGTACATACTTACAATATGGAGCGAGTAGACTAAGAAAATAATGTAAGAGCCAGTCGAGGAAAAGAAAGGGAGAGCAGGGCTAAGTTCAGCTGTCTGCCCGCCAGGTGCATATGCAGATGAGAACAACAGAAAAGAACAGCAGACATCTACTGAGGATGATAAAATCTCTCTTTCTGTGGAGACCTACAAAGTCAAATACAGGCTCAGCAGGCATGTGCACGTGCACACACACACACACACACACACACACACACACACATACATACACAGATCATTTTGAATATTTCTATAATAAAAGTTATGGAACCCAAGAGTAAAATGGTTAACTGAGTAGGTAAAAGTTTCTTGATAACCATATTCTTCTGGAAAGGCATTTCTTCAGAGCAGGGATTTACCCAACAGTGAGGTTGGCCAATGATGTTAGAAGATCTGAGCTCAGAGCAGGTCACTCAACTGCTTCCACTCCATCCTTGGCGCTCTACATCTACATGAACCTTGCTCAGGGGTATTCTCATGCTGCAACATTTTTGAGGCTCATGGTTTCAGTCAATGGGACTTGTGATGCCAGTGCATACGAACTGTTACCAACTTACAGTAAATGGTCAGGGTTCTCACAAACTTTCGGCCATATACTGTAGAGTATCAAGCTAATGTTTGTTAATGACTATAGACTCTACAAAACAACTGCATTTAGGATGCTTTCATCTTCAGCAATGACTTTATCCTGGTCAGGGTGGCACTAGATACTGAGCACACACACACGTGAAAATACACGTCTATGAGAAATTTTAAGTTGCCAATCCAGCTATTGTTTTGACAAATTGGTAGGGAACAAGAAAACCCAGAGGAAACTACTGTAGGATAGCAATTAGGATATTTTGATAATGACACCAAATACCAAGTTCATGTGCAGCTCTGTCAATTAATTAAATTATTATTATTATTATTATTATTATTAGTAGTAGTAGTAGTAGTAGTAGTAATCAATGAATGATTTAATTACATTTTAAAATACATTTGAACATTTTAAATGGTTTAAAACCTTGCTGTGTGTTAAACTTTTTTTTGTAGTAAAAAGTAAGAAACTTTGGCTATAAAAAGTAAAACTGTTTATGTTAATCTACAGGAAAGATGCATCCATAATCAAGCAATATCACTACTGAGGTTGTATACGGCTGATGATGCCTTCTGCACTCGAGCTGCGCCCTCATGCCTACGACCGCATCACAGCCATGCTACAGTATATCCAGCAACATACCATGACCTTGAGTGTGATATTGCTTTTATACAACAGTTCTGCAAAAATACATTTATAACCAACAGATTATGGATTTGTTTCTTTATTCTTTAACCATTAAAGAAAATATTGAACACATATCATTCTGGAGTGACCAGCGGAACGAACAAACCATGACTGGTGGTGCTGGCTACCGAGAGAACGTGTAATTAACTGAGGAGAAAACATTTCCAGGGTCAAAGCCCGAATAATGTAAAATAGAAATCTAATGTTATATACACCAAGGAGTGCCCTTGATCAGGGGTTTTGGAATTCAGCCTTGTTTTAGGAGCTAGTACTGTAGGTTTGTAGCTACAAACAAAAGAACATGGATGGTCCAGACGCGATTCAGAACGAAGTCAAAGTGTTGTTTGATGACCTAATGTTATGACAAGTGTTTTCTTGCTGAAAGCTTCTGTGACAAACTCCTCAGCAAAGCAGACTGTAGTGTACAGACATACTTTCTCCCATGCTGGCAACAGAATTAATGTAATTAATGGTTATTAGAACACCTGGGACGTCCATTATCACCATAATAACGTTAATTATACTTTTTCTTTTTTTGTGTGTAAAATATTATATAGATAACAGTCATATAAATAACTTATTGTTATATTATAATATATAATAATAATAATTATTATTATTATTAGTTTTTCTAGTTTATAGACAATTAATGTAGGCTAGATAGAAAATGACTGACATCCCAAATGTAAAATTTCACATCAGTTTTATACCCATCTTGTTTTAGCAACATTCTTTAGTTATCTCTTGCGTCTAACAACAGTGATACATCTGTCCGACTGTAACACGGTTCGCTGCCAATTGAGAGCAGAATTTGCTTGGCACTTCCACTTTGTTTGGCATGTTGAATAAAATCTAAAATAAAAATGAAGTTTTATTGAAGCATTTTCATGATTTGGCAAATGTTTTGTTTTGGTGGTGTAGGAACATGATCCAGGATTCGAAATCCTGAGTCTCAGGCCAAAAACGTAAGGGCTGGCAACCCCATGGATTTAGCGTGAGAGACCGAAGCAGGAAGCCATTACTGAAGTGTAAACGCATGCAGCAAGCACTGGCCAAGCACAAGAGAAACATGTTTCACCACCCTGGCTCATAGAGAAATAGGCAAGCACACATCCTTAAGACTGTGGGGTTCCACAGAACTCTCTGTACACACATAACACACACACATATTCCACTCTCCTTCCAAGCATTACATAAGCAATGTTGGGCGGGCATGGTGGCGGTTTGGGGCTGATGAGAGAGGCTTATTATGTTACACACGGTGGTGGTTTGTTGCCGTAATTATGTAATCAGCAGCGTAGCCCTGCCCTGTGTTTGTATGTGTGAGAGTGTATACGTGTATGCATAGAAGATGCCACAGACAGAACTGCAAACAAAGAAAGTCACACAGTCACACACAGGTTTATCTTACCCTCATTGCGAGGATCTTCCATCAACATACTTATGTATGCACAGATACACAGTTTGAGTCCCCTCAAAGTTTAAAATCATCATGCATTGTGGGGCGATTTGGTCCCCGGAAAGATTTTAAAACATGCCTCTCCTCGAACACACACACACACACGTAAACCTTACAGCGCTGCTGACAAGCTACTAAAAAGCTCGACTACTAAAGCCAATACCCAAAAGCTTTACTGCTCAGGTGAAACTCTAAAGATTGTCTTTTTACTACATTCCTCCTGGCAACGGACGAACATGCTTTATCGGATCCTTTTATGATCTGTAACTGAGCAGGTTCAGACAAACTCTATCGAACCAAAACCACTCAGCGCACAGGCCCCAGACTTGTAGTTCCATGAAATAAGCTTGCAGAGGACAAGAGAGTGCACTGCAGGACAATGACAAGCCGAGCTCAGCAGATCTTGGAGATGGAGGAGGCCAGATGTGCAGTGGTTCTCGCCACGGTGGGTGCTCCGAGGAACCACTAATGAAATTCAGCATCACGCACAAAAACAAGCACCATAACTCCAAAATTGTAGGGTCTAGATCCTAGCGGTAGACACACTCCAGACCAGACGATTATGTCCAGGGATTTTTCATCCAGCAATTTGTCAAAAAAAATCCAAAGACATATTCAAAACTGTCAGAGTGAAATTGTTCATGAGGCTGTGGTATTTTAGCAGTGTGGAAATTTAAACAGTCGACTAGAAAAATATGTAGGACTATTTGTGGGGAAAAAAATGGTTGATTAAAGGGGACGGATACACACTCGCACACACAGATATGCACACACATTTTAACACATGTAACTATACTCTAGAGTATTTTATGTAGATCCAGCAGTCTGGAACAGCCTGGAAAATAAAGATGAAGTGAGAAGTGAGAAGGAGTACATCCATACACCGTAAGGACGTACGGGGGATTCTGGTGACGTGAACGTTACACAACATTGGCTCATCTATAAGAAGGCGCTATGATATACAGTATAAAAGAACAATATGATTTGTTGGGACAGGGTTCGGCACGTGTTCGATGCAGTAGCTCACCGCGAAGGTGTAACAGCGATGATTCCGAAAAAAAAAAAAAAAAAAAAAAAAAAAAATCGCCTTACGTCTCAACCCTGGCGCAGATGTGGACCATGAACTCTTGACACAGTCTTGGACACTTTATGTTCAACATGTGTGTGTTGCCATTTCTAGCAGCAGGGATATGTGTGTGTAGAAGATGAGGGAAGCAGCAGGATATATGGCGATCTGGGAGGCTAGCTGTAATGACACACGAGGGACAGATTAGCTTCCTTTCTGTCAGAGTGCCATCAGGGAGCAGCTGATTTACAGCCCTTACTGACCAGTCT
This sequence comes from Clarias fuscus, assembly GCA_030347435.1. Classification (NCBI taxonomy): domain Eukaryota; kingdom Metazoa; phylum Chordata; class Actinopteri; order Siluriformes; family Clariidae; genus Clarias; species Clarias fuscus. Next base: position 14,229,949 of record CM059216.1, on the reverse strand, counting down.
GCATGGCCCATACACAAAGCAAACACACACATATACATACGCACACACATACACAATGTATAAGTGAGAGCCATTAGTTTACTTCATCTAAAAATACTATGGCTCTGTGTGGGTTTATCTATGAGCTATGATGATATCGATGTGTGAAGCTAGTGAGGTGTGTATATGTGTGTATATGTGTATGTGTGTTTGTTCATAGTAACCTCTTGGTGACACTCAACGTGCCGTGGCCTGTTGGTCCAGGATGGGGAGAGAGAAGATGGACAGATCCATTAAACACGATGTCACCCGCAAACACAACAATGATTAATCACACACTGCAAATTATAAGCACCTGTACGAGCAGACGTGTTTCCCCATCCCCCCTCTGACCAGCTTTCACTCTCGCTTACCCCGACAGACACACACTTCAACGTCTGTCTGTCCGGCTTGCGATGACAGGGCCCCTCAAACACATATTTGTGCACGCACGCACGCACACACACACACACACATACACACACACACACACACACACACACACACACACACACACACACACACACACACACACTCCCATGCTTACACTCAGTTTTGTCAATATTTAAAAGGTACAAAGTTAGACATCAAAAAATAGATCCGATAAATAGATTTAACACGAGAAAGACATGCGTTTTCGCATGGTTCTATAGAGAAAGCAGTCCTTTTTAAACTGTCCGCCAAGTCGAAACAGACTTTTTGACTGACATTCCTTGTGATATGGGTCACTTCAATGGCACTTCTCCGGATTGTTTATATTGTCAGACATCAAAATGGTGATTAAAATGGTGAAAGCTGTGGCGTTGGTTCAGTAGGTGTTTCAGCCTGACCGCATGGTCTTACTAATGAGCTCAACTGGCACTCAGCAGCTGCAGTGGGAGAGAACAGAGCAGCCCTTTTTTTCACGGTCACCTGAGCTCATTATGCTAATGCGCTAGCTTGGCTAACGGACGGGCTGCCTGATGTGAGGAAATGGCGCTGTGATTAATGGGTGCTAAATTGAGACTTGCAGGCCATTCCCATATCCCAGTTAAACCAGTCGCCCATCATCAGCTTCAAACTGTGAAGCCTGCGTAGCATAATCCAACCCCTCCCCATTACTCACACACTTTCTCACACACACACACACACACACACACACACACACACACACACACACTTTTTCTTGTTTTACAGTGCTTCTGGATCTTCCATTGATAATTAATAATGGAAAAATAGGTGCTTAATCTACATCTAAATGCTCAGTTAAGAAACAAAAAAAAAAATCTGAAATAAATTTTTTTTAAAAACTGCATTTTTAAGCATTTTTGCTCATGCAAATTAAATAGACTGCATATGACCGTGTGATAAGAATTTTTAATTCTGTAACAGTAATTTTAATTCTGACTGTATTAGCATTAGCATTATTTAGCTAAGATGCGCATTTTGCTGTCTTGTTTCCTCAGATTACAAAAAAATAAGTAAATTAAAGTAGAGTAAATAAGCCTATTATATGACAGATAATTGGGAATCATTTAGAAAACTACATGAATCCCAATGTAATTATGGTCTTGCTTTTTGAACATGTGCTGTGATTTGCCGGAAAACTGTGACATCACAGCGGTGGCTACATAGATAAGAAGCTAGCCACGGGTAATGAGACAGACACTCTCCCTAGTGGCAGCACGGGTAAAGACATCCATTTAAACTGTGACTTTTTCCTTTGGCAGCTATGTTGATTTAATGCAGTATTCCTTTTGGAATAATAAAAAATATATATATGAAATTTAATTATTTTACCAATTATTTGTCCTTAATTTCCTTTAAATTTAAATGAGAATTAATGGGGGGGGGCCCATGAAAAATGTACTTTTTTACTTTTTTCTTTCTTTTTTTAATTTAATTCATTAAGTAATTTATTTTTATAAAATAAAATAAGATAAAATAAGACTTATCAGATAAGTCTCCAGCGTTCAAATTTTTTTTTTCTTCAATTTTTGTATGGCCCAGAGCTTGAAAACTCTAATTAGATTTCCCCCTAATGTGACCTATAAAATTATCCCCTCCCCTAGCAGCTCATCTCTGCTGCTTTCTGGTGGGGCGTGGCTAGGCAGTAGCTTGTTCTTTTAGAAACTGAAATGGCACATTTTCAGGAGGAGTGAAATAGAGATAAAAATGTGGTGGATCCCGACTGGAGCATTAACACACACACACTTTACAGGAACTTTGAGACCTTAGTTAACTTGACTTTTCGAAATACTAAAATATAGGATGTTTAAGTAGAACCTTAATTTTCATTCAGTGGTTTAAAACCAGTACTACTGATCAACCACTAGTAGTTTCCATCTAAGAGAAACGCTGCATACAGTATGTGACTACATTCAAATAGAACATACTGTAAAAGAGACAACAAAACAACAAAGTTGCCAAACTTCAACTCCTCAAAATTATGGCACACATCAGTGGGTGTTCGTGATTCAGAATTTAGACCTGAGTGAGATAGAAGATGTAGGGAAAGCAGATGCGTTCATAGACTTTGTACAGAACCCACTTGCAAGACAAAGGATAATCACCTACACACGGCCTTAGAGGAGCCTTTGTACATGAAAGTAAAAAAAAATAAAATAAAGAATAAGATGCAGGGACAGTGAGTGTGTGTGCGCGCGTGTGTGTATGCAAAAGGAAGGGGAGAACACAGAGGCCCCAGGTACCTGCCCATACAGTCCCTTCTCTCTAAATGTTTATTTTGGATCAGACTGGCGGCCAACTGGTTGCAATTGACCCTCTACAGGGACGAGTTCGAGAGTGAACATGAAACTTTTCCTTCTGGGAGAAAGAAAGAGGGAAAAAACAGTACACATACACACATACGCACGCACGCACGAACACACACGCAGACGTGTATGTGCGTACACCTAGCCAAGATAAGCTTGCATGCATGCTTACATGTGCAAACAGGGACATAAAGAAAAAAATATATATACAGAAGGACTGAGTGTGTTGACAGACTAAATATCAGAAAACACTAGGAACACTGCTTATACAATCAAATTAGAGGACCAGAGCTTAATGTTTGACCAGAACGTACATGTTTAATGTACACGTATTTAAAATTATTCAGTTTGGTGTGATCAGAGTGAACGCTGCCTTGCTTTAGCTAGTTCTGAGGGATTTTCGTCATTAATTTGGTGAATTTAAATTAAAGGAACAGAAAGCACAACACTGAAAACTGAAGAACTTTGGAAGTTTGAAACTTTTAGATGGTCATTTATTCATTTGATCATTCATCTGTTACACCGCTTATCCTGTAGAAAGTCACCGAGGGCCTGGAGCCTACTTCTGGAGACTTTGGGCACGAGATGGTTACATTCTAGTTAGAGTGCCAATCCATCACAGCGCGTACGTGCACATGCACACACCCAAATCTGCATGTCTGGACAGTGGAAGGAAACCAGGATACATTATTGTCATTTCTTTTTCAAAACGGCTTACACCATATCTGTATTTGAGTCGTCAAATTCAATAGTGGACTGAAACTATTAATTTAACTGGATTTCATGCTTTTCTTTTCATACCATTCATAACATACTCTTCAATCTTAATGTCAAACTTGATGTCATAAGATAACAGGGACAATATGAATGCTACAGTAACCATGCTTAACAGGTTTATTTTGTGGTAACAGTAGCAGCAAATATAGCATTGTCACTATTGTGTCACATGTTTGAAACCTTTAATGGAATGTAAACTGGCCCTTATGTAAAACATAATCCATAGCATAACCTGCATGCTGGTGTAGTGTAGTTTTTTTTGTGTGTGTTTAATCTTTATTGTTCATCTCCCAGAGTTGAACCATGTACACACACACACCTGTCTCTGTATCTGCGTTTATATTTTTAGTGGCAAAAAAGGTCACCGTACACGACAGTTGGGGAGAATTGGCTAACTTTCCCCTGCTTCACGCTACCCACCTTAAACACGCCTTTGTTTTTATCTTAACCTTTAGTGTTAATAAGCAAGTGAGTGGCAACAATCAGAATAAACCAATCAGAATTAGTGACTTGTAACTTACAAAGCGGGCAATAGAATATCATATATATGAAAAGAAGTCATATTTTCCATGGTGTGTAAGAAAACCTCAGAGACCTATAAATATTTGGGTATATGGTTTACAAGGCTCTCATAGAAAACGTAGCCCTATACGGTATGTGACGTGAGGCAGTTAAAAACCCTTTGGATGTGACTACGTCAGGTAAAAATGACAAAATTCTACGTTTTCTTTTGTACACATCATAGTCTTGATGCATCTCTACATAGATTTCACTAACCAAGATAGAAAATAAATATATTTACTTTCTAGACTAATGTATCCTATTTGCTTTCCTGAAAGCATGTTAGGAAAATCAGGCATAACCAGATGTTTTAAATGAGTTAGTGTTGCACAGTAAACTGATACTAAAAACTTACCACAAAACAAGAGTTTTGAATACCAGCATTTTGTAAAAAATCTAAACTTTTATGATTTGAACGGCTATTTGGTCTAGCTTATTAGAATCTGTCTCTTCAAGCACAATGCTGACAGCGGCGGTGATGTGCTAGTCACGTGTGTCACAGTATGTAATATGAGCTGCATGTGTGAAATGAGTCGAGAGTGATGCTAGAGAAAGCAGACCACTTTTTCTGTTTTGTTCAGAGATTAGACTTAAAGAGATGTCAGCAGCTTCAGTAAAAACTAAACTCACTGACAAAGAGGAGGCCCAATGTGGAGAGATGGAGAATTTTTGGACTATAAAGTGAAAAAAAAAAAAAGAGATGCCCCAAGCACAGCAGCACCGGTGTTCAAGCACTGTTTAAAAAATTGTCTCACAACACGTCAAAATGATCAAATGTCTGTCAGACAAGCCCCGTGAACCTTCCAAAGAATTTAAAAACCAACAGGTGACGGTCGACTAATCAAAAAGGGAATAACAAAACGTCTCTCTGCAGTAGTAATACACATATTCATACATAGCCTACATATTTGCCTAAGCCTGAAAGTGTCATCCATGACATCGTATGCAAATAACAGCATGAGAGATAATGCATTTTTAATCTATGGCTATTGTATGTTTATTGTGTCATACATACTGTATAAAGTCAGCATTAACTCATTTCATTTGTTGTGAAACTTTAGCCTATAATATGACATAACCTAGTCATAGATTATGAGTCCCATCCAAAGGCTGTCAAATTATGATATCTCTCAAACTTATTAGGCCCTCTGATATGACAAATTTCTCATTAGAATTTTTCTGACACACTGATTTTCGACTTCAGAAGTCTAGTGCATCAGGTTTAGACAGTGACTCCGACCAATCAAATACTGAAGCATAAAAAAAAAATAATAATAATAATAAAATAAAAAATCATGTCTTCTTGCATCCGGAATGCACATGTGCCGTCACTTATCCTGCAGAGTGGGCAAATTTGTAATGCTGAAATGATAATACAAAAATGTAGACAAGAGAACAAATCCCGCTGAAATAATTGTATATACAGTAAACTGTAAACATTTAAGCCAGGCCAAAGAGCAGATAAGACAGACTGATGATAAAATATCCATTTTGCGTCACTGTTGTTTAGTTATTTGATTGAAATAGCCCGTCTGAGTATAGTAATAAATCAACAATTAATAATTGTTGAAATAATCAATCATCTAAATCATTTTCAATCATTCCAAATGAGATACTATAAGATGTATGAATCTAAAAAATAAAGATAACTATAATGAAGGTCTCTACATCTACAGGGTGGGCCATTTATATGGATACACCTTAATAAAATGGGACTGGTTGGTGATATTAACGTCCTGTTTCTGGCACATTAGTATATGTGAGGGGGCAAACTTTTCAAGATGGGTGGTGACCATGGTGGCCATTTTGAAGTTGGCCATCTTAGATCCAACGTTTGTTTTTTCAATCGGAAGAGGGTCATGTGACACATCAAACTTATTGGGAATTTCACAAGAAAAACAATGGTGTGCTTGGTTTTAACGTAACTTTATTCTTTCATGAGTTATTTACAAGTTTCTCTTTGTTCACAGCCATTGACATGTCGAAGAGGTTAACACGTGATGAGCAGATCGAAATTGTGTTGATATCTGGTGAACGCAGTAACCGGGTAATTGCAGCAGATTTCAATGCAAGACACCCTACGAGACCACCCATCTCCCATGCTACAGTTAGCAAACTGCTTGCTAAGTTTTGTGAAACTGGTTCAGTGTTGGATTTGCCAAAATGTGGATGCATGAAAACTGTCACTAATGAACAAACATCAGTGGCTGTCCTAGCGTCATTCAGCAAGAGTCCACAGCGTAGCACTCACCGCATGTCACTGGATAGTGGCATTAGTCGAACATTCCTTGGCGGAAATTAGCTACTCACAAATGGCACCCTTACAAACTCCAGCTACTGCAGCATCTCAACGAGGATGACCCAGATCGGCGTACACAATTTGCAGAATGGGCAAAACAAAAATTGGAACAGGACCCTCAGTTCACGCAGAAGATTTTGTTCAGTGATGAGGCAAACTTTTATGTGAATGGTGAAGTTAACAAACAAAACCACCGCTATTGTCTGACACTAACCCACATTGGATAGATCCCTCCAAGACTGTTGGAACAAAAAAAGTGATGGTATGGTGTGGTATATGGGGTACGAAGATAGTGGGGCCATTCTTCATCAATGGAAACCTCAAGGCCACTGGATATTTGAAATTGCTACATGATGATGTGTTTCCCTCTTTATGCACTGAAGCTGGCACGTTCCCAGAGTTTTTCCAGCAAGATGGTGCACCACCACATTATGGGTGTCAGGTCCGAGCATCCAAAGCGAGATGAAGAGTTTCCTGAAAAGTGGATTGGTCGTCGTGAGCCAGTTGAATGGCCCCCAAGGTCTCCTGATCTGACCCCCTTAGACTTTTATCTTTGGGGTCATCTCAAGGCAATTGTCTATGGTGTGAAGATACGAGATGTGCAGCACCTGAAACTATGGATACTGGAAGCCTGTGCTGGCATTTCTCCTGCGGTGTTGCTATCAGTGTGTGAGAAGAGGGTTGCATTGACAATCCATCACAAAGGGCAGCACATTGAACACATTTTATAAGTGGTCAAAAACTTGTAAATAACTCATGAAAGAATAAGGTTACGTTAAAACCAAGCACACCATTGTTTTTCTTGTGAAATTCCCAATAAGTTTGATGTGTCACATGACCCTCTTCCTATTGAAAAAACAAAAGTTGGATGCAAGATGGCCGACTTCCAAATGGCCACCATGGTCACCACCCATCTTGAAAAGTTTGCCCACTCACATATACTAATGTGCCACAAACAGGACGTTAATATCACCAACGATTCCCATTTTATTAAGGTGTATCCATATAAATGGCCCACCCTGTGTGTGTGTGTATATATATATATATATATATATATATATTTTTTTTTTATTTATTTTTTTTATGTAAATACTCTCTCACTCTCTCATAATCTATACCTACTGTATCTGGGTGCCATTCCATCACAGGGCACACATGCACACCCTCACTCTGTATTTGGAAAATGGGAAGAAACTAGAGCACAAGTAAGCACAAGGAGAATGTACAAACCCCATTCACACAGACCCAAGGCGGGAATTAAACCCTCGACCCCGGAGGTTTGGGGCCACGGTGCTAACCACTAAGCCGGCTTAATGTAAATACAGCTAGTCATTTTTAATAAATCAATTATTTATAAAACAGTTATTTTTAGACACTCGGTACGGTGATGTTATCTTTCAGTTGATTTCGTGTTCTACTGCAAGATAATGTCGCTAATATTAAGCAATTATGTCTATGAAATAAATAAAAAAAGGCAAAAGGATTTCAAAGTAAACATTTTTGGAAAAAATATGCTTCTATATTATATGCTTTAATATGAACTTATAACAGGACATAATGCATACCTCTTACTATAAGCTAATTTCCCTTGCTAAACATTTGGAGGGGTTTTGGGGGGGGGGGGGGGTATGTTTTGTTTGTAAAATGCAGTGGAAGGAGCAGACATCAGCATATGAGGGCCAATTTAATGACATCAGCAATCATTCACATTTGGCAGGGTAAGGGGCTTTCTGGTCAGCGGAAGAAGTGATTTGCTCCTGAAATCCCAAGTCCCAAAGGTTGTGAGACCATGAGTTCCGGAAAGGTGGGAGGGAGTCAAACTGTGACACAAAGCTTAGTCATCTTTGCCCAAGCACAAGCTCAACTCCACTGCGAGAGAGAGAGAGAGAGAGAGAGAGAGAGAGATGAGAGTGGAATGGAGTAGAGTGTGGGACCAGCCATGTAGACTAAATACAAGCTCTTAATCCTCATAAACTTCTCCATATGAGTATTACATCCATGACTCTGCAGCAAATGGAACTCATTTCGGGGCTAAAACATTAACAGCGCCGCTCCTCCCATTTCTCCTCTGCTCCTATAATGGGTTCTGTGTTCCGCTAAGCCCCGCACTGACGCTGCCCCTCGCTCCGTCCGCAACACACTCCGGCCTGAAGACCTGATGACAGAATACACTTACAGTGAAAAATGTCTTAAGAAAAATGTAAATGTAGGGGCTGGAAAATCATGACGTTATTATTCCTTCTGTGCTTGCGCGCGTGTGTGTAATGATATCGGCACTGTCGTCGTGTGGTCAGTCAAGGGAATCGTAGGCCTGTGGTCTGATAACCGTCACCAACTTTTAAATGGGTTACAACAAATACATGTATATACGCACGCACACACACACAGCTTTGCTGACCACACCTGAGCACAGTGACTTGTTCGAAAGAGGAAGTGGAGAACCAGACTAGCATATGACTGCAGGGGACTCATTAGTCATGACTGTGACATTTAACCTAAACAAAAATGCTGTCAAGTTCGTCCAGAGGAGCGCTGAGAGTACCATACAAAATCAGTCAGCCAAATCAGACAGCATACAGACTCAAAGACAGATAGCACACCGCTGGACACACCCTGACTGAGAAAGAAAGAGAGCGAGAAAGATGAGTGTATAACAGAACAGACTGAGGCGTTCTTTCATTAGCAAACTGCTCAGGTATGTCAGTCAGACACAGGAAACATATTAACACTGACCACAGTTTACTCTGCTAACCACAGTGTGGCCCTGTGGGACAGAACTGCAGGGCAGGGTCTGTTTACACACATTTAAACACCACGGATCCATAGTTTCTCACACATTTCTCCCTGCGAATATTATTTCCATACACACAAGCCATAAACACACAAATAAAATGGCAATGCACCAAGTCAGACATAAACACTCATTGCTTTTCATGTGTCAAATTGTCTCTCTCTCCATTCCACATTATCACACGGGTTAAAAATCAGGTTAAAAGTTTTCCTTTTATTAGAATACATTGTTTTGCTATAACTATAACACGTATATATCACAGGTCTGTGCTTCAATGTCCTATATGTATGTATATATATATATATATATATATATATATATATATATATATATATTAGTGCCATTCCTACTGTATATGATCCTCCAGGTGGTGTGCTCTAATCGATTCACACGTTGGCAGGCAGTACAGAGTCCCACGTGTTGGGAGCTAAAATAAAATAAAAGTAGACCTTGAATGAACTCCTTTAACTTCGCAATCCACTACTGTTTAGAGTTTGGCTTAAACACGGGTTGTACCACGTGCTGTCTATAGTCACACATCTCTGAAAACATTTACATTTCTAACCGTCTCGGTCACATAGTCAGGGTTAAGTCATGTGAGACAGTGTTAATCTCTTTTCCAAAGCGTTTTCACAAGTTAGGCTTCCTCATGCCAAAACAAGCATTGATTCTTTTTAATATTTTGATTCTAGTATATATCAATTTTTTTTTTTTTACTTTTGAATTATTTTTGCAATAGAGATAACTCTTTGATTTCTGTAAACCAAAATTTAAACCCTTGTTTTGACGCAGCCCATTTATAAATATTTCCATGTACAATATATTGTCTACATAATAAAGGTCTCAGTTCAGCTAGGGAGTAAATATTAAGTATTCTAAAAATATTGTTCACCCACTCACTTACTCACTCATTCTGGGTTAAAACTGTTAACATACTGTAAGTAACTAACTAATAAGTTATTAATAAATAAATAAGAAATTATATATATATTTATTATAACCTTTTTGTATATAAATATAAATAATAAATCATTTTATTCTATTGTACATATTAGACAAAATGTAACAAATGGTTGCTGATTAGTTATTACTGTGTGTGTGTGTGTGTACACACACACAATCTATTAGACACTGCTACTATACATTTGTCCTGATTTCCTCTCTACTATAGGTTCACTGTTTGTGGTCTCAGTCCTTCCCCGTTTTTCCCCTAATAGAAACGGCATCTCTTCCATGGCTGGAAGGTTGTAATTTGTTACAGGCATCTGGGCGGGCTGAGCTCCTCTTCTTATCTGGACAGAGGATCACTAGCAAATCATATCAGAGAAAAAGCTTGTTTAAATATAGCCATAATTACTGCAATCATTTCTTGCTGTCTCCCTCTGGCCCTTCCCTCGCACATATTTTCTCTCTCTCTTGCTCTTTTTTCTCCCCAGAATATTTCCTCTTCTTGTCTCCAGTAAATCCTGACTTGTGGTGTGGGCTCTGGGCTGACAGTTGCATGACAAGGAATGTTTCCCTTTGTAAGAGTCCACTTCCTCCTCATGCAGTTTCAGTCTAATTGAAACATTTCCTATTGGGCTCAATCAAGGAGGTAATTACCTAATTATTCGCTTATGCCTTACTCAGACCTATACAGATTGGTAACCATGAGAAAGAACAAGCATGAAAGAAAGAGGGAAACAAAGTCACTGGATCATTTTTGTCGAATGATATATATGACGGCAAATAAACAACACAATCTAACTACTGGTATTTTATATATATATATATATATATATATATATATATATATTTTTTTTTTTTTTTTTTTACATGCATGGTTGACTCTGAAGCTGATTCTAATTTAGTCTCGACCACAGTGTGAAGCCTGAGATTAAAAACCACAGATTAAAGGAATTCTAATTTTTATGTAGGAAACCGAGTTGCATCAGGAGAAGGATGTTATGAAACAGGGTAAGGGGATAGGGGAGCTTGCCAGACGTTTTATGAGCTAGTAACAAAAAGTATTATCAAAAGGAGAGAGCGAGTGAGAGAGCAGGGACGACAGGGAGACATTAACAGTACTGGAATGTTTTGTCCCAGCTGAACCCATTTCCAACACATTTAATAATTAGACAGCTCATAAAATACAAATATATCAGCCTCAAGGATAAAAATACTTTTTTTTTTCTCACAATTCTCTCTGGCCTTAGGCTAGGCCTCACAAAAAAACACTGGTTTAGACCATAATAAACACGATCGGTCTATTAATTGTAAGATTTGACAACTCAATCAATAAATCATGTGTAAAATCCATCTCGGGACTGAAGAACAGGGAGAAAAGCCACACACATAACACATCCTTTTGAACAGAAATATTTCAGATAAACACATTAAAAAAAAGAACGACCTGTAAGGAAGCCAGTATATTCCAGACTTTGAACTTAGACTCTAAAGCTGGGGTATTGAATTAAAATTTAAGAAGGGCCGGTGAATAAAATTTTCTTCGAGTCTAAGTCTGAATTTAATTCTTGTGTTTGAATTCTCTTTATATATTTCTCTTTACAGTATATGCAGTTACTGTAAGTCTATAAAAAATAAATTTATAAGCTTTGATGGTCTTGTTTATTTCCTTGCATTTGTATGAAATATAAACAACAATTTTTATGCAATCTTTATTTGTGTGCTTTTGGGATGTAAATGAATGCGAAACGTTGCTCTGTCATACTGGGCTCACAGGTCGGGTACTGTACGTCCCCTCACTGCTGCGGATATGCTCACTCGAAAGACCGATATTTTGTCTCGAGAGGAAAAAGCGCTAGATTACTGGTGTATTACAGTAAGTACTCTCATTCATTAAAAAAAAGAAAAAAAAAGAGAAAAAGATTCAACCGTCACTCAGTCTGGATCCAGACTGCGGTCCACCATTTAGTGATGCCTGCTCTGAAGGCTCATCACCATCATCATCAGTAGGGTGGCCCAAAATTCTGGATCAATATGGAGCCTCTCTTATATTCAATTTGATATTTTTTAATTTATGTCAGATCCACGAAATATAACACAACATATCTGAAGTCAGTAGTCCCTCTTAATCGGAGCAGGAAAGTCATTGCACTAAAGCAGAAATCCCCTCTGCATGTAACATCAGTTTTAATACAGAAGGAAATGTTTTTGTTTTCAGTGCAGAGGCCATCAATTTCAGCATTTACAAATAAAATATAATTCATATTTTTTTAAATATACTTTTCCTGTTGCTCCAGGCTTTTATGCTGTGTTTATACAGTACCAACATGATATAATAGGGATGGGAATCACCAGTGGTCATCTGATACGATATTATCGGTACCTATTGGAGTTGATCCGGTTTGCATTGCAATTCTATAAGTATCAAGATTTTTTACAATTCTAAACTTTACCTACAGTATAATTTGCTTGTACCATAAAGGATCCTGAATCTACCTCAGATGCAAGCATATATATATTTCAAATAAATGTAATATATGATTTTGGAGTCACTGTAGTGAAACATGTATTTGACATCACAATATGTAACTGAAGCAAGTTTTCCTCATCTCTATTTAACAATGAAAGTAAGTAATTTTACACAATGAGAGACAAGTCCCAGGTTTGGTGTGGTTATACGAAAACATCTTGCTAGTGAGACTAATCGGAAAGAAAAATCTTTTTTTTTTGAAGTTTGAATTTTCAAGCAATGGAAAAAGGTTATGTGAGCCAATGAGTCCAGATTCACTCTATTGGAGAGCGATGGATTTATCATGGTAAGAAGGGAAGTGATGCCTCCATCATCAATAGCGGCCATGGTACAAGTCTCCGGAGGCAGTGTTATGATCTAGGGTTGTTCAGTTGGTTAAGTCTAGGCTCAATAATGTTATGTAGCAATAAAATAAAGTCTTTTTTTTTTTTTTTACAGCTCTGTAAATCATACTTTTTTGGTATACATGTAAAAGACAAACTCCTTATACACACAAGAAGCTTGACGCAAATTAAACTGACACTACATATTTAAACTATTTTGACTAATTTGGGTTATAAAAAAAAAAATGTTTAAGAGTAGCAAATGCTCAAGCATAACCGGATAGGATGTTCAGTCATGTTTTCTTGTGCTGTCGCGAATGTCTCAGAAGCAGAAAGACAAGCAGAATCGTATTGTATAAAACATTTACAGTTCTTTTTTTTTGGAACAAAATGTTGCATGGTATAATTACAGTAATAATTTTGCACGAATCAAATCTGATCTTTGCATTCTTTTAAAATGTTTATATAACAGAAATTCATAAAGCGGTATATAAATCGGTCATGTCGGCTCATTGTTTCAATAGCAAGCGTGAGCTGCTGAGGTTTTAAATCCGTCATTCGGATCCAAAGAATAATCGCTGAGCTGTCTGGACTTAAGCAGACATGCTGCAGCTTAATTCACCTGAGCTGTGCAGCCAAATTTCAGCAACATGTGACCACTGTTGTCTAAACAAGCGCTCTGAGGCAGGCAGCAGAAGAGAGGCCCTGTCTGCACAAAGAAAGCAGTTAGACTATTCAAGCACACACACACACACACACATACACACACAAAGTCACATATGTTGCACAGAAGAAATAAAAAATACGCACCCTGGGTGGGCTATTCTTTTTCACTGCATGTACATTAATCTTACATACAAAACCATGCCAGTATCCGAACACCAACACAAACGGACACACATTAGTATAACCAAGTGTGCACACCATATTGTGTGGAAAGATAAAAAGTACACCTGTTTTCAAACAGAGGAACTTAAAAACGGAAGTGCATGGGACGCTTTTCCGTTCTGATTAGTCGCATCATTGAAAGCACAATGTGCATATACTACAGTATATCTGTGTGGCACATCGCTCCGTCCTTAAAAGCTAAAGTGCAAGGGGAAAAAAAAGCAGGAGAAAAAGAGAGGAATGGAAAGAGTGAGCGACAAGAAAGAATGAGAGAGGGAGAAGGAAGGATTGAGAATATTCGCCCAGGTGGTCCCGTGCCCCTGCTGCCGCTGGGCAGAGCTCTGACGTGAGGGGGAGAACTTGAAACCCATGCAAATGTGATCACTTCTGCTCCCACTGATTGGAACTGCAGCGTATGATTAAATATAATTGCAAAAAAACCTTTTCCAAATGCCTCGGCAGTCTGGGGGAAAAAAAAAAAAAGAGCGTAGAGGAAGGATTTAGAAGTCATTCTTTGTCTTTGAAAGAGAGACGGAGGGGGAGGTGGGGGGGGGGGGTTCCGTCTCTTAACTTTGTGTGTCCATGAGGTTAAATACAGTGTGTGTGTGCATGTGCGTGTGAGAACCAGGACTGTTTTCATTGCTGCTGGAGGGAGCTGGTCGCTACATGCAGGGGGCTGCAGATAGCGATGCAGATTTGCTGGCAGATAAAGTAGCACAAGGTTCAGGAGCCGAGTGTCACCGGCCTGATGATTGATGGCCAAGGCGGAACGCTTAAGTCAACAGCGCATGAGCACGTCCAGGCCATCCCCGGCAAATGAAAGCGCAGTGCCGTTCCACTCAGCACCCATTTAAGGGTCAGGAGTCTCCGTGCACCCGCAGCTCAGCTCACGCCATTATGTTATCAAAAATACCTCACACACAGAAGGCGGCTAGGGGCTAATATCAACACATGGTTTTCAGATGAGAGGAAAAGAGAAAGTGAGAGAGAGAGAGAGAGAGAGAGAGAGAGAGAGAGAGAGAGAGAGAGAGAGTACTACACACAAGTGTTTGGGTGGTGATGCTTCCTCATCTATTAGTCAGCCATTAGTGAGTGCGTGACAGGATTTGGGGGTTCGGGGTCACTGAGAAGGGGAGCAGGTGTCCCTCGGTGATCTGTCTGCTGTTCTACTTCAACAGCTTAATCATTAAAACACACAACTCGCTATCCATTCCGATACTCTCTGGCTGTGAAACCGGCATTAACTTTGCTTGCCAGAGAGGGAAAGATGACAAATATTCATTGTGTTTTTCTTCAAAAAGAAAAAAAAAAACAAAACTACAGCTGTGTTTGGGACTGTGTAAGAATGTGTGTGTGTGTGTGTGTGTGTGTGTGTGTGTGTGTGTACTTGAGGTTAATTACAGTACAGGGAGATCATTAATAAACTCGATCGATGTGAAAATAAAGACTGGAATCTTTTCTCAAAATATCCTGGATGCCAACAACTGTGCTTTTGGTTAGGCTTTAAAGCTAGGGATTTCTAGCTTTGTGGGCCTTGTTTTTTTTTTTTTTTAAATGACAAAACCGTCATAAAAATCGAAGTCGGATTTTATACCAGTGCGTGCAGAATGATCAGAACCGGAATATAACATACTGTAGGAATGTATCAAAATAAGGTGCTTACTATACTATTCTTCCACTGTCATACTGTAGATATAAATGCTTTGCATATACCTTAACCCAGGCTTGGTACCCAGAGGGAAAATGTTTGGCTTGCTTATCATTAATGATAAAAGGCATAGTAAGATTAAAAAATAATAATAAAAAAAAAAATCAGTGCTTTTTTTTTTCAATAGCAATTTTCCAGCCAAAGGTTCCCACAAGTTCTATACTAGTCAGATATTCCTGTGATCTTCTCCAATATATAAAACCATGCTCGCACATATCACAGACTCCAGACCTCTTTGGTCAAGAGTAAACTCCACAATCTCATCAGCTGCCCTTTAAACAATGCGAAATTAAATTCTCTATATTTAATTTTGAAATGCGGCCCATCTGCAGCACAACATGTAACGTTCTCTCTCTCTCTAGATATATATATAGAAATGTCTCCCCCTCCCCAGAGAGCGCGAGAGCACAAGAAAGTGAGGCAGTGCAGCGGTTTAGAGCATTTTCATCAGTGTGTTTGTCTTCCACTCCAAATGAATGGCAGATGCTGCGAGGAAGGGTATGAAGCAGCAGCAAGACCTTTTCGAATGGCCTCAGAACAAGAGAGCGGGAGAATGAGAGGGAGGAAAGGAAGACGAGGAACGCCACACACACACACATACACGAAATCACCCAGATTTCTTTGCCGATATCTTATTGCTGCAATCTCCAGTTGATTAAGAGCAGGCCAGGCTGCTAAGCAGAGTGTATTTAGAGATAAGATGGACGAGCGGAAAGGCTCAGGATCCGACTGCGCTGATATTCTGGAGGTCTTGGCTACGGTGGAGCCGAGTACAGGAACAGCACCGCAGGGGCCGTGTTAACTACGTCCATAGAGAGCCCCACTATCATGGCTACACATCACACCACACACAACAACCAACCACTTCACTACATACAAAGATCAGATGGTGAACCCGAGGCTGTTACGGGAGACACAGAGCTGAAGGGCTTTAGTCAGGGACACATACTGTAAGAATGAAATCTCCAGACTCATCCCCCTGCTCTACTTTCCTAGAGCTGTTCATGTTTCACATCGAAAACAGCTTATTGTTTACTTAAAGGAAGGTGAATAGCAAAGACCAGACACCTGAATATTTCCATGTCGAATTTTGAATTGCACCATGATGTATACTACACAAAAGCTGAAACTCACAATAGGATATTATGTAAAGTGGTATAAAATTGTAGCAATCTGCTTCTGCTAACTTCACCTTCCACTCCTCTTGGCGAAGTCACCTCTTGTTCTATTCCCGCACATCTCTCCTACCGAGTCTCCCAGCTGCAGCCCAGGCTGAGTACCTCTGATTTGGGTTAAGTGATTATTACCCCACTGTGGTTTGGGAAGAGATGCAGTCTGGAAAGAAGACAGCACACACACACACACACACACACACACACACACACACACACACAAGACCCTATTGTGCACGTGTATGTATGCCGTGTGTTTAGATGCATGACTGAAAGCCCACGTGACCACATGGCAAATTGCTTAACATTAAAGGACCTTTAAGTAAGGCGTCGGACACCGAATTCAGTCCCGCAGCTCATCCGAGGGAGAGAAAGAGAGAGAGAGAGAGAGAGAGAGCGAGCGAGCGAAAGAGAGGCGCAAACACTTATTTACGAGCACGAGTTAAACTGTCTCTCACTGTGTAATTCTTTATTTTTTACTGCAGGCTGGGGTGAACAAAGTGCACGTTCTGTTATTCTTCCATCCTCCTCTCCCTACATAAACTGTGCAGATTTAGAGCAAGGTTTCATCACTTCCACAGGGACCTGCATTAGCACCGCTTCAGGTCTACACACTACCGACTCACAAGCACCGAAGGATGGACTGCTCCATCTTAATCAAGGACATCTCTTCTGGTCTCAATGCACAGTTGCTTCCAATTGAGTCATTTTTTCCTTTTAAACAAGTACTACAAGGATTCATTATTGCAGAAATTGACATTTGGAGATATTTGTTTTAAATATGGTAGGAAAAAGACGAAAGCAGGAAATCATTCGAACCAAAATAATGTAATCCGAAAGACACTAAGATCAGTGTTGTTCAGGCTGGATGTACACGCAGGGTCAGCATTTCTATGTCCTATTTATTTCCTCGAGCGGCAAAGTAATAACTGTTTAATTCCTTAAAGACGGATCATCAACAAATTCACCAAGCTGGAAAAAGAAGCTTCCACCATCGGTAGAAGCATGCATTAAATAAAAACAAGGATTCGACAGTCGGAATGCCAAACAGAAAGAAGTGATATTTGAAACCTGGATATTGAATTAAAACATATTAATTTGCATATTACAGCTTCAAGAACCAAATGTAGCATATGAACCTAAATTGATTGAAAAGTAAATACATTTGTATGGTGGTTAGGTTAAATATGCAATAAAAAAATACACATTGGTTCATTTAAATACGTTAAACATTAACAATTACTTTTTAAATAATTCAAATAATCAATAAAACATATGTACTTAGTCTGATAAACAAAACAAAAAAAAACACCTCTGATTTAATTCATCTGATCCAATACGGACAGCACTTCATAGAAAATAATATACATTATTAAAAATTATATTTTGTTTAAATATTTATAGCTAATATACAAATAAAGAAATATATAATTATTATACATTTCAGTTACTTTACTTGTACTTTATATTATATTTTTAATCTTGATTAATCACAATTTGAAAATATCCAAATTTACTTGTATTATAAGAATAAAGAAATGCATGACAAATTGATAGGAAACAGATCATGCAAATTATGAAGTTTTATGACATCACAAACATTAAAATATCTAGAACGGGACCGGCACTGCTTGTGTGTAGTACGTGGAGTGTCTTGAACCCGGATTCCCGGATCCAGAGCTCACCATCACCTTAGCCGCATGATTATAATGAAACGTTATAAATGTTTCCTCAGTCATCTTATTATCATTAAACATACCGGGTAACCTCGCTGCGATTATGGGAAGCCATTACGGTCGAACTTGGTCATATGATTAATTTGAGTTCAAAAAATAAATAGTTTTCTAGATTAGTCACATGCATTAACACATTCATATCGACAGCCCTGTATATACATGCAATGCATCCGTTCTTCTGAATGGCATAGAAATGAAAAATGAAACCTATATTAAACATACCATGACAGTATGTGTGCAGCGATAAAAGATATAAGCAGAAAAACAATCCAGAAAATGTCAGCCTGTGTGAATTACAAAAACTTATGTTGAAGGCACGGTGCGCATGCTGAGTGAGCTACGATTTTTCTTATTCTGTGGTCTTGCAAATGACACGCATTTCCAAGCAGTGTGTCATGACAATGTCAGAAGACAATGATTAATCACTATTAATCGCCATAAATAACGCTAGTTTCTATAATAAGTCCGGTCATAAATATGTAACTGTCATAAGTGCATTCGGTCTGTGTGGCACTGCCATGATTTGAATTATATTTATAAGTTTTACCCAATAAATTTCTATTGGGGAAAAATAACCGATCAAGTCCGTTTTGAAATACTGTATCCGTGCAGCAATCACGGTTCATGCGCCCTGCTGTCCTGGGGACCAACAGCGGGATGTTTTATCAGTATTTATCATTTGCTCTATAACAACTTACAATAGGTTACACATGGCCCCTTAAAGAGCAACAGACAGAAACGCACAGCATACTCTCCTCTAAGATAATATATTCTAATCATTCTAGACTTAAAGGAGAAATCCACCCTGAACAACTTGTGATCTATAGTTAGTTCAGGATTGGCGAGTTTAATTATAATTACTGCTGTAGTTTTCTTATATTGCTTCAATGCCCTACCTACATAATAGTGGTGCCATTTGAATTAAGCAGTCTTGCTTTTTCTTGTTTTTTGTTCAGCTCCCTCACCTCCTCAATTGTACACTCTACGGTCTATAGCTCTATGTGCTATCACATATACTGATCAGCCACAACACCATCACCACCAGGAAGTGAATTAAATATCATTGATCATTAATCATATACCAGTGAAGTGGTGACAGGATCATGGGTATTCGAGGCTCATTTATGCCAATGGGGACCAAAGTCCAGTCCACCTGAACCAATCGAACAGAAAAGCCAATGCAGCACAAATTGCTGAAAAACGTCACCGTTTTCTATGATGGAAAGATATCGGAACACCAAGTGCATCACAGCCTGCCATGTATTATATATGCCAAGGCATAACAGGCAAAGAGTTGAACAATGTTAACTTAATTCTGACCGAGTATCCGTCTGATCAATAGAGGCCTCATTCTGCAACCCGACGTCTCAGTGCCAGACACCACAGCACACACCCAGACGTCTTGTGAAGTCAGCCCTCTGGCAAAAGGGGAACCTATACAATACTGGACATGATGTTTGGCTAATTGGTGTAACTGTATTGCAGTCTGGACTGTTTGCCATCTCCATTGCTTCAAAGTTTTGATGATTTCTGATTAATACGACTTTAGAAAATGGAACGAAACCTAACCGTTATACCTAAGGGTATTAAACATAATTTTAGCTGCATTAGCAACTTTCCCCTGTGACATGAGTGCGGCAGACCACAGCTAACTTCTAACAGGAATAATGAAAATCTGCATCGAAATCACCAAGAACATCAGCAACATTTAATGCGTTTCAGGGTGGAGTTTCCCTCTAATCTACAGACATGGACATCAGAAAAAAATACAGCTGCATAACCGATGCATACTGTAAGTGCGTCAAATGTATAAAAAGCATTCGCCAAGGTATAATTAGGGAGTGCTGGAAAGGAGGATTCCCCTTTCAAAAAATAAACACCGTAGGCCAGTGGGAAATGCAAATACGCGCTGGTACTGAGTGAGCCTCAGATTAGCCGTACTGCTCTAGTGCATGGGGATGATGACTCACTCATTGCTGCTCACATTGGCACAGAAGGGGCTCCATATCTGGCTCTCCCTGTGCTCTGCTCTCGCTTTCAAAACAAGGCCAGTCCAAAGAGCAAACATCAGCTGGGAGACCACCAGGGTGACTCGCTCCCCTTGTATTTGTTTAAACTTTCACGGCTTGGCTCAGCTACTCCGGGGCCATCTTTCACCCTTTGCCTTTTGCCTAGTTCGCACCCGCAGGCAGCAGGCAGCGGAAGTGTCTTCCTCCAGCTGACCCTGGTGGTGATGTTGCCCTCTGGCCCTCAGTCATGGCGGGGGTCCTGACCCTTCCAACTCTTCCCACCAGGGCTGACCGGCTCTGGGCCATTTGCACAAGGCCTCACCCAGAGAGGAAGTAAGTCATCTGCGTTCGCCCCTACTAACAGACCGAGGCTCCAATACCGCAGGCCAAGGTTGGGAAAAGAATGAGCTGGAGAGATGGATGAGCTCTCAGGGTGGTCAATGCATCTGGATGCCGAATGCTGAGGCATTGATGAGCGTGGGCCAGAGGAGCTACAGGCAGTCTGTTGTTTTATCTTCCCCTGCGATTCCCTCACTGGCCATTAATGCCGGGTCATAAATGGACGGTGCTCGAAACATATTTGAGTCGTGATGTCATGAGCATGTTTTATAGTGCTTGCAGTCAAAACACAGCCCAGCATCCACATGTGTGTGAGGTAAGATTCCCCCTCGCTCACACCTACGCTCGCTCTCTCCCTTGTTCCTGCAGCTCGCAAGCCAAGGAGCTGCTGCTGCTGGGAAGAACAGGCATGAGATGAGGCAGGCTGTCTGGGCTCAGGATGGAAAACTGGGACATTATTTATGATCTGTGCTCCCTATCTTCCAATAAAATTCACACCAGAGCTTTTTCCAGTGAAGCAGCATCACCAGCCGCCCAGCCAATGATAACAGGCTGACGCGCGTGGAGAAGCAATCCAAACACATCAAGAGAAGCTCTCCGTGGTGGAAATGCCTACAGGCCACTTTTTCTACATCATCTCTCTTTCCACAGCCTTGTGAAGCCCGAGCGCACGCGCACACACACACACACACACACACACACACACACACACACACACACACACACACACACACACACACACACACAGGGATCTCCATTTAGCCTCACTGCTAATGACTTGCAGCACTAATTGAACCATGCAAGATTCCATCTCCTCCCTTTCAGGACACAGGATGAAAGCACCTCATTATTTGGTGAGTTCCTCCTGTGGATGAAGGTTTGGTTGATTAAACAGTTGTCAGTAGTGCAGGAAGTAAAACGAGCAAGTTAAAACTTCGACCTATGGCTTTAAACAAAAATAAATAAATAAATAAATAGATAGATAAAAATAAACAAATAAAATGAAAGATTATGGCAAAAAGTCAATAATAAGACAAAAGGCCAAAAAAAAAAAAAAAAAGAAAAAAGGGGGAAAAAAAAAGAGAGATGAGTCTAAGAACCCCACTAAGCCGATCCAATAAACAGATGCGGAAAATGATGCAAGGAGGACAGACCATTCTGGGATAACATGCAATATTATAAGCCTGGATAAAGAAAACAGAAACAACAACAGAACTACACAAGCTATATGGAATTCAGGACATCCTCGCAACCTGAGACAACAGGGCCATCTGCAATGTTCCCATGCCACAGTAAATCACTGCACTGTGAGCGCTGACAGGACCCAGAGTCGCCCACAACGATGCAGAGTGGAAAAATGCACATGTGTATTCTCTCTTCTCCTTGAAATTCAAGGTAACGAGTGATTTGCACAGTTAAATCAAAAGCAAGTGTACGTGAAGTGAATTTTGACTTTGTGAGAACAACATAAAGGCCCTCGAACATGCTTCACATTAAAGATATGAAAGGACACTTTAATCCGTTTGCCTTCCCCTCACAAAAGCAGGTCTCACAGAGAGCGATTCTGTTAGTCATAAAAACATGCGTCGGGCTAATGTACCAAATGCGGACCACATTATTGTCATTATTGTTATGATTCATTTTAGTCGGTGCAGGACAGGATTGTATATACACTCCGATTCTGCTAAAGAGGAATAAACCGGACTGGCTTTCCATCCAGCGCTTGAGGTATGCTTATCTTAGATTTGTGGCTTATCATCCTTCTGATCTTTCTCATACACACACACACACACACACACACACACACACACACACACACACACACAGAGGACCACAGCAGCGGCGATGTGTGGGAGGCGGTGTATCGCATAGCCCTGCACAGAGACGTCTATGTGAAAGTAAAACTGCTTCTGACAGAGCGATGGTAGTGGAGAGGTGGGCCCTCCACATCCTCCCTTCCCGTCCCTGCCTCCGTTGCTTTAGGAGATCCTATCGTTCCTCCCGCAGACTAGATTTCTTGGGTGACTTCAAAGCTTGTTCACTAAGTGTTTAGAAGAATGCGATGGAAACAGGAAAATAATGTTCTGATTTCTGTAAACTTTATAACATCTGCTTTTGCTTAGTGTTGGTGCAGCACAGAGCGGCGCCTCCACTCTGCTCTTTTTTTTTCCCCCCACAGTTTAAAAATCACCTCACACACTGAATCCAGAATGGCAAAGTAAAAAACAGGAATATACTCTCCTCGGTGTACAATCAGGGAAAAAAAAAAAAAAAAGAAAACAGATGGTTTAAGGGCAAGGGACGATTAAGCTAAAATTTTCTCCAGTTAACCCTGTAACGACATGATACATACTATATGATCTGGGTAACTGGTCAGCCAAAATGTTCATTAGAATCGTATTATATAATTCATTATAATAAGGGCTTCTATAGATACTGTCTTTGCTGTAAGTGAAGTGAGTGCCCAAGGCCAGACCAAGTCATCATAAATGCACACTGTGAGAGAGAAAAGTACCTATGGCGTGCACAAAAGTCCCGGTGCAATTTGTTGCGTCTGTCTCCTTATGCTTAAAAAGGTACCATGACAAGTCTCCTGCATACACACACACACACACACACACACACACACACACACACACAAATCTGCGCCCAAGGGCTTCTTCTCCTTTCCCTAACTCAATCATGCTCAGGTTTCACTCTCGCCCATCCGAGTACAACTCACTTCCTCCTCCAAACTACCCCCCGGCCTTCTACCGCAGCCTTCCCTGAGCAACTCCCTCCACAATGCACAACACCCTGAGTGCTGTCTAAAGTTAACAGCTATGTTCATCAAGACGTGTTGAGTAGAGTCTGAAACGGATAAAAGAATTATTTCACCGTCGGAGAAGCTGACAACTAAGGTTTCACGCATTTCAGAATAAATGGGGAATCTGAGAGAAATTTATCTGAGAGCTTTGCGAAACGAGGGAGTGATTGTTTTTTCGCCCTTAGTTTCCATCACACCGGCTAAACTAAGCGAAGAGGAACATCAGTACTCAATTGTAGATGAGGCAGTTCTGCACGAGACTGGGCGACCAGTCAGAGAGCCGGGCAATCAACAGAAATTTAGAACAATGTCAGTGAACCCAGCTGACGCCAAATACCAGCTGAAGCAACCTCCCTCTACTCTGGTCTGCTCTCTGTCATCGCCTATTCATCTGTTCAGAGCTGTCACAGTGCATTGCATTGTTTGCACATGCCATTGTTCTATGCGATGGGTACGTATTTAAGGCTAATAACTAACAGCTGGCTTGTGCCGGGTTTCCACTCAAACACGCAGGGCACGTCATAAACATTGTTGTGCTGCGTCCTTTCGCGAGCGCGCAGGTCAGGGTCAGGGTGTGTGGGCTGGTCGGGTTCAGTGCAATGTGCTAGGCTCTGTATTTTTCGAACACTACGCAGAGATGTTAGGGAGCATAGCTTAGGTCAAAGTATTGCCAGAACCTCAAGTGTTCCACGCTCTTACAGTAAGGGGAGTTTTCTTGCCGAATGAAGGTCATTAAGGTGGACACGAGGAGTGTGTGCGCACGGCGTGGATGATTGGGGTACGGGTGCCGGGTCTGGCGGCCTACGGGCTACAGGTCGGAGCATTTGAAAAAGTCATTTCCTCACTTTCCTGCAGCAGGAAAAACAGCAGACCAGAGAAAATAAACGAGGGGGAAATGAGCGAAAACAAATTACGGTGAGCGACACTGATAGAACGGACGCCACCAGCTACGCGGCGAGAAATGAAAGTTTAAGGAAAACGTCCGAAGTTGAAATGTATGGAAGCGTAGAAGCGGCGAATCTTTAATCCCGGGGAGAAAGGCGTGTAAATTAAGCGAGAGCACGACTAGAAGATGTGCTGTGACAGCTGAAAGGATCTAGTGTATGGCTACAAACACACATGGCCCTGATTTCCAGTTAATCAGTTGTATGTGTAGCCGTAAACATGACATTTAGGTAACACCTCTCCCCTCCTGCTTTTAGTTTGCTCTGATCATGAGAATGTGGGTTTTAATAATTTTCTAATTCTCCACAACTGCGTGCTTACCAAGTAAACATTCAGCGGCTGTTTGTCTCAGCTTGTGACTGGCTAACATGCTCCGAAAAACGGAAAGAAAAAAAAAAGAAAACGAAAAGAAACTCGGCGTCGCGTCATCACATCAATGTCACACCGGTCCAGATCTGTCGCCAAACATCCCTCTATCTACTTCCTTAGAGTCTCACTTCCTGTTCCTGTTGCCTACTATAATGATAAATGGGCTCAAGCTCCATTCAATTACCCCGAGAGTGCAAAGAGACAGGAACAATGCGAGCCAGCCAGCGCAGTGCTGCATGGGCCTTCTGCATTCTTAGTGACAATTTAGCTTAATTAGCATCAACTTCTGCTCCATCCATCATACTCCTCAAGAAACATAAACAAACTGACAGCTCTAGCGTAACAAACCGATCACCCAGCTACTTAACACAAATTATTCTTACATGAAATGCAGCTTCTCAGGCAAGCTTCCCCCTCTAGGCCATTTGGGAGAACGGATGGCTATTAAAATTGAAGACATATGTTCCAGTCAAGTTCAACTCCCTAGTCTGCTGCGGCTGACACGGTGACAGTTTAGGTGGGCTGAGAGACAGTCGGTGTGGAGGAGACCAGTCCATCCGGGAGAGGGACGTCTCACAGACACACACTCACACACAGCTATGGTGATAATATTATGACAGGAGAGATAGTAATAGTATTAATACATGATGATCAGCTGATGTCGTGTCTACGAAGATGAGCTGCAGCAGAACTGGATTTCGAGCTTTGGAATTCTCACACTGGAGCCTGTTTTCACATGATGACAAACCTTTAGCCTTTTGCAGATTTGAACGTCTGGGAAATTTGGAATAAAACATCTTTTTTTAATCAAGTAATTCGTCTGCTAATTAGTACATGGTGGGAATCGAGCTCTGTAATTCCTTGAAAAAACTCTTATAAAATTACTGATTTTTCCCCCAGCTGGCCTTTTTTTTTAATACAAATTATTTGCCTTTTATAAAACTAGGAATTTATGACTTAAAGAAAAAAAAAGTACATAAACAGTACTAGGGAAAAAAAACGTAAATAATGATTAACTTCGCTGTGGCGAGCAGCCTTTACCTCCTCTAATCTTTAGATGCACTTGAGATGTAAGGACACAAACAAAAAACAAAACTGTGAAACAAAAATATGGGGAAAAAAAAGTGAAAAAAAAAAACAAAAAACACTGCTTTATAGCTTGTATGTCTTGTGTGCGTCTCACCAGCTGCGCATGTCTGTAAGTCAGCATCCACGCTCGGTCGGTCATAAGTAGCTGAATCTCACATTGAGAAATATTATTGTGTTATTATTGTGCAAAGCACACCATTTTTAGACAATGACAATAAAATAATTATTAATAATTATTAAATAATAAATAGCATTTTATAAAATGATGATGCTGGAGCTAAAATATTAATATCGCCTTGATAATTTACCATCAGCAAGGTGAATAAATCAACCCTGGTTCATTCCTAAATAGTGCTGGGAGATATGACCTCGAATTAATATCATGATTAACTGAATATTTTACATTGATTATGATTAATGAACAATTAGTATTTTTTCTCTTTCTTTTTTCTTTTGTTTTGTTCTTTTTCCCACAGTTTACTGACAAGGTTTATACTATAAATATACTTAACTATTAAAAGTGGGATATTTTTACTTCTTCTCCATGTTGTTCAAGTGTGTTCAGTTCAGTACTGTAGTACGGTTTAAAGGGAACAGCACGTGAACACACAGAGAAAGTATTAACATTAATACTTTAAAAGTATTAATGTTAATATTGTTCCTAAAGGTATTAATAGAATTAAATAATAATAGTTATTATTATTATTATTATTATTATTATAGACATGGGCAAGATAAAGTGTTCTGAATGTCGGTTTTAATTCATTTTAGTTATCTGCACAGCCTACTCCTAAGATACTGTACATTTAGAAACTATTTCTGTATATAGCTGATACTTAAGATGAATTTGACATATAATATGTTACTATTAATCCATATTGAATTTCGAGTGTTCCTGATTCCATGGTCATGCAAATGTCCTTTTCTGGCTTCAGTCATATTTTTAAATGCATGAGAAAAAAAAAAATCTAATTGGACTTCAAAAGGATAATGAAACTGCTTGTTTGTTAGAGGTTGGCTATAGTGTCCATGATACACTATTAATGGCACATGTTTACATCATGTAAATGACATGGAACATAATCACAGCCAGACAATATTTCATCATGTTTACTCAGAATCATTTAGTTTAAATTTGACATACAGTTTAGACATTCTTTGAAAAGAAATATACATATCAAAACAAAATGTTAAAACGTGCCTGCTTGATACGAGCTCAAGTTTGACTTTGTGGTTTCATTAAACGTCAATTCAGCATTCCCTTTGTTCTTAATCCGAGAAGTCACTCTGTTTATGGGGCCTCGGTGGTTAAAAACGTGGCAGCTAGCCATGCGTTGTCTTGTACAGTACGTCTCATCTTGTACAGTACGTCTCAAGGCTTATACACACTCCTTCGACATGTATGTAATAGGATTTGAAAGCTTTTCTTAAAGCTGTACAGTAATATTAGTTTATAGTAAATTTATGCTGGTTAATTAAGACCATTTTGGATCAAAAAGTTTATTTATTCTTTTTATATACATTAAAAAAAAAAATATATATATATATATATATATATATATATATATATATACACACACAAGCTTTTTCATAGGCAAACAATTTGTGTGTATATGTGTGCAAATTTGTATTAGGACATTTGCAGAAAAAATAGTGATGTTCAGGTGCTTTTTTCTTTATTTATATTAGATTTAATGTACCCAAGCATTAAATTCAAAAATTCTTAAATATCTAAAAATCAATTACTTCATATATTTATTAATATTATATATATATATATATATATATATATATATATATATATATATATACACATACATACATACACACACACACACATACATACATACACACACACACACATACATACATACATACATACATACACACACACACACACACACAAATACACAGTATATACAGTGTGTTTATATATATACTCAAGCTACATGTCGAGTGTTTGAGGACCTCTGCATTTAACTTTGCAGACTTTGCAAAAGTCCCACCTCATTGAGCACACTTCAACTTTCCCTTTCCTTTTTGATGTTATGTAGCATTTGAAATAATTGACTAATTGACTAGGAAGTTCGGCCGGATACACTTGTTGTTTTAGAGGGCTGATGGCAAACCTCACTCGTCTCGGCCGAAAACAGACTATGCAAACGTTAGGAGCGAGAAATATTCAGAAACCTAAAAAAAAAAAAAAAATGCAAAGGAGCCACAGAAAAGACAAATCATTCTTCTTTTTTTTCTCTCCCACCCAAAGTCCAAAGTGATTCCTTCTACATTACAAACACCATACATAGTGTGGAAGGAGGGAGGGCCTCGAAACACATCTAGGTGACGATGTTCTTGTGGAAATGTGAGCTTTCTTGCCAAGGTGAGAGTGGAGAATTATTCTAATCAAGTTAATCAACTCACAACAGCAGCATGACGTCATTCACTGTTTGCTCATTAGCTATTCCTGGTTTATAGCCAGCACTCATTTTCATTCGGTTGTGAAGGTAAATATAAGCCTTGTTCGTTTTACGGCCTGTTTTTGACTTAGAGAAATTACACGCAGATTAGTGCGACGTGAAATAACGAGGAAAGGGGAAAATAATCTGTTCTTCTAGCATGACTAATAAATGGATTGGGTCTGTCATTTAGGCAGCTCATGCTTCAGACCGAATGACGCTCGATTTACCCACACGCAAAACGCTCATTTCATTCTCACTTTTCTGCTCGCCGCACCATTTTTCATGCCGGCTTTCTTCACTTTTCAAAGACACGTCCTTCAGCTGAGCTCCCATGATGACTGATAGCACTTATGAGATATTTAGCTTTAGAGAGCTTCTGGTTTATAAAGTTTAGACCTGCTCTGGCATTCATACTTCACCCAATCACATGCCGTCACTGCAACTTAAAACGTGCTTCTATATCACTGTACCAAGATTGTGGTTTACTACCGTTCATCAGTCTTTCTTATTTTGCACATGTCTGCAAACATCCCTAATCTCATCCTTACTTTCCCCTTGCTGTCACCATCATCATCTCTAGTACTCTCCTTCTCACTCAAAAATCTGTGGGAACTCTGGCTTCTTTTTCTTATATGATCACAAACTGAAAAACTATGAAAAGCCATAATATAACTCGTATAGCTCACATTCTGGGAAACTTTCAACATGTGAAATATGTTTCATGTATAATGAAATAATAATAATAATAATAATAATAATAATAATAATAATAATAATAACAAATCGGGACATTTATAAATTTGTGATACTTACGGATTAGCAATACAAGTCAAACAGGCGCCTAGGTATCGTGATAATACAGTATCATATCAGGAGGTCCCTGGTGATTCCCATCCTTACTGTGTTCCCTTACATATTCTTTGTAAATAAACCAAATGAAAAAAGCTAAGAAAAAGAAAAAAGAAAAAAAAAAGAAATTCATTAAAAATAAATAAATAAATAAATAAATAAATAAAATTAAAAATTTATTTTGACATGTAATTAATAAATGTAGCATTTTGTATTCAAACGCATTTATTTATTCTAATACCAAGCAATTGACCAATTATCTCATTAAGAAGATATTTAAAAAAATTTTATTCATCAACTCCAAATTATAAATAAATAAATAAATAAATAAATAAATAAATACAAAAATTATTAACAAACTCCACATAAATTGAACATGCGTATATTACCTGTAATAAATTGCTGCCCTTTGCGATTATATAATTGCACAGGTCCATTTTTTTTTTTTTAGCTCAACTGGGCAGCACTGCACT
Organism: Clarias fuscus; assembly: GCA_030347435.1. NCBI lineage: Eukaryota > Metazoa > Chordata > Actinopteri > Siluriformes > Clariidae > Clarias > Clarias fuscus. The sequence continues at coordinate 14,200,110 of CM059216.1, read as the reverse complement.
GCACATATTGAACTGATAATCTCTGACTAATTATAGCATGAATTAAATGAATGATTTTGCTGTAATCTTGGAAATATCTTCATGCAGGATTTTCGATAATGATGGTGATTGATGTACAGGGCAGGACAGACTCGCATGAATGTGAGGTTCAGGTGCTGCTCATCTGGTGGAGTTCTCAAAGACCGGCTCCCGGTGAAGGAAAACAAATCCTAGTCTACTTCCCAACAAACTGTTTCCCGCTAGCGACCTGGCCACCGCTGCACCAGCACCAGGATGTTTGGCTTAGAGAACGACTTGGCCGCTCCTGCAGCCTTTTTTTGTCTAATTTCCCTTTTCTGGCTATTAAAGGCATTTAGGATTAATCATTTTACTGCACAATATTTTTCTTCTGCTTTGCATCTTCTACTGCTTCTAATCATTATTATTATTATTATTATTCAGTCACTAAACATTTATCACAATTCTCGCCACATATGTAAATATCATAATTGAAATTAAATCTGAATGTGGGTGGGCTGAGAAAAAAGAAAAAAAAATTACCAAACAAAACATTTCCTCAAGCAATCAAAACACAAACAGACCCAAGAAAACTGCAGCGACCTGCATATAATCACAGTAAGACATTTCCTCTACAGCAAGCCTCACCATCCACCCAAGGCCATTTATAAACATGAAGGGGGACAAACAAGGAAAGCACGGGCAGTGTCAGCCTGCATTGGTCTGGATGTGAGCTGATAAATTGGTGGCTGCTGCAAATTGCCCCTTGGGCACCATCCATTTCAGCCGAGTGCAGCGGAGAAGGCCATTTTCAAAAGCACCCCAGAGCTCCGGCACGCATGAGCGAGCCTTCCACCAGGTGATGGGCTCACACAGAGGAACAAGTGGTTACAGACAAAGAGATATATCTTTGATCTCATCTCCTCTGCTTTAACCCAGATGTTCAAAGGACCCACATGAACATGAACACACACACACACACACACACACACACACACACATATAAGCACACATACATTTGTCTTACTACCGGTCTTATTAATGCAGCTAATTAATACTATTCCCACATCTTTATCTAACCCTAACCTTAATAACCAAGGAGCAAAACTTTTGGTTCTTTTAGATATGGAAAAAAAAAAAACATTTTTCTCATTGGGATCTGCCAAAATGATCCCTAAACTGTTAGATGACACTCCACACCCTCCAAACACACACACACCTGCTAACAGAGACTCTCCAACCCGTTCACTGAATACAGTTAATATTTCCCTCGCTTTGGCCATGCACTAAATCGAGTCCTGTATAAATTCATACACTCGAGTCAGGGAAACATATAAAAGAAATAGTAGCTTGTTTCAGTTCCAATTTGTAGACATTTGTCTCTTTTCCTCGCCGTTCCTCTCGTTCTGCTCTGTGCAGAGCTTTTTCTGCCAGAGAGCATTTATCGAGAAAGCATCTGTCATATCTCATCGCTGGCCTGCACCGCCGAGTGCAGTCTGTGTCAGCGGACTGATAACTTAACCTTTCCCTGATCTGCACTTCAAAACAGAAACAGAGTCCCAAGACTCCCGCCATGTGTGGTCTGCTCTGCGCTCCACTACTTTTGGAGTGAACGCTTCATTCCGCAAAACCCAGTGAAGGATAGAGACACCTGCCATTTCTCTCCGTTGTCTGGCAGAAAAAAAAAATCTGTTTTCTAAGAGCGCAGGATTGCGGCTGTGACCACTCTCGGAACTGACACGAAACGTCAGTGTGCTTTATCACGGTTTGGTCAAGACACGACACTGCCACGTCCGCCGCTTGAGCGAGGCATTCCCAGAAATGCAGGAGCCATTCCAATCGAACAGCTGTGAAATCAAATACCTAAAACCGCTGAATAAAAATGACACTTTTCCCAGCTGTCTGTCTTTTGTACTTTTCAAAATATCCGAGAAAAAAAAATCTTTCAAATAAATTCACAAAAGGAAATCGCGGGTGTGCAGGAATCGTGCATGTCCGTCGGCATTGTTCAGCATGGGACAGATCACAACAGCGAGGAACCATTAGGATTTCCAGTGCTTTATCATCATAATTTGCTCATACAAATGCAATTAACTTAATAGTTTCCTGATAGATTGTAGCATCTCTATTCTCTCGTATTATTTTGAGCGGGCCTATCGTTTACTGCTAGATAAATATTCACCACAGGAAGTTTTTCTAATTTTTCCGCTCTGGGGCAATCACTGCAACCCTCCCCATCCCCCCACCACCACCACCACCCCTCACTCTTAATGTCATCCCCATGTGAAAGATTTGTTAAGTTCAAAAGGAAGAGCTGAGACTGAAGACAGAAACATCACCACAGCTCTCTACTGCCCTCTAGACACAAAGCTAGAGCATCAAAGAGACGACAGAACGCAAGAAAACGATAACAACGCTGTTGTTATGAACGCAATGTTATGAAATTTGGATAAAAAAAAAATGCATAAAAAAATTCTAAAAGTCTAAAAGTTTATTATCTAGACTGAATTTCTAACTCTGACTGTGCATCCGTTCCTTAGCATCGGCTTCTGAATATAAATTCCAATATACAAAATGATATACAAATGCTACAAAATCTTATCTTTGTAAATAATCACAATAAGGAAACGTTAAAAATGACAAAAAAAATGATACATATAAAAGATTAGGAACTTATTTTCTGCCTCATAGCAGAATATGACTGAACTCGAAATCAAATTGACCCAGAACATTCTTTAGATCTATAATATCCCCTAAATCTTAATGAGCGTACCAGCTCAAAAAGATCTTCGATGGTTTTAAATTGCTATGTAAGGCTCGACTAACCATGAAATCTATTTAAACTGTTTCCTACAGCTCAACTTCAGCCCATTGTTTTCATGCTGAAGTCATTCTACAGATTTTTATCTTGCAGAGCTCTCTTCTGGAAGAATAATGTGTCGGGCAGCCAAGGCAGATTTGTGAACAAGAAAGCATGAAAGCCAGTCTATTATTCCCTTCCTGTAGTGTGTTAGGACCCACCCAGTGCCAGTGGTTACCATGAGCAAATAGGAACGCTAGACGTAACGACTGTGCACTTTTCCATGACCCAATGTAATTTTTATATCTTTATTCCACTGTATAATTTCCCATATTTCAAACATAATAAAGGGAATCGCTGCAGTTCCCCCCGCCGTCCTTCTCTCACTTGATCCCAATTTTGACATTTGTGTCTGCCTCGATTTTATTAGACGACTGTCTTCCTTTTGAAAGGATAATAAAACTGTAAACAAATTTAGACCATGGATGTCTTCTCGGCTTTGTTTCTCATTACCAGCTTCGCCTGCGTTCTCTGTTAATGTCCCACGCTTGAGGAGAAGCCACCCTTTTACTAGATTAAAATCAGAAATAATCGAAAGTGCATATGAATTTCAGACTCGCTCGTTAACAGCATGCACGGCCATAAAGAGGACAGCGCTCTCCGAGACGCTCAGACACAAAGGGAAAGAAAATCAAACACAAGCACTTGCGTCCGTCTTTCGTCTGGAGAGCTCTACATCAGTGCAAGGGGCTTTCTCTCCTTTATCGGAGAGTAAGACGAGCTTTGAGCGTCCCGAGGTACGAACTCATTTGTGCGTCCACAGAAACACACACACACATTGTGTTGTAAATCAACGGTTTGTTCTTCACAAGCCCTTTTTTTGACAGTACTTATTATGTTTATTTATAATGCGAACGATTCTTCTTCGAAAAAGTCATCATGTTAGTAATTTGCTACAGTCTTGATTCCCCATTTAGATTCCGTTAACCTTTGCTCGGGTCCTTGTCCATGATGTTTATATTAGAGCAATGCTTCTTCTCTCCCTCATTAAGAAATGCTCCATTCTGGTTTCTTCGAGAAAAAAAAGAAAAAAAGAAAATAGAAGCCTACGAAAAAGGCAGCGGCGGTATAATAAGGGCAGATTCACCCGCAGTTTCTGGACAGTCGAGGACAGAATATAAAACAGCAGTAAATCTGTCTCACTCAGAGAGAGGCAAGGAAGATTTTCAATTGATGTTGGAGTCAAATGGCATAACAGCAAAGACGGAGACGGAGGAGGGAAAAAAAATATTTACGGTGTAAACGCCAAAATCCACTTTTATCCAAAAAGCGGAGATACTTCGTAAAATGGGATATGATTTTATTTTCAGAGCTGGGCTCAGGCTGGAAAATCAAGTTCATGTGGTCCGTTTTACATCTGTATAGTCTTGCGATAATTCTGTACAATCAAAAGGTTCTCCAGCCAAAAGGTCCTTCTGTGCTTAATTATGACATTTGGAAACCGCCAACAGGACACCCAAGCCTTACAAAAAGTGAATGCTTGCACGCAAACACAGAGACTCACGCACATACAGACGTACGCACACACCCACACGGGCGCGCACACACACACACGCTGCAAGAGTTTCGTTTTCTTACAGGGTTATTCAGATGATGGCCCTTGACTACTTAGACCAAGTGCTCAATTAGGCATAGCTTGTTCAGCTGATCTGCTAGCCAGTTATGTTATTGCTGCCATGTGCTGCAGTGCTGCGTGTATACCTACGCTCGAGGCTACCCTGGAATAGCATCCTGTTTGGAATTACTTTTTTTTTTTCTTTTTTATTGCATTGATCCGTGATTTCTCATGTTGTGACCGGTGAAATTTTTTGTAATTTTTTTCATATGGGAAGAACAGGATCGAATTTGTGTCCTGTGCATGGTATAAAATTATAATGTTAAGAGTATGGTACTGATATAGTACTGTAATATAGATAGATAAATCAATTAATCAAAATTTTATTGTTTATTATTATTAAAAGTGAATATAGGAAAGTAAAAGTCATTCAGTGTGATTGCATCGTTAGTGATGAAACAGTAAATGTTTCTGATGCAAGCTTTTTTTTTTCTTTTTCTTTTCATTTTTTCCCGTCAAAATTACAAATAGAGTAATTTTAATAATTGCTGCCTTTAGTTACGAGTGTGTAATGGTTCAGAGATAGCCTCCCATGTTGAACGATCATAATTAAGGCTCTGATTTTGCTCTTACAATAACACTGCAATTATCTTTATCGCTTAGAGCGACAGAACATGCTTGATATATGTGCGTGCGTGTGTCTGTGCATGTGTGCGTGTGTGCATGTGTGTGTGTGTGTGTGAGTGAATTTGTACAAAAATTTTCAGCAAGAATCTCTCCCACACACACTGTGCATCTTAGTCCCCAGCTCAGTCAGCGCTATAAATCAAGTCATTAAGATAACGTCAGTAGCTGCTGCTCAACTCGTACATTACACAGGCAGACAAAAGCTCCATCAGAGGCCCATCTCTGACCCGGAGCCGATTCCCAAAAAGCAGCGCGCACTTGAGGTAGTTAAACAGTAGTTCCACCTAATCGGCCACCAAAAAGCCGGGTCCTTAAAGGGTACTCTGGAATTTATCACCAGTCCTTTGTGGAGAATACGCAAAGGGAAATCTAGCAGAAAACGCAACAGCCGCTTCACCTAGTGCTTACAATGACTCAAACGGCCCATATCTGATCAGATCCATTCCGGCCTCCTGTGACGGCGGTACCTTTAGGAAACCTGTGTGTTCGTGTGTGGGGTTTTTTTTTTCCCCCTTCTCTTTCCTAAGGCTGAGCGCTTACTTCATGTTTTCCCATTGTAATTCATGCCTGGCTGCAGTCAACTGATTTCTTGTGACATTATGATCCTGCACATTTCCTCATGCATAATTAGTCTTAGTGCTCAATAAATCTCCTCTGTTTGTTTTCGCAATGTTTGCTGTGGTTTACTGGAGACCTTACTCAAATGCAGAGTATGGGCTTTTAACACACCAGGTTAAATATTTCAATTCTGATAAATTAGGGATTGATCCAAAATAGAAAAGCATGTTTCTTACTAACCATAATGAGATATTCATATACTGCAAGATTAGTAGCCTTTTGTAGAAATTAATCATTTCACCAAGGATTAAAAAAATTAAATTAAATAAAAGCTAATCTAGGTTTTTTTTTAAAAACACCTTATAAAAACGGTAGCCTCAAGTAAAACTAAAGCAAGCTTCTTAATAAGCCAAAGTACATGCATATAGGACAATCCCAAATTGACACATAAGGGGTAGATTTAGAGCAGATACAGTGAAGGAACCTTCCAAAATCAACATTACATCAAACATGAGATCATCTAAACATCTGTCTACAGCATGTCCACAGGGAGCTCAATCAAAGCCCTGCCGAAATATGTACAAGTGTTTCTGGAAATAAATATTAGGCCTAATTGAACTCTGATTATTGCAGCCAATTGTGCCTCTGAAAGGAAACGCTCATTCGTATCAGATATCGCAAGTTAGGGAAGAACCTCGCCCAAGTCACTATTTCACTTTGCATCTATTTATTTGATCTTCGTTCTGTTGTTTCTTTTCTTCTTCCTTAATCCGAATAAACGGATTCATTTGATCCACGTTCCCTAAAGCTCATTACACAGTTTAAGACCATTAAAATTAGTAAGCTCTGAGTGCATTTTAAGTGAGGGCCTGACAGTTGGCTTGCACAGAAGTGGACTGAGTTCAATCATACTTAGGCTGTCTGTCTTTTCCCGACACACTCCATTTGCAGTCGGCGGATACGTTTACAAAGAAGCTAATCATAACTTAAACATTTCTGAGCAAATCCTACCAAATTACACAGAGCAACATGGAAGTAGAGAGGAAATGACTAGCAAAACACTTAAGGTAAAATCCGACAGTTTTTTTTTCCTCCTGACAATTTGGTAATAACTGAGATAAATGACTCAGTAAGAAGTTTTCTTTCAAGAAAAAAAATAATAAAATCCACACCAAAAAAAAGAAGGAATAAAAAAAAATGGAATAAACTGTAGTATGCTTAGAATTGTATTATGATGTCTTATATTATAATACATGATTTAATGTGAATAGTGAAAAATTATTCTTGTGCGAACACAAATTATCAAATTAAATTAAACTGAACATAGCTGTTGTTAGGTCTTATTAGCCTATTATGTGGTTAGCTAAATAGCTATTACCAAACTATTTAATAAAAAAACGTATAAAGAATATATTAGCAATTTTACTTTTAATTTAAAGTCAACATAAAACACTGAAATAGTTCCTGCATGAAGCGACACTCAGTATTATTTCCATATAAAAACCTTTACAGGGTCTATGTTTTATTCCCCAATGAGGGTGAAGCTTGCTGGAGTCAAATACAGTTTTAGGTTTAAGAAAAAAACAAAAAAAAAGATACAATGCTTCCCCCTTGTGGTGCATGACTGAAACTACAGACATATTATTGTTATAATTATTATTCTAATAGCATTCAAGTGTTATCAGGAAAAAGAATAAAAACAATCTTGTTTGAATCTATTTTAAAGTTCCCTTCCTTTAAATAACATAATTAAGAAGATAAGTCTGATTGATTAAAAAAAAATTAATTAAAAGTCAGGAACAAATGCATATATCTCTCTCCAAAGATCCAAGTGAGTGCAACTTATCCAACCAGAAACCCCAAGCGCGAACACACACACCCTGAACCCTGCTTTCTCTCCAGTCCTCTCAATGGAGAGTTGGATGCAGGACACCAAGGAGGAACACACAGAGGTTATTTTATAGGATGAGAACTGACCGCACCAGGCAGCCTATTAAATGCTGCCAACTAAAAGACAGATGTCCAGTTCCAGATGACCATTAAATATGACCACAGTCACAGAGTTCACAAGGTAAGACCAGCCTTCCCTACTATATGTAGCCTTAAACAAATAAATTAAAAAAAGAAATCACCTCAGTGGTCATTTTTAGACAGGTTTTTCATACACAATCATAGACAGCACTGGAGACTACAGAAATATCACAATGTAGCATGACTTTCCGTTCATACAGTACTAGTTTACGGCGTTATTAATGAAATGTATGTAAAAAAAACCCACATACACATAATATTATGTGTCACAAAGGTTCACATACACACTTCAGTTCTGTCGATTTAATGATAGAATTTTGAGCTCTATAAGATATAAAAATCCAAATCCTCTTTGGTACTCATTACTTGCGCATTATATAACTCAATATATTACTACAATAAAGAACATAATTATTGGATAAACCAATCACTCTGCTTAAAGTAAACAAACTGTATGATCATTAGGATTTTATTCTTCAAGGTGGAAATTAAGTTTGCTAAAATTATTGAACATGTTTGTAACCTGCCTTTCCGTATTGTATTTAAAAACATTAAATTCGATGTGTCTACTATTGGTACTCTGTCCGACTGTCCACTGAGAAAAGCTAAAGAATGTCGAAAGTTAGTATAATGTGTATATATAAGGCTCACCCATGCCTGCAGGAACCAAAGGCTGGCTTGTGCGGTTTAATTCCACAGAAACGGTTTAAGAACTTCAGACTGCCTTGGTTTCTCATTTACAACAGATTTCTCTAACATTGTTTTCCCTGGTGGAGGAGTCAGTGGAATGTTACAATGAATCATTGCACGATACCCTTTTATGCCCCAATTATGCCCCCATTATGCCCCCATTAAAACAAGAGTCGTCTCTTTTGCTTGCTCCATGGTTCAGCCTTGAGCTTCAAAATATGAAAGCTACTGGCCAAACAGCACTACAGATCCTCTGGACTTGTGCTGCACAAATTAACCTGGCAATCAGGATCGCCAGTAGTTAGATTCTAGAGTCACTAAAATATGCTAGAATGGCATTCTACTCCAAAATTATTAACAACAACTCTGGTAACTCTAAGCGGCTTTTTTCAGCAATCAACCATGTCCTGGATCTGCCCCACTCACTCACTCATCTAACTTAGTCAAGAAAAGTGGGACCATTTTATCAGCTATTTTAAAACAAAGGTCAGTAATAAGAGCATCACTGTCCTCCAGTCCACCCTCCATATTACAGTAATTGCTACCCAACTTTTGGAAAACATCATGCTTAACAACCAAATTGAGAAATTCTAGTCTAGGGTTCAACAAGCACTGTTTTAGCACCATGGGCTACACCTGGTTACAAATGCCCTGCTGATGGCCACTGAGCCAGAATGACCTGCTCTTTTGGTACTCCTCAATTTAACAGCTGTATTTGATACATCTTAATTGAGAATCTTCACATGTTCTGCGGAGACTCTGAGTTTACTCTGGGTTGGTTCCAATCCCACTTGTTAGATAAATCAGAGTTCGTATCCTTGGGACATTACAAGTCTACTACCTACCCTGTCACCCGTGGGGTCCCTCAAGGGTCTGTCATTGTGCCTATTCTTTTCACAGTCTACATGCTCTCCCTTGGTTATGCCATAAGCCAGTATGGCGTTTTTTTCATTGCCACATCTGTCCAGCAACCTCAACCCCCTAACCTCCTCCTGCCTCGAGTCTATTAAAACCTGGTTGAAACAAAATTTCCTGCAGCTAAATAGTATAAAATCCAAAGTTCTCCCTGGCACCGCATCAAGTCCATCAATCACCTATAACCACCATCACATTCTCTGGCATTAGAATTCTTTTATGCTCCTCAGTGATTAATCTGGGCATTCGGTTAGATTCTCGTCTTCATAACCACATCACACACTTCTGCAAAACCTCATTTGTTCAGCACAAAAATATAGCAAAGCTATGCCCCTCTTCCAGTCTTGCAGACCCAGAAAAACCAGTTCATGCCTTCACCCCCTCTAGGCTTGACTATTAGACAAAGATTATCTCCACAGAAAACTTGCTATAGAAATGTAGTATTATTATTATTGTTGTTACAAATTGCTGAAAAAAGGTAAATGCTAGAAAGGCATCAAAACACCTATTGCACAAGCAGCCCAAATCCCAGTCCAAACAATTCCGATCAGCAGGGACCCCACCCATCTCCTGGCAACGTCCCGGTGTCAGACATCAAAGCACACCCCCAGAGATCTTGACGAGACACGCCTCAATTGACCACCAAGAGAAACCCAAAACATAGGTGTTTATAATGATCATCATTTTTAATATGTCTGATCAGTGTAGTTCTGATAATAGCTATTACAAATATTCTATTTTAAAATGTAACAAAAATTGATTTTAGAAATGCAGACATGGGCAGTTCATGGGGCATGATACCTTAAAAAATCTGTCTCCCCATTGACACTAATCAGGTTTAAGGGACCAAAAAATAAACCACTATCAAATGCACTGTGCGTATTAATTGATTTGTACCTTCATAAAAGCTTGCTACAGAGTGGCTGGATGAGACTAGTGGTCGGTCTCAGTGCTAGGATCCCATGGGAATTTTAGTCACATAAACAGGGGGCTCTTACTTTTCCAGTTGGGCACAAAAGTTATTAGATATAAAGCTTTGCCATTAGAAAATGTGGCAGTTCTTAGTAACTTCCGATTCAGAGTCATGGTGGATCAAATTAGGTTATTTTGTTGAATTGACACTATCAAATCTATTAGAAAATAACGATGGCAGGTACAAAAAAAATTGCATCAATAGGATTAAAACAGCCCTGCACACATCTCAAAATGAGACCAATTACAAACTTGCCTAACGAGGTTGTGGAAACGTCAGTCCTAGGATTCACAGAGCATGGTGCCATTGCCAGCAGGTTTTCCGCTTTGAAGAAATGACCTTGGGTTTGTGGTTTAGGGTTCATTTTTAGTTCAATGAAATTCAAATAAATATGGGGTGAGTGTTGGCTCGGCAGTTAGAACTGTCGCCTTTCTCCTCCAGGATTGGGGGTTTGATTCTTGCCTTTAGTCTCTCCATACTTTGTGGGTTTCCTCAGGGTACTCTAGTTCCTGAGGTTGTTTGGTGTTTTTGAACTGCTCCTAGTGTATAACTGGGTGTTTTAATACGTGTGCGGCTGTGCCCTGAGACGGTTCGTTAACCCATCTTGCTCCCTGGCACAGGCACCAGGTCCACTGGGACCATACACAGAACAAGCGATATGGAAAATGAATGAATGAATGAATGAATGAAATTGAAATGAAGTCCCTTGTTTTAACTATGGTTGAGAGAATTTGAAGACCAAAACAAACACACATTAAGACAGAGGTATTATGTTGAAACATTATAAAGTGAAACCCGAGCTAATAAAAACGGTCAACTGTCAGTCCACTTTGTTTCTTTGGTTGTTTGTTTGTTTTTACTAAACAGTAATACAATATAAATATCTTACCAGTTGGGTAACGGGCTACCAGTTAACCAGCTCGGGTTGTGTATTGGACCACTAGCATGTTATTATAAGAACCGGTTTAATGTTTTATACAGGGAACGACGTGCCCGTACCTGCCCGTGTAAATCGTGCGTGCGCTTGCGCTCGCACGCGCACTCTGCCTGCTGTTTTCCTGAGGACCAGATTCAAAGCGGAACTAGTGTCACTGGGATTCTGTTTCCCGACGACTGCGTTCATCACAGAAGCTGGTTCTGGAATCTGCTGCTCAGGTTTTTCACTCGGTTTAGTTCCACATAAACGTAAGACCGTTATGAACACCACGCGCGGGAGCTCTTGAGTATGTGTTTTCGCTAAATAATCCTACTGGTGCAGGATGCTAGGAGTGCTACAGTATGAGCTCGGCTAAAGATCTTAACTTACCTGCTGATCCGCCTGCAATGATCTGATGAGACGCGTCCCGCAAAAAACTCCTTTGCGTGGCCATTTCTATTCTGTGCCTGGAAAGAAAACATGTGATTCAGGAAGTACTCCTGTGGGCTGCTCATAATCCCAGCACAGAAGAGTTTTGTTATCTAGCCCTGTCTATCTAGGAGACTTGTCCGAGCTAGCGAAACTTGCTTAGCCCGAATATATTCTTATTTACGCCGATTTACACGTTTTATGTGAAAGTTGTTTTTGACTGTTTACGGTAGTCCAGTTACCTGTTTTTGTTGCGCTATAAAGATGAATGGACACGGAGCCTGCAGCAGTAGTGCTCACGCGTCAGACCGGGGTCTTGTCTCATTTCACTTGTCTCGCATGGCCGAAGCTGGACTTGGTGCCCTTTGGTGATCGGGTTAATTTTAACCACTAATGACGTCACTGTTGGCAGCCAGCCAGCTAACCGAGTCGGTTTCATTGAGCGAGCGGGAAGTAGAATTGCTATTGCATTCTAAGTTATTAATTCACTCCAACCTACAGAGAATAAAAACGAACCTGGGGGGGGGGAACTAGAACTGAGTGCAAAAGTTTGTACCCCACTCTTTCTGGATAACAAAAAACAAAAGATTATCTCCTCTTTTAATAGAAGTAAAAGATAACATGCTATTAAAACCAGGTGAAATGTTCAGTGTTAAGGAAACAAATCAACAGACAGCAGGAAATATGAGGCAAAGGACGATATAGCAGCAGAAGACCAACAGATTTTATGGCACTTTTTTCATTGCAGTGATACCAGTGTTGTCATTGACGATATGAGTTTGAATGTACTGGTGTAATTACTCACTTAATCGTTGTCTATACCATCTATTATAGGGCATAAGGCGTTCACATATTTTAGACAATATTGGAACGCCGGTTAGCCTAATCTGCATGTCATTGGACTGTGGGAAGAAACCGGAGAACCAGGATGGAATCCCACCACACAGGAGGAGGAGAACATGCAAGCAAATTCCAAGGCAGGAATCAAACCCGGACCATGGAGGTACAAGGCACCCTTGCTTAACCACTAAGCCACCGTGCCGCCCAGTGAAAATTAACAGTATTGAAATGTTCCAAGATTAGCTTCATGTCCTATACCACATTATCCTATGTACAGGCTCACGGGGGCCTGGAGTCCATCCCAGGAGACTTTGGGCACAAGGCGAGGTACTCCCTGGACAGGGTGCCAATGCATGCACACGCACTACGGGCAATTTGGGAGTGACAGTTAACTTAATTTTCATGTCTTTGGAGTGTGGGAGATAACTGGAGTACCTGGAGCACCAAGCACAGGGAGAACATGCAAACTCCATGCACACTGCCCAGAACAGGAATCGAACCCTCATACCACACTCTAGAATGCTAAAAATATCTAAATAATAAAAATTAAGGGACATTATACAAAAATCATATCTTTATCGTTCCATGTGTTTATATTTTTATACTTCTCAGTTTACAATTGCACTGTGCGCATTCTTTGTAATTTATATATTAATATATTTCATATGTCTTAGTTATATATTATTTGTAATTTTTGTAACTTTGTATGTTCCACCCCAATTGAAATGTATTTTATTTTTTATTGAAAATTCAATTACAAAAAAAAGGGCAATTTTCCTTTTTTTTTGTAGTGAAATCTTTCTATTCTATTTTATCTTTCCTTTTTACGTATAAGCATGTCACTGCATTTCATCTTGTGTATGGTTGTGCCGGTGACAAATAAACTTTGAATTTGATATTATTATGGGATTAAAAAGAAGTGTATCAGTATGCATGTAATGTATGTGGCCCAAATGTCTTTCAAACTAACAATAGAAGGTAATATAAATCTTGCTCGCAAGACACATAGAGAAGTACAGAATGTTACAGAATTTGTTTGTTTGCCTATGAACTTAAACTTTTAACCTCCCCTGTATCTAGTCTGCAAAATAAGACAGGCTATAACTACTAAGGTTATATAACCATGCAGGTTCCAACTAATTATAAAAAGAACCTGCATGTATTATGAAACATATGGCAAAAACAATAAGAAACAAACTTGTCCCAATAATAACAAGAGTGCATCCAAGATCTCCGGTTATTCTAATAAGCTAGTAAAGGCAAAAAGATGACATTTTTTATAACAGGTTATTAAAGAATATTTGTATTAAATTCTGGGGGAAAAAAGAAAACAGGTAGGGTGGGACCTTGTTGGTAGATTCCACAAGAGATTTACTAAAATGTTATTCAAATACTGCAGTAATATTTGCATAATTTTATTAACTATATGAGCACTTTACTAGGTAACATTTTATTTACTTTGCTATTGAAATAACCCCCCAAATCCTGTCATGTAGCAATTCATTATAAGTATAACAATAAAAAAAATTACAATAACAACAAAAAGTACAGCAGCAGTTATAAAAATAAAAATGTGTTAAATCATACATTGCCTATTGTTTATATATCTTTAAAAATCCAAAAAAACCTTTAGACTACTGAATCTGATCTTACTGTCATGCTATGAGGAGCATTCAAGTGAAACCGGGACTTGTGATGAAATTTCTCATGAATGAAGGCAAATGAAATGATTGACATTTACAAAAGACTTCAAGTACAGTGCAGTGACTCTTAGCTTGGTGCGTTTTGAAGAAGACCATATGTCCATGATTGACAATTGTGACCTAGGTGGCTCTGAGTCTTTCTGTAATAACCTATTGTGCAGACTATTTATTTTATCGTGAAAAATCTCACACCTTGGTTTCTGGATTGGCTGCTCAGAAAAAAAAAGAGAGAGACATGGAAGACATGAGCCAAATTGAGAAGCTGTAGGCAAGAATGCAGAAATGTAATTAAGAGCACAGAGGGATCACCTTGAAGAAGCTTAGTACAGTCATCTCACATATAGATAGACTCTTGATGAATGGAGTTAAGAATACGACATCATTAAAATTTTAATGTAATGCAGAAGTTGCAACAACTAGACGGCTAGTCCAGACTAGACTGTGTTAGAAGACTGCATTCGTGAAGCTAAGGGTAATCTTCTGTAACTAACCAAAGTACTTACAGTATGTACACATTTACAAGTTCATTGATGTTATTTGGTGAATTGATAAAAGATGAGAACTAGCCAGAAGCGCTAGGTCAGAGACACTGCTGGACATACCACTGAGGTACAGACTGTTCTCAATCCTCATTCTGTATCGTGCTAAAGATTTTGGGACAGGGCATGGCCGTGCCTTCAGGCCACAATGAAAAACAAAATATGTAGCTGATAATGGGCAGATCTTTCCTTTAGTAACTGAAATGCTGGGCTTTGGTGGGATCTCATGGGATATCATTAATAGCTTCACTCCAGACCACACACCAAACGCAGTGCTCCATCCCACAGAGGTAAGTGATCCAAGCCAAATGACTATACTAATTCCAGAAATGTAGTTTCTACATGAAAACCAGGCAATACAGATTGGGCCAGTTCAGCTGTCTGGGTTCGTCTCAAGATACCCTCACTGAACACTTTATTAGGAACATCTGTACAGCTTGTGCAGCTCATGCTATTGCAGGAAGATTACTTCTGACAATATTCCCACTGGCTCTCCAGGCTGGGTTAGGAGCGTTTCACTTCACACACAGACTCACTTTGAACCTGGAGAAAAGGACAATGTAGCGTGTAAAGAGAGTGTGATTGACATTTTGTAGCATGAGACCGTTTTTGTGTTATCTCTCAAGGTGCAGGCCACAGGAACACTATGAGTGTATGAGTGGAAATACACCCTGGATAGGATGCCTGTATCTTGCAAACACACATACACCCTCGCTCGCTTATACTGTACTTACTAGCAATTTCATCTATAATCACTCTAACAAATGGCAGAAGGCAACTAAGTACATTTACTTTGTTACTGGACCCAAGTACATATTTAATGTATCTGTACTTCACCAAAGTAGTTACTCTTTGTACTTTTGACTTTTACTCTACTCCCCACAACAAATATTTGTACTTTCCACCTCATTACATTTATGCATGGCATTGCGTAATATAACCAGAGTGTAGCATTTGAATCAGTAATATCGTTATCTGCTGACTATTATGCATAATTGCATGATTTGCCTGCCTACCATGAACGGCCTAGCCATGTACGATGCATTTAAAATCAGACGGTGATGAAAGCAGTATGGACACAATCGGGAAAGAGGGAGTGAGGAGAAAGAGAGAGAGACTATTTTACTCAATTTGAAAATTAGTACTTTTGTACTTTTATACTCAAGTCAAATGTTAAATTGAGGGCTTCAAATTTTTTCCTTGTGTAATATTTTTCCTAGAGTAGCTCTACTTTTACTCACGTACAGGACTTATGTACTTTTGCCCAACAATAATTTTCATTATTTCTATGTATTAGACATTGTAAATAGACTGTTGACATGCATAGTTACACAGGTTCTTAGACAAGGAAATATAGAAAATATGAAATATGTAATATAGAGCCTAAATAATAAATATATAGTAGAATTCCATTATTATACATCTGAACGTTGTAGACGGTAACATTATTTCAACGTCTGTGTGAAGTAAGACTGACAGAATAGGTACTACATAATTAAACATACTTTTAAATTGTATTGTTACAAATTTTATGCAGATAAAAGTTGTAATAGGCTTCTTAACTAATGCTTATCTGTTAGAAAGGATTAAATACAAGTATTTCTATTGGTGCTACTGGCACACCATCTAGGGTTTAACCTGCCTAGTGCCCTGTGTCCCCTGGGATAGACTCCAGGCCGCCGATGACTCTCTACAGCGTAAGCGATGAATGAATAAATAAGCAGACATGACACTGGTAATTATATCACAAGTTATATCATTACATTTCTGAAGTATATTTTTGGTAAACTGATATTAAAGGAGAAAAGAACATTCATAGAAGTGATTCATGTTTTCAAGGGTTAATGGCAAGGACAACCTCTATACACAGAATTATACTAAAACCAAAGGACATTTTGAGAACATAAACCACAAGCAAGGTTATGTCTCTATGTGAAAGCTGGAGTAGGCATAACAAAGACAAATGATAAATTTGGTTACGTCTATGATGTTGGTTATTGGTTATTCAAGTTTGTACATTTGTACTATTAGAATATTGCACTTTCAGAAAATATATTTTTTAGCATTTTAAAGTAAAATATAATTTATTATTGTACTCATACTCTTTATGTAATATTGTATGTATAGTAAATCATGCATAGAACTAGTTAATTATCATAACCCTCACAAAGCCTTAATTTCTGTGGATTTTTAAAAATAGAATTTTGTTACTGTACTCATGAACGATCTTTATGTAATAATCAAATAAATCCCAGTAATGTTATACATTTCAGCATCTTCTTTCTTCATCATTATATCCTCTCTAATATCAGTATTATATCAGCTGTAGATGACTTTAGCCTACGTTATCTTAAAGCCTATTTATGACAATCAAGATCCACTGCTTATCCTCCTTTAAGTTTCTGTGTCTTTGTTCCCTCTCTCTATTCAGAAGCCATTACCTACTGTACCTGCA
This sequence comes from Clarias fuscus, assembly GCA_030347435.1. NCBI lineage: Eukaryota > Metazoa > Chordata > Actinopteri > Siluriformes > Clariidae > Clarias > Clarias fuscus. Next base: position 14,182,962 of record CM059216.1, on the reverse strand, counting down.
GCCCATGTATTTCCACCATGGCTCATAAATAAGAAATACTGAGACAGGATTTACCAGAATATGCAAACTATTCTGCAAAACTATTTCTGCTCTGTATAGTATGATTTGTTTCCTGACACTGAATGAACATACTTGTGCAGAGAGGCAGGTATTTAAACAAGCACACTGCTGTCTTTCTGCATAATGAGAGCATTCCCTCCCTATGTAATTTCCAAATGAAAAATTTATAGCATGCTACTGGCAGGAAAATGTCATCAGCAATCTGATGGGCCTACATACAAAGGAATTCCACCGAGTTCATAAACTGGTATGCTGGCCAGTATTGATCCTTCTTTCTTTTGTTTATTAATTCATATATTATTAATCGCCTTCCTTATTTATTGAATAGATGAGTTCAAAGAAATTATAAGGACTCTGGTGAAAGAGTTGCCCTGATATATAAAAACAGCTTGTACTTAGAAATACGCTTTTTTTTTTTGTCTGCAAGAGGAGGGTACAAGCAAATATAAAAATGAAAAAAAAAAATGTTCAAGGCTTATGGTTGAGAGGTTCTCTTTCCTTCAATAATAGAATGCAGGAATGTATGAATGAACAGTAGGTAGCATTGATGTACCTGAATAACTGTAATGGCTGAAACCATGACCTCGCTCATGGCCAGAAGTGACTTGGTATTTCAGCATTAGTAAAGAATTGTAAAGTAAAAAACGTGCAATAAGAAAAGAACACATTGTACCTTTTATTTTCAAAACCTTCCATCTATCCATTGAAAATTTGATGCTTTCACAGCACTTTCAACTAATGTTCATGCACACTGTTAAAGGATTATTACCCTTTAGCTTCTTGCCTAAAAACAACTCCAAGACCTGCAAAAAATGATTTAATACTTCAAGCTGTTTTTCTTACTAAAAGTAGCAACATTATGAAAACAAAATAAATAGGAACAAATAATAGAAACAGTGGTTTGATCCATAGGTCAATTCAAGTCACTAATTTTATAGCTCTTTTGCAGATTAAGTTCTACATTAGCACACAGGGAAGCTCAACATCCCATTCTAAAGTTACTGCATATTCGGGGTGCAGTCTGTCCTTTAATGTTTCTAACATTAAAACATTTGTTAGTTCTCTGCTTCAATATTTAGTTTATATCAGCGGTAACTACTGCAGAATTAAACAGGTATAATGTTTGATTTGTAGCTCCGTCACATTCCTGAGTGGCAGTTCCTATATATTCCAGTACAGGGTGCTGATGTAACAGACATGATAAAATATCCCTCAGGTGCTCAATCCATAATAACATACAGTTACATTGTCAACATAGCATGCAGGACGTTTAACTATCACATTTCAGTTCCAATTAGAAAAAAGCTTTAAACCTAATACGTATACATGATGCAGCTGCATTGGCAATTATTAAGCTAAATGACTGTTGAATGATTTTTAATATACATTTTATACCCTGAAATGGTATTGAAATATTTGAGGTCAACTAGCAATAAAAGCTGTGCTGTCACTAGTTATGTTATAAATATTCTTTGTACTTTTTTAACCATTCCACGAAGCAGGATAGGAAACAGATTCGCTTGCATTACAGACTCTTGGCTAAGCTACACGTTCCCAACAGTGTAGTCATTAAAGAAGGACATGTACCTGAAAATGTTACAAAAAGTGGAAAGTAAAATGGTCCGTACCAGCATCAGGAATGAAAACAAAAAACTATCTAAGACAGAGAGAAGCAACCCAAAAAAAAAGAAAAAGAAAAAAAGGCAGATGCAAGGTCAAATTAATCAAATAAATTTGACAAAACTCTGAATGGAAACCCTTGTAAAAAAAAAAAAACACTAACAATTTATATGTCATGGTCGGTGTCTTTGTTCAGTTAGTGGTTTGACTTTTCCCTTTTCAAGCGGTGGATAAATGCCTTTTCCATTGTAACTGCAGCAGGGAGCAGACGAGCAGCAGGGAAGAGAAAAAGCAGACAATAAGAGTGTCTGTGTGACCCTGAAAACTCTCTCTGAGTGGCTCACAGTAAGCAGAAATCCAAGGAATGCATAGCTTATACCAAAAAGGACCGTGCTTCATTATTATTCCGAATGACAAAAATATTCTGGTGGTTTTTCTTCTTTCTTGCTCCCCCTGGCAGTCTAAGGCTAATGCATTCAGCCCGTGATGACCTGGATGACTTCACCCTTAGCTTTCTTTCCTGCGTTCATGTATGTTTGTGTCTGATCAGGAATGCTGGGTGCTTATAAAAGTGTGGGACCTTTTGTTGTGTATGTCATTGAGGGGAAATGTTTGCCATCAATGTCCCGCAACTTTCTGTCTCGGGATCCCAGTATGGATGACTGTGCCTGGCTCCCGGTTGCTGAAACCCCTGATGTCCAGTTGATGTAGCTGGCCATCAGTAAAGTCAGCTCCAGGATCTACCAGACGAATGAGAGAGAGAACTGTGTTAAAACCTTTGTAATATGGTCCTTGAGACGGAGAGCCTGAGAGCCAAAAACTATAATAAATGAGAAAAGTTCAGCTTCAGACATGAAGGCTTTGGCTTATGTGCTGGAGATCATTAGCACTTCCTGTGTTACATGCGTTGACTTTAAACGTCAACCATCATCCTGTTATGGCAAAAATGAGGCAAGGTATTGTCCACAATAGTTCACAAATTCTGGATTCCATTTTGCTTCCATACAATAAAACGATAATGAAACAAAAAACAGTTTGTTAGGATTTTGAGAATTAATCCAGACAAATGAATAATGGAGCTTTAAAATCTACTTAATGGATGCTTGTTATGACCCACACCTACCTTTGGTTTAGCCATTGCAAAAATGAGCTTGTCCACAGTTTTTTTGCCCAAAGCTTGGTCTTTAGTCTGGCTGACCACCACCATGAAGTCTTCTTTGCACCCCCCAAAGGTGATCACAGACTGGAATGAGTATGTGACCAGCAGGTGCTATGAGAATGAACACATTTAATTAATCTAACACTGAAATCAGACGAGGACCTAACAAACAAGCAAGACTACTGAGAGATTATTATTTCACATGTTTATCACACATGCATCACGCATCTTCTAGACCACTTAATCCTGTTTTCAGGGTCATGGAGGGCCTGGAGCCTATCCCAGGAGACTTAGGGCTCTAGGGGGGGGTACACCCTGGACAGAGTGCCAATCCATCGCATGGCATACACACATACACACACTACGGCCAATTTGGGAATGCCAATTAACCTAACCTTACACACGTGGACAAAATTGTTGGTACCCTTCAGTCAATGAAAGTAAAACTCACAATGGTCACATAAATAACTTTAATCTGACAAAAGTAATAATTAAAAAAAATTCTATGAATGTTAATCAATGAAGGTCAGACATTGCTTTTCAACCATGCTTCAACAGAATTATTTAAAAAAATAAACTCATGGAACAGGCCTGGACAAAAATGATGGTACCCCTAGAAAATACTGAAAATAATGTGACCAAAGGGACATGTTAATTCAAGGTGTCCACTAATTAGCAGCATAGGTGTCTACAATCTTGTAATCAGTCAGTGGGCCTATATATAGGGCTCCAGGTAGTCACTGTGTTGTTTGGTGACATGGTATGTACCACACTCAACATGGACCAGAGGAAGCGAAGGAAAGAGTTGTCTCAGGAGATTCGAAAGAAAATTATAGACAAGCATGTTAAAGGTAAAGGCTATAAGACCATTTCCAAGCAGCTAGATGTTCCTGTGACTACAGTTGCACATATTATTCAGAAATTTAAGATCCATGGGACTGTAGCCAACCTCCCTGGACGTGGCCGCAGGAGGAAAATTGATGACAAATCAAAGAGACGGATAATCCGAATGGTAACAAAAGAGCCCAGAAAGACTTCTAAAGAGATCCAAGGTGAACTTCATGCTCAAGGAACATCAGTGTCAGATCGCACCATCCGTCGTTGTTTGAGCCAAAGTGGACTACATGGGAGAAGACCAAGGAGGACACCATTGTTGAAAACAAATCATAAAAATGCCGGACTGGAATATGCCAAACTACATGTTGACAAGCCACAAAGCTTCTGGGAGAATGTCCTATGGACAGATGAGACAAAAATGGAACTTTTTGCCAAGGCAAATCAGCTCTATGTTCACAGACGGAAAAAAGCATATCAAGAAAAGAACACTGTCCCTACTGTGAAACATGGAGGAGGCTCTGTTATGTTCTGGGGCTGCTTTGGTGCATCTGGCACAGGGTGTCTTGAATCTGGGTACAATGAAATCTCAAGACTATCAAGGGATTCTATAGAGAAATGTGCTGGCCAGTGTCAGAAAGCTGGGTCTCAGTCGCAGGTCATGGGTCTTGCAACAGGACAATGACCCAAAACACACAGCTAAAAACACCCAAGAATGGCTAAGAGGAAAACATTGGACTATTCTAAAGTGGCCTTCTATGAGCCCTGACCTCAATCCTATTGAGCATCTTTGGAAGGAGCTGAAACATGCTGTCTGGAAAAGGTACCCTTCAAACTGGAAACAACTGGAGCAGCTTGCTCATGAGGAGTGGGCCAAAATACCTGCAGAGAGGTGCAGAAGTCTCATTGACAGTTACAGGAATCGTTTGATTGCAGTGATTGCCTCAAAAGGTTGTGCAACAAACTATTAAGTTAGGGGTACCATCATTTTTGTCCAGGCCTGTTCCATGAGTTCATTTTTTTTTAAATAATTCCGTTGAAGCATGGTTGAAAAGCAATGTCTGAATTTCATTGGTTAACATTCATAGAATTCTTATTTATTATTACTTTTGTCAGATTAAAGTTGTTTCTGTGAGTTTTTCTTTCATTGTCCGAAGGGTACCAACAATTTTGTCCATGTGTGTACAGTCTTTGGACTGTGGGAGGAAACTAGAGTATCCGGAGTGAACCCACCAAGCACGGGGAGAACATGCAAAATCCATGCACACAGAGACGGGAATCAAACCTGGCCAGGAATCGAACCCGGACCCTGGAGATGCAAGGCGACAGTCCTAACCACTACACCACCATGCCGAAACAAGTTTATTATAAATTAAAAATATATAAAAATAAGCATTTTAACCAAAAAGGTTCGTGAGTTTGGTGACTAGATGGGGTTAAACTTAAAAAGAAAGATGAAGAGAGACAGCAAATTACAGAGCTCAACCGACAAAAGGTCACGGGGAAGCCAGTAAGTGGCCATTTGGGTCAGAGATTTTGGAAACACTGCGGCTGAAAATCTTTCCAGACCAACATGTCTGCTTCTTTGTGTTGTGTAGGGTCAAGAATAAGTGCTTACCCTTAAATACTCCAACCATTTCCAGAAAATGAAGGTTAAGGCCCTAAAAATGATTTTGTCAACCTCAAATAAAGGGCACTAATGAGCTGAGATGTGAAGTGTTAATAACAATGCATCTCATATGCGTGCGCACACACACACACACACACACACACACACACACACTCACCATGCTGTAATCTAATACGCTTAACCCGTCCTCACTGACAGCAAGCCACACTTGTGTCTGCTCCAGTGCAGTAGGGGGCAGTGGCTAGAAAATGAAATACAAACGGTACATTAAAAATACTTTCAATTTTTATGTTGCCATTAGATCACCTCCTGATCACTTTACTCAGAGAGCAAATCTAAAATAGGTTTAAGCAAGCAAGGACAGCATCTTTTTAGCTTATTAATGAACATACAGAGTTGTAGATGTACACTTACTTTAGAGCTAAATAGCTTGGCTCCAAACAGAGGCCATTTGCGAGCCACAGTCAAATAGATCCTCACGCATTCGGCAGCAGTGCAGCCCTGCAGGACAGACCACTTAGTGGCTAGCCGCTCGGCCAGTTCCCTGCGAAATAAATGGCTGGTCATTCAAGGTCATGTGTGGTCATGGCTTAGATCGCCACCCTCTATGAATAACTGGTTGCCGGGAAAATCTGAGGGGTTGTGATTTGTTAATTATTGATACAGTGATGGAAAATGCAACACACCATTAAAATGAATGATATTTATTATTGAGCTCTTACAGGTTGACATTCATGTGGATTGAAATCCCACCACACCTACTCAAAAACAAAGCATAAATAGTTGACTTGATCTAATAATAATGTTAGTAAATGTATTCTATGATTAGAATAATAAAAAAGCTACAAGATTGCAGTAAACAGGCAAATATTATTGTACATTTTAAAATGATGTGCCTTATAATTTATATTGCTGGATTCAGGGGTTGCTAAGCTGCACAAAAATAGAGACCCTGTGCTACAAGGTTAAACATGTCAATACCAAAACTCTTCCATTTTTCAGTGGAATACTATTATATTCATACACTGTCCAGGTTCAGTTACAGTTTACAATGTGGTGGCCAATTCATGCGTAGAAATGATTTCTCATGCTCCCAGAAACACTTTTTCACAATCTGAGTCCTGGAACATCAGGAAAGAAAACCTCTATTGATGTGATCAATTCATTCTTCATTCAACATCTTTCATTCAGTCATTCAGTACATTCAGGTACTATTTATTTCTTCATAATGTTGCTGAGTCTAGACCTGACCTAGTGGTCACTGCCACCAGATCGCCTTGCTTACCCTGATGCACCCACCCCTTTGGAATCTGGCCTTATCAGACCACATGACCTTTTTCAATTGCTCCAAACTCCAATCTTTATGCTCTCTAAAAAATGAAAGCAGTTTCTGATTAGCCGTACTAATAAGTTATTTTATTATTACCATACTTTGGTTCAGTCACAGTTCCTGACACACTGTGCATATGGAAATGCTGTTACTCTTATTAAACCTGTTATGTGGAGCAGTATGGAGAGCCCCACCATGAGATGTAATAGTGTTTATAAGAGCTCTGATAAAGGGCTTCAAAGGGGGTCAGTGAAATAGGAGTTTGGGAGAGTGCTTATGACATGCACGGGAAGACCGTTCCGTTTAGAGATTGCGAGGGGCTATTAATTTCTTATTAATCTCATCTAAAAGGAGACAAAAGAAAACTGAAAACACAAAAACAGAGCTCCGCCGTCTACGCGAGACCGAACGAGACTCTGGATCCCGGATCCCGGTCCCTGAGAGCGTAGCTGGTAGAAAGAGCCCTGCATGACAGTGTCTTGACTTTTGCGTCAAACCTGATGCTCTGAGAGGACATGCTGCGACACCGCAGTAGCCCACTCTGCCTGTGAGCAGAGACACCATAAATGCAACCTTTGGGAAACTGGGAAGGTTTTTTTTATTGAGCTCTTACAGGTTGACATTCATGTGGATTGAAATCCCACCACACCTACTCAAAAACAAAGCATAAATAGTTGACTTGATCTAATAATAATGTTAGTAAATGTATTCTATGATTAGAATAATAAAAGAGCTATAAGATTGCAGTAAACAGGCAAATATTATTGTACAGTCGTGGCCAAAAGTTTTGAGAATGACACAAATATTAGTTTTCACAAAGTTTGCCGCTAAACTGCTTTTAGATCTTTGTTTTTCAGTTGTTTCTGTGATGTACTGAAATATAATTACAAGCACTTCATACGTTTCAAAGGCTTTTATCGACAATTACATGACATTTATGCAAAGAGTCAGTATTTGCAGTGTTGGCCCTTCTTTTTCAGGACCTCTGCAATTCGACTGGGCTGCTCTCAATCAACTTCTGGGCCAAATCCTGACTGATAGCAACCCATTCTTTCATAATCACTTCTTGGAGTTTGTTAGAAGTAGTAAGGTTTTGTTTGTTCACCCGCCTCTTGAGGATTGACCACAAGTTCTCAATGGGATTAAGATCTGGGGAGTTTCCAGGCCATGGACCCAAAATTTCAACGTTTTGGTCCCCGAGCCAATTAGCTCCCACTTTTGCCTTATGGCACGGTGCTCCATCGTGCTGGAAAATGCATTGTTCTTCACCAAACTGTTGTTGGATTGTTGGAAGAAGTTGCTGTTTGATGGTGTTTTGGTACCATACTTTATTCATGGCTGTGTTTTTGGGCAAAATTGTGAGTGAGCCCACTCCCTTGGATGAGAAGCAACCGCACACATGAATGGTCTCAGGATGCTTTACTGTTGGCATGACACAGGACTGATGGTAGCGCTCACCTTTTCTTCTCCGGACAAGACTTTTTCCAAATGCCCCAAACAATCGGAAAGAGGCTTCATCCGAGAATATGACTTTGCCCCAGTCCTCAGCAGTCCATTCGCCATACTTTTTGCAGAAGATCAATCTGTCCCTGATGTTTTTTTTGGAGAGAAGTGGCTTCTTTGCTGCCCTTCTTGACACCAGGCCATCTTCCAAAAGTCTTGGCCTCACTGTGCGTGCAGATGCGCTCACACCTGCCTGCTGCCATTCCTGAGCAAGCTCTGCACTGGTGGCACTCCGATCCCGCAGCTGAATCCTCTTTAGGAGACGATCCTGGCGCTTGCTGGACTTTCTTGGACGCCCTGAAGACTTCTTAACCAGAAGTCTTTCCTTCCTCTTTCCTTGAAGTTCTTGATGATCCTATAAATTGTTGATTTAGGTGCAATCTTAGTAGCCACAGTATCCTTGCCTGTGAAGCCATTTTTATGCAACGCAATGATGGCTGCACGAGTTTCTTTGCAGGTCACCATGGTTAACAATGAAAGAACAATGATTTCAAGCATCACCCTCCTTTTAACGTCAAGTCTGCCATTCTAACCCAATCAGCCTGACATAATGATCTCCAGCCTTGTGCTCGTCAACATTCTCACCTGAGTTAACAAGACGATTACTGAAATTATCTCAACAGGTCCTTTAATGACAGCAATGAAATGCAGTGGAAAGTTTTTTTCAGGATTAAGTTAATTTTCATGGCAAAGAAGGACTATGCAATTAATCTGATCACTCTTCATAACATTCTGGAGTATATGCAAATTGCTATTATAAAAACTTAAGTAGCAACTTTTCCAATTTCCAATATTTATGTAATTCTCAATACTTTTAGCCACGACTGTACATTTTAAAATTATGTGCCTTATAATTTGCATTGCTGGATTCAGGGGTTGCTAAGCTGCACAAAAATAGAGACCCCGTGCTACAAGTTTAAACATGTCAATACCAAAACTCTTCCATTTTTCAATGGAATACTATTATATTCATACATTGTCCAGGTTCAGTTACAGTTTACAATGTGGTGGCTAATTCATGCATGGAAATGATTTCTCATGCTCCCAGAAACACTTTTTCACAATCACCATAAGGCACTTATGGTGGCATGCTCTGTGAGGAGGTGCTGCGACACCGCAGTAGCCCACTCTGCCTGTGAGCAGAGACACCATAAATGCAACCTTCGCTCGTTCTAGTGGAAACTGGGAAGGCTGCAGCTCGAATAAAAGTGAGCACTGCAGGATAAAGGCATTGCACCTCTCTGGCTCGCCCGCACACGGCCGTGGAGGAGGTAGTCGAGTTTCGGCCACCAGAGGGGGTAATTGAGCCATTGATACGGCGGCGGGAGTCGACTCCTGAATCGACTCGCGGCCAGATGAAAACCCGGAAGTGGCGCGCGCCTCGAGATGTCCCAACGCATCTCCGAAATGAAAAAGTTTAGGGCTTTCTCATGCTTATAACGCACTCTCGCTTGATCCTCAGCTATATCATGCACCCTCTCCAAGCCCACGGGCTCTTGTGGTAGTGCGACCATTCTGTCATGTGGTGCGGTGCGGAGAGCCGCACCAAGAGATTTAATAGTGTATATAAGAGACCGGACGAGGCTTTGAAAAATAAAAACATGTCCTCTCGGGGCGTTCGCCCTTACCTTCGCCCTCTTATTTATAAGAGAGAGTTTTTATGTTTTGTGTACACTTTTATACTTAACCTGAGAGCGCACGCTAAACTGATGTGTGTCGCTCTCTCACTTTCTCTCGCTCTCTCTCTCGCCAGCGGCTTATGGAGACAGGCAGGGTCTTTGCCTCTGTCTCTCGACTTTCTGCGCGCTTGTCTTTCCTTCTTACTTTTTTTCTTTGGCCCTGATACCTTACCGGTGCTACCTAAATGTGTGCGCGGCGGTATCAGGACCCTTAAATAACCACGCCGCCAGGTGTGTCGTATCCAGGCTGATTGCCTTACGGCGACGTTGCCTGGCAACCGCGTGTCTATGTGCACGTTCTGAACAGTGCAGGGTAATTATGCGCGGCTCTCGCGAGACCCGCGTTGTTACAAACCCTAGCTGTAATAATCTGAACGTAATATGTACGAATACATGCATTAAATGTAACCATTTTGAAATGCACCTTTTTTGCTAGGCAGCGTATAGATTAGTATATACATATCGGTTGTGTATTTTATTCAACACTGTGCACAGTACTTGTACGATAGCCAGCAAAATCCCTTCACAAATTTGTCATTTTTACTATACACAGTTCCGAAAACTACATATATATTTACACATATATTAACCAATAATTTTAGACATTTCCGGGCAAAATGACCGCATGCATAATGGCTTCCTAAGCTGGCTATTTACATGATATTAGATGAAGCAAATGTAAAAAAAAAAATCTTTAAAAAAATCTTGCCTATAATCTATCTTAAAGTTAGAGATGCCAAAATGTACAACTGGCCAAAAAAAAAAAAAAACTAACAAAAGAAAAAAAAATTAGGCCAAATCCCATTTTATTTTTTGTGATACATCCTGACATCCAGTGGCATTTTCCATGCAGGCTCACATACTGTATAACTGTGCGTATTAAAATCAAATAACAAACATAAAAATGTAATAAAAATATAAAATCAGTCTAACATTGTTAAACATAGTTAAAATATGGTGGCTAATTCATGTGTGGAAATAATTTCTCATGCTTCCAGAACCACTCTTTCACAATCTGAGTCCTGGAACAAGTTACTTTTATCTTGTGATTTTAAACTGGTAGATGCTAAACTGAATTCCCTCTCCTGTGTTACTGTCTCCTATTAACTGACAATAAAAATGTACATAAAAGTACTTTGTCCTACTAATTGCGTATGTGTAGACGTGTGGGATATTACCTGAGTTGCTCTATGTTGCAGTCCTGTTTGTACCGTTTGGGGTAGAAGCGGTCCAGAACTTGCAGCAGAATCTGTTGGATCTTAGGCTGAGGAGAGCCACCAGGAGACGCTGGTGCTCTGTCCAAGTCTCCATGTTCCACCTGCATCACGTACATGTCATTACAATATACATTTCTCATGTCTAAGAAATTAACATACATCCCAGAACTTTCTATTTCAACAGACCTGGGCCATGAGGGCAGCAACTTCTAGTGCCAGCTCTTTACTGACTGGAAAGTGGCCTTGGTGCACTTCTTCATTCACCTGATAGGCCAGCAGGAGGCGCTCTCTCTCTGTCTCTCCTTTTGCCTGTGCTCGGAAACATAGCCTAGAAAACACAGGATATGTTGCCAATCATATGCAATAAAAGAATGCAGAGTTTTGTATTTTTTTTAATGGAAAGAAGGAACAAGTATCAGCGATGCACCTGCTTTTGTATGTTAAGCGCACAATGCGTGTCCCCTCACACTTTCCTGGTTGTAGTTCTTTTAGGGCCTGTTCCCACTTGGAGATCACATCACAAATCTACCACAAGAAAATCAGGTTTATTGGGGAATATAATCTCTTGTCCACTGTATTTACAGTCTTAACCATAATCACAATCTGCCAGGAACAGAATATCAGGTTATATACAGTGGAATTATGCTAAATACGTTATTTCTCCAGGCATAGAGATTTAGTTTGGTGTTCAGCCCCTGACTTGTAATGCAAGTGAATTACCCAAGTTATAATAAATGTATATTATTTTAGCATCTAATTATTTTGTGGTAATTAGCCGTTTTTGATAGAGACATAAAAATCTTAATACACCTACTTTTATACCATTATTTATTTGAAAGTACCCATTATATCTCTTAACTGCATCAAATTTATATGCAGTGTAACCTCGGAGTGCGAGTAACACGGTTTGCAAGTGTTCCGCAAGACGAGCAAAGATTTTTAATAAATTTTGACTTGAAAACAGAACAAGTCTTGGTTTACCAGTACCGAGTATCATGCATCATGCATGCGCTTCTTGTTTTGAGGGTCACGTGGTCACAACTGAGCCAATGTTTTTTCTCTCTCTCGCGCTGCGGAATTGTGGGTAATCATCTTCCCTGCTCAGTCTTAGTGCGCGTCTCTCATTGGTATAATCAACATTCGTGCACGAGTGTACTGTTTACTATAACACTGTGACCACGTATGTGTGCGTAAAACATCTTTTATTTTGTGTTTGTATGTGTGTGTGTACAGTACGCGTCTACTGTTTATTATAACACACGTGTGCGCGGTAAAGCAAAAGCAAGTCTCATTAAAGAGGTTAAAGATCCATTTTCTCTCTCTCTCACTGTCTCAGCTGGCACTGCATTTGTGTGTGCAGCGCGTCATTGGACACCATGCCCCTTCACACACACATTCTCTCTGCTGTACACAGAAACACTGCAATTCTTTTCAAAGGTAAAGTGCAGGTTAATTTGTTTTCTTTTTACTTTACAGCAGTGATTTCGTTACTGTGCGATCATTCAAGTGTCATTAGAGAGATTTCTTGTTTATTTTCCCGATAAAACAGTGTTTCCTTGTGTGTACACGCGTGTGTGTAAAACTCAAATAAGAGAGGAGGCAGTGTTATTGTATAAGACGAGAAGAGGGAGAGGGGAGGGGCTAATTCCTCCTCTCCTTTTACTTTAGCTTCACACACATACAGCTCTTGCACACACAAACGGAACCTGTTGGGATTTCTTTTAGTTTTTTTTTTTAAAGGTAAAGTGCAGGTTAATTTGTTTTATTTTTACTTTATATTAAAATATTATTTATATTAATTATTTTTATGTATTAATTTTTCGGGCTATGGAACAAATAATTTGAGTTTCCATTATTTGTTATGGCAAAAATCTGATTTGGTTTACGAGTGTTTTGGAATGAGAGCCCACTTCAGGAACATTCATAATCCAAGGTTCCACTGTACATCTTTTTTTTTTTTTTTTTTACATATACACATTCAGTTTTTTAGCAGTGTAACCCAAGAACTTAAACATTTAACCTAGATAAATTTATTTATAAAGAAAGAAAAAAAGAAATAAAGAAATTTAAAGAAATGCATAAATGAAAAGAATTTGGGTAAATATACTTTTTCATTTCCAAATTTCCGTAAATTTACTATCCTGAATCTGTATGGAGAAGGTGATTCTTTCCACTGAAATCATAGTTGATATTTTAAAAAATCCCTCTATAGATAGGGTGTTTGGCTTAAACCTTTGGCTTTTCTTCATGATAGCCTTCCTAGCAGCTACATTCAGTATTCCAAAAAATTATAATTTAGATTTTGAATTTATAAATGTTGACTGTTCATACGAAAATGAGTTCATCCTATTTTTTCCAAATACAGTCACTAATTCTGTGTACGCAGTAGGTATTAAAATTTGGACAAGGACTAGTGATAGTGATGGTGAATTCCTGCAGCAGCTGGAAGAGCCTTGGCAATAACTTCCACCCAGTTACCTACATAATCTCTTTTAAAAATGTACTAGGATTTCTTTATTTTAGAAAAGAATTATTTTAAAAATAAATGCAAATTCAAAATATTCAGAAAGACTACATGTAAAACACAGCGTACTCTGAAGTGCATTACCTTGGTAGCAGGCTGGAGGCAATGCTCAAGATCTTTTCCTGAGGGGTCATCTGTGAAGAGAGCGAATCCAGAAAGCTGTGGCTTCCTCATACCTGCCCTCTGGTTCAGTGTGTTCACAAACTCCTCTACCGTAGTGGATCCATCAAATCCCACCACCTACAGCATCCATGATATTTAATATTTTTTAAACAGACACCTTGCAAGAGACATCTTTACATGTTTTATGTTTAATGGTAATGAGATTAAATGTAAATATGTACACTGATTAGTCATAACATTAACCTCACAATAACATTAACATGTTAACATTAATTATCAACTATACACCAGTAAACCGATGACAGGATCATGGGCACCCAAGGCTCACCCATGCATGCGGGCTAAACCCATCCTGTACCAGGATACCAAAACCAAAGTTTGTTTAGTCTGACTCACATAAATGCCAAAAGTCAATGCTGGCCACGACATAAAGGCATCAGAACATCCACTGCACCACAGCCCACCACACATGGGGCCCAGTAGGCAAAAAGAGCCCAAGGCTGTGGACCTGGAACCTCCCCAACCTCCCCAAATCCCAATCCATGCACCGAATAAACCAGTCCAATCCACGGAGGCCAAACCCAGTAACCCACATCACCCAAAGGATTTCTTCTAATGCCAGACACCATGTTTTAATAGCCTTCAATCTCCTGGTAAGACTGTGGACTAGATTTTGGAGCATGGCTGTGGGGAATTGCTCACAGAGCCATACAAGCATTCGTTTAGTGAGGATGTCTGACACATCCTCAGTGTTCCAATTAATCCCAAAGTTTATGTTTGATGTGACTGAGGTCCTGGCGCTGTGCAGATCAGTTCTTTCCCATCTACCCTGGGAAATCACTGCGCACAGACACATTGTCATGCTGAAACAGGTTAAACATACAAAGATAAAAACAAGGGGTGCAACAATTTTTAAGGCAATATTTTAGGGAAAAATTAGATGTCATCAGGTGTCTATATAGTGTGTATGTGTACCTGGTAAGTGTTGTTCATAAAGTGGACAGGTATGCTGAAGGGTAGCGAGTGGTGGTAAGGGTTTCTCAACAGAATAGACACAATCTCCATGCGAGAAGGCTTGGCTTCCCTTTCTCCATTCTGCAACACTCTCTCTACTGACCGCTGACAGTACACTGCATACTTTCCTACCTCACTCCTTCACACACACACAAGAACAGGAATGTTTTTTGGCACAATATAAAAGAAGAAAATGTAAGAATCAGTGATCAGTCAACTTCTAATTTAGTTACTCACTCTGACTGATTATATAAATAAAGAAATAAAGTACTGACTTTGGATCAGCGTGCCGCTGCAGGTATTGTCTCAGGTACCACAGGAAGTGATGCTGGGGCAGGAAAAGTGCAACGCACACAGACAACAGCTGCCAGCACTGTCAGTAAGAGAGCGGAAAAACATAGTAGTGAGATCAAGAAGTTAGACTCTATGACTAACTTTACTGTCAGCCTTGTATACTGCCTTGTTTACTGTCAGCCTTGTGACCAACCTGAGTGAGAGAGTAGTTATTAGGCATGCGGCGGTTGGTCTGTTTGATCAGCTGACAGTACATCTCATTCTGCAGCTCTGGGTGTGTCAGACACACCTGCAATGCACTCTGGGCCAGAGAAGTGTGATAGTCTATGGATGGCGCTTCCACTAGCACGTTGATGAACAGCTGACACGACTAGAAAAAGGGAAATGATACCTTTATTTAAAAAAGCCACACACATCAGAGCCTGAATAATGGTCTAGGCGACCAGAGACCAGTTGACTGCCTGGTTGACCATATTTTCAGATATGTGTGCTATTCAGTGCTACAAAAAGCAAAAAGAAAATTCCGTCTGAAATAAAAAAACAGCTCTAATATTACTTTACGTTACATTATTAAACAGTGTAAGGCCAGTTTACCAGAGGTGAAAATACTGTCAGTGTTTCAATGATTTATCTCAAACCTTTGGAAATATGTTAATGTAACTGCAATCACTCACATAAAGTACTTGCACCACCATGTTATTTGTGCATGTTAAAGATGGCATTTGATTTCCATTCATGACTATTGAATTGCTTGGTAGTTAATGGAGACCTTTTGCACAGTAATTAGTATTGAGTACTATTGAGATATTTCCTGTATATTTCCCAGTTTAAATTCATGTTCTTAGGACTTTTCAGCTTTAATGCCCAGATTAAATCACCCATAATTAAAAATAATTAAATGTAATGTTACATTACTTGAAGTCATTAAAATAGATACATTACATATTAATTTTTAACAGCAGAACTTTTCCACATTTCCACAATAACCCTCACAACACTATCAATCGCACTGCCTATATAAAGGGCATCTCTCCTCAGGGGCACTTGATATACAAATGAAGACAAGTCAAGAGATCTCCTCTTTTGTTCTTTTTAGTTGCCATTTATGAAATACATACTGTATGTCAGGAGAAATATTAAAATGTTACAGCATTCCTAAATTATAAATCGGAATTAAACACACATGGAGGTCAAGGCTTTGGGGAAGCAGAAGGTTCATGAGGTTGTTTGCCCAGAAAACACTTTCAGAGAACCTGGTCAATATCAGCAAACCATTTTCAAATAGTGATAGTTTCATAATTTAGCAGCACCACTAGATGGCAAGCTAAACACACAAAGACAGAGCCATGAGGTCATGATGAGACTCAGTTCCCATTAATGATTTGTTTTTTCTTCCAGAATAATTACATTAAATTACTTAATGTCAGGATATACCCGTCAACTAACCCGTCCATTATTTGGAGAGAGGCAGTCTGCTTCAGGATCAAATTTCCAGCTAAAATGGCTTGACTTGTTTTATACAGGCAACAAGGGCGCAATCATAATGGGTATACAGGCACATATACAAACCATGTCAACTGTGTATGAAAAGGTGCCATGTTTCGGGAAGAAAAAAAAAAAAAAAAAAAACACTCTTCCAGACAAAATCATGGCTTCGCTTTGAACCCAAGCTGAAAGATTTTTCCCTGCTCTACTACACAGGGCTCTACACAGTATGTTGGAGGAATGGCAGAAGCTTGCCTCAATCAGAGCCTAATCCAGACCATTATCTTCATACAGTGCCCTAATGAGTGGCGGCCTGGCTGCTCTCGCTTTGATCTGACTGTGGGAGAGACAGAGGGTCTGTAGACACTATGAGAACAACCTGAGCTCTGCCATCGGCCCCGTATAAGAAGGTCAATAAAGGAGTGAAAAAAGATAGGGAGAGATAAAAAATGGGGGAAAAAAGGTCGGTTTGAACTAAATTAGAGAGTAAAGGAAGGGAGAACAAAAAGGCTCAAGAACATAAGAGGCAGAAAGAGAAGGAGCAGAAAAAGAACAGAAAGGAGAGGAGGAACAGACCAGTGTGTGTGTGTGTGTGTGTGTGTGTGTGTGTGTGTGTGTGTGTGTGTGTCTAAGAGATAGGAATAAAAAAGTGCAAACCTTAAAGAGTTTGAGAGCCTCTGTTTGAAGTGCCTCAGAGGGCAACGTGGTCAGAGGGGAACGCAAACCCTCCTTACTGAAACACAGCACCTCGTGTTTCCACAGAGAAGAGTCTGAGCACAGACACACACAAGCAAAGCATTAGCAAATTCAATTACAAATTTAAATGCCATTATAGAAGACTTCAAATCTCCACTAACTGCCGCTGTCTTGTGTCTGAAGGAAACTTCTGCAAAGGTCAAATGTTTTGATTTAAAACTGCATTACACTTCTAATCCATCCATTTAGACACATTGTACACAAGACGGAAGTTTGTGGCTGCTTCCGTATTATGAAAGAGCAATTTAAAAACAATATCTCACCTGGATCTCCATCCACATCCAGCAGTTTTCCAATCAGCTGCGCGTACTCTGTGGCCCCTTTCAGGCTAGTACAGTTTCCTGCTGCCACAGTCAGGTGGTACAGCCAGGTATCCTAGGAGAGAACAAAAATTTGCCTTTTAAAGAAAGAAATCACATGCATTATTATTCTATTGTATAGTATGGTGTATTTCTGTATGATCAGTTTCAGGAGAAACTTGCTTTAATTTTTGAAGTGTCGTTAACTAAAAAAAAAAAAGGGTTAGGGTTAGCCTTACCTTTTCTTGCTTGGTGCCAATGAGCAGGTACGTGGGACTTTGCTCTTTGGGATGGACCACTAATGTGCAATGAGAAGAGAGGAAACCTCGTCCTCCCGCTTCATAGTCCTCATCAGAGTCACATGACCTGTCCACCTCCTCGACCTGTGCCTCTCGTACATGGAGCTGACCTAAAGGGAACTGTCACACCGACACACACATCAACACACAAAGTATAGGCAAACATAGAAGGAAACAGATATAATTCATAGTAATGTATGGTCACCTTGTCATCCTGGTTACGGTAGTAGTAGAAAATCTTTCCTATTAGGGTGCACCACACAAGCTTTGAATGACCATGCTTGACCTAAACATGACAGAAAGAAGATAAAAAGAAGAAGATAAAAGAAGCAGGACAAAAAAGGTCCATAAACGTCAAGGAATAAAGTTGTTATTTCACAAAAAGTTGTGTTGACAAAAAAATTCTGCAGTAACAGTTACACCAAAATGCTCAAAGCACTCACACAGGAAGAACCGATATATTATATCCTGAGCTGTCACTCAAATGTTCGAGATACCTCATTCACGTTCCACTATTAATTAAAAATAATAATAATTCACGTAAATAAATAAATAAATGAATGAATGAATGAATAAATGAATGAATCAAAGGGGGAACTGTGAGACCACCCAAATGTTCCCAGATAATCAAAACTGTCAGATATCCCTATTCTTGTGGGGACATTTGGCCCACATCAAGCTCTAGAGGCTGGGAATAATTCCAGGCATGCTGACCTCAGTTCTGTCTCAACATGTGCTCGTCACCTAGCAATTGAGCCCAGAGCCTCTCAACCTTTCCTTGTCTGCACACACACACAAAGACATACATACACGCCTAATCATAGCCACTGGCATACTGACAAATCCTTTTCAAAAACCTATACATTAGGATGTAGTCTTACTGTGAATGCTTTCGAACAGCTGTTTCAGGTGACCAAAAAAAAAAAGGCTTTGAGGTGTTTGATGGTGCATATCGACAGAGCCCTGTTATTGAGTTCTGGCACAGCAGACCTTTCCGGAAACTTCATCTATGCAATCACAGGGTGTAATAAGAGCACTTCCTTCATGTCTCACCTTGGTCAGCCAGCCACGCACTGTAGGCTTGGCTTGTGTCTCTGTGGAGATTGGTCCGCTAGCCTGGACTTTAAGAATGTTCTGAAGAACTCGGATCCATTCCTCCAGGATGTTGGGAGAGTCTGCGGTTAGGTAGAACGTCTTCTTCTCTGTGATTAACTATTGCACACAAAACTTCAACTGACTTTGATTTCTTTGACCAAAATGAAACAAAGAAAATATAAACATACTGTAACTGAGGCATATATTAGAAAGTGGATTATTCCAAAGATAGGACAGTAAAATCTTTAAAGAGAAGTGACTGAGGAGAATTACACAACACTAGAACCACTGCGACTTCGGTTATCCAATAATGTTAACCCAGAAAGTCTAAACATTCATTTCTGTAACAGAGCGCTGTTCAAAAAGAGATTAAGACATCAAGCAGTCAGACTACCTACAGCAGACTGTGATGGGAAGCTCACTGTTGACAGATTTGCTTAAAGGGATGTAGAGGCATAATGCTGTGTGTGTGCGTGTGTGTGTGTGTGTGTGTGTGTGTGTGTGTGTGCGTGTGTGTGTGTGTGTGTGTGTGCGAGTGTGCGCTTGTGTGTGGGCGAGACCTGGAAAGTCTGTGCTCCCTCTCCACGAGCTATCCGACATGACGAGTTGAGTTCAATTTGACCTTGCGGCTTCCGGATCACGTCACTCTGAAATTCCAGCACAATCAAAATAAACATCATCTCTTCTGCAGTATACTTATGCAACTTGTTCAACATAATAATGCTACAAATGATATATGGATAAATACACTGACTATATATTATAATACAAGGTGTCCCAAAAGTCTACATGCATAGGGGATTTTTTAAGCAAAACGTCTTTCAAAAATATTATATAGTTTTTTCAAATGGGTTTTAAGAATGCCTACTAATGGTTGGATCAGGAAACATTTGCAACATGTGCACATATGACACTTAATTCAGAAACTTTTGCCCAAAGCATCTCATGAGGACCAAGAGAGAAGTCGATATCCATGGTTATGTATTAGGACTTAATAATAAAACAATCTTGACTTATCATTTCAATAAAATTTATGTTAATACCAATGATATGCCTTGATCATTTTGATTCAAACAACCTATCATACAGCAGGCGTTAACAAAAGACAACAGCTAGTCACTATGCAGTTTTTGGTTGGCGCATCAAAGTATACACTGATTTCCTACCCCAAAGCATTATTTGAGCTGAGAGTGAAGAAAACGCTGGACAGCTTGGAAACAAGGCAAAAACCGAACTGGCAAGAGGCCTGAAAGTGACAGTGAAAGTACAAAATCGCACAAGACGGAGTATCAGCGCAGCTGTGATGAGGCACGAGGGTGCAGCTCTTAAATGGAAATCTGGGGCACTATGTCGGACGTAGAATCTCTTGTTCAGGGGTTAAAGAGGTATTAGGGATTCAGCCTTGTATTACAAGCTATTGTTATATTAGTAGCTCTCATTAGCTCATTTTATGACCTGTTTTGAATATGGGTTTTGGCAGGCAGCTGCTCTCTCCTCTTTCCAGCACTGCTAACCGTACTGACCTACACCCATGCTGCGACGGACAGTGAGTAAAATTAATGATCGTTAATTGTTCTAGCGATTGTTCTGTGACGCGGAGTGCTACTAACTGTGTATAAACTGGAACTGGAACTAACTGTGTATAAAACAGAATAAAATGTAACCATTAATATATATATATATATATATACACATACAGTACAGACCAAAAGTTTGGTCACACCTTCTCATTCAAAGAGTTTTCTTTATTGTCTTCTTTATCGTGTTCTTTAGCCCAAACAAGTCTCTTCTGCTTGTTGCCTGTCCTTAGCAGTGGTTTCCTAGCAGATATTCTACCATGAAGGTCTGATTCACACAGTCTCCTCTTAACAGTTGTTCTAGAGATGTGTCTGCTGCTAGAACTCTGTGTGGCATTGACCTGCTCTCTTTTCTGAGGCTGGTGACTCGGATGAACTTATCCTCCGCAGCAGAGGTGACTCTTGGTTTTCCTTTCCTGGGGCGGTCCACATGTGAGCCAGTTTCTTTGTAGCGCTTGATGGTTTTTGTGACTGCACTTGGGGACACTTTTAAAGTTTTCCCAATTTTTCAGACGGACTGACCTTCATGTCCTTAAGTAATGATGGCTACTTGTTTTTCTTTACTTAGCTGCTTTTTTCTTGCCATAATACAAATACAACCTCTTTGAATGAGAAGGTGTGTCCAAACTTTTGGTCTGTACTGTATATATTTAAAAATAAAATAAAAACTGAGCTCAAAATACCACTTATTGCATGTGTTATTTTTTTATACACTATATTAACCTTAGCTCCATTTCATGAGGGGTGTGGATACATCTGAAGGGCACTACAACCATTTACAATTTGTTTTTTGCTACAGTTCGACATTGCTTCTCAGACAGCACATCTTATTGCAGAAGCAGCGCTGTAGCTCCTGCCAATTCCCACTCATTTTATACATCAATGCTGGCTGATTGCTGCAGAAATGGGCATCACTGGGCATTTAGAAGTTTCTGCTTTCAAAAATCGACGTTTATGAACTAAATCAATCCCATTTCCTCCACGGTGCTTATCTAGCACTCCTAAAGCTTTAGAAGCCCTTTTAAAATGATTCAATAACAGCCTTTGCTATTTTGGTCTCTCCCAGCATGTCATCATCGCCTCTTTCATATATGAAGCTAACACATTTTCAGAAGCTGGCACACTGTTAATTAGCCCCATCCATGTACTCACTGGTGATTTATAATACAGGATCTCTCCATTCCTAAGAATGAACCAGCGCCTTTTCCATGCCTTTACCTGGCTTCCCATTTTCAGCAGGTAGCCAGATTTCTCCAGAGTCTCCTACAGAAACACATTAATCAATGTCATCTGGCTTAAGTATGTAAACTCTTCATACAGAAAGAAACAAATGTGTGCCTACTTCTCTGGATTGAATAACTATGGTAAAGAATCTAAAAAAAAAAAAAAAAAACCTAGGAACTCAAGGTCATAAAGCCCAGAACAAGATTTAAAAAGTACTGTAGAAGGCTGAGACTACGGAAGATTACTGGTGATATACATACGGGTCCAACGCTCTCACAGGAGTAGGATGAAGTACGCTGTACTTTCTGCTCTGGCTCAGAATAGTCACTGTCTAGTGAGTAGGCATCTGGGGGGATTGCATAATCACTCTCCGAGCTGATAGAGGACATGGACACACCTAGAAAGCAAGAAACAGCCATGAACTAGAGATAATTTACAGCAGGAATGATCTTACAATTAATTTGTGTAACCAATGACTAGCTTGCTGGCAGCCATGCTGGTGCATTATAGGAAACATCAATTTAATTTCTCTTCCACTTTAAATGTTTTTTTTTCCTTTTGGCAGTTGCTCAAATACAGAGTGATTTATAAGCAGGTGAGTCCTGAATCCTGTTAGGATTTCGGCTTAGAGATTATTTCTGCTGTATAAAAATGCTAGAAATTTCTAATAAAATTTTAATGGACACTTTCCTAGACATTGTCTGAAGCGCTAGGTCTCAAGGAATAGAGATACTGGTTTATTCAAGCCAAATCAAGCTGATCCATGAGGAGCCCTGACCAAATAATTCTACCACTAAGGAGGCACAATGTTTAAGCTTCCTTTTCTGTAGCGTGGAAGGTGCATTAAATGGGCAGAAAGAGATTATAAAGAAATAGCTTAGGAGTCACATTTCTTCACCTCTCTTTACAGCACGAGGGCTGCCTGGGGTGCTGCTCTTCTTCTCTGTCCCGACCGTTGAGGTGCGCAGGCTGGCCAGTGAGCTGCTGTCGTCCTCAGAACCTGAGTCTTCATCAGGGAAAGGAGCGCTGCTGATCTGCGTGGCTTTCTGCAAATGCAGACAGGGCAGTTAGCAAAGCGGTGAAAAATTTAAGCTTAATAATTGTTCCTAATAAACAAATTTAGCCTTTTCAATAATAAAGTAGATTAACAGTAACCTCAGTAGCAAAAACAGAAGAAAAAAAAAAAATACGCCGCTGTCTTCTCACCCCTTTTAGTGTGGAGTAGACTGGTATGCTGATATTCTTGTAGATGAGATGTGTGAAGGGACCAGCTGCAGGGTACTGAGGGAAGTTGGACACTGCAGAATAATAATCACATGTGGAAACATGGCGCTGAAGACATTTCTGAGTATAACAGTGTCCAAGCATAAGTTTTGAAAGGTCAGCTCTAGTCAATCAGGAAGGAAACTATGGTGAAGGTCGACAATTACGACTAACGCAAAGGTTAGGGGTTAATTAAGACGGTAGTTTACTACTGTGTGAAATTTCAGTGTTAAAATTTGATTGCATGACCCAAAACCATTTGACTGAAAAAAAAAAAAAAATCCCAAATGGTAAATTAATTCCACAGTCAATCTGCTCTGGTCCTGAAGACCCGCCAGCTAGTTATGATTATTTATAAACCTAATTTAATATTTAAGTCTAATATTAAAATATTCTACAGTACATGTATTGGATTAAGTTTCAAAACTCGTGAGTAAACAGGAACAGTACATCTCTTAGAGCAACTTTGGGAATCTTAAAGCTGTAAAGGAAAAAGAAGAAGGGGAGGCACTGTGCAAATTACATGCTGCATTTGTCCTTTCATCAGGGTTAATGAAAAAGAAGCTGTTTCTGTTCCTGGTTTCTGTTCTGACAAACCTTGAAAAGCATTTAATAGCTTCAGTGAATAGTAGTCTCAGCTGTCCAGGTGTGTGTCTTCCCCCAGATGAGAGGAAGTAACATCAAACAAAACCTGGTCCCTCACTGACAGGTCAAGTGGAACAACACTACAGAAACATTCTTAAACCATACACATCTGTTGATGGTGAACCTTAAGAGTGAAGTGTGGTGACTGGCTGGTGATGGAGTGATGGTTGTTTGCAATATTTGTGTGGTGCTAAGACAGAGGTTACGGTCGGCTGGTTCACTTACCTCTTCCCAAATTTCTGGCTCCAGGGCTGGCTTCTGAAACTCTCATACCAGACTTTGCAACTGCATAAATACGACTCTCCTGCAGAACACAAGCATGCATAATAAGGCATTAGTTTCAACCAAGTACTAAATGTCACACTAAAAGTTGTGTATAAGTCTGCTTTAGACACACATCCCTATATCTATCATACCCAGGATGGAAAGCGATGCAAAGGCGGAGTAGGAGGCTTCAGAGCTTCTGAATCTAACATCTCCAGCTCCTCTGCCAACCCCACGAATGAGACACCGTCATGAGGTGCTATTTCTTCTATGGTCCCTTCTACCACCCCATCCATGCTTTCTAGAGGCCCCTCATCAATGTCTGTCTCCTCCACACCGAGTGTCGAGGCAGATCCCAAAGGAAGACTGCAATGGTACGGGGATGTAGAGGATCCGATGTCTATAGTGACGTTAACGTGATGGAAGCGTTCCAGGCCGGGCTGTGGTTGACTGTGGTGTTTTTTGAGAAGCTGAATGCTGTCACGAGGCGTCAGTGGGGTTCGGACCTTGGGTAGGGTCATGCTTGTGCCAGAAGGCAGAGTTAGGGGAGCAGGATTTACTTGAGATACAGAAGCCCCTATTGGAGGAGGACTTTTTGGAGTTGGGGTGGGTGTGTCAAAGCTACGAGGGCCAGAAGTTTCATAGGCTGAGGAGGAAGAGGAAGATGAAGATGATGTAGAATGAAGGCGCTGTAAGCGGAACTTGCTGTTGAGCTCATCGGAGGAGTGGTCTCTGTCTGAAGCTCCTCCTCCCCCTCGCTCCCGTGCAATAACAGCAGAAGGATCCAAGCCTTCTCTTCTGTCCATTATCTTTGTTGCAGTTGCAAGGACTCCTTTATCTGTGCTGAATTTGTGTGGTGTTAGGTGTTCAGGTGCATTCTGAGAGTCTGAAGTCTCCGGTGCCTTCCTCTTTCCATCTGTAAAATGACAAAAAGAATTCACTTAAACTCTCTAGACTAGGTTGCCTGTTATAAGGAACCACAATTTGATCAACCGGTTTCTCAACAAGTCAATCATAATTGAAAATAATTTGAGAAAAGGTCAGAACGAAAGTTAAAACCAGCATCACTCTTTTACATGTGTGTTATATAAAATAAGGTAAACTGTGTTTGGGATGTAAAAGCGTGCCTCTGATAGTACTGGACACAGGCCTGCAGACTCCTGTCAGCCTCAAGCTCTCATCCTGTGTAAAGGATGGACCAAAGTAGCTGGGACTGTGCAGGGGGATAGAGGACAGCAGCTGGGCATCCACCACTAGAGACTTTGGAGAACATGGAGATATGGGTCTCTCCAGTACAGCTGTGGTAAAGAAGTGGGAAGTTCAGATGTCAGTGAAAATAAACAACTGAAAAAATAAGAAAATAACGAGTAAAAAAAAGTGGGTTTACTTTGAAGTTTGTCCTGCAGCAAAAGTATCTGCTCTGACTGCTTCAGGTTATTCATCTTCAACTGCTGGTTCTCTATCTCCATCTGAAAGAGAAGGGTATTATAGGAAACTAGATGTTTAATAGAAAGTGGAAGCACAGTAACTATGGATCATAAATAGCATCTCATTCGTTGCATAGAATTAAATATAATAGTTAGCTTTCTAAAAGGGTTTCACTTTATGAAATAATGGATAACAAAAGAGACAAACTAAAGAACTTTAATTTGAGGTGGGCCAAACTGAAGGTTCCTAGCACATAGCTCACCTCCCGTAACTTAAACGTAACCCAGTCTTTGATTTTGGCTGCTTTCTCTTCTATAATCCTGGCTTCTTGGGCTCGGACCAAATTCTGGAGATAAAGAACAACAGTTATGGGCATGTGAAAAGGTCAGATCATCTCAGTCTGAGAGTTTTATGGACATACATGGCGATGTGTCTCCCTCAGATCAGTATCACTTACATACCTGTTTTTCCAGCTGTGCTTCAAGTTTCTTTACTACCATCTCTTTTTCCTGTATCTGACCAGTCAGTTCTTGATATCGCCTATACAAGGAGCTTTCTGATTCACTGGGATGCATATTGACCGATTTAAGCTTTTCTTCCATTATCTGCACCTTCAAGTCAAAGAGACCAAAATATTTAATCAGTGATTCTGAATCAAGTAATTTAAGAAAAAAAGCAACAAGAGGCAGTAATCAGCGCTAGGTGAAATAAACAAAAGGTCATACTTGTTTTTCTGCATTCTCAGCCCGCTGGTCGGCCTCAGTCACTCTGTGCTCCAGTTCTTGCATCTACGGCAAGACATACAGAGAATAGTGGATGTTTTAAAAATTAATTATGCATTAATAATTGAATAGAAACTTCTAAATGATTCACTATACTGTACACAGCATATATGCCCTTTAAAGTTGACACCAGAAATCTGAATCTTCATAAACCACCATCTTCATGAATAAAGGCATGAAACTTTTGACATTTACAGAAGATCTCAATCACAGTATGATGATGAAACTCTTCGTTTCAGTGCAAACGTTTTAAAGAAGGCTGTACATCCGTAAATGATGATCTGGCTACAGTGATCATTCAAGGAAATAAACAGCCTGGTTTAATCACCAAGGGCATTCTGTTTTTACAGAAAAATGCCATGAAAGGAGTTCCTGGGAGGCCAGCATTTCAGACAGACCTGAAGCAGGCAGTCCAGTCATTGCTCTGGCGTACTGAGAAAACTTTCTCCATTGATGGTATCCAAGCACTAGTGAAACGCTGAGATAAGTGCATTAGTGTCGCAGTGGATTATATAGAGAAATAAAGGGAGTTTTTACTCTCATGATTGTGTTCTGTTATTCTGCACATTCAAAGGTCTCGGTTTGACGTTAGTATTAAATCCAATAAGATTTACCTGTCTGAATATGAAATTATGCAACATGCTTAATAGTAAGAGGATGTTCCCATTCCTGTTCCTGTCTGCCTGACACCAGATGCTACATTTAGCCTGTGGTTTATCAGTGTAAAACTGGGTATGTGCCTACCACAGTCTGCTCCAGTTCTATGCCAGACCACCATGACCAGCTGACAGGAGAGAGGAGGTTAGGGCATGTCTGACTGCACCTTGTCTTTGTAAATCTACCTCCCACCCACTACTCATAACAGTTGTGCGCATACTTGAACGCATATAGAGCACAGATGTTCAACTGATGATGGTTTAAGAAGCAAGTCTCCCCACAGAGAAATTGGCATTTGCTAGTTTTAGTCTTCAGGAAGGATAAGCAGGGCAGAGTTTAAAAGGGAATGAGGAGCTGCCTCAAAACATCAAACTGCTAGACACTCGTAGATAAAAGCTTCTGAGGATAAGAAGAAAATAAAATCACATCTTTAGCATAAAGGGAGAGGAGAAAGTGACTACAAAAGAGAGAAAAGGAACACTAACGAATGTGATGTGCTGAGATCAGCTATTTCATACATCCAAAGAGGAATGTGCAGTCCGTGGAATGTTAAAGTAAATGCATGGAACCAATGTGTCTTTACGAACAGCATATGGCAGGGGCTCAGAAAGAAAAAGAAAAAAGACTGTCACATTCCCTTATTTCTTGCTTTACATCTCAACAAGGATCAGCACACACTACAGGTACTAACAAACCTATGCATATGGATCCCATTAAGTGAATTTTGCATGATCCGTCTGCACGTCTGACAGGCTACAACATACTCAACAATGCTCTTAAAGCCAGTCACAACTAAGACTAAAGATAAATCTATATTCATTGCTTTCTTTGTGATCCAGCAAACATAAAATAGATTTAAAAAAAAAGAAAAAGTGAAGGGACCAGACTGCCAGTCAGAGAGGTGAGAGGGCACAGGGACAAGCATAAGCATGTTAGACATTTACCAGCTGTCTCACTGCAAATGCAGTTGCTCTTTAGAAGGTCAGGTGTCTCCTTTTGGTCTGTTTTAAGCTTTGGTGCCGCAAACTCCAGCCATGCTGTTAAACACAAATAAATCACTGCACTGCTTAGGGGAATAAATGAACTCCATGAGAACATGGTGTGGTGCCAGGAGCAGTGCAGGATTTCACTGTCCACTACTGTCCTCTACCGAAGCACAGGCTTTGCCAAAGTGAAACAGCAGCCAAGCGCCACAATCATTAACCACTTCACATACCGACTGGGTTTCAATGAACTCGATTCTTAAGAGAAGAAAAATAATCAACAGAAGGCCACAAACCAGTAGAGACATACAGCCAATGTGTATATGTATGTGATTATGTTTGTGTGTGTGTGAGACAGAGAGAGAGAGAGAGAGAGAGAGAGAGAGAGAGAGAGAGAGAGAAAGAAAACAGAAAAAGAGACTTGTGTCAAATGGTAAAGAATATTGTTATTTTAAGCTAATCCTCCTGTCTCATACCTGGTTATGAAGCAGAACTCCACAGAGATTACCCTACCGCCAGCCCTCCCTGGTCACACATTATTCAAAAACATTATTCAAAAACACTGCTCTAATACTGCCTTTGTGCGTATTTACACTGACTTGTGTATTACTGTGGCTAAATAAGGTCAAGCCTCGTACTAGATGAAGGAAATAGATTTCCTTTTTCACAAATGTCAAATACAAGCTGCCGTTTTCTTCTGAAGTATCAGCACAATGTCCACACAAAGTCAAAGTTTAATATGCTCGTATCATCGTGGAGATATTTCATCTCCAAAAAAGAGCAAAATACAGACATAAACTCACTTTTAACCCAACTTTTTATTCCAACATTTTATATATAGAACAGCCACGGATTTCCCCGTCTTCTCGCTTTAGCACTGAGATGTTTTACTTTGAGCATAAAAGCATGTGTTGCAACTTGAGCAGATAACACAAAAACTTTCTCATTCTACAAAACTCCAAATCACACCCTCGTTTCATGCAACATTGTCTTATTCCCCAGCTCCAAAGTGAGTCAATGTGCGAAACACTCCTAACTCCGGTGAAACAGTGTCAGGAGTAATCTTCAGGCAATAGCTGCAAGCTGTCAACACCCTTCTCACCACTCCCTCTATCCTTTTACAAAACAACCATAAGCAGAGAAAAAAGGGATATTTAATCCTGTCCTCAAGTGGGGAGAGAAAGAAAGAGAGAGTAAAGCAAAGAAAGGGGGGGGTGGAAGGATAAATGTCACGAGGAGAGACACGACCTGATGTAAGACACCGGTCTGTGAACTGTGTTTGGACAGCAAACATCCTGTGTATGTTGAGAGAAAGAGAAGCAAAGAGAAAGAAGAGGCACACACAGTTGAACACTTAAGTACAGGACTGTATTCAATCAACAGTTATGAGTTTAGAAATAAAAATATTTTTTATTTGCAGTTTATAAATCTAATCTAATTGTTACTACTTAATATATATATATACTCATGGCAAAAGAAATGTTGCACTATAAAAAAAAACATGTATATTGTCAAGAAAACACAAAATCTTACTCATAATGTTTCCCTTGTTATAATAACAATGCTCAGAAGAGCATTACTTTATCGAGGATAACCGAACTCGCATCTCCTCGAGGGGCGCTGTAAACAGGCATAAAAGTGGCAATGTACGTTTGTATGGGTATTAAAAATAAGGAAAAACTTTCTGATTGTGCATTTAGTCTTGCCTTGTTTAGACAATGCTAGTGGAAAGAGCGCCATCAAAATGCTTAAACTTGGTGCAAGACAAGCAGACCTCGCCAGATGGTTACTAGAAATCACCCCATATCTAGAAGACTGAGAGTGACAACAATAAGACAGGACATTAATTTGATACCATCATTTGAGAAATTCTACAGAAAATGCTGCCACTACTGCTGCACTTATACTAGAGTTACACACGATAAGTTGTCAGACTATTCAACGACATCTGGCTGCAGCTGGACTTGATATGCGTATAATAAAGCAATGCTGACTCTATGTCATTGTCAGCGTCGTCTGAATTTTACATTTCTGGTGCTGATGGACATAGATTTTTGTAATAATATTTAAAACATTTTTGTCAAAAATACATTTTGTGAAAAATTTATATTTGCAAGTTTCTTTTGGCAATGAGTATGTAGTACAGTGATAGTTCAGGTGCATATTTTAAAGTGGCAACGTGTGCATGTCATTCAGGTAATTACAGTAAGTTTAATATATTCATGCCTAAGGATTTTCTAACTAAGCACTTACTTGCTCCATACAGAGCTCATTTTAATAAAGTCTTCATATTCACATATGAAGATAGGCAGTGTCTCAGATTAGATGTGGTTCTCTTCCAATCTTCTCCAAATTAAACAAAATTGAATGTTATGTGGAAATGTTACTTCTGCAGACGCAAATGCTGAAAATAGCTAAGCTCTAACCATTATAGCTACGCATGCCTGAATACCGTTGTGAGAAATTTCTCTATTCACCATTAACTATACGCATATAAACTCAACTCTGAATATCGTCCTTAATCAGAGAGTTTGGCCCCCTTCCCACATGAGACAAACAAAAGCAAAAACTTTACGTCTGATGTCATCTCTGCATTGTTTCTTTGTGCAAGCACGACAATTATTACACACATGTTCATGGTTTACAGACCAGTCTTGCTTATCTATACTACTCTCAACACCAGATGTGTCCTACGCTGTTCAGAGAAAGGCCCCTTCACATAAAAGCAGACATAAAGCCCTTCTTTTGTTCTAGCATTTAGGCAGATAATACAAAGTCAAGCTGATGCTTGTGTTTGATCAAATGTGCGTCCATTTTTGTTATTGCAATTCAAAAGAAAATACTTTTTCTATTCAGCTGTAACCTTGATGAAACGGTAAAGGATGGAAATGTACAACACTGTGCTCCACTTTCCAATAAAAACATAACATCACACTCCCTCACCCACACACACACACACACACACACACACTCAAAATCAAATGAAGGACACGTTCACATTAGCCAGTTGTGTCTCCTCACTCTTTTTGCAAGGCGCTCTGCCAAGCCTGACAATTAACTGCTTCTTGCAATAGCAAGGTCAGTAGTGCATGAACAAGTATAGAGAGAGAGGGGAAAAAAGAGGAGAAAGAATTGATTTACCCACTGCCCAAGGTAGAGGAAGAGCATAGCAAATACAGCAGAAAGTATCAGTTAAGGTTAGGCATTAAATCAAGCTTCATGAATAACCTACAGACAAACTGGACACCAACATGTAACATATTAAACCCCATTATGTGACGGTCATGTCCTTCATCTGGACTGAAATATTATTAGACATGGACCATGCATTAATAACCTGCATTTAAAATCATAGCAGTGCAGTAATGTAAGATTTTAGCCAAAGAATGAATTGAACAACTTTAAGCGTGATTTTCGTTCTATCACTTCGTACCTTTTCAGCCAGCAGCTGACGAATTTTTCCAGCCTGCAGTCGAAAGCGGAGTAGCTGCATCTCAAGGGCGATGCATCTCTTCTGCCAATCCATGCTGGCACTAGGAACAGCGACTGCTGCAGCTGCTGCACTTCCCTCCATCACCTCTGCCATCAAGACTGCCCTAACCTGCCAGAGAGACAGCGAGAAAGAGACAGAGAGACAAGGAGAGAGAGAGAGAGAGAGAGAGAGAGAGAGAGAGAGAGAGAGAGAGAGAGATGGGAAATGTGAGAAGCCAAGATCACCCAAATAAAAATGGTGGACTGGAAAGACATGGCACCTCAGAAAGGGTCTTTCAAGGTGTAAAGTGAAACTAATTGGGCATCACAGACTGCCACAACTTTCCAGTGCAACGGCCTTGCTCTAGTTTTATACTGGTTTAAATATTCATTACTACGGGTCATTCAACAGAAATCAGGGAAACTGCAGAATTAACAAGGCTCTTACTGACTAACTGGTATCTTTTAAGAAATACATGTATATGCCATTATCCAATGTATTCACCAATGCATTAATCAGGAATAAACCATAAATAATACAATCAAGGTTAAGTCAAGGGTTACAGTAAATATCAGAATGAAGAAAAAATGTGATATCTGATTTTGAACGTATCAAACAGCTGCTTTGAGTTTCTGAGACACTGCTGATCTGTCCTGGAATTTCTACGCACGAGAGTCTCTGGAGTACGCTGAATGGTGCGGAAAACAAAAAACAAAAGACTGCACTAAGGTGCACTGAATCACACAAAATAGGTTTCTGATGTTTGATGTGAGAAATAACTGATGGCAATGTTTGTGATTAAATCCATAGTGACATTTTTAAGTACATCATAAGCACTGACAGTTTATTGCTGATAATTTGAATGTAAATGTAGAGAGGCTGTAACCATGATGAAATTTGCGACTTTTGACTTTATTAATTCCAAGGGAAACTGCATTTCTGCAGCAGCACAGAATAAAAATCACACACAGTTAAAACATACATAAGTACCTTGATGGAAACAATCAATCAATCAGTCAGTCAATTAACAAACAAACAAACAAACAAACAAACAAACAAATAAATAAATAAATAAATACAGGGAAATAATAACATAAAATAAACCAAGTATACAAAAGTACTATTTATACTGTACGCGGAGGTAGTTTGTAGACATTTGTGCAAATATTGGACATACTGTGTGTAAGACTGTCCAGGAGCTGCGAGAACAAACATATAAAGTGGCAATTCACTCCTCATCAACAACAAGGAGGTCAACAATACCCTTGCCCTGCAGGAACTCATTAAAGAGCCTAATGGCTGTAGGTATAAACGACCTCCCATAATGCTCCTTAGACCCGTCTCAGTCTGTTACTAAATGTGCTCTTTTGTTTTGTTTAGAAAACACAGAGTGGGTGATTGGACTATTAAATATTGTACAATTAAAAACGACCACCAACAACTTTTATTATTCCTGTTTTTCCTGATTAGTTTTATGAACATAAACACAATATAATTTAAATCACAGATTTCTGACAAGTTTTTAAAAACATGCTGAAACAGTTTTGCTGGCTGAACCCTTTGTAACATGCTATCAATCAATACCCAGTGTAGCCTATGTAGCCGATCTCAGAAATGTGTCTGGTTTACCATTCAAGCTGATAAAGGGTCTTGATAGTTTGTCATTTTTTAAAAGCGGGTCACTAGAAAAAAGAAGAAAAAAAAAGGTAACATTGGTGTATACTGGGCGGCATGGTGGTGTAGTGGTTAGCACTGTCGCCTTGCACCGCCAGGGTCCGGGTTCGATCCCCGGCCAGGCTCGATTCCCGTCTCTGTGTGCATGGAGTTTGCATGTTCTCCCCGTGCTTGGTGGGTTTCCTCCGGGTACTCCGGTTTCCTCCCACAGTCCAAAGACATGTAAGTTAGGCTAATTGGCATTCCCAAATTGCCCGTAGTGTGCGAATGAGTGAGTGTGTGTGTCTGTGCCCTGCGATGGATTGGCACCCTGTCCAGGGTGTACCCTGCCATGTGCCCTAAGTCTCCTGGGATAGGCTCCAGGCCCCCGTGACCCTGAATACAGGATTAAGCGGTATAGATGATGAGTGAGAGTGAGTGATGTATACTGCCTAGCAAAAAAAATGCCTGCATGAAGAGAAGAAAACATTACAATTACTGGAATTGGGTTAAAAACATGTCCAAATAATTATTAAAACCTGGAAGGATGGTGCTGAATCACAGCAGAAGAAATGTGGTTGAAAGAAAATCGTAAATAAACACTTGCTGAAGTTGCACAGGAAAAAATATTAACAGTTAAACTATGTTTAATAGTGAAAGTCAGAACATTTCCACATGCACGCGATGTGACGAGAACGGACAAGATTGGAGTTAGACACCTGTGTGGTCAAAGGAAAAACACTCATCAGTGAATCTGAATTTGTGCTAGGAAGCATAAAGGTTACACTCTTGCAACAGAAAAAGGTCATGTGTTCTGATGAGTCCAGATTGACCCATTCCAGGGTGATGGGCGCATCAGAGTAAGAAGGAAAGTGTGTGAAGCGAGGCACCTATCATGCATAGTGCCCGCTGTACAAGGCTCTGGAGGCAGTGTTTTTGATCTATGGTTGCTTTAACTGGTCAGCTACAGTGTGTTATACCTCAATAAAATTAAGTCAGCTGATGACCTGAATGTACCGAATGACCAGGCTATCACATCTATGGATTTTTCTTCTTCTTTCCTGATGTGCAGGACTCAAACTGTAAACTGCATGGTTCATGGAGTTCAACGAATCATTTTCACACATCAACTGGCCACCACATTGTACACTGCAATCAACTATCAAGTATCAAACTAAATATTAGTGTATGCAACTTTGGGGTTTGGCCAGGCAGTGTAACTGGTCATAAAATGTTTTTAGTGCTGTGATTATATCTTCTGTCATATGACCTAAGCCGCTGCTGTGCTCTGATCTTTCTCAGACTGACATTTCCTAGAAGGTGAGTGCACCTCTGACATCATACCTCTGTCAGTAATCCCTCTAGGCCCCAAGCATTCTCGCTTTCCTTTATTGTTTCCCTCCATCAAAAAGAGAACTCTTCTCAGGTTACCTTGGTAACAGAGAAACAGCAAATTCGGTACCCAAATAACACATTTAAATGAAGGCTTCCTTTTTATGAGATTCTCTCTTTTTCTCTCTCCGTGTACAATCTTCTGCTGAGTCCCTGTGTCGGCTCTGTGGTCGTGTGTGGGTGTTGAACAGCTAGGCACTTTTGTAGACAGACTACCCACTAGGCCAATCCCTTCCCCTCAAGCAGGCACCCAAATGTCCATGCCTGTGCAATCCCTTCTTAATTACAGGCCCCGGCAGAAACAGGATCTAGGCCTACACAATGGCGTCTTTCTGCATGACAGTCCCACTACAGATATGTAGGAGGGGGTCTCTCTCCCTCTATCACTCTCTCTCGATCTGAATGAAGGTGACTTTCAATGGTGGGAAAACTGAGCTTGAAAATTATTCTTACCAGTTTGAGACAGCCTGCAAGACAAACTTTAAAGGCCTGGACACTTTCGCAAACGGATTGTCTAAGTTTTAATGATCCTGGCAGTTGAATGAAAGCAGAAAGAAAGAATCAGTTCGTTACAGACATTAAAGTCTGAACAGCACTAGCTATACTGTGCTCTGCCTAAAAACAGATTGAAGATAACACCACTCATACTTGACATGAGAAATTATTAAGACCAACCAAACAAACAAATAACCAACAACAACAATCAAAAATGTCCATAACAAATGTTTTTCACCAGTTCCAAAGCAGGAATGCTTACGGTTTCATTATGGTTCCTCCTACCAGACAATAAAGGAAGGCTGTTGTAGAGAAGCTGGATATGGAGCGCCAGGCCCAGACAGAGCACGACACCAGAGTGCTCTGAGTGCACACCACCACAACAGTGCCATGTGGCGCTCTGCAATTAGCAGCCTCCTAACTATAGCCTTGTTGGCAAATTACAGAAGGCCTGAGTCGGGAGGATCCATTCAACGACCAAAACTCTCTGTTCGCTTCATAGAGGCTCCCGTATGCCGAGGCCTGAGGTTTGAGAATCTGCAGTCGGGTGGAGTTATAAGTAAAAGGAGTGAGATTAAGCCAAAGCTTGTGTTCGTTGCCAAATAAGACAGCAGGGTGCAAATAATCCATGTGAGTTTCAGAAATGCATTGTAGACAAGTGCTTTTTGACCCAAGCTCTTGTTTAACATGGGGAGGGGCAAAGCTTGAGTCAAACCTCCAAATCAATCACTTTTCTATGCATGTGGTGTAATGTTGTTTTGAAGCCTAGATTCTCCAAATCATCCATCTATGGAAATCTAACTGATTTTGACCCTCAATGGAAAAGAGTATTTTCCTATTCTATCCCCAGGTTGGTATTTCCATAATTTATTTTTTTCCAGCATCCCTTTTTTTTTTTGCAGCCATAGGCAGAAAGACACTACTGGGGCAGACTCTAAGCTGCAAAACAGAGTTTCCATCCAAACAGCCAGAGCTGCTTTGAGCGTTGCACAATGGGGGCCACTCGGCCTCCAACGCAGCCACGAGCACAGCTGGCAAAGGCTCTGAGTCATCCTCTCTTTCTCTTTCTCAAAACTCAACGCATGGAGCGTCTTCTATAAACAACCAAAAAAAAAAAACGCTGGACATTCACCTCTCCACTATAAACAGGCACTATAAAAAGCGTGCAAGTCTCTGACACTTAGTACTCAAACATAAGGATGCAGGTCCATAAATACACAAGACTTAACTCCTACGATGACTTGAAATAAACCAAAACTGCCAAGCTATAATTATATGACTGCAAGCATTATAATAATTCAATCAAAGATCTTTATAACTGATGCGTGAATAAATGAACAATGAAGTATTATGCTACATTATGATTTTGATGAAAAGTTCAGCTTAAATAGCCTTGAACTTAAAAAAATAATAATGTCTTCATTTCAGTATCGTAGTTTCAGTAGTATCATGGTAGTATTTGCTTTAAAACATCGTTTCTATATTTTCAATACTTGTAAATTCTCATATACAGGCTCCACGGTTCTAGACCAATCACAATCAAGATCTGAGGAGGAAATTAACCCAAGAAGTTCTATGCTTAACTAGAATGTCAGTTTGATGACTCTGCTAAAGTTAATCAACTGTGATAAACAATATCTTGGGTGTTATGTGATGTCACAGGTCACTACTGAATAAATCACATAGAATATGACAATGCAAATTGGGAGAAGATGTGTCAGGGTCAAAAAACGTACACATTAAACTAGAACCTCTACTATCAATCCACACAAACACAGAGACTCACAAAATCACCCAAACGTCACGGCGGAGCATGCAGCTGTGGTGATGTAAGTGGTTAGGTGGTTTGGTGATATCATCCTATCAGACATTAGAAATCCCCCAGGCTTTTTTTTTTTTTTTTTGATTATCCATGACAAGATCCAAGAATGTGACCTTTCATCCAAATTACTAAAATCAGCAGGAAATAAGTGTGTGGATATGGGTCAGCCTGTGGTGTGTGTAAGCATGTGAGACTGGGATGTGGGCACCACATAAACAACAATATAACAGGCAATGTGTAATCTAGGATGTCTCCAAATCTACGCCTCAGTTTATTTTAGAGAGACCATGAAAGAAGTAACAGAACAAACTGATTTCAGACTGGGTCTGACTTTTTGTTTCTGCTTTGTAGTCAAAAGATAAGTTTCCATTAGGTTCCTGCACGGCGATTTATGGTCAGTGTAGACATTAGCACTGGAGAGACGTTTAACTGTAAAGCACATGGGACTGTGTAACGGTTCCTGAAAACAAAGGCGAAGAGACTCTACCATAGTCTCTAATTCCAACTGTTTGGTTAGAATTATGAATAGAGCCCTAATGACTTTGGAAAGCATCAGGGGAGACTGCATGGCATTAGTTTTTTTTATTTTTTTATTTATGAAATAAGAACATCTGCTGCAGGATAAAGCACAGCTGGATGAGGTATAAATAGATTTTCTGTATACCATATCATAGAATGTATGTATACTGAACAGCTGCAGATGAAGCTCATCTCCCTTGCATCTTGTCTACTTTGTTGGGTTTCTCTCTTTCTCCCTTTGCTTTGGTCTCAAAGAAGCACCATGCAAAGACTAATAACAGACTACTGTAAACTGGTCACCCTCATTATCAGCCCATGTAGTAAATATAGACTTAGGGCTGGTTTATACTTCTGTGTTAAAGCGCATTTGCGTCACGATGCAAAGAAAGGGTTTATGGGTTCGTGTGGTGTGAAGAGGCACACTAATGGATTTATGTGCAGTCTTCTCAAAACTCACCAGTGTGCATGACTGGAAACACTGCAAGCAGATTTTGTGCTTCTTCTTCCATTTAAACAACAAATTAATACCCAGTAGTCTCTGAGTAGAACGTACCTTTTTGAAAGCTTAGCTTGTTACAAAAGAAATTAAATAAAATAGCTTCCTACAGAAATTGATGAAAATCACATCTTAACATATCAGCTTGGGTTTTATTTATTAATTATCAGCACAATTATGCATATAAGGTTTTTCCTACATTTCATGTTTGAGTCGTATATGGCAATATTATCATTTTCAATAGTCAAGTTATTGTGGAATATGCAAATATAAATATAAAGGCTTCATACTGGCTGCAGCTGTCATTATAATAGGGAGTTTACTCATTCTGCGTAATCAAGCACTTTATTTTCTATTTTCTTTTAACTGTCACTCAGTAAGCATGCAATGCTGCTGACAAAAACGTCTCTTTTAAAAAAACGTAGATTTAAACACAAATTAAAGTGTGTTCATTCCCGAACCACTTTATACTGTTTTAAGATGTAAGATTTCTGCAATACTTTCAGTATAAATCGACTTGGCTTACAATCAATCAATCAATCAATCAATCAATCAATCAATCAATCAACCACAAGTGGTTGTGTTTTGTTGTCTTCTAATTATTGTTACTATGTGAAAACAGAACCCTGTTTTGGTTTTGTTCTTTTCTTTCCCCACTTTTTCTCTTCTATAAACCCTGCCCCTAGTATACACATACGTTTCATGTAAGTATGAAGGGAGACACCAGCCTAGAAATAACAGTAGGCATCTCTCTGCCTTTTTCGTAGAAGACCGGAGTACAGTGAACCCGTGGCATAGGGTCGCATCAGACCCTAGGCATCCAGCAGAAAACCTGTGCTAAATCGAATGTTCAGTTTGGATAATCCGTTTGCGGCATGAAAGCAAACATCTATTTGCGGGCCTGCTCACACCGTGACGGCCTTCCATAGTCACGAAAGTATAAATCAGGTCTAAGACATACCATGGAGCTGAGGTCTACACATTTTCAGAACTATCAGGCAGACACGCACATACACACTTACACATATCTTAATTCCGACTAGGGACATGGACCCCCCACTCAGGCTTTAAATAACATGCTGTCTGTTCCCTAATGTGAAATCAACTCTTGAAAGGTTAGGGAATCTCATTTTTGGTGGAGTCCAAAAAAACTTATTAAAAAAAAGTGCATGTGCGTAATGTTGAAAGCAGGGGTGCCCCACCCACACAGTCCTACACGGCCAAAGTTCAACACAGTTTGGTATTTCTCTGCTTAAACATTTATTCATTTAGAAGATCCACATAACTTACATCTGACTTGAGGAATCATGAGTAAAAAATAAAGTATTAAACTGAACTGAGAAATTCTATCAAAACAACTGACCATCACACCTACACACAGAACACATATCAATGTCCTGACATTACTAATGTCCTTATGAAAATGGTGCTTCTATCATATTTATATTAACATGACAATTTACAAGCTGATATTTTTGTCCATGCTTACTTTTTTGCTCACTAACATTCTGCTAACCTTCATAGTAATTACACAGAAGAGTTTTAATCAGCTTCTGGTAGTTTATGCTCCAAAACTCACCCATACAATGTATAGTCAAAAGCAAATGAACTCTTACTCTATTACGGTCACTTACTCTCAGGTTCCTTTATTATTGTGTTGCAGTATTCAATAGATACGTGTTGCAGTAACTTCATCTACTTGACTTGAAACTAATTTTTGGTAGGGCATAAACACATCTCAACACTACAGCCCAGCTCCCACTTTTCACAATTTGTACTACAGTTTTATAATCGTGGCTCCATGCTATGGCTCTGACATCATTAGCAAAGACACAGCTTGCAAAGGGCAAAAGCAAAACTAGGCCAATAAGGCATGGAAAATCCTCTGGTTTGGTACTGTTAAGCCATGGATAACAACTATTACTTGTAAATGGCTTTATGGAGGCATTCGTGGCTCACTGATAGGATTCTCACCTACCATGCGGAAGGCTCTGGTTTAATTTCCAGCCATTGCCCAAACTCCAGCCACTGGATGCAGTGCCGGATAAAATGGGGAGGTTACATCAGGAAGGGTATCCGGAGTAAAACCTGTGCCAAATTGTTATGCGGATCAGTTGGTCCACTGTGGCAGCCCCTCAACAGCAGCAGCCGAAAGATTGACAACAACTTGTAAATGGCTCTAGAATGCACTATAAATGATCCCTGATCATTTCAAAAATTACTGTTTAGCACAATCTTGTCAATTGTTAACGCCTTAATGTTACGTGACACCCCTTACTGTTACTGTTATAGTATAGCGGCTGAACCATGGGAAAAAAGCTTTTGGACTTTGGTACCTCAAGGAAGGTCCCTATAGTAAGGTCTCCATGAGTTCACAAAGCCCTTTGTGTGGCTACAATTAAATACTGAATGTTATAAACTGGCGTACAGAAATATACTGTCATAAAGTTTTATCCCAAGCCAGCATGCTACAAATCACTCCAACCCACACATCTCTTGACGACTTTGTGAATTAATAGTGATTTGTAGCACAATTCTTGAAACTGGTAACTGGGTTTAATGCTCTAACAGAATGTAAGTTTTAATAATACGTTGATAAATTTCCTATGCCAATAAAACAATCCCCTCATTGCACTTCCTGATGTGGTAACACTTCCAATAGCCTGTATCCAGAGGAATATGCATACAAACAGCTTGTGTCTAATGCTTGTGGCAAATCATCGGTCTGTCTCCAAGTCTCTCTATGACTTGCATGTTAACAACTGGTTCTTTTGATGCTGGGCTCGTATGTGACACAGAACCAGCCAAAAGCTGAAATATGCTTTTTTTTTTTTTGCTGATTTCCAGACATTGAGTGTGTGTGTGTGTGTGTGTGTTTGTATTTGTTGTATCCCTAGGTTCAAACATCAGTCGGTAAGTGTATAGATGTGCAGCGGACAAAACAAGCAACAATCCTTATTCTTTTAATTCCTCTTTAAATTTCTGTTTATACAAAGTGAATGATTAAGGTTTGAAAGGGGCAACAACAAAGCAGCCAAGGTTTTCACGACTTTACTGGAAGACCAAACCTGCGCAGAGTTATGCTGGGATTTGAACTCAAAACCTTTCTGATCAAAGCCTTAACCACTAGGCCACCCGATCTTCAGTGTATAGGATGTGAACATACGCCATGTATAGATCGATGTCTTATAACCTCTTAATTACCTACATACTGGACACATGAGCGTGAAACACAACACTGCTCATCATGATGAGTCCAGCACCCTTGTAAGAGTTCAGAACTGGAGTAGCATCCTCAGTGTGTGAGCTGGACTTAAACAAACACTAGATGTGTTTATACAACACTGAAGGGGTTTGCTGTAAAACTTTCTCCGGCTGTGAAACATTCTCCAAAAATGGTCACGCGTACAGGTGTGTCAGTCACTCATGCCCCCCCCACACACACACACACACACACACCCTAACTTGAGAGTTGGCCAAAATACAAAGCTGGTGTCTGATATATTACACAAGCAAATTCTACTGTAAATGACAACACAGCGGATTTATTAACTACGCATAATGCACTAAAGCAGCGAACACGTTTCACTATTCCAGAGACCTTACAGGCATATGGACAGCTGGTTTTGCTTACCTTCCTCTAGACCGCCAAGCTTCCACGTTCAAACGCTACAGCCGGAGCATCACAGGAACACGCACGCACACACACACACTCGCACACAGCTGCAGGTTCTCTGCACTCATTTATTCGTATTTGTGCCCCAGCGCCATAAGTTTAAAGTTTCGGTTCACTCG
Organism: Clarias fuscus; assembly: GCA_030347435.1. Lineage (NCBI taxonomy): Eukaryota > Metazoa > Chordata > Actinopteri > Siluriformes > Clariidae > Clarias > Clarias fuscus. The sequence continues at coordinate 14,141,574 of CM059216.1, read as the reverse complement.
TCTCTCGTCAACAGCAGTTACACTGGATTTGGCGATCAGCTCCTTCACTCGCTCAGCTCATTTTCCTTTAAAGAGCCGAACGCAAGCTCAAATGACTCCGTAGCCACGCCCCCTGGGCTGCCACTGCTACCCCCCCCCCCCCCTGCTCCTCCGCCTCCGTTCCGCAGGAAATTACGTCATTTTTAAACTGCAGGAAATAACCTGAAAAGAAATTGCCATGGTCTAATAGTGGTGTAGTGAGGTGAATTTCTGGCACATTTTCATGATACTTGGCTTCGCCATTGACTATCTTCCCTGAAAGAGCGTGTATAATCTGAAGGAAGTATCCCTGAACATTTTCCTGTTAGATAGATAGCTATACTATATGGACAAACGTATTCAACCAAACCTGCAATGGCATTGTGTTTATATACATATGCTTCAATATATGAAATGGTCACCCCCTTTTCAGCTATAATAGCTTCAACTCTTCTTGGAAGGCTTTCCACAAGATCATGGAGTGTTTCTGTGGGAATTCATGCCCATTCATTCTGTAGAGTATTTATGAGGTCAGGAACTGATGTTGGCCAAGAAGGTCTAGCTCGCAATCTCCTTTCCAGTTCATCCCAAAGATGCTCGATAGGGTTGTGGTCAGGGCTCTTTGTGGGCCAGTCACACCTAACTCATCAAACCATGTCTTTCTAGTCTTTGCTTTGTGTACTGGGGCACTGTCATGTTGGAATTGAAAAGGGCCTTCCACAAAACTGATGCCACAAAGTTGGTTGCCCAAGATGTCTTGGTATGCTAAGGCATTAAGAGTGCCCTTCACTGGGAATAAGGGGACTGATTGAAAGACCTGAATTAAATAATTAACTGTTTTGTCCAAAAAAAGTTTGTCGATCCCAAAGGGAAAGATTTTACAATAACTATTTTAGACTTTACAGTGACTCACAGATATGAAAATGTTCTTTCTCATTTTATTAATATTTCAACTTGCTGATGTGCCTTATGTAAGTTAACTTTACACATGTACAAACAAACAGTATATTCGTATTATTTTACAATTGTTTTTACCTCATTAATGCACCTTAAACCGTAAACAGGGTGTCATTGCTTGTTTTTTTTTTTTTTAACTTTCCCCTTTTCTTATTGTGATTTTTGCTTGTTGCTTATTTGTTGTATAATTTTTTTAATGACTGCTGTAGCAATATTTCCCTTTGGAAGTAATAAAGTACTCCATGCACACAAACCTGACATGGGAATTGAATCCCGTACCTGGTGGTGCAAGGTCACAGTGCTAACCAGAAAGCCATCAATGATGCTTATGCAGAATATGACATGCGTTATTTTTGTTACACTTTGGAAATGGTCTTGCCCTTATCCAGCTGGGGCAGGTGGAAGTTCACTAGCTTGACTTTCTCAGAGACATTTTAGGGACCCTGCCCATGGGCTAGGAATTTGCAGTTAGCACTGGGAAGAGCAGGAGAACCTAGTCCCAGGGTGGAATCTTTCTGGGCTGGGTTCCCACTACTGGTCATCTTGGCCCTGTTTCACCACTTCTGCTTCTAGATCCAGTCAGGGGTATCAGGCCAGGATCCTCCTTGCCGCATTCCAAAGGCCGAGATAGAATGTGCCAGGTACATGACCACGTCCACCTTGCTCCTTTTAACCACCAGGTTGACATATTCCCCACCACACCACTTGGTGCGGTATAATTGTTTATTATCACATAATAGGCCACTGATTGGGTGTGGTTTCGCCCTATCATCTGGAGATCATGGATTCGATTTTCAGCTGATGCTGTACCCTCTCACAGCCGAGGGCCTAGAGAGAGCCAAACGCTATCAGCGCAGTGGGATTGGAGGCACTTAGCACTCTCACATCAATCACAGCTTTACAGTCAATCATTGGCATCTGTGAGCTCACGAAAGCAGAAGGAGCAGTTATCGCTGTCCTCCGAGTGTGTTATGCCGCCCCCATGAGTGAGCAACAGATGGGTCAGCTGGCGTCATGTGTCTACCTCACTGGTAATCTTGCTCTGTCCCGCTGACCAGTTGATGTTTTCACCTCCATTCCCTACCTGGCTGAGGATATCACTCAACCTCCCCACCCAGCCTAAGACATTGACTTGTCATCACTCCACCTTTGCGGTCGTCATTGCTCCCCCTGGCTTTGCCATGGTCATTCTTCCCCAGTTTAAGTTGTTTGAATATTTGGTTTCTTCTTCACTCTTTGTTTATTTTAAGTTGTTTGGTAATAAAGATTGTACATGCATCCCTGACAAAGGTAATATAAAAATAAGTAAATAAAAAAGAGTGGATTTATTCCTTACTTCATTTGACATATTGTTAGATTTTTATGCAGATTTAATAATAACGACCCATTTTGTCTTTTGTTTTTCAGATTAAAAAAGTGTTTTATGGACATGGTATGATGATGGTTTTATGAAGATCATGACAAATTCTTTTATAATAATGCACCATGTTCCCATATGAGAATGTACTCTTTAAACCAAAAACTTGATTAAATTTTATTTCATTCATTAGCTAGAAAAATGCTATATCAGTAATAAATTTTCCTTAAGAGTAGAGTAATGTCTGCATTATAGGGGTAACCAATTAAAAATCACACATTATAGGGTTACTTTATTGTTTTATTTATGCATAGCCAACCTAGTTAAATGATGGTGTGAAAGTTTATCACTAAAACCTACCATTACCATGCAATATAAAGTTTGTAAGTGTAATTAGGAAGTTTTGTGAGGGCAGTGAGCGTTCCCATTAAGTGTTATTACCTTGAATTCCCTAATTATTATGTTTTAGGTTTACAAACACTGTGATCCATTGCTATCATAGAAATGGGTGTAGATATACAGTACCACCAGCATCATCAAGTGCTTGTTTTCCATTTGATTTCTTCTAAAGAATAATCGGTCACTATCAGTTTTTACACTGATGATGTAACATTAGAGTCACCATTACAGCCTCTCAGAGGAACACCAAGTACATACTATAAATCAGTTCGCAGATTTGGACATTGCAAAGAATACAGTGGTTTGGATAAGCTACCGTACAAAGGAGAGCAGGGCTCTCTCTCTCTCTCTCTCTCTCTCTCTCTCTCTCTCTCTTTTAAGTAGACATAACATAATATAAATTGGTGAGGTCATTGTAAGCTGCATCCTGCTGTATGCAGTTGAGGGGAAGTTGGCTGGTCTGTCACCTTGTTGAATGCCACGCCAGTACAACAGCGAAGTCAAAAGAACAGATTAAAAAAATTATTTCATTAAAATGATGTATAAACAATGTAGTATGATTAATGGATATACAATTAAAACCATTGGTCACTCCAGTGATGTGACGTTATTCTTTTTGCCCCCCCCCCCACTCCTAGCAGGGTGCTGCATCAATGCACTATAAGAGAAAGGAAGAGATGGCTCCATTGCTCTCAGTCAAAACAACTCCTGACATCCCTGCACAGTTGGTGTGTAATGCCGGCTCCACTCCTGTGCAGCCAGAAGATTAGACTACACTATGTGTACCGCCAAACGCTAAGAGTGGGTGTAAGTCAGTTTTCTGATAGGCCTCCTGCACAGATCCAATCTGCTCAGAGAAGCATGGTGCAGGTCAAGGTTCAGTGAGTGCCTCAGAAAAACACAGCCACATGTTGAGGTCACAGTAAAGTGGCACAGTGGAGACTCTACTTGCATGCCACTGCCCTGCTTTTAGACTTTTCCTCTTGAGATTTTGTTAAGGTCGTTACAAATAAAACATCTTTCTGTCTTTCTTTCCCCGCCCTTTTTTTCCCTGTAATGTCCTCTGAGCATTTTATTGCCATTTGGCCAGCCTCTCTGGAACGTTTGAGACAAAAGAGTTGGACACTCCTTTTTCTCTTTTAAACAAAAAGAGAAAAATCAAAACAAGTGCAGCAGTAAAGTTAAATCTCAAAACTCAATTTTGTTGAATTTTCATGTCTCCTTCTCAACCAACGCACGTCTCCTCAGTCTCTCTGTGAGGTCTGATCAGGGAGGACTACACTCAAAAGTGAAGGTCAGCTTCCTGTGATAATGATGGTGTTGTCTTTGAAATAGCCAAGAGGTTCACTGCGGAAAGTATGATTCCACAGGCAATAACTGTGCCCATTAAATCTTTTAAAAATAATATTAATAAAAAAATGTAAACGACTATTATTGTCTTTTTTTGTTTGTTTGTTTGTTTGTTTGTGTTTTTACACTCATATTGACATGAATGTTGACATGTAATACTGGAAACACAGGATATGATGTCTAATGCAATGCAAAAATAATAATTATTAGAATTATTATTATTATTTTAATACAGATCAGCAAATGTTCTTGTTAAATGTCCAAGAGTACAATCAATCAATCAATCAATCAATCAATCAATCAATAAAGTACATATGAGGAAACACACACACACACACACACACACACACACACACACACACACACACACACACACACACACACACACACACACACACACAAAATGCATGAACCTAGCTCTCAGATGAATCTACATTTGTAAAAGCAGTTTAAGAGTCTGCTGGAGAGCCAGTGCTGGAGCCATGAGCCATTTTAAAGTTTAAAATAACCTAACCTAAGTGTATAGATAAAAATAGTGTTACACTGTGGCTACACTGTGATCTTTAAATCACAGACTACAAGTCTGATGGTTGCTTATCAGCTTCAGACTAGCCATTAATTTCTGCAGCTCCCACTGTACTTTATGGATGTCTGCTATTGTCTCTTTGCTCTTGACATTATCAGACAGTTGTGGGCTAAACAACACCGGTGCATGTCTGAGTGAGTGTCACGATGATTAACTCTTGATAACTCAGTGCAGGGTGTCTGACTGCTGACTATATTTGACACTTCACAGCTATCAAAATAGAAGAAAGGTTTTGTATGTATATTGGTCAAAACTCACTCGTTCTATTATATGTTTACATTTCATACACTGGAGGACCTGAAACCTGGTTCAGAAATTTTGTATATCAGTCTGTATATCTGTATATCTGTGTATCTGTCCAGCCAGATTATTCCAGAGCATCACGCAAAATTTAATGAAACTGTTGCAGTACAGTATATCTGCCTGAAATGTAATAAAACTGCCGTTATGAACAGTTATGTGCCGAATTTAATAATCTATTAAAAGTAATATTATAATCGAAGAATAATATTATAATATACTTATAATAACCTACTAATAAGCTACTTGCTCAATGTAAATCTACTGAATTAATAGATATTAATTAGAAACGCCAAACTGAATATTTTGCTTAAAACTGGAGTCATTTTAAGATAAATCTTAATCATTATCTGATCTACTTTTCTGATTTCTCATCTGTGATTCACTCTCCGATTACCGAACAGCGAGTGTATTTGACTGACGACAAAAGAAGCACAACTTACCGTAAACAAGGCCTGAGATACTCAGCCTTACAAAATTTTATTTCTTTGAATTAATAAGTTAGGCAGAGAATTCAGCTGTACAGAAAGACAGGCAGACATGTGCATGAGCTTCAGTCTGAAATAGTAATTTCACCAACTACATTAAAGCTGATCAGTTTAATTTTAGCTTTCACCTCTTAACTATTTTCTAAATACTCTTTTTCTGTCTCCTTTTCAAGCTTACGCTAGAGACATACAAGGGCTGTACCAAAAGTTATGCAAAAGTGGGCGTGCATGTGTGCAGTTTAAAAGTTTTAAATCGCACACGTTAGTAGAGCAACTCTTCCTGTAGACAAAGGTTCTACTCAACATAGTCTCTATCAAAAGTGATGCTTTTGCAGCACTGAATCCAAACCTCAAAGGTTCTAAAACCGAGGATTTTCAGAGGTTTTTCGGAGGATTCTAGATTCATAGATTCTGTTCTGTTTGGATTCATAGATGGCTCAAATGATGCTGAGTAGAACCACTGTATAGGGGATGAGGAACTCATGAATGAACTATGACTGTTAATAAAAAAAAATATGCCCACTTTTGCATTACTTTCGGTACAGCCCTTCTTGTGTTCGTGACTCTTCTATATCAAAGCAGAACCAGATGAAAATCGTAAATGTTTGTGTTTGGGCTCAGGGAGTATGTGGTGGCTTGGACACCTTCATTTAGTCACAGAACAGAAAATCCACAAGAGATTAGAACAGCTCAACTCTGCATGTGTATACTGTCATTATGAAAATCCCAAAAGCTTAAGGACACACTCAGACGCTGAAACATAGTTTTACACGCACACACACATGCACGCACGCACGCACGCACACACACACACACACACACACACACACACACGCACACACACTAGGTGTGCTCTAGCACTCAACTGCTCCCCCTGTGTGAAGAGTTCTTTAACTGTGTGTATAACCTGCCACGTTCACAGACCCCCCCATACCCTCCCACAAACATGCTCAGTCATCCACTCACCCCTCAGCTTAGATGTCATCACCAAAGGAGGACAATTCCACATCTGAAAGACAGTGGTTGACTAAACTAAACAAACCTTTTGTTTTTAGTGTGAGGGAAGAGACTGAGGAAGTTGTGGGAATATGCCTGCCTACACACACACACATAAACACTATGCTATCCATCATCCTGCTTTGCTCCGACCAAGGACAGATGGGATTTAACAGAGAACACAGTTGTTCTTGAGCTCCAGTAGACATGAGGGACCAAGTCAAAGAGAAGAGAGAACTCAGGGGCATGGGAGCAGGGGTCTTGAATGCATTTTCACATAACAGTCCACATTACACATTCCAAAAAATAAACACCTATAAACAAATCAACATCTCCACTTTAATCTGTTCATTGGTTTCCTTTTATCTGTAATAATAATAACAAAAACATAAAATTTAACATGTTCAAAAGCAATTCGTTACAAAGAAAACAAATCTTCCAAATTATGGTATTATTATATAGTTACTAGTTACTATATTATTATATAGTTATTATATACTAACTACTCCTATACATTTTTTGAAATGCATGCCTTTTTTTAAAGCTTGCAACTGAAAAATTAGTGCATTTTCTTGATAGCTGAGTTTATGGGCCTTTATGGCCCTTTACTGCTCTATGTTGCCGCCTAGTGGAGCAACAGAGAGTTGCACTTTTTAATATATACCATTCAATAGCTGTACTTTAGAACAATTCTCAATTCTTTTAGTGTGCAAGATTATTGACCTGCACCTTATATGTTTGACACCCTGACAGAGAGCTTTGTCTCCTTAGTGATACTAAAGGAAACAGTTCTAGGAAGCACACTATACATCCCATAGGTTGCTGAGGGCTTTCTCAAATTTCCCCTCCTTTTGGCTAATGAGATGCAAGCCTATGACTATACACCCGTCTGTATGTACTGGTCATTTTCTCAGGAACGCCTGCAGGCAAGTGTGTTTTGTATAATATATAAAATATGTCACATTGTAATTCAGACATTACTAGAATGAGATCACCTCAGGACCACCACTGACTTAATAGATTTGAGTGCAGCATCATATTGAATGAGGAAATTAATAAAACAGTTTTGTACTGATTGCGCACTGGTGTATGAAACACAGAAGGATGACTATGATATTAAAGAATGACACAAATTAAACGTAAAAAAAAAAAAATTATACCCAGTAATGTGTAGGCTCACCTGGTCAGCTCGGGCCCCTGGGAGCATGTCTCCACAAGACCTCTGGGCTGTGCTGCGGTGCGTGGCACCAGGACATTGACAGTGGATCCTTTGCGAGCTGTGGGTTGTGCGTTGAGACCTCCATGGATTGGATTTGTTTATTTGCCGCATTCCATTGATGCTCAATCAGACTGGGATCTATGGAGTTTGGAGGAAAGGACGGTGAACTTGCCTGCTGGATATCAGGTTGTTGTGTACGTAAATTATTTAATTATCTTCCACAGTGTTGCTTAATTTTTTCAGCAACTCTGTGCCAGGAATTCTGCATTCTCTATTCTAACTGTCTCCCTTTGTCCCATTGCAGCTGCTACACTCCCTGAACCCAGTGCAGGTCTCTGTGCAGGTACCCACGCTTCTGGTTGCCCAATACAGGAGAGCAAGAATAGTGAAACTTGAAAAAGTCTTGCCATCTAACCTTTCGTTCGATGACACGGGGAAGGTTGTGTACTTGTATTATTTGCAGCTTTTTGCATATATTACAAGTACAGCATTCCAGTGGCCCAAAGATTATAAGCAGAGAGTGAAAGAAAAAAGGGAGACGAGAGAGTAAAAGGGAGGAATGATGCGAGCACGGTGATGGCTTTAGCAGACCCAGACAGATGGAATAAGCACTTTAGGGAAAGAGAGGAAAAACAGTGCACTTTATAGAGCGGCGTACTGAAAACAAGTCTGCTAGAAGAGTGTGTACAGTATGTGTTTGTGTGTGTGTGCATGTTAATGAAGAGAAAAGTGAGAGAGGGACAGAAACAGGGAAACACCAATGCAGACCTAATAAATGTCTCTGTGTCATATAAACAGGCTGCTTCATTAATGCTGGGACCTCAGTAAGACACAGATTGGCTCCTTCTTCGCCTCTACCTTGTTCCGATTGCTTTTAACAGAGAAAAAGTGACGTAGACAGAAATAGGTACATTATGAATATGGCATTGGGAGTGGAAGAAGGACAAGCTCTCTCTCTCTCTCTCTCTCTCTCTCTCTCTCTCTCTCTCTCTCTCTGAGTGTGCGTGTGCATGCGTGTGTGGTTAGAGTGTGTCTCCGCTCCACTGTTGTGATTAATGCCTGGCCTGCAGATGTCATCCCTTGTGGGGGTGAAGGCCTAAAGCACTGCAAAACCACTGAGGAAAACATTGCTCTGATTTAGAGCACCAGTGTGTGTGCGTGTTTGTGTGTGCGTGTGTGCGTGTTTGTGTGTAAGTGTGTGTGTGTGTGTGTGTGTGTGTGTGTGTGTGTGTGTGTGTGTATGTGTGTGTGTGTGTGTGTGTGTGTGTGTGTGTGTGTGTGTGTGTGTGTGTGTGTGTGTTTGTGTGTAAGTGTGTGTGTGTGTGTGTGTGTGTGTGTGTGTGTGTGTGTGTGTGTGTATGTGTGTGTGTGTGTGTGTGTGTGTGTGTGTGTGTGTGTGTGTGTGTGTGTGTGTGTGTGTGCAGTGAATGAAAAAGGGTGACTCGTGTGTAAACAGTTTGGGTTATTCACATGGCGCCCTAAGCTGTTTAATTTTTTTCATGCATCCTACCAAAAGATTCCACAATGTGGCGCCAGAATGATTTCTGCTGCACCTATTCTGTAGGAGTTTCTTATTGAAATAGGGCAAAGGGTTTGTAGGCAAAGGGTTTATCTGTCAAAAATTTAGTCCTTCAGGCCCTACAAAATAAAAGTATGGTCGCTAGCACTAAATAAATAAATAAATATATATATACACCAGAATGTTGAATCCAGAATGTTTGTCACATTCTCCTCACATTTCGTTTTTTAGAGGTTTAAAGAGGTTTGAACTTGTACTGTTCCACTCATTCATGTGACCTGTTCCACTACCTCACCTTTTGAATGACTATTATTATTATTTTTTCCATAACCAATTTTTGGGATGATTTTGATTTATGTTTCAGATGATTTTGATCGTGATATGATATTTAAGGAAATCTACAAACCATTCATCTTCATTAAAGTTATTGGATCACGAGGCACAAATCCTTTTGGAAAAACAACCACAATCTTGTTTTACATCTAGTGGCTTCTAATAGTTGATTACGAAACTCGACAACCTCTGCAATCTGTTACATTCATTACCTGACTTGCACAAAGCTTTTCTGATTTTCCCATTGAAGTTCCTGGAGACTAAGACCAATAGTGATATACAGTATATTTTCCCAAGCATTGTAACTTCTTATGAGAGTAAAAACTTTTAATTAAAAATGTAATTAAAAAATGTAAATCATTAAATTAAATGTAATAAGAAAAAACTTTATTTCTCTATGTAATCCCTTGTTACATCAATGCCCTTATCTTAGATTTTCACTAGTGCTTGTACTGTATACTGTAAGATTTTCTGACATTGTGTGAACTCTATCTCTTGCATCTCTCTCTTTGTTCTATGTCACGTGTCCATAAAACAACCCGCTTGTTGTGGTTCCTCATTTCTTATATGATAATTATCTCATAGCCAGTGTCTGGATAAATATTCATGCAAATGGTTTGCTGGAACCCTCTCGTCAACCAAGAAAATGCTACCGTGGTTTGTCTCATCTGTCTTTCTCTGTGTCTCCATATGACTTACTGTACATGGTAATGACTTTTGTTCTTTTGACGTATGTGGCGTTTGTACAGTAACACAGGGCACCATGTGAAAATATGCTTAAATCACCATGTGAAAATATGCTTAAATAAGCTCTTTTGCTCTTTTAAATTTAAAGAGATAAATGTAGACACATCATGTGTTTGTATGTGTGTCCCTCTCTCCTGGTTTGGGGTAAATGCATCAAGTAATAATTCTTCCTTTAATTCATTTTAATATTAACAGATACCAGCATGGTATCAGTATGCCTTAGCCATTATCAAACTGCCTGCTTTGTGTCTGGAACACTGGCCTCCCAGGACCTCCTTTAATGTCCCAAACATGTGGCAATGGCTTTGCCTGAGGTCAGGACTGTACTGAGGTCAGGGGATGTTGCAATAACTCCCAGCCGAGTAACGTGATGTGTATGATGTAATGTGCAGGTGGTAAGGTGGGCAAAAGTGGAATAGTGATCTTAGGTGATCGAACCAGGTCATTTTTTTTGGCCTAGACTGTGATGTTTCCTGTCATGATGCTCTCAGTGATACAGATGTAGAAGAACCTTGGAACCTTGAAGAGCAATTTATGAACAAATCCTTCAAATGTCCAAGGTGTTAAGGCTTTCTTCACCAAAGTGTTAATCCTGTGACAGGATTATGATGGATCATGCGTAATATGAACACCGTTCATATGATACCGTAAACTGTCCAGCCTTTTCACTGTCCAGCCTGCCAATAATAATAATGCTAAAGTCCACTATCAGCTCCTCTGTCTTGCTGACATTAACACCGGAGGTTGTTTCCCTGGCACCAGTTCTCCAGGCTTCTACTCTCCTCCAGGTAGGACATCTCATCATTACTAATGATCATCCTACTACAACAGCGATGTCAGTAAATAGAATGCATTTTTAGTTTATAAAATTAATACATATAACCAAGAATTTCACAATGGATGATGTCAATTAGGAATAAGAGGTCACCATACTAGATTTTATTCAGTGGCCCAATGAACATGGGCAGTTGACAATTCCAGTAAAACTACATCTAAAAAGGTGAGAATCCACTGCATAATACTGAGCACCTGGGAGAATTTACATTGCATCATGAACATCTTTTTAGGAGTTGTCAGGCTTGCTAGTACAGGACGTTTGTTTTGTACTGATGAAATTTAGGTTTGACAGATCATTTAGTTACTAGGCTCGATACTAAGAACAAATCTGACCTCATGGATGCAACATCAGTCTGGAACTGTGCAACTGGTTCTAGACTCTAGACCTTAAAGCTGCATAAGAGAATGTGTGTCAAATTCATATAGTGAAGTTTCCTTGGCGTTAGATTTGTTCTATATATGAAATTAAAATGAATTAGCTGATGGCCAGGGTTGCGAGAAGCCTGAATGTTTAACTCAAACATTCTTGTAGTAAAATTTTACATCCAGAATAGGATAATCTTACCTCGATCTGATGTCTACAGGTACGGTAGAGATAAGAAGACTGTAGGGTAAATATATTTATACAGTGTGGATACCAAACCTTTGTTTTGTCTTTGTAATTCTTTATATTGTGTGTGTGTGTGTGTGTGTGTGTGTGTGTGTGTGTGTGTGTGTGTGTGTGTGTGTGTGTGTGTGTAAGATTTAAAATTATTAAGAATTAAAAACTTTTACCACTTTCTAATGAATACAATCACTGATTTCGCATGGTATGTAGACTAATGTGGGAGCTGGGTGGATTGTACAGGCAAAGAGAACATGGCCAGGCACCTTCTCCCCAAACCCTGAGTCACCAAGGAAATGGCTCCAAACTTCCAAATATACTAAAATGAAATTGTCTCAGTGATACTGTGCATGTTTAAATCAACATTGTGTAATGCACTATTTAAAAAAGTTGTAAGAGTAACCTGACTTAGAACTAATGGCATCTTGGCTGATGGCAATGTGTTTTGAGCAGCAGGGAATGCCAAACTTGGTCCTGAGAGCAACTGTCTCCACATCTGTCCCACAGCTGTTATACCAGGGAAAGAAAGATAAAGAGAAAGCAGAGAGAGAGAGAGAGAGAGAGAATCTAAAATAAATTTTTCATTATATAAGCATACAGTAACAAAATATTTAAACGTCGCATTTGCAGAGTTTTGAAATATTGCCAAATGTCATTCTTAAGGGTTCGACTCCTACATGACATTTTGTCTCAACCTCAGTTAAGCCACCATTAAAAGATTACTAGTTAAAAATGGGCTCTATAAGTATTCATAAAAGTCATGACAAATTGTGCTCTTCCCATATTCTGAAAGCTGTTATAATAATAATAATAATAATAATAATAATCATCATCATTCTGTTTAGACCATCAATGTGGCATCCCTGAGACTGTCACTGGCAGAGAAAGAGAGAGAGAATTTGACTTTTACAATTCTTTATTTTACCATTTAGATCAGGATTTAAGTTATAAATAAATAAATTAAAGACATTAGAATGAATGTGCTTAAACATAAAAAGCTGTTGCACTTTTTTTTAGTTTGACATAGAGAAAGAAAGAGAGAGAGAGAGACAGAGAAAGAGAGAGAGAGAAAGTCAGACCAACAAAAAAAACTCTTATTTTTATTTTTTCATGAACACTAATGCTGGGTGCTGGCAGGTTGATATATATATGACTATATGACTTCTTCATACAGGTTTCTTTGCACAGGTTTTGTTGAATGAGGTAAATTTTATAATGAAATCAGTAGCCAAATGTGACCACAATAAACAGACACAGGCAGACATTTTCCAGCTGGAAGGTTCCATGATCTTTGGCCTGAGCACACGTTGCATAAGATGCACGTTGCATCTGGCCAAAAGAAGGTCACACACTTTAATATTTTATTTTTGTAAACTATGTAACCAGCTTTAGCTTTGATTAAAAGCTAAAGCTTGTTATGATGCACATCATAACATTTATTTCTGTTTGGAGGTACATACATGTTTTTGATGAAATCTTGGATTGGTCATGGGAGAGTCAAGTCAAACCACACCATAAAAGTCTGCAGCACATTCCACAGAGCTTCAAAGGGGTTAAGGTGAGGACTTTGTGGTGGCCAATTCATGTGTGAAAATTATTCCTCAGGCTCCCAGAACCACTCTTTCACAATTTAAACCTGATAAGTCTTGGCAGCGGTGGCACTTTGGCATGGTGGTTAGCACTGTGGACTTCCACCTCCAGGGTTGAGGGTTAGATTCTCATCTCAGGCCTGTGTGTTTGGAGTTTGAAGGTTGTCCCTTTGGCTTGGTTGATTCCTTCCACAGGCCAAAGACATGCAGGTTAGACTAATTGCCATTCCCAAATTGCCTTTACTGTGTGTGCCCATTGATTGATTAGCACTTTATAAGGCCCCTCATAGCATAAGCGGTATAGAAGATGAACAAATGAATGAATGAATCTTGACATCGTCACACTGGAATATGCCCGTGTCATCAGGGAAGAATAAAAATCCTAAATGGGATAATCTTGTCATTCTTCATTTTATTTTTTCATAATGGTGCTGAGCCCAGACCAAGGCGTGTACAGTGGGCACTATGCATGGTGAGAGCATCGCTTCATGCATATCAAAGTATTTCCATTTTGGAGGACTTTTTACTTTCACTTCACTACAGTTCAAAGTAAAATATACTTTCTACTCCAATACATTATGTGAAATCTGTCTTTTCTTCTTACTAATGTGGAAAGAAGATTGAAATTGAAGCACAGCAGAAACGTTAATCAGTATATGACACACTTTATTTGGGCTGATTTACTTTAACCTGTTTACTAATGCAGAATGTTACTATTACAAGATCCGATGAGCACGATGAGCACCTGGAAAAAGTTAAGAAAAAAGTTGAGCTTGTACACCTATGGCCTTATTTAAAAGATTGCTTTATTTTCGCAAGAACAGAAAAACAAGTCATTCATTTTCGAATGCTTTCTCTGTCTGCTTCTGTAATTCTCCATTAAATCTGAGCAAATACATCAAGGCTAGCCCATTCCTATGCAAGTATTCATTTTCTTTAATAAGTAATCTAATGTTAGTGTGTATGTGTTTCAAACTAACCTGTCATTACCATGGTTATATTGTGTGCCTCGCCAGATAGTTAAGTAACTGCTAACTTTTGAGGAGCAACGCATTACTATATAGAACCCAATACAACCCAACAGCAATGCTGCACTTTTACTGTACGTGTGATACATGAGTACAATTGAAGGTGAGTGATTTTTACTCAAATGCAAATGTAAATGGAGGATTTATTTTGCTGGAGTAATATTTTACCTAGCGCATCATCACATTTCCTCAAGTACTGGATTTGTTTACTTCATCCACCACTGCTCTGGAATAGAGTCAATCTGGACTCATTACACCACATGACCTTTTTCCATTGCTCCAAAGTCCAATGTTTACGCTATAAAAACTTTTTTTCCCCCCAACTAGTCTCACCAACAAGTGTTTTCAATGGCCACACAGCATTTGAACCATGATCCTATTAGTCCTGTGAGTTCTACTGCTTACTGTTTTATGATGCAACTTCTCCAAGCATTTAAAGTCATTCGTGATTTTAAATTTTTTCACCACATTTCTTCTGCATAGTTGTCAGTCCAGTACTTTCCTTCCAGGTTTTAATAACGTCTCCTTGGTTGTTTTCTTTGCTTGATGCAGGCCAATAATGTAACCCTCCAGAAACACAGTAACATCTTTTCTATTCCCGCGGGATACATCTTCTGAAATAGTTGTATAAGAAATGTAAAGCTACTTATTGTATCAGCGTTAAAGGTATTGTTGCCAGCTAAAACATACAATTACTGCAGTAATTATCCAATCAAAGGCTCTTAAGTATTTGTTTGTTTAAATCTAAGCAGTGGCCTTTTTGCCAAGCTGTGTACAGTATGTGGTGCAAATACCAACACAATAAAAAATGCTGGGTTGTTTTTACTACCCAAACGCTGGGTTGCCTCTGTTGGGTAATTTTTCTGGGTTATTTACAGTGAGTTGGGTACTTTTTGTTTAACCAAGCTTGCTGGGTTGGAGTTGGGTTAGCTAGTGACAGCTAACATCACAGACAAGACCGCCCCTCCCCCGAAGTTCACTGGTGTATGCAGTGGCTGTGTCAACTTTGTGTCTTGTTTTTGGTCTTCCTCCTCACGCATTTAAGAGGAAATGTAAACGTTAAATATAAGGTCTGTAAACACACTTTCACTTACCTATGATTGAATTTGTTCACTGTATGTAACATTTATTACTGTTACCATGTTAATGTTACATTCAAACTTTCAGCCTGATCTGTGCTATAGCATGCTAGTTTATCTGACAGTGGCTGCTAGCTAGCCAAACCAAAGAACCCCACCTGTGTATGAAAGAAACTGCAAAAATATCTGAGCTTTTTAGCTTTCTTTGTAGAATGTTTGCAGGGTGTATGAAGATGTTGAAGTGATGAACGAAAGCTAAACTGTTAACTGTAGTGCCAGCATGACCCTAGCATTTAGCTAGGTTGCTAGCGTTAGCAAACACATACTGTATAAAATAGCTGAGGTGTTACAAAACACTAATCATCTTACAAATATGCATACTAGCCAACCCTCTCGATTTTCCCATAAACTTTTACTTTCTTTCATTTCTTTTTTTCTAAGGTTGGAACCAACACCGTGGAATATCTCCAGCAGGATGAAGTGACAAAGCCGAACCCCTACATCCTGATGTTGGGAGATAATGACCAGCACTGCTCTCAGGCATTAGTGCTTCTCAGTAATAGTACCGTAATAATGTTGCTGTTGAACTTGTTTTGTATTATCAAATCTTGTGCTTTTGAAAAATAAAATATAAATATTTTTTCTTTGATTTGTACAATTAATTGGGTGTTGTTTATTGCATATATGTACGGTTTGCAAAACTTAGTTTTTTTGTTGTTGTTGTAATAGACCAGTATATCAAAGTAAACTGTTTAAACTGTTTTACCCATAGACATGTAAAACATAAAAATAATAATAACCTATTTGTGAGGTAGAATTAACCCAGCATTATAGTTAAATATGACCTAGCATTTGGATTGAATATTTTACCCATCTTGCTGGGTTAAATAAATAACCCATTTTGCTGAGTTAAATTAACCCAGCATGTAGTTGGTCCAATATTTATCCAGCAGCTGGGTTAAAATCAACCCAGTTTGGGTTGTTTTTAACCCAGCATTTTTTAGGGTGTATGGAGATATATTGAAAAAAAATCTATTAAAGTATCCTGGTCAACTGAATTGTTTTTGGTATCCACAAATTGTCTTTGTCTTTGTATTTAGATTGAAGTAGGCTTTGGTGCTTTTTTATGTTATTTTATTTGTATGTGGCTAAATGCCTGTCTCCCATGGGTGTCTCGAGACAGTCAGTATTAATTTCATATGTTAACCAGTCAATGTTAAAGTATGTAAAACATTTGCATTTAATTAGGCTAAATGAATATTTTAACTAAATAATGAGTAACTCAGTAGCCCGCTAGAACAATGAAGTTGACCACACCTGTGTTTATTGTCATTGAAATCAGAGCTGAATAGCTTGTATGATAGCAATGCAAATGAATACAAATCATGTAATATTGATAAATATTGAATAAAAAATTCATTTTGAAAAACACCACAGTGTATGTCCTGGGAAAGGCACTATATTTTCCTAATCACAATTTTTTTTTTTGTTATACAGTAATATCACCACATTGCAACAGATAAAAAGATCTCTTCAATAGCTATCAAACAACACAAGCCAAGCAATCAGCCTGATGCTTCACACCAAAGATACACACAATGCATAGCTCATGGAAGACTACACACTATCAAGTCCCTGCATGTCCCTTTTCCCTACATCTTTCTCCTTAAGCACAAATTGCTTAAGGAGACATAAATTGGATTTTAATATCACACCAAGTGTTTCAGGATGTAAAGCATCCACTCCCACAATGAGGTATTGTATTTTAAATATAAAAAATACTTAATCTTAAAATGAAAAGGACAGTTATGTTTGTTTCTATGATTAAAAGTTGATAAAGATGATCTTTCAGACCCTTATTGGATTTAAGAAAGAATAAAATAAGCTGAGTATACTGTATTACATAGGTTTGATTGATCCAACAACTTGTTTAAACAAAATAAGGTTGGGAGTTACACTCTTACTTAGCCCTTAATGGTTTTATACTAGATGAATCCATAAAAGTTCCATGTAGAGTGGACCGGAGCACTTTTTCACATTTAGGATCTAAGATCGCTCCACTGTTTAAAGAATCTCACTGCTTTTGAATGCTTGAAAGATCTTTTTAAAGAGTTTAATGCATGTTGCACCCCGTGCACTCTGTGCTTGTCTGTATGTCTTTCTGTCTGTATGACTGTTCAACCAGATTGTGTCATAGCAGCTGGACAGAATTTAATGAAACTTTTGCAGTACTTAGTTTAACCTGCAACATAAATGAAAAAAAAAAAAT
Organism: Clarias fuscus; assembly: GCA_030347435.1. Taxonomy (NCBI): domain Eukaryota; kingdom Metazoa; phylum Chordata; class Actinopteri; order Siluriformes; family Clariidae; genus Clarias; species Clarias fuscus. The sequence goes on along the minus strand of CM059216.1, from coordinate 14,123,899 downwards.
CTTTGTTGCAGGCAGACATGTACGTGGGCTTCAACCTGAAGTAATAATATCACTGAATAAATCTTACATCACTGATCAACTTATTTTCAGCTTTAAATTTTTAACTATTCCCACAAATCCTTTTCACGTCAACGACAAGTATTAACGCTATATAAACATTATATATAAGACATACAGCAGATTCATGAGGAGACAAGATGAATGATTAAACAGGTGATTGGTCAGTGCAAGCATGGTTGGACAGTTACTGTATGTTCCACTGCCCAGAGCTAGTAAAGAAGAGCACAGCATGTTGCTGTTCACTTTTTATTCACCAGGTGGCATTTGTGTTCTATATTTGGGGGGTGGGGGGGAAGATGACTGGCTTTCCAAAACCAGCACATACAGAGTTAACCTCTATCATGTCTTGCTCCAGCACCAGCAAGCAGACCCTGGAAAAGAGAAACAAAGAGAGGAGCAGCGTGCTGGGTCAGTGGTCATGCTGTGCTCTCTGACTGACTGACTGGCTGAATGAAGTGCACTTGGACTGTTCTGTACCGAGCTGCGTTATCGTTTCATAATCAAATAGTATAGAAATCATTTTCTAAGGTCAATTTCAAAATATTCTTGTGAGTTGTGAGTTAAGATTCTTATAGTACTGTAGCTATAAATACCAAGAACGAGAGGAAGGGAATGTTGATTAGTGCGTTTTTGTGCCAACTGAAACATTATTAGTGCTTCCTGTCAGTCAGTTTCTTTGCCAGTAACTTGTGATATAATTGTTAGGGAATGAGGATGGGTAGGAAAACACATCCCATGTCTCGAAAGTAGTCAGAGTTAATGTCAACAAAACACACACAGACACAGACACACACAGGCACACACACACACAGACACACACACACACACAGACACACACACACACACACACACACACACACACACACACACACACACACACACACACACACACACAGGTTAAATGGAGTTGTTGTGTAAGTAGACACCAACAAGAGTGTTTCTGAAAGCTGACGTTTGAGTCAATTTCCATTACATTTGATATAATCAGCAATGGTAAGCATCCCTGAATGTGTCTGCCCTTACCAAAAGGAAGTTTATTCAAGTGTGTTAGTGTACTTATTTTAAACAAAATAAGCAAGTATGCGTTCAGTTTACTTTTAATGTACTTATACGCTTATTTACTTATATTATATTGACAGAAATATTCAGCCTATTGAATTCAGGCCCATTATCACCAGTGAAGGGCAATCACAATGCCTCAGCATACCAAGACATCTTGGCCAATGCTATGCTTCCAACTTTGTGGCAACTGTTTGGGGAAGGCCCTTTTTTATTCCAAGGACTATAAAGAAATGGTTTGAGTTTGATGTGAAAGAACTTGACTGGCCCGCACAGAACCCCATTGAGCATCTTTGGGATGAACTGGAATGAAGACGGCGAGCCAGGCCTTCTTGTCCAACATCAGTCCCTGACCTCATAAATGCCCAGAGAAACACTCAAATCTTGTGGAAAACCTTCCAGGAAAAGTGGAAGCTGTTGTAGCTGCAAAAGGGTGACAAACTTGATATTGAAGTACATGTATATAGATATAGATAATATGTCATTGCGGGTTTTGCTAAATACTTTTGTCCTTACAGTGTATATCACTAACAAAAATATGCTAAAATACAGTACTTAATCTAACAAGTATAAAGAAAAGTTTAAGTATACTTTGGCATATGTACTTGCTTTATACATAAAGGTAAATTATATGGTCTTGTATATTAAGGTCAAATAATCTAAAGTAAATAGCACAGGGGTGGAACTAAACCTGTCAGTTTACACATTAATTCACACAAGCAGAAAAAATATGGCGAATTTTACTGAAAATTCTTTCAGGACGGCAGAATGTATTTAATATTTAGATATTTATGATTCTAAGCCATTGCCTTCTGCAAATGCATCTTACTTACAAATGCAGTTACTGTGAATTTTTTTTTTTTTAAATATAATTTAGTTTGAAAAATTTAATTGCAGACAGTTGTCCATAAGATGATTATTACCATCCTCCACAAGGAGGTTAAGCCAGAAGCACAGAAAGTGCTATATGAAAGCATACGCATGGAAAATTGACTGGATGTGTGGAAGGAAACATTGCAAAAGCACCAGAGATGGCCACAGCCTCGAGAATATTGTCAAGCAAAGCTGATTCAAGAACTTGAGAGAGCTTCATAAGGAGTGGAGTGAGGCTGGAGTCAGTGCATCAAGAGCCTCCATGCACAAGGGATAACTGTTGCATTTCTAGTATCAATCCACTCCTGACAGAAACGATGAAAAGAAGTATCTTACCTGGGCTAAGGAGAAAAATAACTGCACTGTTGCTCAGTGGTCCAAAAAGCTTTTCATGTGAAATCAAATTTTGCATTTCATATGGAAATTAAGGTCCCATATTCTGGAGGAATCCAAGTTGAGAAGTGTACACAGTCAGGGATGATTAGGGGTGACACGTCCTCTGTTGGTGTTGCTCCACTGTGTTTTGTCAAATACAAAGTCAACTCATCCATTTACCAAGATATTTTAGAGCACTTCATACATCCATCTGCTGACAAGTTTTGTGGAGATGCTGAATTCTTTTTCCAGCAGGTTTTAGCGCTTGCCTGCAATGCCAAAACTTCCATTAACTGGTTTGTGACCATGACATTACCGTGCTTGATTGGCCAGCCAACTTGCCTGACCTGAACCTCTTAGGGAATCTGTGGAATATTATCAAGAGGAAGATGAGAAACACCCAACCCAAACAATACAGACGAGCTGAAGGCTGCCATAGGCCGATCATCTCCAAGCAATGTGCACTGGATAAAAAAAAAAAAAAAAAAATCAAATAAAATAAAAAAATTATTTTCCATGATATTTTTGAGAACTTTTTTCAGATGCAAACTTACATATGTACACTCACAAGCACATGCACACACAAACTCATGTTGCTCATGTGTATGCAAAGATAATTTTATTTGATTTTGTTTACATGCTCCAGTGTAATTCAAATTTTTCTACGCTCCAGTGTAATGCTTTGAAATCTGCTTCTTCCCAACTGAGTGCAATAACGCACAGGGTTGTACATGTTAAAGGGTTGAGTTTCATGGATGTTTATTGGGGGTCATAAATAACATTATATTTATTATATAAAATGATATTAATTACTGATATTAATATAATTCATGCAGATGTAATTATTAATCCATGAATAATATTTGTCAATATGCTTTTTAACATTTATTGTTTTGTAATAATAATTCATAGGAACGGAGGTACATTTAATGTTGTAAATGAACACTTTTACTTGTTGCAATTTCAGCCGAGAACACACGTGAAAGTGTTTATACACCGCTTTAAGAGGGACAGAGATTTAAATGTGACGTTACATTAAACATTTTATGTATTTTATGTTTTCCCTGAGTGAACTCAATCACCTTTGGGTGTGCGCAGCCAGTGAGGTAGGTTTATTTACATTTGCTTTGTCCTGCATATTTATATTTGGTTTCTACAGTGTGTGTGATATGAATTTGTGTTTATTTTGTACTTTGCCATGTGTTTGAACAGCCTGATGTGAATAGATGATTTTTGAAGTGCACTAAGTAAAAAGGAGTCTAACAGTAACGGAAGAACCGTGGTGATGTGTATTACTAAGCAAGCTCCTGCAAAGACGGGGCAAAAACATGAAAAGATCCTTTTTGTTTGCTTTTAGTTTAACAGTCAGTTGGAATTAAGGTTCCGCTGCTTCAATTATTTAACAGAGCAGAAATTGTAGAGAGGTACAGCCTGTTTGTGGGCAGTCAGGGACTAATTTTGGAGAGGCTGCATGACACAAATTCTAATTTCAGCTTTACCACCCCAGTGTCAATCTGAGTTATTCTTTTTAAAATTTTTTATTAATGACTATTTTTTTATATCATAAAACATTATATTTCTTTTCTTTTACATGTTCTAAATGCTGAATATTTCTTGCGGTCTGCTGGTAATGTTCATATTACCAATTTTACTCAAAGTGCAATTATATTTCAACTATAAGAAGTTATACCTAAATAGGAACCTAATACTATACTTTAAAGACGAAAAATAATATATAAGTACTGTAGTAAGTTATTGAAACCGTAAAAGTATACTTGCAATGTAAAACCGCTAAACTAGTAGTTTCCTAAAAGTATACAGTACCTCAAAGTATACTTTCAAAAACCAAAATAACTTCACTTATGGTGTGCTTTATGGTATCAATGCAATGCAAAAAACAATGTAAGCAATGTAAGTTCTATTCTTACATCTAATATAATACTTCAAAGTATACTTTAGTGAACTAAAAAGTGGGTAATCCCAAGACGCATTGAAATAGTAGATTTACTATTTATTATATTTACTATATTTATAATTTTAAAAGTTTTGATATAGGAATACTTACTACATAAGGTATATACAGTGAATACGTTTTTAGTGAGTAATTTACTTAAATTTACTTAAGTTTACTTAATAAAATTTATTTACTTAATAAAATGAACTTTAAATAGAATTATTTGTATGTGTTTGTGTGAGTGTGTTTGTTTTACGGTTTATGTAATTTTTCCCCAAAATGAGTCGAGATATACTGGCTCAGAGACAGCTCAGAGACAACTCTTTGGTCTAACAATTAAAGCCATTTTCCCCACTTACACCTGACAAAGTTAGCTATATTTGGACTTGTTCTTTTTATGGCCTACCCATGGCTAAAAAAAACAACAACTCATAAACTGAAAAAGTTTTCCATGAAAGCAACATAATTAAATTGATTCAAGCTCACCAACATTTCCTAAAAACAGAGTGTACCAGAATGTAACTACTTCCCATTCTTCTGTATTGCAACATCAAATTTAAGTATAGCAGATTTTTATTCTTTTTTATTTTATTGCATTTTTTTTCTCCTTTGAATATGACTCTCTGTGAAGAAACCCTTAGAATTATTTAAAATGTAAAAAATCCAAGACCACAGTCACAGGATGTATCAAGTATCATAATTCATGATGTTAGTTAACTCTTGGTATTTGGTTGTTTTTGATTATTAGAATGTATCTGATATAATGGCTTGCATGTTTTCCAATTATCCCTGCACTAGTCACTGCTGATTACCTAGGTTAGGTGTGTTCAGTTAATTAGAAGCTTGAAGATACCTTAGATAAAGGTTGGAATGGGGAAGACAAAGTACATTAGTATCATCCAGATTCTGATTGATCTCGAGGACCAGGGTTGGCCAACCCTGGTATAACGACGTTGGGACTTCCACTTGACTATAGATGGCAACCCTCGCTTCAGGAAGTAAAAGCCTTGCCACATATTTGATCAGGTTATTTCACTAATTATTTCTAAGCTTTATTGCTGAACAGTTGTATTAATTAGAATTAGTTGGTTTAGGTCATGGATGGATATATCTAAATATATGGCAGGATTTTTACTTTCTTAAGCTGGGGTTGACACCTCTGAACTTTACTAAACATGGCACTGCTGATGCTAATAACGACATTGTCATCTCAAAGTCATTTTACCAGAATAAGCCTGACTTTAAAAAAAAAAGACATAAAACCAGTGGTCAACCATTGTCAGGAATTAACATTGTTACAACATTGTGACAACCAGAGGACACTGCTGGGAAGGAACTCTTTTGAAGCTTTGCTTTGAAGATGGATAAGGTTATTAAAACATCAATAAAACGTTGAACCTTTGTATAAGCACTATTGCGTCATTATAATGAATTAGAAAAAAAGATAAAACAATCCAGACACTACCAAGATCAGGGCAAATTCAATGCCAGGGCAAGGAAAAAAAACTTGACAAGTGTCCAGGAGTCCAGTTTCAACAATGAAACCAAGGGTTACAGTGCTCACTACCTAAAATAGGAGAGCCTGTGCAGACAATATTAGGGCTTTGTTAATCCAGTATTAATAATAAAGTGGCCAGAAGGAAGCCACTTCTGAGAAAGGCCATATTTTTGGAAAAAAATATTGTAATGAGACTATAGTTGGTACAAAGTCAAGGCATAATGTTTTGAGGAAACCAAATGCAGGCCAGGTAACACCATTTATGTAATGAAACATGGTGGCGGTAGCATCGGTATGTAGTTGGTTTTCTTTTATAGCAGCAGGAACTGAAAAAAATGGTGTGAAGCCAAATATAAGCCAAATATAATTGTTTAGGGAAATGTAGTTCAATCATCCAGAAATCTGTATTTATGTGGAACTATTTTTCAGTACGATAAAGGAGGTGCTTAGCTAACGCACCGAGCATATACAAAGGAAAGGCTTTAAGAAATAAAATAAGATTTTGGTTTTGCAACAGGCAAGTTAACACTCAGACTAGAATGAAGTTATAAATTTGTCTGGCATTACCTGAAAACTGCAATTCACCAACGTTCTGCATCTTAAGCTGGAAAACTGATGGAAATCAGCATTGATGTGAATGGAAGAAGATGGCTAAAACTAAATGTTCCAAGGTCATGTAGTTACATTTGAGACAATTTAGTTCACAATAGGGAGTTTTCTGAACAATTGAGCAGTTTTTTGTATTTTTTGTTTAATATTCTGAGAATTACTAAATGTAATTTTTTAAAGGACCCCCCCACCTCCCTTAAAAGCCTAAGAAGGAAGCAGCAACTAAGGAAAGATAAACTCTTAGCAAATCTACAGAGAAATGATCATCATGGCTAAGTTTAGCTCATTTGGCAACAATGCTAAATACATACAGAGAGAAGTTAGGGAAAGCAAGGAAAGATCTCATCTTGCCTCTGGAGAGCATGTGTGTGTGTGTGTGTGTGTGTGTGTGTGTGTGTGTGTGTGTGTGTGTGTGTGTGTGTGCATGGACATGCTGGAGGGTTACAGGGCTGTCAGCAAGTTCTTACCTGTCTCTGCTTCTGCATACCTGTGCATCTAAGGGTTTGTGTGTGGGTGTGACAGTGCAGCCCCACCCTCCTCTTTTACAAGCTGAATGAGAAAGTGAGGAGGCCAAACTGGTAATTAGAGTAATTAATGATTTTGCTGAAGCTTTCCGGCCCTGAGGCTGTACTGCAGGAGGCCTGTACCTCTCTTTATTTCAGTAAAAAGATCGTCCCTTTCTGCTCAGCTGGGTGGAGCCATCTGAACTTTTTGATAAACCGCAGCTTCTTTCAAATACTTCACTGCCCTTAGGAATGGAGGTGTGTCTCTCTCTCTCTCTCTCTCTTTCTCCCACTCTCTCTCCCGCTCTCTCTCCCCTATCTTTCCCTTTGTGAGTGCGTGTGTGGTCTGTGTGGTGTAGGAGAAAGTAACCAAGAAATGCAGAGAGAGAGAGAGAGTGTGTATATATACCCACAGGCACGCACAAATTATAATTTGGCTTCATATACAGTAGCTTGTTAACATATTAATATTATGTCAATTGTACTAAAAAAAAAGGTCAAGTTTGTAAATGTGCTTAATTTAATGAGGTATACATAAACATACTAATGTCATCATTATGTACAGTACATCAATTAATTTTATTCTTCTTACATATTTTACTTCAGTTAAATAGTATTTGCAGTTATGAAATATTTAGAGAGCATATGAATTTCTACAATCATCTCTTGCATACCAACATTATGGTTTGTGTTTCAAATATCTAATTTAAATAGATGTATGAGAATGCATGCATTCATATGTATGCAATTACTGGAGCCTAAAAATTCCACTCTTCTTCTTGTGCACACACACACACACTACAAAGTCAGTCTGAGTATGACTCCTCGCTCAGGAGTTCAGACAGAGTTTAAACTTACAGGCATACAAACATTCACCCAAAAGCATGCACGCCTTCTCCATTCCCCAGCCATATCATGTACCTGCATTTTTATTCACCTACTTAACATATTTATGCATGTGGTGCTGCGGCTCTTTCGGCATCCTTCTATTAACATCCATCACCCAGAACCTACAGCACAACTCCTCTCTCTCTCTCTCTCTCTCTCTCTCTCTCTCTCTCTCTCTCTCTCTCTCTCCTACACCCTGCTAACCACATATACATCATTGCTTCAGCCCTTGCCTCAGACATACTCTAATATAAGGTGATACTTATGGCTTAATACATTGAGATCATTTGTGACCCAAGTCTGTACACTAGGCTGCAGTTTATCAGGTCGACTCAGCCAGGGATGTCTGACGGATGAAGCAAGTCCTCAGCTGCATGAGAGTTTTTACTCAAGATATATGTAGATTATAGTGTGGACACATAGTTCAACAGTGGGACTCAAAAACAAGCCCCCAACCTCAGCGAATTTCGGTCTTCCTGCTTGCATCCTTCATGTCTATGCCTGTGCCACCAGAGGCAGAAAGAGAGGGAGAGAGAGAGAGGGAATATGAGAGAGATATGTATATCTGGCTCAATCTGAGAGAGAGAGAGAGAGAGAGAGAGACCCTGGAGAAAATAAATTTGTCATGGTTCATGGCGAGTTCAGCCAAACCACTGATCAGAGCATTCGCTTTCTTTCCCTCATACACATTCTCGTTTCTATTCTTCTTCTCCCTCTTCTTCTTTTTTTATCCCTGACCTTGTAGGGCAGTTCTAAAGCCCTTATTTTACATCTGGCTCTTTAATTATGAATTTCCTACATCATCATCCTCATCATCCTACAGTACATTCAGTCTATTGAATGTCTATTCGGTCTACAGATACAGTACAACTCATGTTTTCATTTTACTCGTTATCCATATTGATAAGCACAAGGTCTATTTAAAGTATGGCTGGAAAACAATAGTGTTTTGTTGAGATTAACAGGTCCATATCTCAAAGGCCAACAAAACATCCAAAAAAAAACAAAAACAAAAAAAACTCAGACATCTGCAATATTCTCATGAGATATTCCACCACATTTGGAGATGCAGAAATGTAAACGTAGACACATAAAATATATGATTGCACATTTTGATGTGTGTATTATTTGTGTGTATACAGGATTGTTGGGTGGAAATGATCCAGGGTTTAAGGATGCTCCGAAGACAGATGCAACACTGGAACACTATGAGCATCTTCACCTTAGCCTCTGACCAAAGAAAGAGTGAGAGGATGGAAAAACAAACAGCTTGTAACACTCCAGATATCAGAGAGAAAAAGGAAAAAAAAAAAGGTCTTATTTTCCCAGTAAAAATGTTTTGCTGGCTGCAGACGTCTTCATTGACTCCTCGTGACTCTGCGATGCAACTTTATCAGATTAAAAACCTCTTTCAATTGCGGGTTTATTTTGCTATGCAAAAATACCGTCAAGAAAATAACTTCAACATACTGTAGTTCAACAGCGCATAACCAGATAATGTTAATAGCTCGATGCGGTTTGGGACTTGCTCAAGTGGCACAGATACAATTTGGTGGAATTTACATCATGTTTCACTTGAGAGACATCACATTTCATTGAGATGGACTTTCATCCAGGAGCTGGTCTATGTGCGGGCAAAACTGTTTAATTAAAGAAAAACTCCATCATTGCGCAATATAATGTTTATGTATTGCATCTGTTGCATGTGTCGTTCTTGCGGACAGAAATCTTGGTACATTTCCCCTTTACCAAGAAATGAATAGAAAATCTGTTTACTCAAAAATTCACTTATTAAGGAAGCCAAAATGCGGTCATTCAGGGATTGGATGAGCATTTCTGCAAACAAACTGTGTTTTTGCAGAACACTGGATGCTTCAGTGAAGTTCTTTGTAAATACAATAATTTGCTAACACTTATCCTATTTATATTTTCCTTTTTCTTTTCTTTTTATACATGTCGAATGCTGTCAAAGTATTTTAGACACTGCAATGTTTTAAAATCTAAAAAATCCTGTCTGGCTGCCACATTGGAAATCAGCAGGAAACTACATAGACACTGTTGACACAATATTTTCTAAAACCTTATTTGTTAGGGCATAAATCTTAATGAACAGAATGAACGGCTTGCATGATAAGCTTTGATACACGAAAATGTATTTCAATTTCTATATATGTGTCAATGCGCAAACGCTCTAGTTACAGTGGAGTTAGATTAGTGCTAAAAACGTCAGAGCATTCCTCAATTATGTTGTTATTCTTTCAGACAAAACATGATATTGGTGATTAAAAATGTCTCTCCTAGGTGGATCAATTTTTTTTATAATACTTAATGCTTCTTATCTCCTGATCCATGCTTCGTTATTAGTTAATATGCATACACATACATAAGAAACACATTTGCTAAATACAATTTCATGCTCTTTTATGTAGTCTCTGTAACTTTTTTCGAATGAAACATAAATAAAAAATATATATAAACACAAACATAATTGTCATTCACTTGAGATTGACGTTGATGTTCCTAGAAGCTTACATCGATTTAAGTATCAATACTCATTAATAAATATGAATAATTAACATTTGAAATTATTATTGTTGGAAGAGAGACAGTATAATGCTGAAAAATGTCCCTTTTTGGAACACATATAAAATCATCTCTCAAAAATGGCTTAGGTTAGCAACTTGAAATTTTTAGGGAAGCAAGATTGGTCACTTCCATGTTGCGTAAACTTCAGAAGTAGTTTCTGTAGCACACACATTTTCTGTATTATATGTACGACATAGAAAAATAAAATCAGCACCAATGCTGTGTTTTGGCTGTTTGCATGTTTTTTTTTTCATGTGTGTGTGCAAAAGAATATTGTCTGAAATGAATTGGCATCACTCCAAGATCGTGAGGCACTGATTAGTAGTTCAGCTATGTGCCATTGTTAATGCACAACCCTTCCTGAACTCATTTTAATTAAGTCTCAAAAACACAGGCTTTCTATGGGGAGTGGCTGAGGGTGTACATTACCTGCAACCTGTAATTACACACACACACACACACACACACACACACACACACAAACAAATGAATGCATGGTCATGTTTTCATTCCCACATGAGATCATCTAACCAGATTACATCTCTTGATGGATTCATCGCTGTCAGTAGTCTGACCCTATGGCCTGCTCTTTGAATCAGACAGAAGAAAACGCCGGCCTGCTAATCAGCTCATCTTGAGCAGATCAGTGATATTGACAGCAGTGACTGAAGCCTGAAAACTCAGAGCTAGAAAAGCTAGAAACGAAACAGCACTAACAAAGCCCTCAAAGTGACTGACCTCAAGGTTAAAGGTGACAACCCTAGTAGGTGGACGCTGGAGGTGTCCATCTCAAGGAGGAAGTAGGTTCAGAATCGTGCTGCTCGCGGCTGGAGCAGCTGTAATAACAGTCCAGAAACTAGATCCAGGTTTACTTTAGGGCCTGGACTCTGGTGACAACAGATTATAATCTTTCCTCTCTTATGCAGTCAAACTCGATATCAGAGCAGTAAAGCACATGTGTGCGCACGTGCTCATGCACACACGCGTACACACGTGCACACACACACACCCCAACATACATCCTTCTGAAGTTAGCTTGACATTTCAGAGCAACAAATGTTCTTTATGCGCTGCTTATTTGTTTCAAGTAGTTCAGCTTGTGCTCTGCTATGCTGCCAGGTGAGTTTTGGTCACGTATTTGTTTCCAAGTGCTGTAACTCTCAATGTGATGTCACCAGTGGAAAACTGGTGGTTTGAATCCCAAAATTGCCACGATTATGAGTTTACACATGTTCAAAAAGTGGTTTGGTGAGTATTATGTTTATGCTAATTTACAATTTTGTAGCTAATTAATAATTTTTTTTTAATTAGCTAATTAAAAAAACAACAACAACAACTAGTGAGCTACAGCAGACACTTCCTGGTGGATAGTTAACATTTACATTGATCTAAATAAATGAATTGATATTTCACAAAGTTCTGTATTTTAGAGGCACAAAGGTTATTTATTTTACAATACCATTAAATACGCTGTTTAAAAGAAATCCACTCAGACGGCTTACTGGTGGTTTTTGAATTGCACAATCAACTTGGCTGTACTCTTGAGCCAGTATTCCACTCGTCATACTGCCTGTGCTCTTTAGTGTCCTTGCGGACTCTGAGAAAGTCCATATTTTGTGCTGTATCCCATCTCCGAAGCCCATGTTAATGCGAAAAATCAAGAAAACTGAGCACCTGGGGGCTGGAATATGTGGAAGAAGTGACCTTTCTCACTAATATGAGGACCGTGTTCGCGACCACTACTTTCAGAGTGAATCATTCATAGGCTGTGTTTGCCTTTCAGTTCTCTCTCTTTTTTTTTTAGCAGAGAAAATCTGAGAAATTTCTACATCTTATGTAGTATAACATAATTGATGAATATAATTGATAAATGATTGATAAACGAATGATGAACCCCTGTAGTTTTTAATATTTAATATGTGATTTCGGGTAGCGGTAAAGATTTGATGAGTTGATGTTGATGTTTTCCACTATATTTAATGATATTTGGTCATCAGCATTCCAATCCTAACTTATTACACATCTACTGTATAGTAGTCTGAATCCTAACCTCCTTTGAACCACACAGCCACGGAATACTCGCAGAATCCTACTACCTCATCTCAAGGGTTTTGGTTTAACTAATCTGCAGCGAATTCCAGCCAATTCCATGTACGCACCTAATACACATTAAAGTCCTCGTTTAATCTTGATCATAAAAGAGCATTAAAAAAGAAAATCAGACTGCAATAATGACATAACATTCAAAATGAAAGTACAGAACACCCATTTGTTATTTGAACACATTTCTTCCTGCGGAATGATCTTCATCAGGCATTAGTCCTAAGGAAAGAAGACTTGACAGGATGAAACAAAAGGAGTTATGTGTTCCAGTTTAACCCAAACTCAAGTTGCTCTTTGATATAGTCAGGTCAATCATTATTTGATTTGCTGTTGTGTTCGCCCTCATTGTCACAAAATGGGCTATTCATTGAGCATCAGTAAAACCCACAAAGAGCCACACAGACCCACACACACTAGAACAGCAGGAGGCACAGTAATGAGTGGCACACATTAAAGACCAGCCATTCACAGGAAAGCAAACTCTAGGACTGGGTCAGCTATTAACCCTGCTCCTGGCCCATCTGACCCTTGTCAACCTCTCACTGTGCCCAACGGGCCCTGGTCAATCCTTTCTGACCGCTGGTCATTCACTAGCTTCAGATAACTGGCCAGCAAAGCCACAATCCCCAACATAGCCCACAGCTACTGACCAGATTTTGACTCAGTGAGAATGAGCAGAAGAGGTTAATCTCTTGATTGGCAAAAATGTGAACCAGAATAGGTGCTTTGTCATGTCTGAAACTTTGCAATGACCCTAGTTCTTAAGTGGTGGCCTCCAGGAAAAGGTAGTTTTGATTGACGGAATAGATAAAACACTATATGCAGTATACTGTATCTTTAATGATATTAAAGATTGTGTGCACGTTGTCTTAAATGTACGGACATATACGCCATTCAGGCGTAAAATTAAAACCACCTGGGTAGTATTGTGTAGGTGCCAAAACAGCTCTCAGCCCTCGAGGCATGGACTCTGTAAGACCTCTCAAGGTGTGAAGTCTGAAAATTGCAAGGTGGGGTCTCCATAGTTTGGATCACAGATGGATCAGATTAATATCCGAGGAGTTTGCATCCCAAGTCAACACCTTGAACACTTTGTTATGTTTCTCTAATCATTCCTGAATGTTTTTTTTTTTTGCAGTGTGCCAGTGTGGAAATGAATAATTGGAAGGGTGCACTTGGGTTGTTTGAGTATGAGGTACATGTCAAAATAAGTTCCACATAAATGCCAGAACACAGGATTTCCAGCTGAACATTAACCAAATCATCACACTGCCTCTGCCAGCTTTCCTTTTTCGCACAGTGCATCCTGGAGCCATCACCTCCCCGGTTAAGTGATACACCTTCGTCCATTGGTCTGTGGTCCATTTCTGATACTTACATGCCCATTGTAGGTGCTCTTGAAAATGGACAGGGGTCAGCATGGACACTTTGTCTTGTCAGCAGCTACACAGGCTCATACACAGGAAGTTGTGATGTTCAGACACTTTTCTATCATAGCCAGCATTACTTCATTTAGAAGCTTCACGCTACAGTAACTCTTCTGTGGGATCAGACGAGAGAGGCTGGCGTTTGCTCCTTCTGAACAGTCAGGCTCACTGGTTATCCTTCTTTGGACCACTTTTAATAGGTACCTGTTCTGTTCACTTAATATATTCCACTTTTTGACCAATCAGTAGCCATAATGTTATGACTGTGTGATGTATATAAATATGAAATTTTAATATTTACACATCTATTTATTGAGGTATAGAGGTGCATACAGCATTCCTGTGACATGTGTGTGTGTGTGTGTGTGTGTGTGTGTGTGTGTGTGTGTGTGTGTGTGTGTGTGTGTGTGTGTGTGTGTGTGTGTCTACAATGTGGGTTGAAGCATGGGTCTCTGGTTACATCTCCATTGAGAGCTCTCCAGGGTGGGGTGAGGTGATGTTTGTCCTTGAGCCTTGGTGCTTTTGTGCTCCCTTACTAGGCCTACCATATCTCTATCTTTTTCAACTAAGTAACAAAACTGGGCTTGACTGCTATTAAAAACAGAAGACCTATTACTGGATAAGTCTGGGAGATTAAGTGAAACAGTTTCTCTACATGCCTCCAATAGGCAAACCATGATACTCTACACCATGAACATGTCTTTTGATTCTAGGCCACATGCAGAGACACTGACAGTTGGCAAAAAAACAAGCCAGTTTGAAACCAGATGACTGAGAAAACAGAAAAAAAAGAAGAAAAAACAGGCAGACTTTACTTTTAATCAGTTTGTTTAAAACAGTTGAGTAGATTGATCTCTGCCTCATGTGGATGACAACATTATCCATGATGAGGAGGTCAATGCTGACTGATCACCCAGCTGTTGGCAGACAGGAAACACACCACGGCATAATTAATGGAGTCCTTAAACTCAAAGGGCAGAGTGGGAGTGACAACCTTTGACCTCTTTAAAGCCCCAGAGTTTCTGTAAACAAACCAAACCTGAGTGCAAAATGTCCACAGATGACACAATCACGGACACTTGAATAAGATGTTTTCAGTCATATAACCTCCTCTACGGCTATAGTCGCTCCGAAAACATGACCACCAGCAGAGAGTGGATGACACACGCAACTAAATGTCTGCTTTGACCTGGCTTGTGTAGCTAACCCACAACTTCCTGCTAGTGAGGGTCTCCAGGCAGGCTTTCTAAGAGAGAGGGAGGAAAGGGACAAAGAGTCAGGCGCCATGAGAGAGGAGCCTTGTGCTGCGTCCTGCCGTCTGGCTTCAATCAGAGCAGGTCATCCTGATGAACTGTGTTCATGAAGACAGGATAAAGCCTGCAAAGACTAGTTCAACTCTACGGAGGTGAATTCTGGGGCTGGATAATGTTTGTTCTTGTGGTTAGGGTTAAGGGGGGGGGGGGGGGGGTTGTGTCTGCCTGTCTTTATCTGTTCCCTTCAAAAATGTCCCTCCCTTACGAAACCTGATACTGAAGGCCCATTTGTCATTTGTCACCTGTGTTTACTTCAGGTGTGAAAGGGATGTCACCGAGGGTACTGATATCCTTCCCCCAAGTTCTGGGAGGATGGTGTGACTGATTTAACTTGAGAGGCCTGAGGGGATCCACCATTGTGTTGCAATGGGGTGAACAGGCATGTTCGGAGGAGGACAAATCCATTCAATTCCAGTGTTCTACACAGTGCTGCCATGAATGGCCATAGGCCATGTGCATACATTACAACACACCCAAGAAAAAGCAAAAGAGAGAGAGAGAGAGAGAGAGAGAGAGAGAGAGAGAGAGAGAAGGGGGTGGCTTAAAGAAAGGGGGAGGGGTAGACTGTGACAAGCACAGACTAGCAACCTGAATTAGTAACTAATTCTGTATGTGTGTGTGTATTCTCTGTTAATCAAGGGAAACATATTGTCCGTTGAGTGAGAGCAGCATTCTCTCAGTCCTGCCTCTCCTGTACTCCATCCATTCATTCAGACAATGGCATTCTACAGCAGCATCAATAAAAATTCACTAGCTCCATGGTGTAGGGAGGAAAGAAAAGCAAAGCCAGGGAAATAAAGGAGCCCAAATGAAAAGAGAAGATAAAAAGAAGGAAAGAAAAGAAAGGAGAGCAGAAAGGGTTGGGAGTTTGAGTTGGACGAGTTTTCGAAAAGCAGGCGAGGTATTGGCAGAGAGCCATGCAGGAGAGACAATGCAGATTTGGCATGGCCTCTGTAAAGGCTCACTGAAGCGTTGGCCTATTGGAGGAGAAAGTGAGGGCAGCTGGAGGCCTAAAAACCTAAAGAGAAGAGAGAGGGGGAGGAGATATAAAAAAAAAAGAAGAGGGGAGCTGAATACAGTGCTGAGAGCCAAACTATATCCTGGGAATCCCAATCAGAGTTGCAGGCTTGAGACTGCAGATAACTAGAAATTATGCTGATGTGTGTCCTGGGCCAAAACATTAAGCTCATACAATACTCGGTATTCCGCCTCTCACTTCTCCAAAAACTTCTAACCACCCTGTCTTAGGGTAAGGCAGTAAGAGGAAAATTAAATAATGAAAAAAATGTGATGTAATAAATAAGAAACAGGAGTTCCTTCGGGAAGCCTAAAATGACAGTTACATAACAAACACAACCCCGCCTTCTTAATTTACTAATTTCCACTGCTGCCCTTTTGGATGAGAGTAGTGGGGAAGAAGGTCAAGGCTTAGAAAGAGAGAGCTTCTGATGGGGTGTTTCTGTTGGGCCCCCTAAAGATCAAAGTCTCATTCCCATTGTGCGCTCTGTACAATGAAGGCAAGAGAAGGCAGAAGGTTTGACCCCCCGCTGCCCAACTGACAGCTCCCTCTGTGTGTGAGAATGTGTTGAATGGTGAGATCAGGCCTGTAAAGCCTTAATGTAAAGCCTGAATGTTTATCTTTTCTGATTATATGTGTATACCTTTCCTGTACAGAAATGAAGCGCCATTGGAGTTTTGCTCTGCTTGGACCTGGAGACATGATGGAAAGTTCAGAAGTATCCAAGGTTTTAGGTGACATGCCTTTGCTGCCTTAAGACGACGACTTAGAGCTATGAACAGTTTTAGGGCGTTTTCTCAGCGCTAGACAGACAGGGGAAATTAGGAAGCAGCAGCATGTAATGGTATTTACCATGGTTTGTTTCTGAAAAAGCACTGCAAGGTAGAGTCAATTGGATATTCAGTGGTAAAATCGTCCTTGTTTACTTTATGGTTCTAAAGTTACACAGATCAGCGATAATTTTAAAACCAAACCACCGAACATTAAAACCACCTAGGTGAATCTGGCCCCTTGGGGCATGACTCCACAAGACTTCTGGTGGTATGCTGTAGTGTCTGGCACTGGGACATTTGTGGTGGGTTCTTTGGGTGCTGTGGGTGGGGGCTCTGTTGATCGGGCTTGTTTGTCTGGCACATCCCATGGTTGATCAGATTGGGATCTGGGGAGTTTGGAGGCCAGATCAACAATCTAGAACTCTTTGGCTGTTAAACTCCATGTGCTATTACTCCATGTGTATTTTGGTGGTTTGAGCTACATTGGCTTTTCTGTGGCATTGGGCCAGGTGGACTGGTCTTTGGTCCTCATGGTTATACATGAATGATTTGTGTACTGTATATCTGACACATCTAATGATATGTACTGTAATTAGAATATTAACCTATGTATCCTCTCTGTCTCTCTGGTGATAGGTAGTTTTCGTCACTGGCTAAGAGTAAAAGGCCATTACCCCCCCTGTGCGGTGCTCCTGGCTCATTATTAATCTGCTGTGACAACAGTACTATTTACCAAATCCACTGAGATGCAGTTAGAGGCAAGCTCAGCTCTCCTCCATTAACCTCTGACCCTGTGAGGGATGGCAGTGGAGCCAGGCCTGGGGCTGTCCTGGCACCTCAAGCATGGACACCTGTCCTGTACTGGAGAAAATGCATAGTTCTGACTTCCTGTATTGAAATGAGACCAATGAGACCATTCTAAGATGTAAACAGATAAGCAGAGTCTGCCAGCAGAAGTGTAAAATTTATAAAAACATACAGGCTCAATTTGAGCCTTGGGAAAATTAATACTTTCAGACCACTTTATTAACACACCAAACAAAACTACAATACACATTAAAGCATAACGCATATAAACCGTCTTAAATCTGCTTCAAGATTCTGTCTAATTCACACCTAATCTATCCAAACCATTAGGCCTGTGTTTGAGGTTAGTTATCTCCACTTGACCTCCTTATCAGCTTGACTCAATTACAATAGCCCTAAAACCTGGCACATATCCACGCCTCTCTCCAGCAATCCCTCTACGCTCAGCACATCCTGATATGTTATCTACCGATCAGTCATCCATCAGCCTTATGTAACCGCCACTGACCCATATAACACAAACTACTCCATTTGTATTCCAGAACAACTGATAAACCAGAGCTTAACACAATGCCATCTTTATTTAGCTCTATGCCAACTGTCACAAACCGAAATATCGGCATATCAGTGTAGGCAAATCTCATGTTTAGAATAATAACAATATCTGACTGAAGTGTTCTTAAACGTACAGGGCAATAACATTTCCATGCGCTTATGTTTGTGTTGGAATTGTTTTTTTTTTTTTCACGTTTATTGTGTGGCAATCTGTTATTCATTTACCAAAAAAAAAAAAAAAACCCCAACAACAACATCTTGGTGGTAAAGTGCATCAATAAACATGAACACAGGGATGCAGTTCACAGAGATAACAGCAGTTGGCAGTGTATGCTTCTTTCCAGCAATAAACCAACACACTGATCTAATGTAGCCTTTTTATTAGAAATCCTACAGCCCATCAAATAGAAAACACTACTCAGCCAGTTTATAGAACATCCTTCCTTTAGTATTAAAAGTGCAAGCTTGACTTACTCAAGATTCAAGATTTATTAAGGAGGAGAGTGTGAGGCAGCACCACGTACTGCCACTGCACATCATGATTTATTTCTAAGAAAGCACTGCACATTAGAATGAACTAGAAATCAAATCCAAAGGGAACATCTGTCTTGTATATCTTACTATTCCAATGGTATAACATGTATAATGTTACATACTGTAATTTACATTTGATCCCATGATTCATACTCTGGAGCTATTTTTCTTTCACCCTCGTTCCATATTGCCAGATTGTTTATTACTCTTTATTACTTTATTCCTATCTACTGCCTACATCGCTATAAATGATGTTATGACATCTTTTATTTACCCTGTGCTGTGTCTTTGCTATTGTGCTCTGCCTGCTTGTGTAGATCATCTCTTTTAGGCAATACAAAATAATCATGCTGAATTAATAAAACATACTCAGACTTACACATGTCGGTCATACAACAGATTCAGCAGTAAGGTTGTTACACCACGTGTGTGTGTGTGTGTGTGTATGTTTGTGTGTGAGTAAGTGAGTGAGTGAGTGGGGGGCGTATAAAAAGTCTTTATCAGTGTGTCATGCAACAGATATTTATCACTATGCATGGCTACTCATGATGCAGAACAGGTTCCTGTTTAGAATAGAGGCAGAATATGGAAAACAAGACAGGAGACAAGAGCCAAACACACACACACACACACACACACACACACACACACACACACACACACACACACACTTGTAGACTATCCATCAGCACCCTGCATCTGACTTACCCCTCCTTAGCCTGACCTTTGACCTTACACAGCACACACTGTCATCGCCAACTCCCTTGCAATATCCAAACTCAAGGGTCAGGAACTTGGTTTCGCCACACTCTCAAGAGCTAGTATGTGTGTTTATTGTTCTGCATGTGAATGCTACAGGGTGACATGCTCAGCACTTCTACCAATGTCATGCGGCACTTCTGCGGTTCCCTTAGATAGATGTTGTTTTAGATAGTCATGAGACATAAGCAACACACATGTTTGCCCTTATATGATTGTGAGGAACTTCCCTTGACATAAATATTAATGAAGGTAATTATAATGATATGTAACCTTAACCCTAAGTAAAAGCTGAAGGTTTTGTTTAAAGAAATGTTTGCTTAATGGGGACCACCCAAATACCACATCCCTACAATCTGCCCATCCCCCCCCATAAAAAAAAAAATGTTTCAAAAGGGTCAGATTATTGGACTGCATTATGCTAAAAAAGCAACTAGGGAAATTGCTGAAACTACTCAAATTGTGTATAGTCATATGAAAGCCACTAAGGTTTGCAGGGAAGCAAAAAGATTAGACTTTGGAGCAATGAAAAAAGGTCATGTAGCCTGATGAGTCCAGACTGAACCTTTAGAGTGATGTGTGTATCAGGTTAAGAAGGGAAGTGCATGAAGTGATGCATGAAGTCTCTGGAGGCATGTAAAAAAAGCATATATGTGCAAATACATTTTATAGCTTATACACACGTGGACCAAATTGTTGGTACCCTTCGGTCAATGAAAGAAAAACTCACAATGGCCACAGAAATCTGACAAAAGTAATAATTTAAAAAAAAATTCTATGAATGTTCACCAATGAAAGTCAGACATTGCTTTTCAACCATGCTTCAACAGAATTATTTAAAAAAATGAACTCATGGAACAGGCCTGGACAAAAATGATGGTACCCCTTGAAAATACTGAAAATAATGTGACCAAAGGGACATGTTAATTCAAGGTGTGTCCACTAATTAGCATCACAGGTGTCTACAATCTTGTAATCAGTCAGTGGGCCTATATATAGGGCTCCAAGTAGTCACTGTGTTGTTTGGTGACATGGTATGTACCACACTCAACATGGACCAGAGGAAGCGAAGGAAAGAGTTGTCTCAGGAGATTCGAAAGAAAATTATAGACAAGCATGTTAAAGGTAAAGGCTATAAGACCATTTCCAAGCAGCTAGATGTTCCTGTGACTACAGTTGCACATTTTGATTCATATACATTGCATAAAAACTTACTTCTTTTTATTGTGTAAAGCTGCTTTGCGACAATGTCAATTGTTAAAAGCGCTATATAAATAAAATTGACTTGACTTGACTTGACATATTATTCAGAAATTTAAGATCCATGGGACTGTAGCCAACCTCCCTGGACGTGGCCGCAGGAGGAAAATTAATGACAAATCAAAGAGACGGATAATCCGAATGGTAAGAAAAGAGCCCAGAAAGACTTCTAAAGAGATCCAAGGTGAACTTCATGCTCAAGGAACATCAGTGTCGGATCGCACCATCCATCGTTGTTTGAGCCAAAGTGGACTACATGGGAGACGACCAAGGAGGACACCATTGTTGAAAACAAATCATAAAAAAGCCAGACTGGAATATCCCAAACTACATGTTGACAAGCCACAAAGCTTCTGGGAGAATGTCCTATGGACAGATGAGACAAAAATGGAACTTTTTGCCAAGGCACATCAGCTCTACGTTCACAGACGGAAAAATGAAGCATATCAAGAAAAGAACACTGTCCCTACTGTGAAACATGGAGGAGGCTCTGTTATGTTCTGGGGCTGCTTTGCTGCATCTGGCACAGGGTGTCTTGAATCTGTGCAGTGCAATGAAATCTTAAGACTATCAAGGGATTCTAGAGAGAAATGTGCTGGCCAGTGTCAGAAAGCTGGGTCTCAGTCGCAGGTCATGGGTCTTGCAACAGGACAATGACCCAAAACACACAGCTAAAACACCCAAGAATGGCTAAGAGGAAAACATTGGACTATTCTAAAGTGGCCTTCTATGAGCCCTGACCTCAATCCTATTGAGCATCTTTGGAAGGAGCTGAAACATGCTGTCTGGAAAAGGCACCCTTCAAACCGGAAACAACTGGAGCAGCTTGCTCATGAGGAGTGGGCCAAAATACCTGCAGAGAGGTGCAGAAGTCTCATTGACAGTTACAGGAATCGTTTGATTGCAGTGATTGCCTCAAAAGGTTGTGCAACAAACTATTAAGTTAGGGGTACCATCATTTTTGTCCAGGCCTGTTCCATGAGTTCATTTTTTAAATAATTCCATTGAAGCATGGTTGAAAAGCAATGTCTGACTTTCATTGGTTAACATTCATAGAATTCTTATTTATTATTACTTTTGTCAGATTAAAGTTATTTTTGTGACCATTGTGAGTTTTTCTTTCATTGACCGAAGGGTACCAACAATTTTGTCCACGTGTGTACATCAGGTGAAAGATGTATATATTAATGAAACATGTGTTAACACAATGTGGGATTCTACCAGTTTCAGGGTTATTGAATAAATTTGTGAAATATATCTTTTCTAGTGATACTGTTAACTTGTCATTTAACACAGCCATTGTTGATAGCTTCTTAATAATAACTATAAGTAATAATCTGTTTACTGGAACAAACTATAAACATCTGTGTGCATTTACTCTTAGAGTCACTAGTCACTTTGAGTTCTAAATTGATAGGGAAAACAAAATAAATGAACTGAGAGAACGAACTAAAATCTTTAGAGTTTTAACATGATTTTGAATTAAGATAAAC
Source organism: Clarias fuscus (assembly GCA_030347435.1). Taxonomy (NCBI): domain Eukaryota; kingdom Metazoa; phylum Chordata; class Actinopteri; order Siluriformes; family Clariidae; genus Clarias; species Clarias fuscus. The sequence continues at coordinate 14,101,452 of CM059216.1, read as the reverse complement.
ATACAGTACATTCACTTCTGCAATTCACAGTTTGAACCTCAGAACCTCGCAGGAACCCCTACAGGTTTTAATGTTTGTCTAGAAATAAATTCAGAACTCCTTCTCTGCCCTCTCAGTGTCTTACACAACCACACACACACACACACACGCACACACACACACACACACACACACACACACACACACACACACACACACATTGCTTCTACCTTTCCCTTTTTTTCTCTCTTTACCACAAATTTAGCAAATATAAATACCTAGAGAGTCAGAAAGGGAGACAAGCAATGGGAGGAGGAACACTGAAGAAACATTTGGATATGATATAAGCAAGAGACCAGGGCCAAAAAAACCCTCCTAGAAATTTACACTCCTCTGAGGAATACAACTTAAGCAGCTGGAATACATTGAGTTGAATAAAGGAAAGGAAAAGTAAAGAAAAGAAAGGAAAGTTAAAGAGTAGAAAGCTGTGGAAAGTAGAAAGGAAAAGAGAGAAAGGGAAGAGCAAATGCAGAAAATAAAAAGAGAAGAGGAGGAAATTGTAGAATAAAAGGAGGAATTGGAGGAGGAGAAGTAGAGAAAAAGAAAAGAGAGGAGAAAAGAGGAAATAAACCACAAAAAAAAAATCACAGTTGGGATGGTTTAGGACATCATAGGCAAACTTGTGTTAAATACCGTTGATAAGCTAAAACTGCAAAAGTAACTGATGACCTGTAACATCTGTAGTTATCCGTCAGCGCCAGTGACGTCTTGTGAGACAGTAAGGAGACGGTTTTCCTCAAGCTGTCAGATTGATGTGCAATGTAATATGGGCTGATGTGCGTATTAAGATTTGATTGGCTGACAATTGAGAGCATATGTTCGGAAATATATATATGGTATATACACAAGAAGTCATCAAAACTAAGGTGTTTCTTCTTTTTTTATTTATTCTATTTAACTTCTTAAACTATAAAAAAAAATGGTTTGCTTGTTACATAAACCGGACAAATCATTATGAGCATGTTCGAATTTTTTATTTTTTATTTTTTACATTTTTTTATTTACAACATTAATGAATCACTGAAACACTAATCCCACCCCCTGTACCCCTACCCCATCCTCAACAGCCCCAACCCTCTGGCCCACCACCCCAAAACATGGTTTAAATTATGAGCAACGAAACATTGTTTTGAGATTTTCTGTTGCTTCAGCACAAAAAAAGTACCTAAAATTGTTATAAGGTCTGGAAGTTACATTTTTGGTAACTACAGTTTCTCAATAAGAGGAAGTTGCACAATATCACACAAATTGTCATGTGCAGAATGACTAAGAGAGAAAGGAAAGCTCTTGAACTTTCTTAACATTTTACTTCGAAGTATGTCCTAACTTGTACTGTATGTACTATGATAAGTTTAGCGGTATATCTGTTAAATAAATATGCTTTCATATTTCAGTTTTTGGTTGCTTTTCAATTCATCCTGAACCTAACTCTACTAATGCTGGTGGTCAGTGTTGAATATAATATGGTTAGAATATAGATTTAAGCTTACATTTATTAAGACAGCTAGGCATGTGGAAGTAACTCAAAATGTAATACTAAACCTGAGGAGTAAGCTTTTTGAAACCCAAAACCTGAGTTAATAATCAGCTAAAGTAAAGTCTAGCATTGTGTAGAAAACTGCTTATTGTCAGCAGGAAGGTGATGAAATCTGTACACTAAGAACTGGGTTTTTTATGACAAGTCTAGACCCAGGAATGAACCAATTTAAGTAATATGATCTGTGCTAGGATAAACAGCAAAATGAGGAACTAGGTCTTTGATAGTAATCATTATTTAATTTAATGATCACTCTGGGCACAATTCCAAACCGATTATTTTAATTTGAATTCTAACTTACAATGTGTTTCAACTGTGCTATATAGATTATTTCATAAATATAAATTCAACATGATCTTAAAAAGGTAGCGATAAAAGGATCACGTGTAATTTGCTTATTACAAATCATTCCCTGAAATAGCTCTCAGTTTATGAATATGAACACATTTAAGATGTAAAAGTTATAAAAATAAAATAATAATAATAATAATAATAATAATAATAATAATAATAATAATAATAATTTGTTTTTACAGATTCATAGTTAATAGAAACATAAAAATGTAAATTTTTACCTACTGGTCCAAACTAAGTTTCAATCTTTGGTTTTACTGACATAAAAGTGCAGAAAAGTATTGCATTTGCTGGGACAAGTTTCATTTGTATCATGGGTTATATTAAAAAATTCACGCTACACTGAGTCATACAGAACATTAGAGCCTATTTAGTGAAAGGCCAAGACTGCAGATAAATGCAATTCATAATATAAGCACTTTATCTGTAAGATGCGTCATCTGCCTCAGGGGAAGATCTTATAAGCTATCCTTCCAAAACTGATGCAGACATGTTGGTTTGAGGGAGGAAAAAGACAGCAAAATTTGATCGAAATTAAATTTCAATAGAACGAATCATACTACGTCATACAAAAGGACTGAGACGAGCCACTGCCGAAACCACTGCAGCACTTATATTGAACCCTGAGACCTGAAGCTAAAGCTGACATGAAAGGGATTTATCTGCTCTCTCTCTCTCTCTCTCTCTCTTTTCTGAGTTTTTCTCGTATGTTGAGAAGCTTCTATGTTCCTGTTCCTCCAGTTGGATCTCTATTGCTCCCAGTGTTTGGAAGCAACAAACTGGTAATTGCTTTATGACCATATGGAAAACCTCCCAATAAAATGTATTACAATACAGCATTGGAATATGTTCAAATGTCTTTGTGTTTTTAAGCATTCTTGAAGTGCAATCTTCTTTCATGGAAAGAAAACTAGCATGTTTGCAACTTACAAACTATTTTTGGTGGAAAGGAAGGCTTGAGTGAAGATCAGTCTTTAAGCCCCAGTCAATATAATTCTGTTGATGCATGCCTTCACTGGGATCCTATGATAGATTCAAACAGGAGCAAAGATAAACAATGGTTTTTGGGGTTACCTGGGGCGCACTTTTTCACTGGGAGTCATCGGGCGTATGGGAAAGTGGATTTAGCAAAAATAAATAAATAAATAAATAAATCCCATATCTCAAGGTTTTTGATTTGTATTAATAAATACAAAATGCCCTGCTTTACCTGTGATCATTGGACGATCTTGGACTTCATGACCAATTGGCGGCCACTGAAAAAAGTTAATGAAATTGATTGACATCTTGGATGTAAAACTATATATACTCGGAGAGTGCTTTGAGCTGCATTATAGGTCAGTTAGTCCACAGCTAATATAGTTTGTTATTGTGTATATTTTTTAAATAATATAATATACTACATTATATATAAATACATTTCAATATATATGTAAATATACTTTTAAAAAAAAAATTTTTTTAGGGAAAGCTAGGAATGTGTCACTACCCTCATCAGTGAAAATGTAGCTACGTAGCTAGATACAGGAGCGATGTAGCGGCGGACTGATTAGCCAGGGCCTTTGCATGCCTGGAATGAAAAGTGAGAGATATGGATCAAGAACGGAAGGAGGGGCAATGGGACTGCTTTGTTGTGCGATAACGGCAGACATGTACATGTACATCTAGGCTCAATTTAGCATAGCTAATCAATCTACTGACATGTTGTTGAGGTGGGAAGAAACTGGAGAACCTGGAAAAACCCCCACAAGGACATCAAGGCAGAACCTGCAAAATTCCATCCAGACAGGAACCTGATCACAAGACCCAAGCCTGTTTTTCGCACATTGATTAAGAAAGCAGCAGTGACAACATGTTTACTAGCATCATTATTGCATTCGTCAACTACAGTAGATAATGCAAATAATGCCTTTTTGGAGGGTCACTGAGATGGCAGGTGTGGTAACTTCATGTGCATAATAATAGTGTCAGTTCTACATGAAGTTAGGTTTGCATATAAAGGTTCACCTTCTTTGTCTTTTTTAGGAATAAAATGAGAAGTACATGATGTATATGTTCCTCTTTATTTTTGTTCCTTTTTTTCATCCCTGTAATACACCAGTTGCAGACAGACATGTAATAAAACCACATAAACCAATGAGATCAGAAGTACTAAAAGGGAGAAAGAAAAAAAAAAACAGTCTAAAAGAAAACACTTCTGATGGCATGTAATTAAATCTTTTAGTTGTGTAATGTGTAATCAGAACCAGATCACATTTCCTCAGTGAGTGAGCCAACAATGATTACTTTTCATAGCTGGCTTTTATTAGATTAATGCAGCAAAATCTAAACACAGAACAATATTAGAGTAGTTCAAGCTGGGATTTAACCTACAACGCTCCGCATTACAGATCAGCCTGTGAAGCTGCTGCTGATTGTGGACTAAGAGAACGGTGGAAGGGTAGAGATGAGAAACTACTGAATATATTTAACCACTAAACCACCCAGAATATAAAGGAGTATTTGAATGGTATCTTCAACATGCAAACAAGAAATGTATACACTATTGTTATACATATTCAAACATTATAGAAGCAGATCATTTTGATCGAAAATGACATAAAGTTGGATACTTCGGTACTCTGGTACGAATAAAATACACCGTAACCCAGCTGAATGAGTGCAGGGAATATTGAGTAAACATTTCAGTTGAGATCCATTTCAGTTTGAAATAGTCGAAGTAACGCTGCCCAATGCGTTTGGGAAACGTGGTGTTTTCAAGCCAATCATAATGAATCCATGCAGGCTTCATAAATTTGCTGGATGAGAAACGCAAGCGAACAGCAGCCTAAAAAGTACTGCTGCAGATGTCATTGCTGGGGAGATGCCACTTCAACCTCCTCCACTTCCTAACTTGGAAGTAACAACACCATGCTGGAGATGGGGCTGTTAAAGTTTCTCAATGAGCAAGACAATCATAAACACACAAGCATTATAACAAACTCACACCTCTGTGCCAGTGCACATCTGGGCTTGAATGTTGACGTAGCCAGGAAGCACGTAGCTCTTTCCCATAATTCCCTCCATAGTACCATTGGGCTCATTAGTTCGCTGATCTTTTTTAGCCAGAACATACTTCCCAGTATGGGTCTGTCATGGATTACACGCCATGAGAGAACCTAGTAAAATGAAAGAGCAGCAGACTATTAGATGGGGGATGGATGGGAGTGGCAGTGAGAGCCACGCACCATGACGCAAGGTGTTATAAAAGCCAGATGGCTGCTTTAATGTTGAAAATATGTTCTGTTTTTGTTTATTTCTACTTCAGAGCTCAAACTTTTAGGAAACAAGATCCAAAGGCTATAGATCTTGTATTTGATTTCACTAAATGTTCAAATGTTCTATCCATTCTATCCAGATTTTGAACACAAAAGTAACACATCTACTGAGAACAGCGATAACTTCTGGATTTGAAAAGACCGCTATACTTTTTCGCTTTTCCATAACAGCTGGCTGGTCATTCACCACTGACCTTACAGCTGTTTTTCTAAATGAAAATAAATACATGTCCGGTAAATGTGTGAAGTACTAAACTCTGGCCTTTGACCGCAGGAACACGCCAGAACCTGGAGGGTGGCACGTATATAGGAAATTGTTCCAGTTGAAGGAATCAAATCTGATATGGGAGAACTGAATTCATCCACGGGGAATATCCCAAAATAAACCCTTCAGTTCTCCCATATCAGGCCTTATATAAATAAGATATCACAGGGCACCATGGGAAATAGCCGATCCAGTCCTGTAAACATCAACCAATGACTTCTGGCAGGCTTGTGCTCTCTCTCGAGGGCTGCAGGGGGAGAAAGGGGAGAGGGGGGGAGGGGTAGCGCAGGGCTGGAATTCATAAATAAGTCACTTTTTAGGAGAGGATTATGTCTCCACAGACCCCTTCTACCCCTCCACTCCTCCCCCACCAAAACAAACAAGGCCAGGCAAAAATAGCTTATATTAAGCACCACTACAGGAAATTATTTTAGCTTTGGTAATTTGGCTGCTTACTTTATTAGCATCTGCATTACAGTTCGAGCCAAACCAATTTAACCCCCCCCCAAACACTAGCCTGCCTATACACACATGCTCACAGGCACACCTGGACCTGTCTGCTGTTCCAACATTAAAACACTTGCAGTACTAACACATATACATAAGAGTTGCGAAACACATAAAATTCCATCATGGAGAGCTCAAAATGTAAAACAAGCGCACGTTTATGACATTAAAGAAGTTGTAGCTTGAGTAATTTTTGTAAAAGTACTACTTGTTTCCTAGGATTTGTTTTTAGCCTCTTCATACCATTAACCCATTCCCAAAGGAAGCGACTCTGGCTCTATTTAAACCCACTTATCCTGGCCTTTCCCGTAATCACCATCGTGAACAAACACAGGGGACCAGAGAGTGCTATGTTTGCTAGGCCAACATTGGGAAGGGTGTTAGCGGCTAGCCCCAAAACCTCCTGTCTTTTTTTCTGTGATTTATTAATGTAGTAAATACATACATTTCAAACATATATTTCAAAATACTAAACAACAACTCTAGCCTCTGTCTTGAGCTCCGATCGGTCAGTATCGGTCAGACTGAAAATGGTGCTCCATGCTGGAACGTTAAAGCAGGCAGACACAGAGTATGTTTTGATATCGTTTTTCAGATGGAAAAGTATAGGTTCAGCAGAATTAAAGAAAAAACACTTCCTGTCAACAGAGTGCTTCGCAAAAGTTAGTAGGTGTTCATGCTTTATTAAAGTGAGATGGAGATTCCGGTGTGGCTAGGGAAAGAGTTAAATGCATATGCTCTCTGTGGGTTGCAAATATATGCACATGTATATGCAGTGACAATAATGCTCTTAACACCTCTGCATGTTCCACTGAGACTGAGAAAGATTTGTTAAATGGGGCAGGATGTTTTGAGGTTATTTTCTCTTGTTTTACCACCTCTCTCTCTCTCTCTCTCTCCCTCTCATATCTTATATGTTACTGACATAACTAAATGGTACATTTGCATTTAACTTTAAATATTTGTTTTAATGTTATATTAGCTGTTTAAGGAGAATATTGAAGGATATTAAAAGGTCAGAGTGTGAAAAGATTTCTCAAGGATCATACAGCATTTGACTGAAAACTCCTGATGGCTTAAACATTAAACGTGTAATTACAAAAATGTTCCAACTTCCAAGCTCAAAAACCCAGAATATACTACTTTCATGTTCTCTCACCCAATAAGAACAGGTTTCTCAGGTCTTTATGAGCTATCTGCATCATAAAGGCCCGAGAAAAAAAGCAGAATAGAATTGACTAACAAGCACTGTGTCAAAAGGAACAATTTGTCCATTCCTATAGGATTACTGTTCTAGGCCAGTCAAGACTCAGTCTAAGCTCAGCAACAGACTCGGCGCAAATACAATTTGAGTCATATTGTTTGCTTAAAGACAAAAAGAAATCTCGCATGGACTTCGCCTCTTTCATTTTGACTTCATTCCTCCTTAAAGTTTCATATACTGTAATAGGACTTGTGAGAATTTGTGATTGAGCACACAAATTATCTGAGGAAGGATTCTTTACACAATGCATAGTGTTCGGTTATTGCTGAGACTTTATACCATGCTTTCATTTGAAATTACTTGGAAAAAAGTGATCAAAGTGACAATGCAATGATTTGGTCTGTTCTAACCTTCGCAACATCCAAACATCCAAACATCGATCATATCATTAAAAACGGTCATTCCTGATGTAAAATGACCTGCAACTCTTTTACCATTTACTCAGTGTAAGTCGTTCCATATTTATAGTTGCAGCTTTTCAGCTATATTAGATTATATACTATGTTGCAGTTAGATAAAGTATATCTTTTGCTTTTTTAAATTGTGTTCTGCTGAAAAGGAGACTTTAGCCTCGGTGAGTTAATCATCAATACATACGTTCACTACTGATGTACACCTCCAGGTTAATTATTAAGGCCTTCAAATGAATAAAATGTAGTAAAAAAAATCAAACAGTACAAACTGTAAAACAATACATTGTTTCCTGTTTCCAGGGCGTCCTTGTATTCTAAACTTACATAACATGTTTTTTTTTTTTTTAGTAACACCACAAACCTGCTTTCAGACCATCTTTAAACAACGTTTGGAATTTTCATGTAATGGTACAAAAGAAAAGCAAACGATCTAGGGGGCTTCTACTTTAAGGCGACTTTCCATCCTGGAACAGGAAATGATTTCACTTCCTGACACAGGGTCTCTGCTCAGACCAAAGGAGATAGAGAGAAAGGAGTCACACTTTCTAGCTTTAGAAAGATTATTGTTAACTGTCTGCTAAAAAAAGAAAAGGAAAAAAAAAAGAAGTTACACATTATAAGTTACTAAATGTGTAAATAATTAAGCAGCTGAATGACTCGATTGTCATGATGCTACAAACACAAACATTGGGCAGAGGTTCTATCAAGACAAATACAGAGAGAGACCGACAAAGAGACAGACAGACAGAATGAGCGAGAGAGAGAGAGAGAGAGAGAGAGAGACATTTATGATTATTATTATTATTATTATTATTATTATTATTATTATTATTTATTGTTACTCTCTCTACTCTGCATTTTTTTTACTCTCTACTCCTATTTTCTTGTGTCTTATCTCTAAACTTTGCCAATACAAATGTAAATATTTGTTATGCCAATAAAGCACCTTTGAATCTTGACTGACAAAGAGACAGACAGACGGAGAGAGACAGAGAGAGAGAGAGACAAAAGACAGACAAAGAGACAGACAGACAGAGAGAGAAAGAGGTATAAAGAGAGATAGAGAGACAAAGAGACAGAGACAGAATACCAACAAAGAGACAGACAGAGAGAGAGAGAGAGACGGACAGAGAGAGAGAGAGAGACAGAGAGACCGACAAAGAAACAGACAGAAAGACGGAATGATAGAGACAGAGAGAGACTGACAAAGAGACAGACAGACAAAATGAGAGAGAGAAGTCGACAGAAAGACAGACTGAGAGAAACAGAAAGAGAGAGACAGAAAAAGAGACAGACAGACAGACAGAAAGAGAGAGAGAGAAAGAGAGAGTGAGAGAGACAGAAAAAGAAAGAATATATATATATATATATATATATATATATATATATATATATATGTGTGTGTGTGTGTGTGTGTGTGTGTGTGTGTGTGTGTGTGTGTGTGTGTGTAAAAGAGTGAGAGAGAGAAAGAGACCTCAGAGACCAGCATGCATTGTGAAACATTTAAGTTGACTGTTGAACTCTCTAAAGGACCAGGTTCACTGGATGAGTCACAGTGATGGCACTCAGGAGTAGACAAACAATCTGACACCAAGCAGTTCTCCCAGCAGAGAAGTAAGAGTGGCTCGGAAAGTACCAAGAAAGCCCCCTGGCTCGTGGGGAAATCTTCTTGATCACTTTCAATTTAATATTAATAATTAAAAAAATCAATTAAAAACAATTACACTAATCAGATCATATTGGAAGTAAAGAAAACATTTTGAAATAGATGGAAATTTCACTGGTGCGTTTGCATTGGCGAGTAGAATGTGACAAAAGCCCCAGAGTGTTTAGCAATAGGGAGATGTTCTGATAAATAATCCCAGCAGTATTGGGCCACAAAGATTCTGAGCTTTGGTCTATGGAGGTCGAAAAAGGAGTTCAGGGTAGTGTCAGTCTGCCCTCAAAGCCTGATAACAGGGGATATGCGAGGACAAAGGACAGAGGTCTTTGATATAAGCGCGTAAAAAATTTGACGCATAACCACACAACCAGACATGCGGGGGCTGTCAGACAGATGAGGGACTACACTAACCAACGGTAACCATCAGATAAGGTCATGTGCACAGGAAATGAAACAGAGGGGAGTTCTTCAAGACCAAAATAGAACACAAACACGTCCTCAATCGTCAGGTTGGATCACACTTACTGTGGTCTCGGTAAACACCGAAAACATCAGAATGTGACGTCGCAGCCTCCAAAACAGCACTACGTCCATATTAACCCCTTGAAGTCGAATTGTGTTATTCAGCATATTATTCAGTAAGTTACAGTATATATATATTATTCAGTAACAAAAGTTAAACTAATTCTTTGGGATAGTGAAGATGTTTAAATGATGTTTCAATTAGGCTACTATTTTTGTTAAAGCACATGTTCCTTGTTGTTGAGGCCACACCTACGTCTGTTACTTGTTCAAATACAAATGATGATAATGCTAATATTTGCAGCATGAATCGGATGCAGATACAAATACAGATAGTGGTGTTGAATTACACACGGTTAAAAGTGTAATGTAAATCCGGACCTGCCAATGGGCACTGGGAATTTAAGGGTTTAAGCCTATTTCATTTGTAAGAGCATAATAAAAAAAAAAAATAAATAATAATAATAATGCGGGCAAAAGAATTTGGTTGAGCAGTTACCCAAATTTACTCGGTACTTGCTAATCATTAATCAGAGCACACAGGAAATAGTTGCTATATTGACTGCCTTTTAGTCCTGACTAGAACTTTGTTCACATTTAATTGATTTACTGTAGCAGTGACTTACTTTATATCCATAACCATCGTCATCTGCATTTTATCTAGTGCATATAGTCCATTTGAGAAAAAAAAAAATGATGATGAAAAAAAATGAAAATGAATCCAAGTGACTGATCCCTGTCCGAGCGCTCTCCCTCCAGCAGTCACTGAGTGAATCAACACCTGACATCAGTGTTCTTATCAGTGCTTACTTTAGCAGCAGTGCTGGCTCAGTGCGTAAGGATCTGTGCTCCTAATTTGTGAGTTCGGTTCCCAGGTCTGCTAGAGAGTCACTGCTGAATGCCTGGGCAGGGCCCATGACTCTCAATTGCTCAGCAGTATGCTTGGATTATTTTGTATAAGAGTGCTTGCCAAATGAACAAACGTAAATAACTGTACTGTGAAACTCTTTGCACACTCTGTAAAGAAGGAAGTTTTGGTTGGAACAAATGAAGAAACATTAGCAAGCTCATTAAAAGTTGCCATGGCAGACCAAACCCCTTCCACTATACACTTTCAGGGGACATAAACAAACTAGAAGCTTGCTTATTTCACCTTCACTCTACTGCATAAATGTTTGTCCTGTTTAAACTGAGCCAGTCAGACTGTGCCAGTGTTTACACGTCTCTCTGTGCTGGCGCTTCCATGCCTCAGGTTTCTATTATGTATCCACACAAACATAAATAAATGCATCCTTCTGTTGACAAAGGAGTGCGGTGACATCACCTGATTCAAGCATGAGAAATAAAGAGGATGCGGTCATATTCAGAAATGCAACGAGAGGTGTGCTCTTTGGGTGTGTACAGTATGTCATGACGCTTAGTCATTAAGATGTACACTCATCAGCCATAACATTTTGCCGTATATTGTGTATGTTGTGTAGGTCTGTCGTCTCTGGCACAAGGACATTGGCAGTGGATTTGGCATACTGTTCACTATATGCTGTGGGTTGTGGGGTGGGGCCTCAATGCCTTTGACTTTGTTTGGTGCATCCCATATGTGCTCGATACGGTTTGGACCTGGGAAGTAGTGATGGGTCGTTCATGAACGATTCGTTCTTTTTGAACAAGCCTTTAACATGACTCAGAAGAACGAATAGTCTCAGAGAGTGATTTGTTCATTTTCAAAGAATAAAACCGTAAAACCTACGCAGATTATGTACAGGAAACAGAAATGATTAGTTAAATGATTAGAGTCTTCTAGTCTGAATAATTTTGTCACATGATTCCCATAGACGCTATGCAGCATTACACAGGAAACAAAATTTAATGGTTCTTCTCATGAATCTTCTAGTCTGAGTCGCTCGTTCTTTTGTCACGTGACTCCCACAGCCGCTATGCAATGCATTACACAGGAAACAGAATTGACCTGTTCTTCTCAACGAGTCTCCTAGTCCGAGTCGTTCGTCCTTTTGTCACGTGACTCCCATAGAAGCTATGCAGTGCGATAGATTCACAAGAAAGAACTACTCGGACTAGAAGATTCATGAGAAGAACCATTTAATTCTGTTTCCTGTGTAATGCACTGCACAGCGTCTTTGAGAGTCCTAAGCTGCGTTGTAATATTTTTTTATTACCGCAACTATAACCAAAAATTGTGAATGTAGACGTGCTAGGGGTCTGTGTATTGAAAATGCAACATTTTATTTTATTTCTGATCAAAAAAACGAAATGAACGAAATGACTCAAAAAGATTCGTTCATTTTTAACGAACGAGATTCAAAGAACTGAGTCACTAAAATGATCCAAACTTCCCGTCACTACTGGGAAGTCTGGAGGCTGGGTTGAAGGCTTTGTGCTCTTTCCCTGCTGGGCCTTTGTGTGGCGGGTTGTGATGCACTGGGTGTGCTGGTGCCTTTCTATTGTGGGCAGCAATTTTCTGATTTTCTGTGGGATTGGACCTTTTATGTGGGGCTGACCTTGGGTGTCTGTCATTAGTTTACCGGTATATATTTGATAACCATGGTGTTTATGTTATGGCTGATTGCTGTATAAACCTCCAATATGCTTCAATATGTGGCAATACAAACGGACTAGTTGTACTTGTTTCAATGACAATAAAGACTATTCTATTCTATTCTATTCTATTCTATAATAGAATATAGAATAGATTAAAGATAAAATGCAATCATAATTTGATGGTGTCTGTCAAGGGTACTCAGTCAATAGTACCCTTGACTAAAATATCTGAGTATGAGATTACACTATGACTAGTAAAATTACATCATGATAAGGAGATGATCATATGTCCTGCTGAACAGGAGCCAGCAGCAACAGGAAATAAGAAAGGAAGGAAGGAAGGAATGCTCACCCTGCCCCCGTTAGAGACCTTTGCCTCTATTCTCTCTTTTCTCCCTACCCTCGCCCTCTTCTCTTCAAGGGAAAAATAAATAAACCTCATGTGCACTCCAGCTCCACCAAGCACAGCAGGCCCTCCACCTCCACTTGTGCCCTCTCTACACTATCCCACTCTACTCCTCCGCCTCGCACACTGACAGGTGTCTCTGATTAAGCCTGTAAAAAATGGCGGCAGTCACGCCAGCCATCTCTCCTCCAGCATTCCTGCAGCATGACTACGCACTTTCTCCCTAATGGTGTTCTCCTCCTCCTAACTCTCTCTCTCTCTCTTCTTTATTTCTTACCTTCTCATTAACCTGGACTTCCTCTTACTGTTTGTCTTGCTGGTGACCCCAGGCAGTTTTCTGTCTCCTCTACCCATATTAGAAAGCTGAGATAAAGTTTGGTTTTACAAAAAAAAGGAGAAACAAAGATACTTTTGAGAAGTGAATAGAAACCAGGTTGCAGGGTGGAAGAGTGGGTTGTGGGTATCTAACTGTGTGTGTCAGAGCGAGGAAGATATTTGTGGGATGCGTGAATGCACATGTGAGGGGGGAGTCAGAGATTAGCGGGGTTCCTAAATCCATGTGACTCAAAGTGTGAAGGGTTTATGGAGGTTTATGAGCATGAGTGAAATGGAAAGAATTGCATATGTGTGTGGCATACAGTTAGACCCTGTTTTACTAAGATCCTAACTAGGGTACGTTAACGTTTATGTGCATGGGTATCAGTTGTGTGCACAAAAAGTTCTGACTAGTTTGCTACAAAGATTAATTGTGTGAATCGAAGAACATTTCCGATTGGTGTAGAAAGCGTCATGTGAAATAGGTTTCGCGACTACTCCTTGATAGTCATTGCAAGTTCAGATCTCAATGGTAGGATACACGTAAATGAACGTTTTTCGCAGTTTTACAGTGGCATGGGAGGTGTGACTATGCGGTGAAAAATCTGAGGTCAGCTTTGCCACTGTTACATTAAGGTTACAATGTGTAGGATCAAATTTGAGTCATTTTTATTGACTCAGGAGAGAACACCGCGTATAATATGATGCTCGCGAGCTCCAGTGACTCACCCTGACTGTCTTGTGAAAGTACGTCACAGTCAGGCTTGAGTCTTGGGTTAGACCTGGCAGGAAATGTATACACAGTAATGTTAAATGGTCAGATGTGTCAAATATCATTACGAGCAAACTTTAGACGCAAAAGACGCCTGGCTACTCAGTGACAAACAGCCAATAAAGAGACAGAGCGCGTGCAAATAAAGAGGATTGGCTGATGAGAGGAGCAACAGAAAAGCATTCACCCGGTTATCAACAGACCATGTGATTGAATCCTGACAATTCCACAACCACCCATGCCTGGGAGCGAAGAGAGAAAAATGAATCATGCTTTCAGTAACAGTGGCATTAACCAATCACGGATGTCTGTATGCAGAAGAGGGCAGATTTCCTTCCAGAATGTTACTCTGTCTTGGAGGAACTATGTGTTGGTCTTAACCCTCTCTGCTTCAAAGCATTCTTATGATGGAGGAAAATTAGCAGGAACATGGAGATTGGCAGGTGACCCAATTGTAAAACTGGGCAATAGTGCAATATTATACACAAATGATTTTACAATGTTGAGTTTGGTGACATACATTAATGTGCCTCAGCTGGCAAAAATTCTTCAACCCTAACTGATGCAGTAAGTTTATTCTCAAATTTTTAAACGTCCATGTTAGAAGATATATCCTGATATCCTGTGGTCATGGAAAAGATGTTACTGTGTTACAAAAAGGCCAAATTATTGGCCTGCAACAAGCGAAGAAAACTGCCAAGGAGATTGCTGAAATTTTTGCAATTGGGTTGAGAACTGTCCAAGACATTATTGAAACCTGGAAGGATAGTGCTGAACTGTCAACTTTGTGAAAGAAAAGTGGTTGGAAAAAAAATCACAGAAATCACAGCTATGTTTAATAGTGAAAGGAAGAGCATTTAGACACACAATGTGAAAAGGAATAAACATCTGTGCAGATGTTTATCAGGAAACCACTTTTTCAGTGAGAATAATTGGAAAACGGCTTCAGATTTCTAGGAACTATCACGATTAGACCATAGAGCAATTTAAAAAGGCCATGTGGTCTGATGAGTCCAGTGTGATGGAATGTGTCAGTCTAAGAAGGAAACGCATGAAGCGATGCACCCATCATGCATAACGCCCATTGTACAAGCCTCTGGAATCAGTGTTATGGTCCGGAGTTGCTTCAGTTGGTCAGGTCTAGGATCAGCAATGTAATATAGCAATAAAATGAAGTCAGCTGATGACCTGAATGTATTGAATGAACAGGTTATCATGTCAATTAATCCCCCCCCCCCCCCTCCCTGATGAAATTTTAGGACTCAGATTTAGGGCTTAGTACAGACAGTACTGGTTCTGCAACCATGAGCAATCATTTTCACACATGGCCTGGCCACGACTGGTCGTTGGGATGTGCTGAAGAAGATTTTATGGAGCTCCTCCTCTCTTCCAATGTCCCGTCATCAATAACATACATTAACATACAGGCTGAAAATGAATTCGACTCTGGTTGTAAATAGTTATAATGTTGTTATTTTGTTTAAACAATGTCATGATAAATGTATGTCATGATTAAAGGGCAAATATGTCCAAACAATATAAGACTGTATTTTTTTTTTTGTATATTATTAAAAAAAAGACAAAAATATTTTTGTATAACAAGAAATACTAAATAAGAATAGACTATATTCAAGATATTTCCACTTTCTAAGATGCCAGCTTTTACAATGTAGATCAGGTCTAATTCAGGTGTGAACAGATGTACAGTATGCAAATACACGACATAATTTCTGGATCCACAAAATCACCAGATTTCGCTTTCAGATCTACAGTAGTAAATCTTTGCTAAATTAATCTATTTTTATCAGCCTGTATGTTGAACCTTTTGGTGGAAACATGCAAATTGCATAATCATTTAGACAAACATGCCAAAACAGCAACGTATGCTATTTTGCTCACACAATCCGCAGTGTATAAATCCACTAGCACATTTTGCGGGGGTGTTGTCAAGTGTTCATGTGTTTTACACAAGAAAACCTTCAGTAAATCAGGGCCACAGTATGTGAAAACAGAGAGAAGAAAAAGATTGCCTTTTCAATCATAATCACCAGAAACAGTAAACATCTGCGGTCGCCTTAACCCGTAGGAGAAAACCTAACCTCATGCTCCGTCTACGGCCAACATATTTCACTTTTCACAGCAACCATATTTATACCACATAAAAATGATCAGACGGCAATTACAAGCTGCTTCAAGGATCTCATTCTTGTGGCTGTTTTGCTTCATGACTGTATTTGTTTGTGCAGGGTCTGTTACAAGAGCTCGACAGAATCCATGCACTTCGCTGTACATACAGCAGTCTAGAGTCAAAGCCCAAACTCGCTGTCGTCCAGACTCTCCCAGGCGACAATTGCTGATCCACTTCCAGATGTTTCCTGTACTGCTGCTCCGAGAGCCAAAAAAGAACATGAAGCGCGATACATATTTCCTTGCTAAAAAAATTATCTTAATGCAGCTCATAATTATATTACCCTTTGAAATCGGAGTTGCGATGAGTTGTCGGTGTCTGTTTGGCTTAGGTTTAGGTGTAAACTGGAGCTTTTTTGCTAATTTCCGTTCACAGCAAGAATGTTGTCTTGGATCTGTCTACCGCAGATGGGATATTGGGAAAGACGATGATTTATATTTGTGGGATTGCGTAGTTGATCTCACAGGCAGGCACAGGGATTAGCATTAATGAAACGGAGCCATGCAACGTGTTCTCTTTTAAATATGGCCCCTTTAATGAGGAGTTCAAGGCCAAAGTGCTTATTGAAAGCAAGAAAAATCTCAATTCCAAATTATTTTAACAAGGCTTTTCCTGTTGCCTTATCAGAGCTCGCTCATTCGAAACGTCTCTCGGTTAGGATGATATAAATTTAAAAGGGAGGGTAATACCAGTGGGCAGAGGCCCTATCACACTCTAACAGATGCCTTGTGTCAGATTTCATAAACAAGCAGGGACATTTTCATCCATCACTCCATTAAACTGGAACAGTAGAGGGCTTTTAATATGGCTGGGAGAGTCTTGTCGGAGTTAAGACGTTTCCAGGGCGCCGAGCATAATTTCATTTCATCCCTGATAAATTGTGTCCCTGACTTTTACAAACACAAGTCCAGCCTTCGTTTAGCAGGCCTTTTTCTCCCTCTCTTCCCTCTACAGTTAAAACTGTTTAACTGTAGACCACAAGTGTGTGTTTGCTCTGTCTTTGACTAAATAACAGTTAGAGAGCTTGTCAAACAACTGTAGCTAACAGCCGTACAACAAATTAGGAAAGGTCAATGTTTTTACACCAGACTAGCTCTTAAACTTGAATTTGTTTTATGGAACAGCACTGGACAGGTTACAAGGTTAAGTTAGTTTCTTAACAACTTTGGCTTGAATAGACAAGTTTAATTGTCTTGCTAGATTGGAACTGAATGGAATGGTTATTAAGCAAGTAAACACACACACACACACACACACACAACCAACAATAATAACAAAACAAAAAATAAACGTCAAAACAGATTTTTCGCCATTCTGCTCCTACAGCGTGCCAGAGTGGGAGTTGAACATTGATCTAATCTTTAACACAGTCTCACCAGACCTAAAGGTCACAGCTTGAACAGTCTTTTGAAAGAGCGCAGAAAAAAACCCATTCACAGTAATCATTACTCATTTTAAGAATGGAACTAATATACCCACATTGAATGTGTCTACAATATGTATTACATTTACTGTATGAAGCCCACCAGGGCACTCCCACTCCGGAAATATGATTCCGTCACACACTGTCACTTTTATCACAAAGGATTTTAACAGTTGACAGCCATAAATAACACGCAAAATAAACAGTGCAGTTAATATGTCTTTGTACTATCTTCATTAAAAAACAACAACAAGACAATTATAACCCCCTTGAGTACACTGATGCATTATGCTTTTTATTCGTTAATCTCTTGTTAAATATAGCAGTTGAGGAGTTGTTCATTAACGTAGCCACTCAGTTGGGAAGTGTTGAGCTGACCTCATTCTGATCCTTCAGTGAAACATCGCTTTAAGCCAAACATATGCACGCTCACCCTTGATTGTTTTCAATTTCAAAAAGACTGTATTATTGAGGTCACATATTAAAAGTATTAATAGCCTTTCCCCTGCTGATGGTTATGTTTTTCATCTGGAAACCATTCTGTCCAGTTTTTCATTATTTTAGACTCGTATTTATTGGAAGACTGAACAGCCTGGATGGTGGTCAAGCACAGGGCCAGAAATGTCAATGAAAACTAAGTAAGACATCCAGGGTTTGCCAGGTTTTTTTTTTTTTTTTTTTTACTATTGTGGGTTCCTCTGCAAGACAGCATAGTTACTGAGGCCACCAGGATTACTGGGTTTGATCACTGGCACAGTGTATTAACTCATGTAACAGTGCAGAAGGACAGATAGTGGATCTAAACAGATAGTTGATGTATCTAGAAAAGTGCCAGTACTGGCAAATGTTTAATAAAAATAAAAAAAAAGAGGCCTCATAAAGCATTGATTCTGGGAAGGGCATTTAATTTTTACTGGATTTTAAATAGCGTATAAGCACACAAGGCAAACAAAATGCAAACCAGCACTATTAAATACGCACCAAAAGAGTTTCCATACACCACGGTCACACAATAGAGACATAATGTTGGGACATAGAAAGAACTGACAAAACAGTGCGGGCAGCTATGAGAGACTAGCCTTCAAGAAATGGGGTTGGCTTGGAGAGCCTGAGGTTAGGGGCTTGTATATATACACATGGATATGCCAGCAGTATCCACAGTGGACACACAGGGTGGAGGGCTTAATTGATTCCAGTTTCCTGTTGGCTCGCTCGCTCGCTCACATTCACTCTCCTTCTCTTCGCCATATTCATACACATGCATTATTCCCGAAAAATAAATAGTGATGGGAACTGCGTAAGGCATACCCCGTCAGTCAGAGGTGATATATGATAGAGATGGATATATGATAGTCGATATCGTTTATTCTTAGCCTCAAGCACAGTACAAAAATTTAAATGCAGAGCAGGGGATTGAGAACGCTGGTCTACACTCAGATCTGGCACAACTTAGTCAACTGCAGAAACACAGGGGAACAACACAAGCAAATGAGATGATTAGTTCCATTATGAAACCCTGAGGACTCTGTGCAGCTGCATCTCAGCCCCAAACCAGAGTCAGAAACATAGAAAGACAGAGGTTTCTCTTGCACATCTGATAATAGAGCTCAGTTTGAATTTTTTCCCTCCACGAACAAATGAGAAAGTTATAGTTCCATGTTTAAAAAAAAAAAAAAAAACAGCTGAAGATTTGAGTGAAATCAATCTTTCACCAATTTGTGCCCTACTTCTCTGCTAGCCTAAAAAGAAACTGAATGAGCTATGAGAACGGCTGGATGAAAAAAATTCTTGAGAGAGCCACGAAAATATCTGTTTTGGCTATGACTCACATCTTCTGTGCCTGGTGAGAACTAAGAAAGTAGGTGAAAGGAAATTTCAAAGCATGTTCTTCCTGATCACCCTGGTATGTTTTTTTTTTCTTCCCTGATTTTAGGCTTGTATTTGAAAGATTAAGTGTGAGTTTCTTAAAAGAAAGAAAACAGAATGAGCAGACAACTCTTTTACCAAACTATATTTAAAGGGCATTAGATTTCATACATGGCCTGTGAGCAGTGAAAGGCAGTTTCTAAGCGTATGATTGAAACCATTTGTGAAATCAAAATCAAAGGTCAAACGCTGAACTTTTTTGGCAGCGCACATGAAAGTCTGTTTAAATCCTCTGTCTTGCTTGATCTCAGAATAAAAACAGAGAAATGAGCAACTTACAGCCTTGCGGTTGCACAACTTCAGCCCAAATACCTTTCGCATTGCACAGCGGGCTTCTCTTTCCCATCCTAATCATTAATACGAGAAATGGCTATGGGCATTACAACAGGGCAGCGACAGAGACATATTACATTTCAAGTTTTACATCAGAACATGATGAGCGTTTTTTTTTTAGTAACATAAACATCAGTAAACGCACCTCTGCTGAATTCATGCTCACTAAAAAAGTTTATTTTCTGTTGAGCATCTAAAAAACAAGTGTGTGTGTGTGTGTGTGTGTGTGTGTGTGTGTGTGTGTGTGTGTGTGTGTCTGTGTGTACACATCTTACATAAGTGAGAGAAACATGCAAATGTGAGTGACGGGTTTAGGAGGGGTAAATTGTGAACAGAAATTATCCAAGCATACGAGCTTAGACTATAAATAAAGCAAAAAAAGACAGTAAACGGATTCTTTGACTTTACCTCATTTTCTCAGCACTGTGACAGAATTTTCTGAGAATAAATGTAGCAACACAAAGCCATCTCATAAGTCTCAGCTTAACTCTAAACTACAAAAAATACCATATTGTCCAGCTGAGACAGATATACGAGAACTGAAGCATTTCCTTCAAATTACTCCAAATCATTGTAGCATCTGCAAGACTGAACGATCATCTCGCACACTGGCACATGTACTCAGCCTTGTTTATTGTCCAACTCTGCACACATGGCCTGAGTAATTCTAGTTCAATGACCAGTCACACAGGTAAGGTCCAGAGGGATTGGGTGGCTGCAGACTGGAGACAGATGGACTGAGGTCAGTTCTCATCAAGAGAAAGGCTTGCAATGTTCCCACACTGTTTGTCATTCTCAATGCTCATCGATTTAGTGTGTGTTGAGTGAATGGCTCACTAATATCTCATTTCAGTGGTGTCTGCAACCTAGCCATGACACCTGTTTCTGGGTCAGTTCACAGGGACACCCACTCAGGGGAAGTCACTTAAAATCACTGAATTTAAAGCAACAGCAATGCGATATGGATTTTGTGGTACAGATTGGTAACAGACTTGGGGGGATTAGTAACATGCTTGTCCACCAGGAGCCAGCAGAACAGCTTCAATGTGCATGGGCACATACCCTCCATATCTCTGGATTCTGAGTAGAAAGACAAACACTGTTCTTATGAAATATATTCACTCCGATTGTGTTTTCATGATGGTGGTGGGGAGTGCAGCTGCTTTGTCATCCTGGATGTGACCACTTGCACCAGGACATAAATTGTTCAGTACAGGATTAAAGTGATAAGCTCAATACAATGATTTTTAGATGACAAGTAGCCCTAAACAATGATAGTTAAATGATTACAACATAACATAGCTATCATTTTTTTTTCACCTATGCATATTTCTCATTAATTGTGCAGTCCTGGTCTGTGTATGTGAATGATGAGAGTGCTATTTGTGCCAACCATAAAACTCAGGGTTTAAAGATGGACGATTTGGCTCAATCCACCCTTCCTCTTTCCTAGGCTAAGGGCAGGAAACCATGTCATGAAGGAAGGAAACGGACAATTCCCAATACCCATGCTTAACTCTATGGACAGACACTCTAGTCAGCAAATTCTATTTCAATAACTGCACTCATCGCTCTCGTTCTTTCCTGTTGTTCTTAAGCTTTAATAGTTTTTTCCCTCTCTTGGGATTTAAAGGTCATTGCCACTTTACATTAGATTTATAGTCCTTGCAGGGGTCAGTGTACCTCTGTTCATTTAAGAGGACAGAAATAAAATTTAAATAGAAGAGAAATTAAGATGGAAATGATCACCGGAGTGAGGTTAAAGTGTGATGTTTTTAATTCACAGTCAAGTTACATACATCATTAAGCATCTCCTTACTAAACAGCTGGCAAAAGAAATCACACTTTTTGTTCCAACAGAAAGCCCTTAACTTGTCCAAAAAAAATCATGGTTCATCTAAATTCCATGGATAAAGGGGGACAGGAGACAAACACTGGCCTCTCAGAAGCATTTCATGGGAACAGAATGACTAAAGACGGGTGGTGCACCACTAACAATGCTGTGGCCAAGTTTTTATGGTCAATTCATTTCTTCTCATTTTAAATTTTCTTTCCTCTGGAAAACCTTGGCTTGAGTGACACGAAACAAATGGAGCAACTGAAATTACAGAGCACATTTTGTGCATGATCTACAAAAAAGTAGGTTTTTATTTGACCCCCTACTGAAACACTGTTTTAAAACATTTTACATGGATTTAACTACATTACAAATTTTCAGGTTCCGGACTAAATATACGGATTGGATCGGATGATCCTGAAATCCATTTCATTCACATTAAGCCATGTTGCATATATTAAATAGAAAGTTTTATATGTGTACTATGGACATAAGAGTGTGTTAGTGATTATAGTAATGGTGGACCTTTAATCTCCCTCTACAGGTAGGTGGGCTATACTGCAGGACTGACTAAACAGCATGTACAGTAGATAAGCCTACACCTAAATATTGAACTGACCTAAATCCTCACTTAGATTGCCAATGTTCATGGTATCAATGACAATGATTTATGGTTTCAGGATATATATATATATATATATTATTATTTTTTTCTTTTTTTTACAAATCATGAAATCATTTAAAAAGCCCCAACCGTGATTTAATTAGCATTTTTTTGTTTGAGTTCCAGTTGACACATGACTACCTACAGAATGTTGAAAGGTTTTAGCACGCCCACATCAGCCATACTTCCTGTTGAGATTAAGAATAAGATTAAACTGTAAACTGAGGGCTGGCTGAAGTGCAGATATTACATGGTTTGCCTCTTTTAGGATATAGCCCCATATATTAAACAGTGAGGTGAGGAGAGATGTAAAAAACCAAGCATAATGAATGAATGAATGAATGAATGAATTAAGAGCAAGTCGTATACACATTAAATACCTGGCAAACCTCGGAATGTTGTTCAGGTAAGTTGTGTATTCTTTGGCTTTTATAATCAACACTTTATCTGTCATCTATCCACACAAAAGCCCCATGCTAGAACTTCCACCTCTAGCCAAGCAGTGGCTTGCAGACGGGAATGCTTTGACACCCCCACCTCCACCACCTCCACCCTTTACACGCCCACACACCCTGAAGTGCGGTAATAAACATTCTCCGTAAATCTTCCTCTTTCGATCTCCCCTCCTCCTAACTTTTTTGTAAACAACTTCTTTTCTTCCCTCCAGCTCTGCTTACTCCTTTCGTCCTCCACCATTCAGCCAGCCAATGACACTGTCCATATGCATGTCAAGCAACTGCCCAGTCAGGGAACAGGAGCAGGAAGACTTTGGTTTGCTTCAATGGATTTGGATAAAGTTACACTCTAAACACACACACAAAAAAAGGATTTTATAGTTCTCACTGTTATCTAAAAGCAGAATGGATATCAGAACTTTGGTGAGGTCCATGGATTTAAATTTCTTTTGCTGGCAAAAGGAAAAAAAAATCCCAAAAGAGTAATCCTCTTAAAGAACTCTTTTCAATCCGAATCCAATAAATGTAATCAAGTGCGTCAACCTTTACAAACACATACCATTATAGTAAATAGTATGTCATTTACCACAAGTTGTTGTGTGGTTTGAAACGTCAGGTGACAGTTTGAAACGTCATACTTTGGCTGCAATAACTATACTGTAAGTGCAATGTCTGTGGATCCCACTAAAATCCAACTCATATTGCATGTTTGGATGAGCTGTTAAATGTCAAGTTTAAAGCTAGAAATGAGGCTTAAAGTTAGCAAAACTAAGTACAAAAGCAAAAGTAATAACAAGCCTAACTCTCTATCCACAAGAAGTCTGCACCACACAATATGAAGTTATTTGACTAACAGCATTTTTGTAAAGACTTTGACATAGAACTGAAGGGCATTTTAAAACCTATAAAACTCCTTAGTGCATCCTTGCTATTCACACCAGCTTGATGAAATTTAGTGAGCAACAGGAACAAATCTTGTCTGAGTTTTTAATGGCTGACTCAAAAGATAACAGCTGGGGTCAAGTGGTTTTGTTTGCTCACGTACTTGGTGTCGACTAACAACACATATTCATATACACTTTTGCTCTGTTGTTGTTGTTAGTCTTTCGACTGATGCTGTCGAGGGCTCGCCACAGCAGACCATCCGATCCGCACAACAACTTGCCACGGGTTTTACGCAACTCTCCCATTTTACTCTGGCTTTAGACCGGCACTGCATCCAGTGGCTGGGGTTTGGATAATGAGTGCGAATTGAACCTTTTGCTCTGTAATATTACATTTTGGATTACACTACAAGCTCCTACAAAATGGTTGTATAGAAAAAACTAAACTTATGTATTCTACATGTCTAAAGGGTTCTCCATTAAAATTACAGGCCTTTGTTGAAGTTCAAAAGCATTTATGCAAGTGAGCAAACAAAATTACATTTATTTTTGAACCTTAGCTGCTATCCTGTGAGTCAAAGGGATGAAAACTCAGACAGGATGTGTTCCCTGCATGAGAATTCTGTTGCTACCTGTTGCTCACTGAACGTCACAGAACAGTTGTAAAAAAAAAAAAAAAAAAAGTTTGTTCAAACATGCATACGTACAAGTCCTAGCATTATTAGCTAATAGTTCCTTTCAAGCTGCAGCATGCATGCACGCGTGTATACTAGATCATGAAATAACTAAGTATTGTGAAAGTTACAAAAAGAGGGAGGGGAAAACCTGATTCACCAGCGGAGGAAAAAAAACGGAGAAAAGAAACGCCCTTGGGTCTTGACGCGCCTGTAGCTCCTCCTGCGTGGATTATAAAGTGAATGCTTCGCAGCCCAGGCTGGGTAAGAGGGGGTTCTCTGTAAGGGCAAAGGAAAGTTCACGCACCGAGAATCCAGCTTGAACACCGCAAACAACAACAACAAAACAAGCGCCCTTAAGTTTCGCGGGGTTTATTTATTTATTTGTTTTCTTTCCCTCGGAAAAAAAAAAATGACCACGGCTGTGGTGCCGCCTCTGTTTGACTTCAGCGAAGTAATCAACAACAAGGTACGGGCAAAAAAAAAAAAAAAGTTTCTCATCTTGATGAAAAGCTCGGTTAGTTTGGTGCTGTGGAATGCGCGTGCTTTTTGGCGCGCGCGTCGACTTGTTTAACAATAGTGTTAAAATGGCGTTAGTTTATAAGCAGTAGTGTGTGTGTTTGTCTGTTGCTGTAATTGTAACAATCCCCCCCCCCAAAAAAAAAAAAAAAAACAGGCGGGAATTTATTAGCTCGGGCAATACAGTAGACTGAGATTTGTGTGTGTTGGGCCCAGTGTATGTAGTTCACGAATCCGCGGAGATAAAGTGTTATAACTAAACTCCTCGCCACGCCTTAGAGGGAAAACCTATCCACGAGTTAAAACCTGTATAGTAATGCTGGTTATCTTCCTTTATAAACCGCACGCAGACAAACCTTAACTGTCCCAGTTCAGCTTTCTCAGTTTTACTACACATATCAACAAGTGTTTGTTTTTTTTTTTTTAAATAAATAAATATTTTCAGTCGCTCTTCGTTTGGTCCTGTTTATTAAGCGAGAAATCCTAGAAAAGGCGTTCAAACCGAGCGCACTGCACCTGGGAAACACTTGGTCCCTGCTTGATTTGTTCAGGGCTGTAAACTTTTATTTCTACATCCACGCTTGTTTTTTGTACTCTGACGCGACTAGACATGGATTTGGCATTGCTTTTTTAACTCACTGCAATGGATTTGCATAGCTTTAACAAAGTAGACTGCTAGCAAGCAGCTGTTTCTCTCTCTCACTCATACACTGTTCCTGTTTTGTTTTCTGCCATCTACAGTGTTATTTTTCCCTCCTCAAGAACTGTCATTTATTTTGCATACCATGCAACTACTTGCATTCTTACTACTTTGCACACAAAATCAAGTACCTTTAACTGAAGCAGATATGAGTAAATTACAATGAAGGTGATGTACATGCTAGCTGGCAGTGCAGAGTTGTTTGTTGTTCTCTAATGTTGGCCTGCTGCTCCATGCGTATCATTTACTTAAACAGAAATGCATTCCTGTGGTGGCAGCTTACCAAACCGGCTGTACTATATGCTCATTAGCTCATTGGGGTTTAAAATGAAAAGAACCTGATGGACTGACAGAAACACAGATACGAGCTTTATACTTAAACTTAATTTCTTGCCTAAGACAACTAATTGATCCAATTTCCATGATGTAATGGTGATCCAAATTGTGTTTATTCAGCATACTTTATTGAAGCTAGAGACTGACCAGACTTTTTGTTTCTCTTTGATTTCCAGAACAACAAAATGCTGAATTATAACAACAACATTCTTGGTGCTCCACACACCATGCCTGTGCCTTGCACTGGTGCGAATCTGACCATCTCCAACCCCACTGGGAGCCTGCTGGACAGGAAGGCTGTGGGGACGCCCACCATTGGTGGGGTTTACCAACGACGGCACTCGGTCACTTTGCCCAGCAGCAAGCTCAACCAGAACCAGTTCCTGAGCAATGGGAAAACGGATCCAGCATTGGTAGGCCCTGGAATGGGCAGCAGCAACAAAGAGAACCGACTCCGTGATCGTTCCTTCTCAGAGACTGGGGACCGGCTGATGCAGAAGTGCACCGGATCTGGCGGCACTGGAAGCAGTCAGGTGAACTCAAGCCGCTACAAAACGGAGCTGTGCAGGCCATTTGAGGAGAATGGTGCATGCAAGTATGGCGACAAGTGCCAGTTTGCCCATGGCATCCATGAGCTTCGCAGCCTTAGCCGCCATCCTAAGTACAAGACAGAACTTTGCCGCACCTTCCACACCATTGGCTTCTGCCCATATGGGCCACGCTGCCACTTTATCCACAATGCAGAAGAGCGGCGTGGACCTCCAGGTGCCCCGTCCCCACTTTCCACATCCAACAAGCTGGATAGGCCACGACTCCAGCACAGCTACAGTTTTGCAGGGTTTCCCAGTTCTGGAGGGCTAAGAGACAGCCCCACCTCTGTCACACCTCCACCTATGTTCTCCCCAGACGAGCTGCCTGAGTGGCCCAGCAGCAATCCCTTCACTTACTCCAGCCAGGAGCTGGCCAATCTTTTTGGCCCCAGTTTGGGCAGTGGATCTGGTGCTGACCCTTCTATTCATGCACCATCCTCTCCATCAAACACCCCTTATTCCTATAGGGCCATGTCTCCCCACCTATTTGAGTCTCCGTCTAGCCAGCCAGACTCCCTCTCTGACCAGGAGGGCTACCAGAGCAGTTCAGGAGGCAGCCTGAGTGGCTCAGAATCACCCATCCTTGATACCACCCGTCGACTGCCCATCTTCAGCAGGCTGTCCATCTCGGATGATTAAGGTGTATAAGCTGCAGATCCTCTATTGGAACTCAGCAGTGGGCAGAGAAGGCTGAGTGGTGAAGTTACCCTCTATCTCCTGCTTTCTCTTTTCACCTTCTAGAGGCAGTAAATTTCCCATGTATCACTTAGGCTTTGAAAAGATGCAGTCAATTAAGGGAACTTTTATTTGAATCATTATTTAACCACAACAAGCAAAACCTTTCCCCATTCCCTTCGGTCCAAAGCCTGTTTGCTGCCTTGGCCTTATCTCAGATCCCTTGCCATGACGTGTGACTGTGCCAAAACAGCTAGAACAGAAAGTGGATTGGTGAAAAGTAAAAGACTGTTGTACCAGGTACTACTGCCACAGTAGTGCATCGGTGAGCCACAGATGGCACATTCAGGGAAAAGTTCTGTCTTGAGGACCCTCCCCCCCTGCATAGTACCACTCAAGGACATTTCTAACTATCTAAATGGGTTTGCTAGAGTCATGCTTTAAATCATTCACCGCTGTCTGATGCAGACGAATATCAAGAAGAAATAAGTGCTTGGGGTATAAGTGTTGAGGTGAAAGGACTACTGTCACTTTTCATTAGTTTTTTGCAACCCAGTATAGACGTTCTTGCTCTGAGCATTTTTCTACCCATTAGTTAGATGGCAGACTGTTTGGGGGATGAACTTATGAGATTTGAAACTGGGAGTTAGTATTTGGCACATTCTGTTTTTATCATGTGCTCCAGCTTGATCCTAAAACTAGCACAAAACTATATGATTGGATGCCTTCACTTGCTTCTTCACTGCCCCACCACTACGGTCTCTCCCCCCTCCCCCCACTGTGGCTGGTCACTTGGTGTTTCTTGTGAAGGAATGACCCAACTGGTGATTATCTCTTAAACACTGACTTTTTACTTGCCTTCCAATCAGTGAAGGGGAATTCCAGCATTCCCAAGGTGCAGCTGAACTTCCTTCAAGTTCACTTTACATATTAAAGCTAACTTGCTTTTCCGTAAAATCTGCTCATAGGAGCACTTGGTAATTTCATCATATCTTTCCATCTTTTATTTCCCCTTTCCCCCATTTGACTTCGTCATTGTTATTATGGTTATTATTGTTTGAAAAAGAAAACTTTCAAGACAGAAGGTTTTGCTTGTCACTGCTTATTTAACTTATCAAACATATTTATTGGTGATCATATGCATTTTTTTTGTTAATTTTGTTTGTATTTATCTTAATGAAACGATAGAATATATTTTCTTTTATGTTAAATTATGATCTTCTGTATTAATCTTAAGATTGTGAAGACTTGTCAACTTTTCTTTTTTCACAGTTTAATATATTGTACTACAATGACTTGTTTGCAACTACACTTTGATAAAAATGAAAACTTAATTTAAAGCAAAAACAAACAAAAAAATCCTGTGTTTTTGATTATTTATTGTAGATTTTTCCATATTCCCAAATATTGGACTGCAAAACCATTAGGTCTAATGTTTCGTTGATTTATACTCACTAGAGTGTGACATCAGGGCACTCATCTTATTTTTGTAGTCAGTTTTTTTTTTTTTTTTTTTTTTTGTGGCATTTAATATATTTTTGCCCCCCCCCCCCCCTTTTTTTTTTCCTTCCATTGTTTAAATTAAGGCAAGTTTAGTCCTTGCATGTAGCATTTTCTCCTTAGTGCCAGTTCAGTAATACTGAACTGTATATAATGAGCACTAGATATCCTGGAACATGGTTGGCAGAACATTGTTACCAGAGATAGTAGCGATTTGGGTTCAAGATGATTGCCTTAAAGCTTCTGCTTAGGTTCTTGGTACCACCCTGAAGTGCATTTTAATGTTGCGTTGTGTTCAGTTAAACTGATTTGTGATGTGATATCAATGCAGGTTACAAAACTTCAGTGTTAAAAGCAGTTCCTCCAGTTACATGTGTTAATTAGATGAATTGCAGGCAATAACTGTGACCAAATGGGTTGGAGAACAAGTGTCCCCTTTTTTTTGTTTGTTTAATGATTGGATACATTTTAATATTTCTTCCAACCCAAATGTAAAGTGCCTCTTTTTTATACATTCCATTCGGCTTGTGCTCCTTGCCTTGAATAATGATGTAGAAGCTACGTTTGAGTAGTTTACTTCTCAGTTTTTGAAGATTGGTTAACAGGATAGACACAAAGAAAGTATCTACCCTAAACTGTTGAATGTATTTTAAACAGCGTTTGCTGTTCACTACAGTAATTTCTGTGAGTTTATATCAAGTTGATTGCTTTTTTTTTTTTTTTTTTGTAATGACTGATTGCAGTTACAAACAATAAACCCCATATTTTTCAGAAAATTGAGTGGAGTATTGTTTTCTGGAGTCATGATGGAAAATGAGTGACTGGGGGGAAAAAAGATCTACCACAATGTTAAAATAACCATGTTTTAATAATTGT
Organism: Clarias fuscus; assembly: GCA_030347435.1. Taxonomy (NCBI): domain Eukaryota; kingdom Metazoa; phylum Chordata; class Actinopteri; order Siluriformes; family Clariidae; genus Clarias; species Clarias fuscus. The sequence continues at coordinate 14,071,942 of CM059216.1, read as the reverse complement.
GATTTCCAAAAGCATGCTATTATCAACACTAGTTTGTGCAATGAGGGAGTTCCTATGGGGAAACATTGCGATTGGTAGTCTGGTTTGGTGGGATATTGATCTTGTACAGATCAAACTTCAGCAGAGCCTGCCTGAATACACAGAGTGACTGGTGGGAAATCAGTGTCCATGGTTTACTCTGAATATTTAAAAACTTATTGGGACTAAGAGAGGGGTTCTCTGAACTCTGGATTAGTTCCAAAACCATCAGCTACTGTGAATCATTCTGAACCCAAGTGCTCCTGAGTCATGAGCGCCACAGCAACATATGATCATGTACTCATTCTAATTATTCAAGGTGTTTACTTGTGGTCAGTTACAGTGTATGACTGGTTGGTGGAATATTCCTGTTTACATACTCTACAATATTAAAATATGTACCAACTGGGGAAACTGCTGATCATGTGATTGAGATCTCGCAGTGGAGGTTTATAAACGGTATGATCACTTTACTTTTATAACCAAGAAATGTTGAGTTGCTCTCACCTAATATATAATAGTACATATTTATCTGGTTATAAACCATTAAGAATAAAAGATTCGTCCTTACAATAGCATTACGACCAAAGTCTAAAAAAGCTGTCGTATAGACGTTGTGTAGCTCTGTGTGTTGTAGGACTCTCTCAGGTGAGGAGCAATGGAAGAGTTATCAGTCACCACACTTTCCGGACTATGTACTCTCTCACTTGCCTGATGCGTGATGTGAAACAAAGAGCTGTTTCCTGTTTATGTGGTGCATGCTGTACGTTCAAGTCACATTGCTCTGCACACATTACAAAAGTGCTGCAGGATGTGGCTTTATTCTGAAGATGAAGGGTGGAGGTGTGTATGTGTGTTTCTTTATATAGGCCTACACACACATACATACAGACTCCCCAAAACATGTTGCGTAGATTTCCATCAGCCACACAATGGAAATTAGATACAAAGCACATAATTGTAGACTAATTACTGTACCTGCAATCGTAACACCAGGGACAGCTGGCGGATTTCTGCCCGTTTTTTGCTCCGCTACGCAGCTGGATTGTGCAATACTCCTACAGTTGGTAGACTTTGTAATTCCTCTATCAGGGAGCAATGGACTTCTCTGTTTGAGAAAGAAAAGTAAACAGTAAATTTGCTTATTCTGTTCTTTCCCTTATTGTGTGGGTATATACGCACACCTGTGTATGCATGAACAATGCTAAGGGAAAACCAGAGAATAAGAGCTACAGGTATTATACTGCCAACTTTTTCTCAAATCAGAACCACAAAATTACACAATCTTTATCGAAACACACCTCATTAAACTGGAATTAACTGACAAGTTAAATACTGGAATTATGTTTAAAAATGTGCTGGATCAGATCATTTTACATGAAATATGTAGTAGGAAAAACTTTATTTTCTGTATAAGACAATCAGTTAGATTTAAAAAATCACACATCATAACATAACCCAAAGGAAATCCATATGAAGTGAATACATAAAGCTTTTAGGTCTATATATAGTATATTATATCAAGGATCTAAACATATATTGCATGCATATAATTTGTTTCTGACATTCCGTATTGACAATACATTGTACAGTATATCATTTTTAACATGTTTATTGTTAAAAAAAAAAAAAAAAGGCTTGCATGCAAGAAATTGCATGCATCAGATATATAGCCATGTAATAACACTCTCCTCTCCCTGTCATTCATAACAACTTTCTGGCACTTTCCCCATCACATTGTTTTTGTGGTTTAGGAAATGGCGGCTTGTTTGTGCACGGAGAAAGGTTTGTAGCTGCGCTTAGTTATCGGAATAGTTTCTGCTAAAAACCAGACTGAGTTTCACTCAGTGTTTATATATATACGCTATATATATATATATGAATATAGTGTATATAAGCTTCCTGCATATTTGGTTAAGGCCTGGCTGGTAATTGACTTGGCTTCACAGATGAAACCAAGAAATGGTGAAACAAGGCATTCTGAAGCAAACATACTGTAAGCACAAGCACACAAACACAAGAAATAAGAACTAGATTAAAATAAATAAAAAAAAGAAACTGTCAAAATGAAAACACTCATGACAAGTTGATGAGTTAAATATCTTGTCCTGTCTACTTTTGCTGCTGTGTTGGCTTTGACATTTGGAGGACTAGAGAGTGGTAGATTGACGTGCACACGAGCTAAACTGCAAAACCGCATTTTACTTTCATGAGCTTCCTGCATCACACCTTCATCAGACCTGGGTAGAGCCACATGAAAAGCCTCTCCGTTGTCAAGACAACACCTGCCTTTGATTTTTTTTTTTGGGTTTAAGTCTCATGCTCAACTTGCGTGTGGTGTTGATTACAGGACTACTGGATACTACTGTATTGTTTGAAGGCCAGGGGGACAGTCAGACATTTTTTAGACATTTGTGAGAGTAAGAATGCTGACTGCTGAACTGAACTGCACACTGAATGCTGTCACATCATGCTTTCACTAGACACCATTTGGCAAGTAACCACTGATGTTTGTTTAATGTGTGATGGTGATGCTTATGTGTCAGGTAAAAGTTGTAATGTGATATGTCACACACTGTGACCGAACAAGAATCTGAAACTCTAGCTCTAGGTCTGACTCCATCAGCACATTCCAGAGGTTCCTGTATAATTTAGACATTACAATCAAGAAGGAAAATATCTCAGATTCTCAACAAATCGAAGACAGATATTTGTGTCTTTGGGCTTGGAACATTTTCTAATGCATGTTTCTTCCCTGTTTGTTATAGTGAGCATCTGTTTCCTGTCAGCAGTGAAGCAACACTACAGTCTTCTCTTTCTCAGGCCTCAACATGTCTCACACTCTCTCCCTGTAGGCCACTGAACTGCTTATCTTCAGGATTAAACCATAAGTAAATGCCAAAGGTAAATAGGGCTTATTGCAATGATTTCCCTTCTGTTTCTCACGCATGCACACACACGTGCACGGCCACGCAATATATTGTTCACACAGCATATGTTACTGTTATAACCCATACTGGGAGCTTGAGCATTTACTAAGAAGGGCCATACTTTGATAACCTACTTCCTCAGAGAAACCTCAGATAACAGGCGTAATCACAGACACAAAAGGCTGAAAGACTGATATCAGCCTTATCTTTGGACTAGCTGAAAATGACTCACCTGTCTGTTTGTCTGCTGAGGATGGTGGTGTATTTGCATAACTGAGAAAACTGCAGACAAACACGGTGTTAAAGTAAATCTAGACATAACGAACATCAACAACCGAAGGAGAGCTGAAGGCTCCATGGCCTTAACGTTTGAGGAACTTGTTCAAGTCGTTCTCAACAAGTTTCATAACTTTATAAGCTGGCCACATCCTGACAAGTGATAACATGCCTGTGGAAGCCCAGATGTAGTGTGGTAGTGTTCACATTACACACACACACACACACACACACACACACACAGAATCATACAAACTCATACACAAAGCCTGTGGTCAGAAACTGTTCCACCGACAATAGAATTGCCACCCAGCATAAAACCCATGGCGCAGAATAGAGTAGCTGTATGGGAGGGAACAACAGCTCTACACAGAATGTGTTTATAAAACTTCTCCGAGGCCATGTTCCATCAAGATTAGGCCTGAAACCAGTCAGGCCTGCTCCTGCCATCCCCCTGCCCCCAGGGCTTTCGAACTTGCTCAGACATGGTACACGTACAGCTACAGTACACACATCAAGACTTTGACAAACACCTTGCTTTGAAAAGTGAATGAAGCATGTCTCAGGTGCTGAAAGCTTTTAACTGAAACAACATGGTTGAGAAATATCAGAGGATGTGGAAGCATCAATAAAGGTCACGAAACCATATTTTCCCATAGTCAACAGCATTTAAAAATTTTTTGGTCTCACTATTAAGGTCACTCAACCACACACTGCTACCTCGATGTAGAAATGCTGGAGGAGCCGTTTAGATTAACAGGTTATTCAATAGATGTCAGAGGGTGTTAGGTAATCCTTTAAGCACTCACCACGTAAATTTACAAACATATAACCCTGACCCTCTGACCCAGTAAGCTAAGACTAGTATATAACCAGTCATCTGCACAACAGAGGCTGACCTCATGTCATATCTCGTAACCTTGACGAAGAAGCTTAACGGTCTCCAAATTGAACTTATCTCTCTAATTGGTACAAAATTTACTAAACAAACAACACGTGCCTTTAGTGATCAAAACTATTAAACCTACAACCACTTATCTATATGTGGAAATAATGAGAGAAACCAACACCAGCATGATCCACTTTAGTAAACGATCTAAAGTTCAAATTTGTTCTGCTAAAAATGAGACTGTCAGTATTCCAAGGAAACACAATGCCTTGACATGTCTCAGCTTTAGTAGTAGAACAAAGTGTCAGGATGAAGTGGGCTATTCTTACAGAAAGGAGGTCAGGCAACGTCACCTCACACCGAACACAACAACATGAAGAACCTACCAAGAGGAAGAAGAGCAGTACAATGAAAATCAGAGACCTCTATAAATCACAGACTAACTGATTCACCACATGCGTGTGTACAGTATGTGTTTCTGGCTCACTTTGATGCTCCAAGTCATTTGTACTACAAAAAAAAGAAAATAAGATTTTTATCTCTATATTAAGCTGTGAAATACTTGTTTTTATACAAAAACTCTCATTTCTATACATGAACTTTAATCTGCTGTATAGCAATATTTTCACACCATGATATACTGTAGATAAGCCTTTTCAGTGTCGTACACTCAGTTTGATAATCCAGTCCAGGTGTATCAACATTTTCATATTCTTAGGAACTTTCCACAATCCATTTAAGTCTTGACTGGAATCGAGGGTTATAATGAGATATCGTGTTGTAGCGTTGCCAGGAAGAAGAAAGTTTGCAGCTGAGCAGTGTGGGTCAGTGGGATGGGTGTGTGGGATTTGAGTAGGTGTTTGTTTCTTTCTGAGCGAGCGCTCAGAAACCTTCTGCTGGCTGGCCACACTTCCTTTGCTTGTGCTGAGAGGACTGGATTGTCTAGTCAGCCACCCCGGGCTGACACAGACAAACGATGTTAAAATAATCATTACTGTAGTTTACAACCCCAGTGAAAGAGCAAGGAAAATAGGCTTAAGAGATAGACTGTATCAATAAAACTGTTTTCCATTACTTGTTTCAATCTGTCTCTCTCTTTCTCTCTCTCCTCAAATGAAGACCAGACCTTTGATATGAACATTGAGTCAGATTTTCAGGAAATGTTACGTCTGTCTTTTGCTTCTTAGTCACAGTGGGTGAGCACTGATAGACAGCATGTCATAATTAGCTAAATATGAAACTTTGCACAGTTAAAAGTTTCTCACCATCAGAGGAACATCAATCCTCTTCCCCAATTGCACGCAACTGAACATTACCTCAACTTCAAAAACAACAACTTCATTTAAAGCATCATAGAAGGGGCATTTCCATTTCATCATCTATGCATAACACAAGTACCTTTACGCAGCCTCACAACAAGACGCCATGCCTGAGAGTATCTGGCAGACTGTCATGCCCTGTGGAAAACATCACAAAAAAAAAAAAAAAGTATTTCTACTTTCCAATTAAACTGTTAGCAACTGTTTGCATGAGTATTTGTGTCGGTTGGAGTTTCAGTTGTTTGACGGTTCTTACCCTGTTTATTTGTAAGTAAAAGATCATTATTTTGCATAGCCATTGATTGAAAATCAAAGCAGGACATTCACTTTGATGATGGCAAACCTGGCCTCATGGGAACAGTTACAAAGATCTAACCAGAGTACAAATAACATTGCCAGCGTCTGTTCCAGCTTTGATAAAAATGGAGGAGGGTTGTCTTGAAATGCACACCTTGGTGAAAGCTGGCAGTGTATAATGTATCGGTAGATGGCCCCTTTCTGGCACAATGCCGAGTCTATAGCCACCATGGGCTGGGTCATTAATCCAGAACTCAGAATAGTTAGAAAGGATTGGGCAGGGGCTGAAACATTACCTGCCAATTACAGGGGGACAGCAGGGCTACAGGAGAAATGCACAACATATGGGACTCAATCTAACTTTGAACACCTGACCTATGGACCCATGCAATTCACTCACTGCGCTGCTAAAAGGCTCCAGAGAGGCCTTACTCAAGTCTTACATAATGTCCCTTATTAAACTCCCCCTCCCGCTGCTACACAGAACCACAGCCTGCTAAGCGCGCGGCCAACATACACACCACCAATACTCCATCTGATTGGAAAAGCTGAGAGGTGAGAAGTATTCTTTAACACATTGCTGACAGGCCACTTGACAGGGCTCTGACATGCAAGCTTGGAGGGTGGGGAGTTAAACATGAGCAGAGGGAAAATCACACCGCCGCCAATTCTTTTTTTTTCTTTTTTTTTCTAATCGTCTGTGTATATTAGTGTATGTGAGGGTGTGTCACTCCCTGCGTGGCTCTATGTTTGGAAACTGAACTGACTGTGGGATCTCACTCCTGTCTTTTTTCACCGTTCTGATGACACGCAGGCCTCACAGCTGACATGGGTTTTATTTTATTATAAACACTGCCACACCATAGTGAGACTGTGAAGCTAGGTCAACCAATAAACCTCTTACTTCTCTAGTGGAGGTCTAATCTGTTACTAGCTGCATTTTCCACTGAGCAAGTGGCTGCTCAATACATTATAAGACAGAGGTGAAGGCAGACGGCTGCTTGGAAAGAGAACAGGAGAGTTGAAGTTTCCTATTTATTTGGTCTTTCCATACAGTACGAAGCGTATGATATATAGTGCCAAATCTGTTGTACTAACAGTCCTCTTTCGCTTGCCGCACAGTATGTGTTTATGGAAAGAGGAAGCCCATGAACATACACAAAAACGCTGGAGAATTCAGTAAGTGTTGTCTTGTGTGGTTCATCTCTTGGACCCTGTGCCACAAAGCTGCCTGAGGGGGGAAATACAAGGTCGAAAAGTGAAAGACATCGAGAGAGAGAGACAGAGAGAGGGCTGCTGATGAAATCAGAATGCAGGGACTATAAACTGGAGTCACGGCAGCTGTGTCCAGGGCTGCAGGGACGATCCTCCCAGCCAAGTTCCATGTCCGCTCTGATTATGGACTGGAACAATGCATTCCATTGTAGGCCTGCTCTCTGAATGCCCAAAAGAGGAGTCCCGCATCACCCCCCACCCCCACCCCCCCTACAAACACAATCCATCTCATACAGTGATGAGACATGAGACTACAATTATATGTACAACGATGTATGCATTAGTATATTCAAAATTTATTCAATTTGAATTGAACAACAACAACAAAAAACTCTAATCTGGAGAAAATAATCCCGACTGTTTTTCCATACATAATTGATTCAGCTTAATCAAGAGAGAAAAAAGTTCAGAACCCATTTCCATAACCACTTTGTGCACTTAGCATGCTATCTTTTACTCCTATGACATTTTGCTTTTGGAGAGGCGCTGTATGTTCAAACATGCTTCATCATAAATCTTACCCAAATAATATTAACATGACCCTGGTTACCTACTTGATAGAGTTCCCTCTAGCAAAAATCTTTGTCTCCACAAAAAAAAAAAAAAAAATCACTCTGAGAAACTAACACACACAAAAAAAACCACTTAAAGTTTACATTCTGCTGGAATTTCTGGTGTCACGTATTTGCATGTTGCATATGCTCCCATGCTGCTTTGATGCATTCCCTTGTAAGAGGCAAAGAAGACCTTTGCCCTTATTGCATAATATGAATCAATAACTGTACACCTTATTATATAAGTATTATGTTCTGCAGGAAGTCGAAAAGGTTACACTGACCTATTTCACAGTACACGTTTGCTAAATTATGAATCCCATAGAATCAGGCCTTATACCTTAATTTAAACAGTAATCAAATCAAATAAAAAAATAATAAATCCTGATGATCAAGTAAGAGATCAAACCCTTCACCTTTAAAAACAGCCACCCATAATATAACTGTATGAACTTAATGAGCCTTAACTCCACAGAAAAAAAGGTCATAACACTCCAATGATCATAAATCAGCCCACATATTTCCTGACTTGCTGTGGTTAAACCACCAATACACACCAACACCTACATGCAAGAATCCCAGTTAAAATATTCAAAAATCTTTATACTGTTGTGGAAAGGAAGAACGCGTGGGAAGGTTTGATTTATTTTTTTTTAATGGGATTTCCAGATATTGTACTGCGGTGTGTTTTTAAGCAGCATTACAGTTGGAACAGGTTCAGATTTAGAGCTGCAATGTGATGCCACACAGATGGAGGAAATATCTAGAGCACCATGGTGGAGAGTATGTATTCGTTCAGCTACAGCAAGCTGTTTACCCCAATCAGGGTCATGGAGCCTGTCTCCAAAATACAGGGTGTGAGACAGGATTACTACTCTGGATACCAAACTGGAGAACCCGGAGGAGAACCCAGAGAAAACCCACACGGACACAGTGATTATAGGATACAATAGAACTTCTCTCTATATCTCGTTCTCAGATCGTGTAGGGCATGTAGTGAATGCCACAGCAATGTACATTCATTAAAAAAAAAAAAAAAAGAACACCATGGCTGTGCTGAGTTTAAAGTTTTACCATGGTCTTTGCCCCCTGGCTGTGAGAATGTGATTTTATGTACCAGTAATGTCCCTATAGCTCTGTAGATCATGTGTCTCTCCAACTAGTAACCCATCAATGATCAAACCAGTAGCTTCAAGAGCGAATGCTTATTATATCTATTTAATAAATTATGCCTCCTTACATAAATTAAGTAATGAGGCATGGTCGTTTTTTTCTAACGCTTTAATGTTAGAGCACTAAAAAGGCTGGGAGTACTTCTGGAGGCCCATTGTGATTTTCACTCATCACAGTGTCTAAATCCTGGATTGTGGCAAGCTTCCACAGGTCTCTTACCATATGACTGTGCTGCAAGGTGAAACCTAGGTGTGAAACAGTCATTTGTGGGAATGCCGGAGGCTGGCAGAATTACAGCTCATGGTTTTGTGTCTCACCTTCTGTGTACCTGTGATAGCTTCAATAAGATGTGACTGGATTTCATGCCTTTGGTCTATGAGGTATGGCTATGTCTCAGGTTGCCAAAACACATTTGCACTGTAGGATCGCTGATGGTGGCACAATGAACAGGTCTGAAATACAGGAATGTACAGGCCCATTTATTAGTGTATAGACTCGGTTCTCCTTTAATGAACATAAAGTAGCGCAGAATGCCGACAGAGGACAGAAAGAACCTCACCCCGTCCTCATTTCATCTTATTAAATATGTGGTTAACCTAAAATAGCTCTGGGGTCAGTTGTGGATCTGGAGGATATGCTATAAGACTGATTCCTTGCCAAGAACTCTATGGCAAATAAACAATGCCAGATTCTGTGGAAGAGAGGCAGCAAAAAGGGCGAAGAGAAGAAATAATCAAAAGCAAGCGAACAGCACGGCCCTAAGTTAATAGATTAAATGTGGTGTAGGGCATATTGAGAGAAAAAGAAGGAAAAGAGAAATATATAAAAGTAAACAGGCAGAACGAAGGATAAGGGAGGCAGCCACAGAGATAGCGAGTACATAAGACAAAGTACACAAAGATAAAAAAATGAGGTGAACTGTAGTAAGTAGTGCATCTGAAGTGCACGGCAGGTAGAAAGGAAAGAGGCAGCACAACAGAGAGGGAAAGAAAAGAGAGAGAGAGAGAGAGAGAGAGAGAGAGAGAGAGAGAGAGAGAAAAGGAGAGGGAGTGACGGGGCATTGCTTTTCAAGAGCAGACAGAACAAAGAGGCCTTTGTGTGGAGTGCTGAGAGAGTGGATTGGAGCCAGGGCTTAGGGAGTGTTCAGCAGTGTGCACTAACTGCATTCCTGCACTGAGATTACAAGACTCGTCTCATTTAGACTTCTCCAAGAAACACATTTAACCCTCTCCTACCCATCTCTCTCCCTCTCCCTCTCTCTCTCTCTAACGCCCCATGGTTCCCTCTCTTTTCGTCTTTCCCCTAATGCTCCAGTTGGTCTGAACCTTTCCTTCTTCTTTCTGATGATATGTTTTCTCTCAAAATAGTTACTTCCCCATGTGACTTAGTTCATATTCAGAAGCTTTATGTTTTTAGGCCACTTGTCCATACTCCGTCTATTTTCTCAGGGCAGAAACACAGCGAGGTTTTTAAACGAATAAACATTTACTTTAGTTCCGTCTCTTATCTGGTACAAGTATATGAAATTATGAAATGTTGTATTCGCCACAAGATTTCTGGAATATCTATGCAAATTGTCCTTATATTTAAAAAAAACTACTCAGAGAGGCTGTTGCCCGACCCCCCAACAGTGGCAACTGTCTGAACTAACAACTTTGTAATGAATGTGAACCTACAGCTGATCGATGACTTTGGTATGTCATTTGCATTGATTCAGTGAGCACATTCATGTTTTAATTGTGCAGTGCTCATTAGAGATAATTATATTGGCTCTGTTATTCTAACTTTGTTTGTATTGACAGTGCCATAGTAATGCGCTAGTGATATATATACTGACAGAAACCACTTATGAACATTTACTATATTTGTTATTACGTTTGGCATTGGTGGCTCAGTTGGTGGCTGCCATACGGAAGGCCCAGGTTCAAATCCCACCAAATGCCCAAACCCCAGCCACTGGATGCATTGCTGGGCTCCCAAGCTGAGATCCAATCGGAGGGTTTCATCAAGAAGAATTGCATGGCCCGCTATTGTGACCCCTTCATGGGAGTAGCTAAAAGACTAACAACAACATTTGCAATAATTCTCTAATTATATTGACAAGTCAAATGTTCTGTTTCTCTTTCACTTGTTTTTCTGCAGTTCTAGTGGACTGCAGTTCTATCTTCCTTACAAATAACAACACACTACACTATTGTACGACTAGAGGACTTCTTCAAAATATCACAAACCTGCCTTGCTATCTAATTTGGCAAATATAATTTGGCCGAGCAGCATACTGACACAGCTCGTCTTGCAGAGCAAGTGTTAGGGAGGGAGAGAGAGAAGCAGGGGAGGATGGGTAGGCCAGTCACCTCTAGCCCTTGCAAAGCCAACATAAAAGTATCTGGAAGTCATCATCGAAGTACGCAATCCAGAGGAAGCATTTCACAACTGCATAGTTCAAGCTCCCGCATTTCATTAGCCTTTAACTGTAGACGAGCCTGTACTGAGCTGTAACTTATGTAACAGCAAATAAGCCATTGTTTTCCCACTACTTTTAGTGAGACATACAGTTTCATTTATTTTTACTCTTCATGCTATAACATAAATACTTGTCTCATATTCCTTCTACTCGCATGCTATTGTACAGAAAACTGCGTAGATGTGTTTTTTCGAATGTGAACTGCAAATCAAGTCCTCGCAGTGCGGTCAGGCTCGGGGAAACGAGGCCGAGCTGCACGGACCACCCTACCGAGACACCACGGAGGGAAAAGATATAAGAAAGAGTGGAGAGAATGAATGATACAAAACCACAAAATACTATTCATGAGAACAGATCCCTCTCAGGGAGAGAACGAAGGCCGTTCAGAAAGACAGTAAGAAATGTAATTAGTGCTTCACTTCGTCCAGGTCCCGGTTTGCACTCTCACTTCTTTTTATCTTTCTTTTTAATTCTCCACTCAGCACTTTCTAAAACCTCTTGTTCCTCCTTGCCAATGCACTCCTTCTTTCAGAGTGTGTTCTTAGAGGCTGCAGAGATGGAAACAGAGGATGAAAAGCATGTGGAGGTTTTAGGTGGTACACGCTGGTGTGCAAGTTGAATTTTAAGCACAGTCCTCTTTAGTCGTTCCCATTTGAACACAAGACAGAGGGGCACTTGGCCTAGAGCCTAATCACTGCCTCCCTGTAGCATGCACACACACATACACACCAATGAATGGCAGCCCAGCGAGGGGTCCTTTAGTCAAGACATTAAAATCTAAGTCTGCCTAAAATAGCTTAATTTTTCTAACTGGGCACCATATTGTTTAGTATTAGTCTGTCCCTCTTCACCTCACAAAAACAGTGTCAGTTGCGCAAACGGGTGGATGGATTTTGTCAGTTGGTTGTGTGCGAGCAGCACCATGGGGAAGAGGGTGGTGATGGTGGTGGTGGGGGGGGGGGGGGGGGGGTCGTGCTGTTGTAGATTTGGTGAAAGTTGGACCATATGAGAGTCCTCCTACGCTCACATCAAAGCCTAGGCTGCCAGTTTAATTCAGCCAAGTAATCTGCATTCCCATAGGCTCCCCTGGTTTCCTGTCCCCATTGCTGCAGTCTCCTTCTGACCACTTTCGCCTCAAACAGGACTCCTATTGTCCCCTTGCTCTCCCCCTGTGCCCTGGGGTTACCATTCAGACCCCTTCCCCACTCCACCCCCTCTTCACTGAACTCCATGTCCAAGCTCTCACACCCTCTACCCTGCCCCCACCAGAGCTGCAGACACAGAGGCCAGCACTCAGCAGTAACCGTTACTCACTGAATGGCTAAGTGTGGAACTCAGAGGTTCAACTCTGCATTCCTCTCACTTCGCTCTGCCTCACTTTGTGTGATGACTGTGAGAGATGTGACGGCTGTTCGAGCAGGAGGTCACGAGAGGGGAGGGTGTGTGTGTGTGGGGGGGGGGGGGGGGGGGGGGGGGGGGGTTGGGGGGGGGTTATAGTACAGTAAGTGGAGTCCCCTTCTCAGCCATATCTAACAAAATAATACAGTTGAATAAGATAGGACAAATTTCAAACTGGAAAGATGCACGCAAGAGTGAGTGGTTCAAGAGGGAATGGTGTTGTGTAAAGAACGTGTTGTCCACGAATAATTCAAGTTTTAAAAAAATGTCCATTTACGATAAAAAACATACCCCTGAGATAAGAAATCTGCCTTAAAAGTAAACCATGAGTCAAGGACTGAGGTGACCATAATTTTAAATGTCAATCCAGCAAGCTCTAGAGTCCAAAACTATGCTTCAAGGTTCTCCAGCAGATTTCCTCTCTGCTACATAGCATTAATAAAAAGCAGAGGTGTTGGGTGGGTCAGCATCAGATAAACTGGACTATATAAAAACAACATTATAAACAGATTTTTTTTTCTTCGCTAAACTTTATAATCACTTTCTCAGATGTCTTCTCTATTTGCTTCACAAATGAAATGGACTCAAAACTTTTAAAAATGAACTAACCTGGAAGTACTGAGTTAAAAAAAAAAGATCAAAAGCTGCCCTAGACAAAAGTTCCCAAACCTAACGAAATCCCTTTTAAGTCAAGCTTAACACTCTGCCTTAACCCACGCTGCCGTGCACACACATTCACACACAGTTCCTCCACTTTTTGTTTGTTGTGACAATAGGGATTTGGGATTCAGGGTGCACTTGCCTGGATTTCACGCTCCCTTACTCAAAGAGGACTTTAGTTTACTTCACTGCTAACGGTGCCTTCAATTAACACGCCCACTGATCACATGTTTGATTAAAGCTGCTGATTGTGGATTCCCCATTTCGCCCTTTCCTTCTCCCCTCTTGGGGCAGTCGTGCTGATGAGTGAAGAGCAGAGTCACATGTTTTAGGTTGCTATAGTTCCTCATTGTCATGGCAGCCAAAACCCCTCACAAGTGTGTATATTGGCATGCTGACATTTACATTCTCAACCAAATGTCCTCCAAAGCATTTCTTTTCTCTCTCTCTCTCACCAGCTTGCTCTGAAAGAAGAAAAGCCAACTACATAAGATAAACCTTAACGATTAAACATTTTAAATCGTTTTCTGGCATAATCTTTATTTTTGCATGTGATTAGAATCCAACATGGCATTCAGTGTATGTTTGTCTTGACCTGCAGTGGTTTTCTCTAATGTCTGAACAGATTTTAGTTCAACTTTAAATGTTACGGGAAATTCCCAACAAACTGTAAGTGGTCAGAGTGACAATCATACTTGTTCCGCATTATGAAGAGTCAAATGCAGATCCAAAGATTAGCATGCCTGATTGTTTCAATAAGATATCATGGTTTAAGGCCTAAACTAGGCTATTTATAATCCCTTAAGTCAAAATAGTGTAGCGTGGGTTGGAGCAAGTGATAAGAACAATGCTGGAATGACACTGGTCCAGTTAGCCCGCAGCCCCATTGTACAGTACCGCCATGTAATCCTGTGATGATATCACAAAAACAAGCTTGCAAATGAACCTTAAACAGATTTCTTCATTCTAAAGTCTATTAAAGCTGCATTAACATTCTATCGTAGCTCTATAAATAAAATAAATGTTTTGTCTGTTCATTGGTCAGACCTCGCTCTTTCAATGATGTCTTTACATTTTATACAATCGAGGACCCAAAGCCAGTCTCAGATTTTTTTTCCCTGTATGTCAGTATGTATGTCTATATGTCTGTATGTCTGTCCAGCAAGATTTTGTCACAGCATCATGCAAAACTGGCTAAATAGAATTTAATGAAACGTTGCCAGTCCTTCGGTATTTGTATGAAGCTAAATATGCACCATAAATTAAATCAAAATGTTGAGATAATTTTTTTTTTTTATTCATTCAGCGATTTTTCCCTTAATGTGGGCGTGGTTACATGCGCCAGCACATTGCTAATGCGATAGTTTCCCGCGTATAGACAGAGAGTAAATAAATAAAGGAAAAAGTTTTGTCCTTACATTGGTCTGAACTCCCTAAATGATATCTTTACGTTTCATACATTGGAGGTCCTGAACCCAGTCTCAGAAAGACAGGCTGACATGTACGAGGGCTTCAACCTGAAATAATAATATCACTGAATAGATTAAAGCTGTTTAATCAGTTTATTTTTAGCTTTAACCTTTTAACTCTACCTACAAACTCTTAACCCGTCAACGACGGGTACTAACGCTAGTCAGTCATAAATCTGTCTCAATAAGCGGTGTCTCTGTAACCTTGTTTAATAAAAACTTGAGTACCAGTGTGAGGGGAAAGAGCTCTCGGTGCTAAGAGGGTGGGGGATTCGTTCCCTACCAATTTACAAGTAAGTAACAAGAGTAGAACAAATAACCGACGACAGAAAAAACAAGGCGGCATGAATGCTAAAGTTCCTCAACATCCCCTCATCCTGTTCAGAGCTCTTGTCTTTTAGCAGTTACTGTTTACTCAAATGGCATTGCACACAGTGACTCGAGGAAAGATACAAAGCAATGTGTCAATATTAAATACTATGAAATCAAAGAGCTTGCTTTGGAATCGTTCGCCAACAATGGCGTTGGAGTCCAATGTTTAATTCATACAGTTGGCCGTATAATATGACCGGATAAGAGACAGGATGTTGGATAAATAAACATTCCTCTGTGGCACCATGAGGCTGAAGCTTTAAACAGTGGTGACTTTTAAGCCAAACCCATGACAGTTTCAGTGGGAGTTATAGAAAAAGAGAAGGAAAGCAAAAACCACAAGTGTTTTGGAATATTGATGTGTAATGAAAGGAAAGGAATAGGATCCTCGTACCATGCCCCTGACCATTGTGGCCTTTTCTCTGTCTCTCCTTTAATGTGCTTTGGTGATCTGGGAAGTAATTTGTAATCATACCATCTATGTATGTGTATGTCCAAGAACACATGGGCTATGTAAAGCCATATGTGTGTGTTTATACATTTGTGTGTGTGCGCGCGTGTGTGTAGCCATTTCACCTGGCAATAATTTGAGATTGGTCTGATGACTGATGAGGAAGGGTGTTTAATTGGGTAAATTACAGGAATTCAGGAAAGCAGAGCTCAGACAGACATGCTCATATTCAGATGGGTTTCTTCCAACCAGGATCCTCTTCTGACCCCATGACCCACAACCGTACCACACTCATAGGCCTACTAACATGGGCTTTGGAGGATTTTCCCCTTTGGCCTCCTGCTGAGTTGCAGTGTTTACAGCCCAAACTCTGAAGACAGTGTTCTGATCATTACTGCAGCCGTTCTGTCTGCCGACCCAGACATTACCCTTCCCCACATGACACATTGTCACAGAAATTCACAGAGTCAAACACGTGCATCTGCACACTCGTGCATACACAGAGGAGCAGCCGTCCTGTATATTTGTTCTCTGATCTATTTTCTATGAATTCCCTCAGTTTGGATGAATTCCAGTGAGACATCAAGAAATGTCTTTACACTGATAGAGCTGGAACAATCAGAGTTAACAACATACCGTCCCAATTATCCAGATCCACTTACTGTGTGGTTAGGATGCTCCTTTTCCTTAGTGACTGGTCGGGTGCTGGGTGGCTACATTGTGAGAGCTGTAGGCTGCCTGATCAATAACGCTATTAAAGCCTAATTCATTCAGCAGGAGGCAAACTCAATTTAATACAGCGGCCCTGTTAAGAGGCAGGAAGCAGCAGCACATCAAAGGAAGGCTTTGTGAAGAGAATATCCAAATAGAGCCACTCATGCCTAGAGAATGAAGGGCCATTCACCACTCTCTCTCTCTCTCTCTCTCTCTCTCTCACTCTCTCTCAATCACACACACACAAACTCGATCTCAGATTGTTTTTTTGCTTTACTGAATCCGCAACATTTCATGTAATACTTGTGCCATGCTAGGTACTTGCTTTATTGAGATTAATAACATTCATCCTTTAACTAACTTTTTAATTACATTTTTTTTGCCCATATCTCTCATTTCTTTTTCACTTCATATGTTATGTAAAAAAAAATTATAGGTTGTGTCTTGCTTCTCATCTTTAGATTACAAGTAAATTCTATATTGTGAGGTTTCAAAAAAATTACATTCGGCATAGTGGCATAGTGGTTAGCACTGTGGCCTCGCACCTCCAGGTTTGAGGGTTTGAGTCCTCAATACATGTTCTCCCCGTTCATGGTGGTTTTCCTCTGGGGACTCCAATTTCCTCCCGCAGTCCAGAGACATGCAGATTAAGCAAACTGGCATTTCCAAATTGCGTATAGTGTGCAAGTTAGTATGTTAGTGTGTGTGCTTGTGCCCTGTGATGGATTGGCACAATGTCTAGTGCCCCAAGTCACTTGGGATAGGCACCAGGCCTCCCACAACGCTGTACAGGATAATTGGTATATAGAATGAGTAAGTGAGTGAGTGAGTGAGTGTGTGTAAAGTAGACAGTGGGCAGGACAAAAACAGTGGCTCTGTTATTCTATTGAGGGCATATTCTTGGTAAGCTTTTGGGTTAATTTGTCCTTTAAGAGCGAAGAGTCACTGCAAGTCTGTCTGATCACCTTTGGGTGAGACTGTCGACACCCACAGTCTACAAAGCCTACGTGAATGATTTGGTGAGTATGAAAATGATGTAAACCATATGCTAGACCTTTAAATTCACCAGATCCTAATACAAAGTCTGGCCTAAGATTTTGGCCTTCAAAAATGACAACATTCTCTACCAATCTCAAAAACACAAGTAGAAGGAATATCATTTGAAGACTGGTGTTCCCTCCAGCGCAGGTCCAGAGACATTCAAGCTATTCTTGTGGCTTATGGTGGTCCAGTACCTTACTGAGACACTGTATGTTGGTTTTTACGTTAAACTGCCCATTGTCAGCAATTGCTGATTGAATCATCATGGACTTTTTATTTCAACTTCTTGAATTCTATACTGTTTTCTATATCTCTACAGGTTCTTTACATTTCACAATATTATAAAAATCCTTGGAAATGTAAAATTACATCACAGTAGCATCACCATAAACAATATTCAGTTTTTTAGAACCATTCTCTGATAGTGCCACCATAATCCCCAACTGTAAATCCTCATATTACTCTTACTGTATCTGTCCCCCACTTTCTTGTCTTGACCTCCTAGAAGGATTTAAATAAATTTAAAACCCAAACCAGTCCCTTCCTTACACAATCTCATGTAAAAGCTAACAGAAAATATACTTTTCATTTTGACATCCATGATCAAGATCATCAATTCAATGTAATTATGTTTAGATAAACTTTGACAAATGGTAATTTTCACAAAGCAGTTTTACAGAAATCCAAACATAAAAAATGCAAGCAAATGCATTTGCAAGGAGTGTCAAGGAGAAACTCCCTAGGATAATAAAAGAAAGAAGCCTCAAAAGAGAGCATTTGCTCTTCAGACTGACAGCATTTACATTTATTAGATGCCCTTATATGGAGAAACTTACTTTTTATCTCATTTTCCATCTGAGCAGTTTAGGGAGAAGGGCCTTGGTTAAATCGCCCAACAGTGACAACTTGGTGGTGTTGGGGTTTGAACCTGGGACTTTCCAATCAGTAGTCCGACACCTTTAATCTAAACTTTTTTTTTGTTTAGGCTACCCAGCAGAAACACATACAGGTGTTTTAAGATTGTCAGTCTGGTACCATCCATGATATTCTTGTGGTGATTTTTTTATAGGCCATCTATGTGAAGCCAAAAGGAAATGGGGCATCGTTACGCATCAGGCAGGGCCACAGAACAGTGAATGTACATTGTGCTTAGAGTGCAAGCAGGGACTCTGGCAAGGCTACCTATGACAGCATAACTAATGGGCAGAGCCAAAATCATGAGCTAGTTTTTCTACATCATGTAGTGATATAGTGAGTCAATAATCACACCAAGGTCTTTCAGTGCTGTACATGATTTAACTAAAAGACCATCCAGAGTTACTGTGTAATCAGAAAGCTTACTTCTAGCTGTGTATGATCCTAGAAGAACGTCTGTCTTGTTAGAATTAAGTAGCAAGAAGTTACTTAGCCTCCAGTGTCTTAAGTCCTTTACACATGCCTCAACTTAACTAATCTGTTGTCTTTTGTCTGGCTTTGCTGAAACATATAACAATTTGTCATCGGTGGAAATTAATAACACCAAAGTTTTAATGGATTATTTTACACAGAGGTAGCATTTATATAAAACAAATGGGCCTAAATCACAATCTTGCAGAACACCAAGCCTTACTATGCATAGAAAAGTCACCATTTACATCCAAAAACAGATACTAATCAGTCAAATAAGACCTGAGCCTGAGGGCTGTTCTCTTAACTATGACATATTTTAATCTATCAAGAAGAAAAGTATGATAAATGGTGTCAAAGGCTGCACTAAGGTTAAATCGTCGCTACTGAATACTGATGGTGCACATGGTTGTATGGTGGGTTTTATTGCTTTTTACCTTTACTACAGTATTAAATGAGAATTTAGGATGATTTTTGCTATATTCTTTCAGGGTAGAGGGATTTGATGATCCAGCAGCACTAAGATTGTTTTCTAGCTAAGAAGGCTTTTTTTGACAACACTTTTTGTCTGTTTTAAGGTGCATGTGTAATCGTTACATCAGGGTACTACTTTTTTCCTCCTAGATTGTTTTTTTTTTTTAAGTTGAGTTATTTTAACAAGGGTATAGCAGGACGTTGATTCTAAGCATTCAGTCGGTGATGCAGTCTTAGTTGATAGGTTTGCAAGATTATTGATAAAACAACATACAATATCTGATTAAGAAACATTTTACATGAGATGATGTAATTAAATAGCTTTATAAGACTATAATCTGAAGAAAAGTATTCAATAAAGAATATGTCCTGTTATGATCTGATTAGCCTTACTAAATCTATGAAGGACATTCAAAAATAATCCACACTCTGACTGTAGAATTTATTTTAATTAATGTTTAGAAAAGACAAATACATATATTTTTTCAACATAATCTCCTTGCT
Organism: Clarias fuscus; assembly: GCA_030347435.1. Classification (NCBI taxonomy): domain Eukaryota; kingdom Metazoa; phylum Chordata; class Actinopteri; order Siluriformes; family Clariidae; genus Clarias; species Clarias fuscus. The sequence continues at coordinate 14,052,278 of CM059216.1, read as the reverse complement.
TGTCAATGCATTTGTCCATCTGTCAACAAGCTTTTGTAATTCCTCAACCTCATCCTTCAAAAATGTTTTAGGCTGAGCTGCGGGCCATGAATGCACTTCTGTCTTTATCCTCGTATTGTTGCTTTCAGGGAACCAAACAGGTGGAAATCTGAAGTAGCAAGATCAGGACTATAGGGAGGCTGCTTTAATACCTCAAAACAAAGTGTCAGTAGTGTGGGCGGAAGTGTGTGGACGTGCATTTTCATTCAAGTCCTTCGAAAGCAGTCCTCTGCATTTAATCTGAAGTTTAGGCTTCAGATCTTCAAAAAGGCATTTTATTTTATCAAGCACCGTTGATTGTTGAACATTTTTTTCCTGATAATGTTCCAATACTGGCCCTCGAGAATCCCAGAAAAATGTAAGCATCAACTTTCCAGTTGACTTTTGAACGTCTTCTTGCTCTACCATTTACTCTCAGACTCATTGTGATGAATCTATGTTTCGCCGATAATGATTCTCTTGGAAAAAAAACTTTCACCTTCCTTGGATTATCGGTGCAGATGTTTTTGCAGATATCCAAACGCTGCTATTTATGCTTTTCTAAGAGTTGTTTTGGGACTAGGTAGACACTCCGACCACAAAAAAATAAAAATAACAAATCACAAATGCGCCCCCCTTTTGCGCTCACATTGTGGTTACAAATGAACTGATGTAAAACGTTCACACCTGCAAAGCAGTGACTGGGGAGACAGTAGCCTCATATGGAAAGAATTGATCAGACAATGCGGCCAACACAGGTTTTAATATAACTGTACGGATGATTTTTGACTCATCCTCATAGAGTGGGCACAAACACTTTCAGGCGGTTTTGTAGATTTTCAAAATGAATATTGACTTCTTCTGGAGAAACAACCAGGTTTGAGAATAAATTGGCAAATTCATAAAGAAATCCAAATAGATATAATTAAAAATGTAAATTCCACACATCTTTATAGCATCCTTCCATTAAGCCCAGCAATGTTTTGCGACAAGTATTATAGAGTGACCAGAACAATACTCTCCAATATACCACTTTTGCAAACAGGCTTTTAACTGAAACCGTACAAATGGCACTGAGTGAGGTTTTTAGACTTCTATGGAATCAGTATCTTCTTTGACTCTGTAAAGTAGTATATGTTTATTTAGTTACGCAGCAAGACCTCTGCCCTTCATTGTTTCCCCATCATCTCTCCCCTATGTTAGATTATATCAGATTACCTCAGGTAGAGGGTGGCTTTCAGGACCTCACAACCCTGCAGATGGTGTTTTTTTTTTGGTCCAGGTGGTCTATACCTATTTCTCTGTCAAGTTATCCTTTTTGATGGTTATCAATCCAATACCAGATCCTTTAGGTTTCTTACTCACAGTTCCAACAGAAGTGCACAACCCTTCCTAATGCACTTTCTAACTATTGTAACTGCCCTTTTTCATACTAGCTGGTACCGTTACTTTATAACCATTCCAAAATTCTCCTTTTGGTCCATTATTTACATGAACAAAGAGCAATATAAATGCATACATTTTCACGACCACAATAAATCTTAATCGAAGTTACCTAGTTCAGCCAATTTGTCCACGGCATCTAACAAAGTTTAATGTGATCGTTTATCTATGAATTAAACATGTTCTACATCGCTATTCCCACATGCTAGATATGTACCTGGTTCCTCTTTGTGCACACACACACATACTTGTTACTTTACAACACTCAGCATCCTAGTAAATCTTTGTGGTGTTTGGAATCCATTAGCGCCGATATCCCACTTTTCAAAACATCCTGGGACAAAGTAGGACGGAAAAGTGGATACAGACTGGGAGGGGCTGAGTGAGTCCGACTGCAGTCATGAAAGCAGACGCAGGAATGAGGTTCAAAACTCAAACTTGCAGTCTTGCATATGGAACAAGTACCTCTTCTCGGTAAGCATGTTTTTCATAGAGCCCCGTCAGAACTCACTCACGAAGGTCTTTATCAGTTTCTGTATGAAAGCAGTGCACTGGTGCATACAACTTCAAACAGCCTTCAACACAGGAGACACTCAGATGTCCTGCCAGTTGTTAGCGGAGTGTGAGAAACAAGCTTTATCGGCTACAACACTAGAGATTTAAGACAAATAGCTGGCAGGGTGCCTGGGGAGTTAGGGAGGAAAACGGTGTTAGATTACAGACCAAACTGGAGGTTGCTTTAAAGAAGAAAAAAAAAAGAAATACACAGCGCAGCACTTTCAACAATGCTGCTTCCTGAAAGAGAACATCAACAATGGAACTTCCTTTCTGCCTGCCCCTTCACATGCGCTCTCACTTCCTGTTTTAGAGCATAGCCGACGCTCAGACATGTGCCTGACGCACTTCACCCTGAAACTACCCCTCTGCACAAACATTTAACCTTCCACCACCTGAACCCCCGAACATCCCACACCAAACGAAAACTCACATGAGAGACAGATCACCTTTAAAAAGACATTCATATGAAAACTGAAGTTCTCCAGGACTGATAAATTCGAATAATCAGTCGAATTTCAAGAGAACTGTTGTGTTATTGACAAGCGATAACAGAGGGCTAAACAAGTCAGCTGCGTTTGTGACACTATTCTGTGGTGTCTACCTCTTGAGGTTTTCATCATGTCTGAGCTTATAGGCATTGTAGTGTGTGGACAGAGCTCTGTGGTTCATAAAGAGAAAAATAGAACATGAGTACACTTGGGTTTGTGGGTGAGTAGCGCAGACGAGAACATCAGAACATTTTAAGAGCGATAGAGAGAAAGAGAGAGAGAGAGAGAAAGAAAGAGAGCGAGTTAGCAGGCCAGATGTGTGAGTAATGTTCTGGCCATTTGTGAGTTGGGTTTGGGAGGGGGTTTAAAGAATAGCAGAATCACACCGCCTGCAAATCGTTAAAGAGCTGTCAAGCCTCCAGCGGTCTACTGTGCATTTCATACAATCGTCCTGATGGCCACCAGCTCCGCAGCCATAATACACATTGGAAGTAAAATGTTATTTGTGAGGCTGCTTAATCCAAATCTAAACTACAGGCTTTTTTTCAGCCGTGTCGGATACATAGCTGGCTAACACACGGGACAGAGCACCGACAGTGATCATGTTAAACTATGTTGCAGATAAGTATGTTCTGAGAATTAGCCAAGAGGAAGCAGTCTCAAGAAGAAGTTGACCAAAAAATTCCACAAACATGGCCAGCTTTATTTTTCTGCCTGCACCTTACACGAAAAGTACAGAGTAGGCAGAAATAAAGTAGATTTGTATTTTCCACTGATTCTTTGATTAATTCACCAACAGAAAATGTATAACATGTATCTTAAATATAAGGAGCACAAGAGTACCTAGGTCATCCACCTCCCCCACTACTGCCCCCCCCCCCACCACCACCACCACCACCACCACCACCCCACACACACACACACACACACACACACACACACATAAACCCATCAGTTATGTGATGCAGTGCTTAACCGCACTCCAGAACGCTCTGTGTTTGTTCAGCTGTTTCAGGCCTGCCACAGAAGCCCTGGGAGGCCGGACAGAATTCATAAACCCTACTCATCACATGAAAGAAAAGAGAAAATGCAGGGAAAGGGAAGTACAAGACAGATGGCGAAGCGAATGAGATGATTGAGGTCTAAAAGATACAACATTTTTTCTTGAAGAAAAAATAAATCTAATAATTTGGATAGACTGAAGAATCCCTTGGGAACACTCTATTGTACAATTGTATGTATATATAGCGGTCTAACATCAACAAATGCCGCCAGTTACAAAATAGCACTTAGGAATTATAATATTGGGTTTTTCATAGCTTTCAATTATTTTATATTAAAATGGGGTTCATATTAGTTAGGAGTTGACGACAAAGTCCACAGTACATTTAAAAGAGATGTGTTTAGAGTAATACAGCACCACTGACTGATGAATGAATGAGAATTCTGCACTCCTTTTTCTAGCCAGATTAACAGATACACTCTTTGCACATGCTTTAAAGTCAATCTGTTTCCACCGTGTAAAGCAAAATATGAGTCAATGTACCCATTGTGTGCTCGACTTTATATTCTCCAAAACCTCTGAACCTTTTCCTCAGTCACCCTATAGACCTTCCTCCATCCTGTTGTTTTCAATCCTTTAAGTGAGGAGTGCATAAGTGTCTTGTCAGCAGCACTCTCTTTGCAAAACACTTCCTTCTGAAAATACGGTGGTTGATCTCAGATCAGAAAGAAAACAGACAAGTCAGACAGGAATGTCATTCACAGCTTAGACGCACAGCTCTCGGACCAGCTCGGTCATGTCCACAAACCTAACCAAACTTACGAGACAGCTTTTACACACACAGTTGCGCACTATTCTGAACTTCACCTATTTACATAAGCAAATTATGTTTCATCAAGACAGCCCCATGAACATTCAAATAGTAAAGCATGAAAAGGCAGGAAACCGATAGCCAAATTGTTTATTGGCCTTGATATGAGAAAGGCTGAAATTTCAGCCTCACTGAATGGGGAAACTCGAACCCCTGGTCCAGCTGTCTGCACATTGCTCTCCCAGAGACCCCAAGCATTCTGTGCTCTTGTTCATTCCATCCATCCATCCCTTATATTCTCACTCATCAAGCCAGGTGATCGATTGAAAGTCACACCCAAACAAAACATGGCACTGACTGTTCCCTGGTTTGCCAAGGGCCCCGTATATTTCTCAACTCATAAGTTCAATCAATCAAAAAACTCCTTCAGCATGGAGAATGCCTCCAGGACCAATCGCTTAACTTTGGCCTTACATTTAAATCTAATAGCAACCATGCATCATAGCAAATAAGTCAGTTTGTGAAGTCCTTTAAATTAGACAAACTAAACATACCATAATTCTGTGAATTATGCAACTGCTTACAGTGCCACATAATGGATGTATTAACAAGAGGAATCTGTACATGATGTACAGAAACAGATAACACAGAAGACTATAAGAGCCAGTCTAAAATATGCAGTAGCAGGGCATGTGGTTTTAGGTTAGATGAATAATTAGCATAAACTAACTAATGGGTGATGGCACTAGTCACACAGGTGTCATTACAGCCTCAATTTTTTATCGTACTCTATGCTTTACGCAATGCCTCAGAGTAATGCATGACAGGAGACAAACAAGGAGACGGAAGAATAGAAAAAAGGCAAAAAGCAAGCAAGGAAGGAAGGAAATAATAAATAAAATGTGGGAGGACATGCGAAAGAGAGCATAAAACTTGACTGGCTGTCAATTTTGATTTCAGAAGGGCCAGAATTAAAGGTGATCGACATCATTCACTTATATTGTTTGTGGCACAGTTACCGTGATGGATCATTCAAAATGTTTTCTAGAATTCTAGAAACATCTGAAGGTGTAATCTAGTCTCAAAGAAAGTTTCAGAGGTCGAACTGAGATGTTGGAAAATATGGAAACTTCACACTGAACTTGAGAGAGTGGCACACAGTGGCTGTGTTATCAGGCAGTTAACTAGATGCCCATATCACCCTCCCCTCTGTCACATGCTGTGAATTAGAGACCTTGGAAAGGACAATGCAGAATTGTCTCTGAAGGTTTATAATTGTCCTCAAAACCAACCCCAGCAGCAAATCTCAGCTGAGAGGCGAGAGAGAAAATAAAAGAATAAAGACTGTGAGAGGCGTGTTGACAGAAAAGCCTTATCTAATCAGTCTGTGTACATGAAAGGACACTACATTTTATTCATATTATCTCATTCGCGAAGCGTGATTAGTGTAATCAGTATGAATCACTCAACTTTCAGGCCTCCTTTTTGTGCTTCTTTTAATGGAGGCTGAAGTTCAGTAATGACAGTCTGGAAGTACTATAAGAAGATGTGGGTGTATTGTTGGAGAACATGGTAGGGCTGGAGGACAGGAGAGGATGGGGACCTAACGCAGATGTTTTAGCTTTACGTCTTGGCTGGAATGGCTAATTATGTGCGAACCTTAATGATATTGGCAGCCACCCTATAAACCTGGTTCAGTGGAAGAGCTGCTCATTAGCGTGGCCTATGAAAAACCTGTGACTGCTTGATGCTGCCACCCCCTCCTTCATTATGCCACCATGTTCTGAGCATACAGATCTTTGTAAATGTGTGTGTGTGTGTGTGTGTGTGTGTGTGTGTGTGTGTGTGTGTGTGTGTGTGTGTGTGTGTATATGTGTTCACCATAGCGCTAGGGTGCTTCAGGGTGAAAAAAGAGTGAGAGCGAGAGGAAGTATGGTACAATGATGCACATTTTCCATTCACAGGTCTACTCACAGGGATGTTGGAAGCTAGCAGGCCAGACTATCCCTATGGAGAGAGACAGTAGAGAAAGTGGCTTAAGGGGAGGAGGGTGTTGGTGAGCTTTGCACAATGTGTTAAGAGCCCAATAAAGGACATCCTTTAATCTGACTTTCCCACACATTGATATAGGTTTACCTCGTTGAGTGTCATAAACCTCCATTTAATGGTTACGGGACTGAGTATGAAGTTTAAAGAATGTGTAAACCTTTCGGAAAAGTAGCCATGGTGGTATCTCAATCATCTCTGTAGCTAACACAACTTTAACTGGAAAACTTTGAAGGAAAATATTTTGTATATAAAGAGAATGACTTGATCATGTTCAAGCTGAAGAAAGACCCAGAACTACAGAGTCTAATTATCAAACTATGGTAGCATCAAGAGTTGCTATGGGTTTTTTGTCTGCTCTCGCTGAGGGGTCATCACAGCAGATCATTCAATCCACACAACAACTTGACACAGGTTTTACACCGTATGCCCTTCCTAGAACAACCCTTTCATTTTAACCATCCAGTGACTGTGGTTTTAGGCATTGGCTGGGAATCGAACCCAGGCCTTCCACATGGCAGATTAAAAACCTACCACCGAGCCACCAGTGGCCATGGTGGTACCAAGAGTAACGTTCTGAAATCATGATAGGTCAAGAAAATAAATCCCCATCAGTCACCATAGCTCACCTCATCAGACACCAAAACACATTTTACTAACTCATTTACTGTACCACAATAGTATTATAATGTAATATAAACATCATATTTTTACAACAGAATATTATATACTAGTATATGTCTTAATCAGTCACACATTCCGATCTTATACACACGTGGACAAAATTGTTGGTACCCTTCGGTCAATGAAAGAAAAACTCACAATGGTCGCATAACTGTAATCTGACAAAAGTAATAATAAATAAGAATTCTATGAATGTTAACCAATGAAAGTCAGACATTGCTTTTCAACCATGCTTCAACGGAATTATTTTAAAAAATGAACTCATGGAACAGGCTTGGACAAAAATGATGGTACCCCTAGAAAATACTGAAAATAATGTGACCAAAGGGACATGTTAATTCAAGGTGTGTCCACTAATTAGCATCACAGGTGTCTACAATCTTGTAATCAGTCAGTGGGCCTATATATAGGGCTCCAGGTAGTCACTGTGTTGTTTGGTGACATGGTATGTACCACACTCAACATGGACCAGAGGAAGCGAAGGAAAGAGTTGTCTCAGGAGATTCGAAAGAAAATTATAGACAAGCATGTTAAAGGTAAAGGCTATTCCAAGCAGCTAGATGTTCCTGTGACTACAGTTGCACATATTATTCAGAAATTTAAGATCCATGGGACTGTAGCCAACCTCCCTGGACGTGGCCGCAGGAGGAAAATTGATAACAAATCAAAGAGACGGATAATCTGAATGGTAACAAAAGAGCCCAGAAAGACTTCTAAAGAGATCCAAGGTGAACTTCATGCTCAAGGAACATCAGTGTCGGATCGCACCATCCGTCGTTGTTTGAGCCAAAGTGGACTACATGGGAGACGACCAAGGAGGACACCATTGTTGAAAACAAATCATAAAAAAGCCAGACTGGAATATGCCAAACTACATGTTGACAAGCCACAAAGCTTCTGGGAGAATGTCCTATGGACAGATGAGACAAAAATGGAACTTTTTGCCAAGGCAAATCAGCTCTATGTTCACAGACGAAAAAATGAAGCATATCAAGGAAAGAACACTGTCCCTACTGTGAAACATGGAGGAGGCTCTGTTATGTTCTGGGGCTGCTTTGCTGCATCTGGCACAGGGTGTCTTGAATCTGTGCAGGGTACAATGAAATCTCAAGACTATCTATAGAGAAATGTGCTGGCCAGTGTCAGAAAGCTGGGTCTCAGTCGCAGGTCATGGGTCTTGCAACAGGACAATGACTCAAAACACGCAACTAAAAACACCCAAGAATGGCTAAGAGGAAAACATTGGACTATTCTAAAGTGGCCTTCTATGAGCCCTGACCTCAATCCTATTGAGCATCTTTGGAAGGAGCTGAACCATGCTGTCTGGAAAAGGCACCCTTCAAACCGGAAACAACTGGAGCAGCTTGCTCATGAGGAGTGGGCCAAAATACCTGCAGAGAGGTGCAGAAGTCTCATTGACAGTTACAGGAATCGTTTGATTGCAGTGATTGCCTCAAAAGGTTGTGCAACAAACTATTAAGTTAAGGGGTACCATCATTTTTGTCCAGGCCTGTTCCATGAGTTCATTTTTTTAAATAATTCCATTGAAGCATGGTTGAAAAGCAATGTCTGACATTCATAGAATTCTTATTTATTATTACTTTTGTCAGATTAAAGTTATTTCTGTGACCATTGTGAGTTTTTCTTTCATTGACCGAAGGGTACCAACAATTTTGTCCACGTGTGTATCTGTAACTTAAGGTTGAACCGTTGTAGGACTATTTGGCACGGCCTTTGGTAAGTAGGTCACCGCAATAGAATGTGTACAGAAACATAAATCAGCAAAAGGATGAAGAAATGCTTACTCGGCAATACGAGCAGCTTCCAGTTCCCATGACAGTATATTACAGTAAATCATCACAATGCCAATGTATATCATACGTTTAGAAAGTGCATCACACTGTATTCTTGATGTTTTATAGATTACAGATAAACTAATATAATAATACTGATGGATAATAATACTACTGTCATAGACTCTCCAATCAGACTTATTGGAGACCAATTTTAGATATCAAAGTCCTCAATAAGACTTGTAGTCTAAAAATGTATCCAAACTCACATAATCAGACAAGGACAAAGTGTGAGATCCGAAAATTTTACCCAATCAAAGTTGAGGACCCATCTGCTCCAAAACTTTAAAATACATTCTCATAGGATAATCGACTCAGACCCTGTTGTGACAGTCAGATACATTAACAATCAAGGAACCATTAGGTCTTTGCCTTGTTCAGAAGCTCCTCGGGTGACTTCCTGAGTCACCCACTTACTGGAACGTGCTGTAAAGCTTCAGCAGTTACGCTGCCAAGACAGTGTGTACATCTGGGTCAGTGCACCCAGTACTGGTGCCTCAGATCTGGGTCAAGGTTGGTAATTTGCAGGTAAAAATTTATGATGATGCAAGAAGTCAACTTCTGGGTATTCTGGTACACTCTTTCATGTGGAAAGCCCACATCTAGTCCAAGCATTTCATAATCTACGGTTAATTCTTCCTATAATGCAGGGAATGCAGTGTCAGAGACTTCAGCATCTAAATCATTGACTTGTGACTCAGAGATGAAAACTACTAGACAACGACAAGTCTCCATTGGCATAAAGATATGCATCAGTCATTGTGGTATGTCACTCTCTAGGGGCTTCCAAATGTACAGTATTATGTGTTTTTTTTTAAAGGGGACTTCATCCTTTTACATAAGTCCCTTAAAGCCTTTTTTATGTTGACCTAAAATGGATATCTATATATCTATATGCGTGCAATTACATAATCAAAAGGAGAAGACGGATTGCATGCCTTGGGAATCCGACTACCTTCCAGACATGGTCAAAGGAATGACTCGGTGGTTCAACCTAGAGTTTTATTACCCAATTTATTTTGAACCAAATCAATAGACCCGGTTGTGGTCAATGGGTGTGACCTGCAAATTGTTTTCTGTATTGTACCCAGTGTATGTCCAACAGAAGTACTGTACTTGGACAAAAGGTAGCCATCAATCCTCAATCCAGGTTATCAGTGTCAAAGAGAATGAACAAGAGAGCACGCTTGTCTAAGCAGAGACAGCCCCATTGGCCTCTGGATCTCATTATCATGACCTGTATTTAGGCTGGACACCACTCCCCCACTGTGACATACCAGCATTCAAGCAGTGTCTCCTCTTCATCTGCATGCTGCTTCAGCACTTCCTTCACATTCTAAAAGGCATGAGAAAGATGGTCATCTCATAACACCATTCAAAGGAATCATGAAAACATGTCATTGTTTGGCATTTAGAAGCAAAATTGCTGAAGAAAAAAAAATCTGAATTGGCAAGAATTTCTGGAGAACAGGGAAGTTAAAGATGACTGTATGGCAGAATTATTGATGTCATCCTATGACTTTTTGTGACTATAGAAGGTTTTGGCATATGTTTGCACATAACCAAGTGATTCTGACCACCACTGAAATATAGCTGGGGTTTATAGTTACTTGTATGATTAGATTTCAGTTTGAAGAAGTACATTGTTTGGACATGGACAGATCATAGGGTTTGTTATTTTTGTAGTCAAATGCAGTGATGTACAGTATTTGCAGGACCCTTGATATGTGGAACTTACCAACTTCCCTCTCACTAAAGAAGCTACTTGGATGAGTAGTGAAACGTTTCTACCCAACAAGAAAGAAGTCCATTTGACATGACTCAATTTCTAGTATTTGCTATGTTTATATATATGTATAGCAAACAAACAAACAAAGATGCAAAGCCTCACGGTTAAGTTTCATCATAATCATTTCTTCATCTGCATAGTTCCTCTGGATTCTCCAGTTTCATCTCACTGTTTTTTCTCATATGCTAAACTGGCATAGGTGTGAAGGAATGAGCGCATGCATGTTTTATTCTTGTCCTTAGGTGAACTGGCATCCAGGTCCACTGTGACCGCACTGGCAGTATAAAGCACTCAGTAAAGATACATGAACGAACAAATGAACAAATAAACGAACGAACGGTGAACCAATACTAGAGCCTTTTCTAAAAATAGTCAGATATTCCTGAGACATACGCGTCAGGTCGAGATACATATGCTGAGCACATGTCTAAAAGTCGAAAAATGAAAGGGCCAGAAAAAAGGTGTGATCTATCTGTGAAATCATTTTCATCACACTCCAACACAGAACATATGCGTTTCTCCTGGTGGGGTTTACTTAACACTTCATTTTCCTTGGGCTGTCTGTGAAATGTTTCCAAAATCAGTCGATGATGATCAACAGCCTCTGACACAATGTCCTACTAACAAACTAAAGGTGTTGCGCAGAGATTAGCGGCAGATTGAAAACATCTCATGCTTGTCCATCATATAAAGGTTGGTTGCCCCATATCCCTTGTGGAGGCTAAGGTAGCACATACAATAGTGGAGATGGTAACCAGACAATGGCTGACTTTTTTTTTACCAGGAGAATGGATAGTGTATCACCTTTGCAGAAAAGAGAGGCCTTCGAGAAGAAAAGGGCCACAAAGAGAGCAGCAGTGAGAAAAGGAGAGGAATAATGTAGGAGCCGTTATTAAGAACATTATCTGATTTCACAAAAAAATGAGAGTGCTGAACTGAATACAGCATAGTATGAACCTCACTCTGCCATCCCTCGTGTTCAGGACAGATGGGCTGAGAGAAAACACAGTTTTTACACGACAGAAGTGTGGGATTAGGTTACATGGTACACACATAGTAACAGGTGTGCTAAATATTACTGTACAGAGATTTAATTATGTCCTGTACACACACACACATACAGAAAAATCTGTAATTGGAGTTCCTTTGTACGATTGCTTGTAACACCGATTTCTTCCAGGAATGTTTAAGATTACACAGAACACTGTGTATGTATAGTATGTATAGGAATTTCACATTCTGATAAAGTGCAAGAGCTGGTCTTGGTATCTAATAGGAGCACATTTCATCACAGTTTCAGTTCTCTCTCCCTCTCGCTCTCTCTCTCAAAAAAAAAAAAGTGTGTGTGCTTTCATGTGCTCATATATGTGAGCACATGAAAGCACTTGTATCCGTACATACATAAATAGTCATTTCCTCCTCCGCTAACGACCCACAGAGACCAAAATAGGCCTCACTCTGTGTCGGAGCATCGCAGGTGGTTTTACTAGTTGAAATAGAGCAGCAAAAATTCCCCTTCACATGATCACTGTGCACTGCGCATGTTCAACATGCCTTTTTACCTCATTGTGTGTGTGTGCGCGCGCGCATGTGTGCATGTGTGTTCAGCACTACATCCTTCTGCTCTAGCCATAAAGCAGAGGATAAGCTTTGAAATAATTATTGCACAACTCCGCCATCTGACTAAGGCATGAATAATGAGTTAAATGTGTACATGTGATGTGAAACTGTAGCAGACACTGTTCAAAACAACTCTTCATCCCTCTGACAGTGTGTAAAAAGAAGAAGGGAAAGAAGAAGTGCGTCTGGGTAAAGGGAAGTGAGAGAAGTCCAGCACAACAGCTGCTACCGCTCCTGCAAATCCGTTCCCTGACAAACCACTCTGTTTGTCTCTGGGTCAGCAAGAAGGCCAAAAAACACACACACACACATATACACATATACACACATACACTCTCTCTCTCTCTCTCTCTCTCTCTCTCTAACACACACACATGGAAATGCACACATTGAAAGTTCAGTTAATAAGTAAATAGGCTACGCGTCATATCAGCTTTGGCATCAGCGTGCGCAGCCTTGCGGAGAATAATATGCCCGAGTGACACAAATCAATATTATCTTTTCATTCACAGTGCAGAAGAAAAAGCTCAAGGAGAGGCCACAAGAGAGAAAAAGAGAAGAAGAGGAGAAAAGAGAGGCATAGAAAAATCCCCCTTCTGGCTCCCACTAACCCATACACATCTCCCACTGCTTCGCCCAGTCTCTCACTCTCGCTTGGCAACTGTAGGCCTCACACAAAGAATTCCAGCTTTCAGCCAAAGACAAGGCCAGGAGGAGGCCGAACCTCCAGCAGACGACCGGTTGCCCCTGGACACCACTGGCCAGTAAATAGATTCCCTCGATTCTGACACTAGGGTGCATGATTTAATATATGAAGTTTGAACTTACATCGTTTAAGCAACATGTGTGTGTTCTGCAGTGACTAACACTAATGCGGAGTGCGATGCTGTATAGGGTCTATTGAGCACCCTCATTTCCTCAGCTCATTAGTAGTCACAAAATCCCCTTTGCTTGCTGCACTGCTTTCTACACATTCTCTGTTCCACTCTCTTAAACACACACACACACACACACACACACACGCACACGCACACACACACATACAGGACAAAGACAGATTGGATCTGGGCTGTCTAAGGACTATGGGCTATTAGAACAGCAGGCCCATATTTACACACATACTGCATTCTGCAATGCTTGCACCTTTCTACAGTACCTACTAAAAAAAGGAAAGAAAACATACAAGGTTTATTCGAGACTTTTCTGAGATCACAAGCCTTGGTCTACATTGGTCAGAGGAGACTGGTTTAATGAATAAATGCCCTAGACTGGAGAGCAAAGTGTGGTTTAATTTGCTGCTAGTTTCCAGACATGTACAAAGGCCAGGAAAGAAAAAAAAAAAGCTTGTAAGAGAACTGCATGGTCTACTCCAGACCTGAATTTGTACCTCATTTTTTTTTTTTTTTTTAATCTCTGGCTTATAAGAGACATTCATCTACAAACAGGACACATTGCTTTGCCCACATCAGAGCTAATCAGCCATATTTTTCAGCTTTCTCTTTCTTCACCATCCGAACCGCGATGTGCCAAAGCCACAGGTGTGCAGGAGAACCTGATAGTCGTGGAAGTGAAGCTGCTCACTCGTTCTGCACTGGAACACTTTTTTTTTTTTTTTTTTTTTGCAGTGCTGCACTTTTTCGCCATATCAGGGGAATGATTGCAGCTCCCCTCTGGAACGATCAGCTTCCATATTCATTTATATAACCCCAAATGGGTGTGCGCGCACATACGCACATATCCATGCCTGCACATGCCTATACTCCTTTACACACTCATTTACACACACCCAGAAATCAAACCACCTCAGCAGATTAAATGTGCTTTAAAAACCGACCACACACTCACAGAAAATGACCGTTTCAAGAAAACTGGCTTTCGGTTCTGCAAATCCTGTTGATGTAACAATCCAAGAAAACCACAATCATCTTCACTTCACTGCCATGACACCCACACACACACATAAACACACACACGCATGGTCACATACTCATGATTTAGCTGAACACAAGGCGACATTAATGTAGCATTGTCTACAGATTGTAATTAGCCAATTATTCAGTAACAGTCAAACTAGGTACACTTGGAGCTCCACCTAACAGTCAGGACAATAGCACAACTTTTGTGTGATTTATATTTTTGGAATATATTTATTTTGGATACTACCTTAGCTATACAATGCATGTTATAATCCAGTGTATATGAATATCCTTAATCACTTAGTATAGCACATTTGACAGAACAGGATAACACAATCTTCTTACAATATGTCAAATTTCTCCTTAGTTGTTGTTCATTAATTCATTCATCCAATTTCTCTACCGTTTATCCTGCACAGGGTTGTGGGTAGCCTGGAGCCAATCCAAGGAGAGTTCTGGCATGAGGACCCTGGACTGACACACTCATACCCTCATTTCACAAACTATGTACAATTTGCACATCTTTGGACAGTGAGAGGAAACTGGGGTACCATCGACCCTGGAGGGTGGTCTGGGGCGCTGGGAGGTGGTGCCACTCTGTCACCTCCTTAGTTTGTGCTGAAAAATAAGACCTAGCATTATTTACATAGGTATACACACGTGGACAAAATTGTTGGTACCCTTCGTTCAATGAAAGAAAAACTCACAATGGTCACAGAAATAACTTTAATCTGACAAAAGTAATAATTTAAAAAAATTCTATGAATGTTAACCAATGAAAGTCAGACATTGCTTTTCAACCATGCTTCAACCTAACTATTAAAAAAAATAAACTCATGGAACAGGCCTGGACAAAAATGATGGTACCCCTAGAAAATACTGAAAATAATGTGACCAAAGGGACATGTTAATTCAAGGTGTGTCCACTACTTAGCATCACAGGTGTCTACAATCTTGTAATCAGTCAGTGGGCCTATAAATAGGGCTCCAGGTAGTCACTGTGTTGTTTGGTGACATGGTATGTACCACACTCAACATGGACCAGAGGAAGCGAAGGAAAGAGTTGTCTCAGGAGATTCTAAAGAAAATTATAGACAAGCATGTTAAAGGTAAAGGCTATAAGACCATTTCCAAGCAGCTAGATGTTCCTGTGACTACAGTTGCACATATTATTCAGAAATTTAAGATCCATGGGACTGTAGCCAACCTCCCTGGACGTGGCCGCAGGAGGAAAATTGATGACAAATCAAAGAGACGGATAATCCGAATGGTAACAAAAGAGCCCAGAAAGACTTCTAAAGAGATCCAAGGTGAACTTCATGCTCAAGGAACATCAGTGTCAGATCGCACCATCCGTCGTTGTTTGAGCCAAAGTGGACTACATGGGAGACGACCAAGGAGGACACCATTGTTGAAAACAAATCATAAAAAAGCCAGACTGGAATATGCCAAACTACATGTTGACAAGCCACAAAGCTTCTGGGAGAATGTCCTATGGACAGATGAGACAAAAATGGAACTTTTTGCCAAGGCAAATCAGCTCTATGTTCACAGACGAAAAAATGAAGCATATCAAGGAAAGAACACTGTCCCTACTGTGAAACATGGAGGAGGCTCTGTTATGTTCTGGGGCTGCTTTGCTGCATCTGGCACAGGGTGTCTTGAATCTGTGCAGGGTACAATGAAATCTCAAGACTATCAAGGGATTCTAGAGAGAAATGTGCTGGCCAGTGTCAAAAAGCTGGGTCTCAGTCGCAGGTCATGGGTCTTGCAACAGGACAATGACCCAAAACACACAGCTAAAAACACCCAAGAATGGCTAAGAGGAAAACATTGGACTATTCTAAAGTGGCCTTCTATGAGCCCTGACCTCAATCCTATTGAGCATCTTTGGAAGGAGCTGAAACATGCTGTCTGGAAAAGGCACCCTTCAAACCGGAAACAACTGGAGCAGCTTGCTCATGAGGAGTGGGCCAAAATACCCGCAGAGAGGTGCAGAAGTCTCATTGACAGCTACAGGAATCGCAGTGATTGCCTCAAAAGGTTGTGCAACAAACTATTAAGTTAGGGGTACCATCATTTTTGTCCAGACCTGTTCCATGAGTTTTGGAGTTTTCATTTTTTTTTTTATATAATTCTGTTGAAGCATGGTTGAAAAGCAATGTCTTACTTTCATTGGTTAACATTCATAGAATTCTTATTTATTATTACTTTTGTCAGATTAAAGTTATTTCTGTGACCATTGTGAGTTTTTCTTTCATTGACCGAAGGGTACCAACAATTTTGTCCACGTGTGTACTTCAAGTCAAAAGTTCTAATTCTTTCTTTATTTGCATTATCGTCTACACTGTTGAATAAAACTGAAATCTCCTCCGACCAGATAATGCTGTGTGCTGTTTGAGCTCTGTGAACCGTTCATGTAGGCTATAGTGTAAAAAAAAAAAAGATTTCTGAGCATCATACCTCTAAACTACTCTTCTGCTGCTATAGATCCAAGGCTTGGTCTTGCTCCTGAGAGCCAGTTCCGTCAAAGGGTCTGAAAGTTTTTATGACTGCACTTGAAAATACTGCACATTCAAGTTCAAAGCACAATCAAAGAATCTGCAGTTTTCAAAATGGACTAACCTGTTGTTCCACTCACTCACCGTCTATACTGCTTTATATAACTGCTTGTCTTTGCACTGTGGGAGGAAACTGGAATAAACCCACCAAGCACTGGGAAAACTTAAGGACAGACTTGAGGCAGGATTTGAACCTCGACGCGGGCTACACTGCTAATCACTAAGCCACCATGCCACTTACCTGTTTCTCTCAACTTAATTACATAATTCCGTATGCGTTATTTTATAGCTTTGAAGTCGTCTGTATTGTATTGCAATGTACGATTTGAAGGCGGGTCTAAAATAGTGTCTAAATGGTGTCTTGCCTGATATTTTATACCATATGATGAACTGCTGATTAAAGATTGAAAGAGATTATAATGATGGTGAGATAATTATGACTTTTAAATAGTTTGTGATGAGAGACATATGGGTCTCTCATCACAATGCAAAAGAAGTCATTAAGAGGTGTCTGATGAGATGTGTCAATCCATTGTCCTTAAACACCAGATGTTGCTTTTACAGAACTGGGTTGGTTGAATAAAAGTTCATAAACTTGATCTATTAAGAATGACTCGTGCTTTAATCCCTCAGGGCACCGTCATACTGCCCCCTGCTGGTGATTTCCCATTTCAATGATCACCATTTCCCTGTGCTGAAATTTGTTTCAATTTAAATTGCCTTCTCTATTGTAAACTACATAGCTGATATTGCTTATGTGTTTTTATCTACAATATTTAGAAGCTATGCTTTTTCCTCTATTTATTCCCCAGAAACTGGTGCATAATTAAATAAACGCTAGGGTAATTAAACATGAGCATTATGCCAAATTATACACAGTTTTATCTTTTCTTTCCTTTCTATAATCCTTCACCTTTGTGTTGCCTTTTGAATGAGGAAGAAATCTGGTCTAGCCAAACATCGTACACATATACCACACCCTATAAACTGTCATGTACAGATTTCTTTAGCTGAAACCATCGGGCAGAGCTCCAAATCGCATAATAATTCTCTAATTATATCCATTACCATAATGAAACCCAGGAAACACACAACACGGTCAATCACAAACCGTAATTAGGTAATTAGATGACATCAAATTTTCTTACACACATAAAAGTCTGAAAGGTATCATAATGACAAAAACCAAAGACACGTTTCTTTAATTCTGCTCGAAAGTAGTGGAAATTTTTACTCATTCAGCTGGGATTTTCTCGATTCAGACTTTTGGTTGATATTCTGCTTTACTTTATAGCTTCATAAAACTTTTGTATGATAGTTAAAACAAACAAAAATGACCCTAACAAACAACAAGGGTGGTCTTAAGTTGTCAGTTTTATGTCGGAGGGTTTATGCCATAAAACTAAGCATTCATAGAATGGCAGCAGTACAGACAAGATGTCGAGATGCCTTTTATGTGTTCACACTGTTACGGGTTCAGAGTTGAAGCAGAAAAGTCAAATGAGTTCAAGAAAAGCTGTCTGGAATCATGACAGATACAGTTTTTTAAAATTTATTTATTTGTTTTTTTATTATTATTATTATTATATATATTTTTTAATCCACGTCAATATTAAAGGATCTCATCCTCATCACTCCTCTATTGGATTCTAGCTTCGGCCTTTATGTGGCTCGGGTATGTAAAACTTACACTGATTATGCCACAATCTTTCTAGCCAACTCCATGTGGAGGCAGGCTTATTGTAAAGGTTTTATAGGTCCAATTAAGACTCATTAGGGGGGGGGGGGTTTAAAGAGCGGGTTGTTACACGAGAGTTGTTATTTTGCAACAGGAAATGGGTGAAAAACGAATTTGGAGTGTTTTGAGCCCCCCCTCACTCTTAATCTTGCATTCACAAAGAAACATTATTATTGGCAGGCCTGGTGGAAAAGGCGATCATTAAGTTTTGTAACGAGCACACATTTTCCCTTATTTAAGCTATTTGTTCATCAAAAGTATGCTGTTTAGATAAAACAAAAGGCCAAAAGACCTACGTTGAGAAAAGAGCGTTTCTGTACAAGTGTCATGGATGGACAATAATGCTGTTTGCTTTGGATTTCAGCAAAAGAAGAAGAACACCCGTTGAAGTACGAACACGAGCTTGTTTACTGAAAAATTCCAAGGACCCCTCATAGGTCATCGACTCATAGTCGATATCACAATTATGTCAGCCTCCAGTTACGACAGGACAGAGTACAGAAGAGATATACTCATATGAATCATAAAGAAAGGCCTGCACATGGTCTCGAGCTGCAACCACAAATTCATTTATATTACAATCAGCGAGGACAGAGAATGTTTGCATGCATGTCTGTGCATGCGTTTGTATGCCTTTCCCTTTGTGTTCGCAGGTGTCTTTTGAACTATTAAAGTCGTAAGAGACGCAGCTCTGGCAGGTTACACATTGACCATGCTGAAACAAGACAGCTCGTAGTCTTATCTATCAGGTACGCAGCCTCCATTACAGCCAGTCACATCTGACACCTGTTCCAGACACCCATAAAGACCCGCATGTACACCTTGCTTATCCCAGGCATCGGAAAAGAGCGGCGGCCACAGCCTGAGGCCTTGACCTCAATGAGTCTATAAAGGGAAGAGCTAAAGTCCTTTAGATTACGAAAGCGGACACAAACTACTAAAGCTTGTCTGTGCTCCACTGTGCTTGTCTGTGCTGATCCTCAGTTACACATTCACCACCAATTTCATCATCAGCATATCATCAAATCAAGTGTTACCCGTTGATTTTCTGAAATATTTGCGTTTCAAGAATTCAAATGTTTGAAACCTTGAAAATGATGTAAGGTGGATCTTAATTCCTTGTAATGAGGAGTAAGGGAATATTGCATGTCCAACATGGCTCTCCAGGCTGGCTCTTCTATCCAGACACGAGATACTAGATAGCACAGATACAGTGTCTGGTGTGGGATAGGCATCTGGCCATACACACACACACACACACACACACACACACACACACACACACACACACACACACACACACACACAGGCAAAGTTATATAGACGCACTGTGCAGCATCCTGATTGTGGAATGCAAGCAGGTTAACAGGAGTCCAGATGGGCCTGAGAGCAGAGGGCGAGGGGTGTAGGTTAAGGCATGCGAGAGAGAGAGAGAAAGAAACCTGGACGGGTGTCGCATGAGAGCCGGGTGGTCTGATACGCAATAGAGGAATCCTTGGATCGCAGCATGAACAGACGGACCAAATGTCAAGAAAACCGAGGAGGCAACATCAAACATGATGGCCAGGCTGCTGTGTTGTGTTGGTGCGACCTGATATAGTATAAGAGGGAGAGAGTATGTGCCGCACACAGCTCAAGCTGCTGCTCCTGGGTCGGATCACGGCGGCCACGTCTCAAATCTGTTACAGAATCTCGTGGGAGCGCATAGGACACACATACACCCACAAACACACACACACCCACACACACACACACACACACAGAGCATAGCAGTCAAGGGCAATGCAAGTGTGCCTCTCAAAAGGATGTCCCAATGACTCTATGACCTCTGGCCAACAACTGTGCAAATACTTAAGAATTTCACGAATCAGGAAAATAGCGACCTTATTTAGGTTTCCATCTAATGCTTTCCTTGGAATTAGTTCCAACAGTTCTGATCATGTGATGATTTTGACTTGTCTGTCAAAGCTCGATAACTCGCTCGTCAGCCTGGTTTCCTTTTTCGCTGGTACCACATTTACAGAATGTTGATCGACATTTAAAAAGTGCTAGCAGACTAATTATAGGCCGAGAGGAATGACAGTTGTAGTGGCTTGGGTGTGTGCAGGCATTTATACACACCATCAAATCAGAACTGAAAGGAAGCTGAAATTGCAGAAATTACCTATTCCATGTGGTAGTCCTCTTTAAGGGAGTGCCCCGGTTACTTAACAATGCCTTCTAACCCTGCCCACTATCTGCTGATTGGACTTTAGCCAATCAAATCGCAATGGGACAAACCCTGCTAGGCAGGATTGGGGTAAAGGTATCATAGTTCAGCTAGGCGTGGAGGCCTGCTGTTATTAACTCCTGTGTTTTTGTGTTCATAGTGCGGCTCAGGTTGTTCCTTGGTATTATGTTGTTAGTGACACATGTGACACTTATACATTTGTCATCAATGGAAATATATAGATGACTGAGTGACCAATAACTGATTCCCACTTAGAACAACCTTGAGATACACATCTATTGGAGGTCTAAGACGTCTGTGCATGGTCCAGCAATTCATAAATTCAAATAAAACAAGAATCTAGAACCTCTAAACCTACCATATTCGTCCCTAATGCATTGTAATATTGACTCACAAGCAGTTTGGCAGACAATTCAGAGGCCATTTTGTGGGGAAATGAGATGAATATTCAACAAATGAGAGCAGTTGGAATACGGCTAAAGAACAAAGTAACGTGTCTCGGATGCTCCTCAGGTTCCACCGACTTATTCTGGTTGTTGTGGTTCTTGGTCACAGCCTGCAATGTATCCCTTTTAAACCGGTGGCTCATTAACCCTGTAAATAAAAAAATAAAAATAATTATGTATATTAAATTATAGTGGTTTCTGAACAGAAGCCCGAGAATTGCCGAGCTGCCATATTTAGGATCTTGAGCAAGACTCCTTATCCTCTTCTCTAGAAGCACCATATCATGGTTGACCCTGTGTTCTGACCCCTAACTCCTTAAGGAGCTATGTGGGATTTGTGAAGAAAAGAATTTTGCCAGAATGCATGTGTGATAAATAAAGGTATTCTTCTTCTTCTAGAATATTACTTCTAGTAATATTGTATTACTCCATAGAACAATACTGTATTCATATGTTCTTGAACCTACCTAATATACGACTGGAATACAATGCTACTGTATAAATACATGAAAAATCTTACACCTGGAGCTTAGCCTCGGGGACCCTTGAACTTTGGATGGCCTGCATCATTTTTAAATGCTTGCTGAGATAACCACAAAAGTTCACTAGGTCGATACATGTCATAAATCAATCGGGGCAAATGAAAACTGCAATTGCTTAAGGGGTTGGCAGAAAAAAAGTGGGTCTGGCAGTAATCTTTTATAACGTAACTCCATACAGATAAGTCCTAAGTAGCAAAGTACTGTATAGTCCAGGCTTCATGAAGCATTCTCATGCACATGCACTAAGTGTCTCAGCTTAATCTTGGCATGCAAAGGCTGCAGTGACCACTCCTTTCCTAATAATCATGAAGGTAGAAAAGCGGGGGCCTGAAATGTTTCGCAGTGCAGACACGATGTAAAATGACTTGTTCATGAGCAGCAGACCAACAGAGGTGAACGAAACCTCCCCTGAGGAAAATAAGCCAACCAATTGAAAAACTCAAAGTGAGCTCCGATCCAAAACCAACACGCCGAATTTCCCCACGAAAGTGGGTTTTTTACTATCTGACTCTTTTTATGGAAGCTCAAACGGGCCTCTCGTTTAGACTCATGTGGCTCCACTGGATTTTAAAGCCCCAAAGTGAACGCTAATATCTCGTATGTACATTCGGGGCCCCTGGGGCCTGGAGACAGGACCTGTAGTAATAGAACAATGCTGTGTAGACTGTGTAGAGGCATCATATACTCATACTGCAGGTCTCATGATGGGAAATGTGCAGAACAAAGAGCGATTTGATTTCTATATATTTATAGAAAAAAAAAACCCATATAGTTCAGAGACACTTTGTTTACCTCACATAATTGACTTAGTGTTGAGATCATAGGTAAGAGCTCTACTACCAAACCGAACATGTGCGCCATCACTCAGAACGGATTTCTTTAAATGAAGTCCTGCATCTTTTACTACTCTGTCTCTGTCCAGGAAATCATGCTATTTATGTAAAACCTCGAAAGGCCACTCTAACATGATCCGAGCGGTTGAAAAAATAAAAGTAGTGAATGTCTCACATTTTTCATAATCAGACGTAATATGCACACACACCTGCAATAACACAGGTCACACTGTATCACACACCCCAGTGGAGCGCTCTTTCAGCAAACACCACAGCCGAGCCTGACACGCAGAAACGCACTCCTGGGGCTCTCGGCATCCCTCGCTGCTTAACTCAAGCGGTGTAAATCTGGATTGGATCACGCACAATGCAACACATCTGATAGAGTAATACAGGGACTGTGCTAAAATATGCACCAACAGAATGATACGTACTCACACATAATGTAAAAAAAAAAAACAACGCTTAGAAATACAGTACTAACGACAGTTAGCAGAAATACACACGCACACACATTCCACTGACATAATTATTACCGAAGTTAGTGAATGCATTGCCTACACCTAAATCAACCCATAGCCTCTACCTCAGTAACCAAAAGGAAACAGATATGGCTCTTTTTAAGCAAAAATTGAGTTTTAAAAAATGTGTGGGGAGCAGCCAAAGGTCAAAACAGTCAGACATTCCAATACTTTTGGAGACATTGCGTGCCTAACAAGATATTTAAACAACATGTTAGTTGTTAGTTACTCACTATTAGCAAGAAATTCCTGCACAATATAAAGGTCATGCCATTAGATGTTTTATCTC
The DNA here is from genome assembly GCA_030347435.1 of Clarias fuscus. Lineage (NCBI taxonomy): Eukaryota > Metazoa > Chordata > Actinopteri > Siluriformes > Clariidae > Clarias > Clarias fuscus. The sequence goes on along the minus strand of CM059216.1, from coordinate 14,028,889 downwards.
TGTTTTGGTCAGAGCAATGCTATATCTTTCTTTATAAACATCATACATGAGTAAACCTGAGACCAAAACACTTGACTTTGATTTTTCTCTTTTCTTTTTAGTAATAACCCATTTAATGCAGTGCAGCAAAGGACTTCCTGTGCCTTAAACAAACTTATACAGTAAGGATTTTTGGTGGCTGAAACGCCTTATTCAAACTCCATGCTCAATTCCCCTAGTTGCAATAAACATAAGGCCATGTGGAGACTTGAATGGTCATTAAGATGAGAGCACTGAAGTGTGACAGGAGCTAGAAAGCTGAAAGGTGTAGAAGACATTTGTGAAAAAAAAAAAAAAAAAACACACACACACACACACACACAAACGTGCATGTCCACAGAGTCTAGTAAGACAGACCGAGATTGGCCTTCTAGTTTCTTTAAAACTGGCTATTACGTCAGACCGCACCGAGTGCTCGATTCGCACTTCAAAGGCTGAGAATGCGAGGGGGAAAACTTCAGCACTGAGAAGGGTCTGTGTGCAGCCTTGCGGACCTTGTTAAAAACATAAATAGGCAAAAGCAGGCCAGAGACCTCAATGGTTGTCAAGTGCCTGGCACTTCGCCTCATTGTGCCAGAATGCTCGCCAAACCATGCAAGAGAGGCCTGTGAAATGAAACTGGAGGACAGACACACATAAACATGTGCACACATTTAAAGAGGTACCGGTGATGGAGGGGAGGGAATCTGAGAGGTCTGGCTCCCCCACCCTCTTCTCCCCTGCCTGGGGTTCTGGACCGCAGGACAAGCAGCGGCCATTAATTTTAATAACTGCACTTATTTTCTCTCCTGCCAGGAGCCATTACCATAATTCATGCTCTGCACAGTACCTGGCTGTAGTGCGGTTTGAAACCCTGCATGTGATTCTGAGAAGGAGAGCAAGTGGGAGAAACTGTGTGAGAAGGAAAGGGAGGGCCAGAGAGCTCTACCTGATTGGTGAAGGCAGTGACAACATTTAAACAGAAACAAACATACCAAATAATAATAATATTAATAATAATAATGATAATAATAAAAACTTCCATAAAACTCAATAATTCTTGCTTGTACCTACTGTATGACAAATAAAAATTCTTACATCTTCATACAGAAACATCATACACATATACAAACTATATAACTGCCATTGTGATGTGTGACATCTTCCAACAGTTTGTCTTACTGTCATGCACCAGGGGACATAACTGAAAACACCTGGATAGCAGCAAAAAAAAAGAGAGGGAGCGACTCCTTTTATTTACGTCAAATGACAGGATAGTCTAGCGCTCAAACGTTCCTCTAAAAATGCAAAACAGTGTGGGAAACCTCCACATCTCGTTATACAAAGTTGGCCAAGAGATAAGCCGCAGCCGTTTACATAACGGCAAACGCACTACAAGGTACAGGCGTAAAGTACAGCTGCCCACCGTTTCAAAACTGCCATAACACACAGAGACACTTCCACTGGTCGATGTTTGTTTTGGATATTGAGAATGAGGTTGTTAAGGAGAAATGTGCTACTAGTGTATGCTGATAAGTGGATATAAACACCAGTGGAAATTCCTGTAGGGTAGGGTAGAGCAAGAGACAAACACAGGGCTGGCATCATAAAAAAAATCACATATTCAACCAGCTGCATGTTTATACAAGGACATGACTCATTTCATGTGACTCACATATCAGTGCTTATGTTCTCATTAAAGCCAGAAGCAAGGATGAAGGAATAACAACATGACAGTTTCAAGACTGGATTATATAACACGAAAATGATGGACCATGTTGTTAAAGCAATCACAAACAGCAGTGGTGTTAACGTGCTCATCGGGCAAAAATTACTTTTTCATGCGTGTGCGTGTGTGTGTGTTTTGTAAGAGCCTATTCAGAGTCATTGGGCCTTGACCCAACTATTCACTCTCGCCTGCTTGGCATACCCCTTAAGAACAGCATGACACAATCTTTTGCTCTGTGAACTGGTAGTTTTTAAAGTCATCTCTGTCACGAGCAACCATATATATATATATATATATATATATATATATATGACAATCATATACTCTGCAACACTCCAACCAGAACCCAAAGACACGCATATAGCTGTTTATCCTGTGACTCATTTTACTTTCGTGGCCTTCAAACCTCTTGGCTTGAGCTGCATCACTGCTACTTTAATGTTGAATTTTGGAACACATTCAAGAAAAGCACAGAAATCAGAGAGGAAATCAAAACTAACCTTACAGACACAAAAAAACATACAAAAACACAATTTGGGGAAAACTCTTCAGCCAAACCTGCAATGACGTTGTATCCAAGCATACTGTATACATATACTTCAATATGGAGTTGGTCGCCCTTTTGCAGCTATAACAGTTTCCACTCTTCTTGGAAGGCTTTCCCAGAGTGTTTCTGTAGAAATTCTTGCCCATTCATTCTGTAGAGTATTTATGTAGAGGCACTGATGTTGGATGAGATCAGGATCCTTGCTTTGTGCACTGGGGCACTGTCATGTTGGAATAGAAAAGGGCCTTCCCCAAAGAAATTGGCACAAAGATCGAAGCACAGCATGGTTCAAGATGTCTTGGTAAGCTGAAGCATTAAAATTTCCCTTGACTGTTTCATGGAACCTGATTGAAACACCTGAATTCAATAATTACCAATGTCTAATAATTATTAATAAAGCTAATTAGAGCTATATCTATGTCGAAACCTAACCCTGACCTTAAGCACAGTAACCAGAAGGAAACCTTTCGGCTTTTAGTTTTGTAAATAAAAGCTTTCAGTTTTTCTTGTAGGGACCAGCCAAATGTCCTCAGGTCAAAACTGTCAGATATTCATATCCTTGGTGAGACATTCGGTCCCCGCCACGAGATAAAAGCATATATACCCTTTGTCCCATAAAAAGATCCCCCCCGGGCCTGGCGTCTGTGTTTCAGTAGCTTTTATATTACAAGTTAACAGCCTGTCTATATTTGGAGTGCTTGTACCTGATAGGTTGTCAGATCAGAAACTTTCCACAGGTGCAGAGACACACCCGAGTCAGGTGAGTTCATACTGTATGTGTGATGTAATTATTCTATTAGAGCGGCAGCCAACAGGAGTATTATCGGCTAGGGAAGACTTTTTCAGCAAAAGCAGCCAAATATAGCCAAGCTAGCCGTGTTGACGGATATAGTAAAACAGGAACAAGAAGAAGCCAGAAAGGTTACAGAAGCGAAGGCAGTTTATGATTAAGGAAATATCTGAAAACTATGTGAAAAACAGGGATTTTTTTTTCTCTCTCTGAATTCTTGAAATGATTAGGGTTTTCTTAAAGTAGATTAGATGAAAGTAGATTAAAGTTAGTATAATTTATATAATATAATATATATATAATATAATTGGTATGCAATTAACTATTCAGCTTTTTTTTTGGGGTCAATTTTACAACTCCAGCAGAGTTGAAAAAAACTGAATGATGTAGTAAATAATGAATAAAAAGCCAATTTTGTTCAACGAACAATGTTTCATAAAATGAGGAGTCTAACTATTACTGAGACTCTAAGAACATGAACATCATTAGACTAAATATAGTTTTAAGAGAAGGTTGAAAGTGCCATCATTATTTTGTGGTGGTGTGATAAGGACACCTGGTGGTCAAAAGACAACATTACAAATTAAAACTTTGTCTCAACATTTCTAAACCGATTACTTGGTTAAGAAGACTGAGTACCTGAGGATTACTGACTCTGCTTAAAGTTCTAATCAATTATTCATTTAATTAATGAGAATAATTCATTAAATTTACTCTACACTACCCTCTTAATTGAAGAGGGTTAGGACTAGACTTAACAACATTGCCAACATTGTAGTTTTTTTTTCCTATTGATTTTTGAGGGTGTGGTTGTGTTTATTAAGCTTTGTTTATTAAGGTAGGGCTAATCAGTGGACATTTCAAGTACGGTACAAAGTACAAAGTGGTCAAGTAGTTGGAATACTAGCTCTGAATACTGTAGCTTGGTCTTTTCAACTACCAGCTGTTGCAGCACAAGCTAAGCTGGTCGAGCAGGACGACCAAGTTACAGTACTGTGTAAAAAGTTTTGAACCATCTGTCATTTCATCATATTTCACTTCCAAAGTGACAGACTTTCTCGTATTTTAATGCAGTCTTAAGTAATAGTTCTCCACGCCTCCTGAAGAGCATTTTGGCTCTCATTTGCAATCCAGTGCCTGACCAATTTCAGAGGAATGATTTTTGTTTGTTTGTTTGTTTGTTTGTTTGTTAAGACACACAGTAACCTATGAATCATTCAAGCACATAAAAAATATCTTAAACTTACGAGTGAGAAACATGTGCAGATGTTGACTGATGATCAGGCTGGTGATTTGTACACTGCTGATGCTGAATGCTTGGATCAGACGAGAGGGGAAATGAGGTTGCTGCTGAGGTTGTTACATAAACAACAGATTTTTCAATTTTATCTTTAGGCACTTTGCACCATGTTGTAGTAAAACATCTGTTCCTGTTTCTTCAATTTAATCTACAAAATGTAATTGAATTTTGTTTAATATGAAGAAATGAGAGGTGGATGAAGACGTTTGCACAGTACTGTATGTCCTGCGTCCTTTTGACTTGACTCGATTGTTCTTTGAAAACTTTAATGAGATGAAGGAATGAGTTAATGTTTTCGATTTTCTAATTGCCATAAAATTGTATCCATCTCGGCGGCACGGTGGTGTAGTGGTTACTGTCGCCCTGCACCTCCACGGTCCGGGTTCGATTCCCGTCTCAGTGTGCATGGAGTTTGCATGTTCTCCTCCGGGTACTCCGGTTTCCTCCCACAGTCCAAAGACATGTAGGTTAATTGACATTCCCAAATTGCTCGTAGTGTGTGAATAAGTGTGTGTATGCCCTCCAATGGATTGGCACCCTGTCCAGGGTGTACCCTGCCTTGTGCCCGAAGTCTTCTGAGCTAGGCTCCAGGCCCCCCGTGACCGTGAATACAGGGCAAAGCGGTATAGATGATGAGTGAGTGTATACATCTCTTTAAAAGAAATTGCTTATGATGTGCTGTATCATTAGTGACAAATCTTCAGAAAGTTTTTCCTTTCTTCCAGCAATTACAGCTAGCGAAGATGCACCACCAGTTTGAACTGCTCAGTCTGTGTTTTTAAAGCTTGTAGCTGGTAAACAAAGATTTCCTCTTGAGTTCATAAGCATGGCTTGTTACAGTACTTAAGCGTCGTTACTCTTGGTTTATTTGTCTGTATATTTCATGCTGGGTTATTCCTGAGGATTCTCTGTCATGATAGCCAGAGCATGTAATGTGGAATAGTATTAGTGCTTTAAGGATATGCTTAATGGAATCCTGTGGTATAGTTGGGTTTTGTGGATATACTGGATGTTCTGAAATGATTGGTGTGACTAATGGGGCTTTTCATGAATGTGTGGTTATATGGCGTGGTTCACCTAAGTGATTACTAACCCAATTATATTTTCCGTAATCTATTATTCAGTTAAGGTTTAGTAAATGTAATCACTATAATGTGTTTAATATGACGTGCCATAAGAGGAGATTTGTTAAAATACAGAGTGTAGACAGTGTTATATATTCTCTTCTTAAAAAGTACTGCTCTCATACATAACCACATTGTGCATTGGCAATAAATAAATATTACTGTATATAAAAATTGCCACTCAGTGCAAAAAAATTCAGAAATAATCTAACTCTAAACTTATATAATGAGAAGTAGTAACCCTATAATATTCTATAACCCTGCAATTCAGTAGTATGCAACTACTGTACATTTACCAATGATGACCAAACAGTTATTAATGTTGACCCTGATAAATAAAAACAGAACAAATGGAAGGTTAGAAGGTTACTTTAATTTCCCCATGATTGTATATATATATATATCGTCAAATATGATCTACATGTTCTAGTGCTGCATTTGGCATTCTACTGGTGCAAAAATGGCTTACAGTACGGCATCATATTCCCAACAGCCACCAGGAGAGAGCCACTCATATATTGTGTGACTACAAATTTTAATCTTTACCTGGAATGTTTAATGAGACTGAAATACATGGAGCAAGCAATCCGCGACACTGCTCATACTGGACATCACCTGCACTCTTATCTTCAGCTTACCCCATAGGTTTTAAACGGGGTTTTGTTTAAGGCACTGATCTGGCCGTGTCATATGACAGATTCCATGGTCATTGAACTATTTTTAAGTGAAATTTAAACACTCTCCTGCTGAAAGATTCAGTGACGACCCAGTTGTAGCATCTTGGCAGAGGCAGACAGATTTTTATTTAAAATCTACTGATAGTTCACGAAGTCCATGGAGCTACCTCATGGTGTCGATTCATATTTATACCCCATTGAAACAAAAGTAAACGAGGACCATGTGCTCTCATCTTAATCATGGATATGTTCTATCGGTCGCCTCTCCACAGATCACCATAGGACACTATTCACTCGCACTTTCTTCAGTTTAAACTGGCTTCCAGGTAAGATGCTCCTTATCACTTACTGTACAAGCTGCTAAATAGACTATAATGTTAACATCGGAGGAACTTTTTATTTTTAAATTCAACATGCATTAAGTTATTTACATTAAAGCTGTTAATCAATGTACAAACAAAAAAGATTTCGCCATTCGTTTGTTTGTTTGTTTTTGTTTTTATCATGTTTGGAATTTTAATTCATGAGCCTAGAATTCTTTCAAATTATTATCTTCAGGGGCTGTAGTGCACATGGCCTGGTCACTTACTTAATACAGTTATTTTGGACAACGAGGCAACATAGCAGCAGATCAGGTTCCCACTCTTTTCAGTATGTTCTCACAATATTTGAAAATCCTACAAGTACAAGGCATTACAGTACAGTACTCATTTCTGTCTTAATCCATATGGTTCAAAATATTCACAGTTCTTTTTACGGAATACATTTCAGATTTGTCTCTTGTTAAAAAAATCTGGAAGACACTATTCTCATGCATGTTCAAGCATTCTTGTTTGTTTTTGTTTTTTTCAGTATAAAAACACTAGATTCAAGTTCAGTGCATTACTTTAGGACAACATAGAGTATACAACATAGTGTAAGCCTACAATAAGTTACTTAACTACCTTTAGATAAATATTAATAAATAACACAAACTTCAAGAGTTAAATTTTTTTTTTTATCCTAACAGTTATTTGCTTTTGCTACTACACACTTAACTTTAATATGCTAAAAATAGTGAGTTTTATAGCATTGGTTATTTTCTGGTCCATTGTTCTGTACTTCAAGATGGAATCAGTCAGTTCTCGTGTTCTTTTCCTGCTCCTCTTCACTCCTAGTGTTTCTGAAGTGGATGGACTGGTCTCGGAGGTACGGTATGGTAAAGGGATAGACAAACGATACAAGCAACAGAATTAAATCCTCTGTATTTTCTCTGGTCTAATGGGCTGCAGGGGAATGCCTGATGAGGCATATGAGAATTTGGACACTAGTAGAGAGACTGCAGTTCTCCTCTGAGTGGCACTAAAACCACACACCTGATTCTGGCTGTGGTTTTCATGCTTGTTTTTTCTAGGTCTTTCTTTTTTTATCCCCCCACTCAGCTACGCCAACTAAATCTTAACATCTCTCTCCCAGGAGAAAGCAGGAGAAGAATAGACTGGGCAAATACATTTTTAAAGATGGAGAGGGACACAATGCCTCTCAGTCAGTCAGTCCACTTTGACATAGCCATTTGCATTGGTGACTACTCCTCTACCTCCTCTTCCTCTCCTTCCTCTTTCTCCTCCACCACTTCCTCCAACCTGGGCAGGCTCGGCCAACTCATCAAAGCGTAGCCTCAACGTGTTGCGGATGACCAGACGCTCCACGATGAATGATGCGCAGAACCAGGGGACGGCATATTCGGCTGTAATCAGGCCCATGAAGTTGTACTTGAACTGTGAATAGTCCCAAGGGCAGGCGTCGAACTGCCTCAGCAGCAGCCCTGTGCCAAACTCCCACATGTACGTCCATAGGGTGTATATGAGGCAGCGAAGCAAGACATTACAGCGATCACGCAGACGCAGGTACATGCGCTCAACTATCAGGATGCAGGTTCCATAGATAAAAAGCGCCCACACACTCGTCACACCAGGGAACTTCCAGTTGCAGTTGACCACGAACTCCCATGCCGCTGTGAACATGACCTCGCAGAAGTAGCCATGGATGGCGTACAGGTACCACCGTGAAAGCGGCGTCAAGGGCTCAGGGGTCACTGTTGTTGCCATCGTAACAGGGCTGCTTGTTCCGTTTAGAACTCTGGCTGTCGTACTAAAAGATGGAAAGTGGCAAAAGAAGAAAACTGTAAATATATACAGTATATAAAACCCTGAATGCTTTAAACAATGTCAATTTTCAACATTTCAATTTTCAACTTTCACATCCTCCTCTCAGAGTTAACTCCCAAACTGAATGCTCTTTAGAGTAGGTATGATGCAATGGATATGATATTATGAAAATGGAAAAAGTTTAAATATTTAATTGGGTACATAATATACAGAGTCATATCAATTATTCAGTGATGGAACACTAATTTTTTTATTTGGCATTGCAGTCACTCAACACACACACACACACATATGCACGCACATACACAGAGCTCCACCAGAGGGCCCTGTGTAAGCCAAAGAGAGACTCGTTTTTTACACTGACAGTCCAAGTAGATTAAATGTAAAATGACAATAAACCGTTGTTAATTAACATAACCAAACTGCACTTTACACCAGCAAGTTCACTTAAAAGTTGAACTTTGCTTTGTTCATGTTTTAAGAACCATAAAAAATATATATATTTATCACGCAAGACAATAAGGCAACCAGGCCACTAAACTAAACTGAGCTCTTTTCTCCAAACAGAACAAGCGTTTCCTGCAAATAACCACTGAATCGAGACTATGCGCCCTGATGCTCAGATCATAAATCCAACCTTAAATCCACCCACATACTCCCCCGGTTCAGGCTGACCCAAGCCTACAGTGGAGGTGTGAGCGTTGTGCAACATCCAAGGCTGAGAACCAGAGACTTGCTGCTGATGTAAGCTGAGTACTTAAACCAACATGCTCTCACAAAAAAAAGTATGAACATGGCTGTAGCTAGCTGTAAGAACACGCAGACCTGAACCCTGGTCTTTATTTATTTATTTTACTGTCCATATAGTGTTTTTTAACTTCCTTCCATGTAGCTTCTTATAATAAATAAATAACTCTTTCAAAGATATAATTACGTTTATTTCTGCCTGTCTGTCTGTGGAAACAATTTTGTCACAGCATCACGCAAAACTGTCTCTAAAGAATTCGATTGAACCATTGCCAGTCCTTTGGTATTCGTCTGACATTAAATATGCACCAGAAATGAAATCGAAATGCTGAGTAAAACGGATGTTATGAACAGTTTCGTGCCAGATTACATCACAGCATTCAGCACTTTTTTGGACGAATATACTTTGGAGAGCTACAGTATATATCACTCAACGAGAGCCACTCAACGAGCTAGTTTACCGTAAAATACACAGTACGGGGAACAGAACACGGAAACGACTGCAATGCCCCTACAAAGCGCCAAAACCTTAGCAAACACCTTCAAATCCGTGACACAGCATAGCTCACTCCAAAAATGGTATATAATCTTTGAAAACTGGATCTTTAAAGATGTCTGAACAGATCTATGTATGTTTATTCTTCCTGCAGGAAGTTCAAAACTTTTCTTTTTTTTTTTTTTTTTAAAGCTTGAAAGGTTTGTTTGATATGTTCCGAGCCCGTGGTGCTAATTTAAGCAGTGATGTGGAACGCCACTAAGCAGCTTTAGGTTTACCCACATACATAATCAATCAAAGGGACGCACTTCGTATGATATAGATTTACATTGTAATATGTAAAAATGTGTCTTGTGGCAATTAACAAGAATACAATGCTATACATTAAACAGTCAAAACAGGTTATTAATGAGGATGGTTTCCCGATTGATCTTCTTTTGATTCTATAATGCTGCTTTGTGACAATGATTATTGTTAAAACATACAAATTGATTGAACTAAAGAAATCACTGCATAATATAGCAGAGATTAGACGGAGTAACTGTTGCATACTGCACATGTGGCATCGTGTTGAAGTGACTGAAGAATATGATACTTCTCCAGTCTGGATCTCACTGAATTTTTGGTCCTGGTATAAGTGCAATACAATATATAGTACTAAATAATCGCCTTTGAAAATGTAATCTGTAATTTATACACATTTACACTATATTCTGTAGAGTTGTCATGTTTACATCCATCACTGTTATGCGTCCAATAACCAGTATATATACACACAGTATATATATACACACAGTATATATATATTAAATATACAGTGTGTGTATATATATATATATATATATATATATATATATATATATATATATATATATATATATATAGTGCATAATCTACCATAAGCACATAATCCAGACTGGATTCAACTACAATAATGTTGCATACACGCCCTAACGTGCAGACAGAACGTCACACTATGCAATTCTATGTAAATGCCATGTAAATTAGCGAAACAATCGGAGTATCAGCTTTCCTGGTAAGCTATATGCCAGGTATGCTCCACACAAAACAATATCGATGTAATCTGCCCTATTGACATAACATTAGGATAGAAGAATCTACCTAGCCCTACATTTTTCACCTCAGAGTTGTTCGGCATTTTCTGGCATTTCAATATGCGCCATTAGGAGGTGGGCTCCCAGCAATCAGACTAGAGGAATCATTCTTTAGAGACTACTGTGTCTCTGCTGTAAGTGGGAACATTTACAACAGAAATTACCAGTGGTCATTTATGCTAGATGACAATGTGTGAAATGTTGTAGGAGGCACATCTATTTCAAAAGTTAATGCAGATGAAACAATTCCGGATTAAATAAATAAGATAAAACTGATTAAATATAATATAATCCTCACCACCATTTAATTTTTTTTAATGTTGCTGGAAATGCGAATATCTTGCTAGATTAAATGAGAGAACAAAATGAATTAAGCAGTATTAATATTATGGTCAGGTCAATGCTGCAATCGGAATCAAACTTCTCTTCCCAGGACACCACACGGCATACAAACATGGCCACCACGTTCCATCATGCCCGTATTCATGGTTATTGACTTCTTTTACAAATTGCCTTGCCAAATCCATGTTGTTTGCTCATCGCCTGACCCTTGCCTGCATACCAATTCCAATTTTGATACTTTAGTCTGCCGAGGTCTTTTTTTTCTACTGAACTGGACAGTAAAGCTGCTCTTTTCTGGCAATCATTATTTTGGGAACTCTTTCAAAAGAACAATGCATATACTCAAAATCTAGAATTTTTTTAAAGTTGCACCTCCAAGTTCGATTCCCGCCTCTGGGTCTGTGTGCATGTTCACCATGTGCTTGGTGTGTTTCCTTCTTCTATTCTTTGTTCAAAACTTTCTTTCTTGGTACTATTTGTAATGTGTTTTAAATAGGAAAGTCAGGTGCTCAAAAATGGTCTATATAGTGATGAGACACATACTGTAAGCTAGCATGGGTAACTATCTTTTTCGACCTGATGTACAGTACATCTGCATGATGTTTGTCTTTTGTTAGGTGTTTTCCTATCCCATCCCCCAGCTGTTGGCTTTTCCGTCAGCCATAATATTGGTTGTCACCCAGCTAGGCTTTTTATTGACACACCCAGGGACAGAGTGAAATATGAGCTCAATTTTTTTTTAGTAAAAATGTATGTAAACCATCTGAAATTTGAAAGATTTCTGCATAAATGGTTCCTAAAATCTCAGTCATCTACATATTATTTATTGATTTAATAAGGATGGGATTGCATGCAGAAGGGAGTAGATGGAGCTTTCTTCTGCCCTGTAATGGAGTCTGAGCAGAACGTAAAAGGCATTTGGATAGCTTCAGCATGGGCAAAGATAAAACAGGAAATGGAGAAATCACAACTTCCACTTGAACTTGTACACCCACATACATATATTTTACTATACTGTAGATTATAGATGAAAATTTTAGGTGAACCTCCACACTCCATCATGACCTCTTGAATAATTGGGTGTCGTGTCAGAGATTAATAATTGTCAGAGGTCACAGCACATTAAGATCTGAAGTTGAAATGGTGTTCTATATAAAAACGCACAATCTGAATACTGAAATGCTCTTCACAACATGCTTCTGCTTTACTATTTAAGAGAGCCCTGTTAAAACTGTTGGAACTCATAAGACTTGAAAGAGTTACAAAAGGAATGCTCAAGACTTCTCAGCCCTCCACCCTGACAATTACGAACAGAAGAAATTTATAAGCATGGCTCCTCTCCACTGGAGACGGCATGCTACAAAGTACAGTTCCAGAGCATCTATACAAGTATATTCATAAAATATAAAATAAATATTTAAAAAAGAGCCCTAGCAGCTAAAAATCTATTTGCATCTCTTGCAATAGATAATATATAAAGATTTGGGTTCATGAGTGTATCATAAGAAAGTTAAAAAAAAAAAAAAAATTCCAAGGGTTCAAGGAGGTGACACCATTGTCCATAAAAACTCTGCTCAAGTTTGTCCAAGAGCCCCTGCATGTTCCGCAGAACTGTTAGAACAACATCCTGTGCTCTGATGAGAAGTTTATGCCAAATGTATACAACGTCATGCTTGGAAAAACAAAAGCTTCCACAGCAAAGAGAATGCACGCTGGAGGACTTAAAATGTTGCAGGGATGTTTTGTTCCCACGAGGCCCGGACAGCTTGCACTCATTGAAGATTAAGCCATGCAACATGCCTGATACTATGCCGACAAAAGTAAATACCCAAGTGTCTAAAACTAAAATCCATAGTAGTATTTACTATATAAAGTGACTTGCAAGCTATTTTTCCATTCGTGAACCTTGCTTTTTACATGACATCAACATAACCCACCTAAAAATTGTATTTATTTTTTTTACTAAATTTTTTTTTTTTAAATCCTTCATTAGGTTTATCAGGAAATATTCTCTTCTATTAATACATCTTAATAATACATACAAATAACTGAAATAAAACCTTTCCCTCTTACAATAAAAACAGCATCTGGTGTTCGGAAATACAAATAAGGCTGAGATGAGACTGGTGCACGAGTATCCTGACACTGCGTTGGTTTAAACTCTTAATTGCATAAAACTATCAGCAAAGAGTATCAATTTCATACTATGATATTTGCAATAAAACAGTGGGTAAACCGCAGTACTTTAATTGACCCTATTGTCATGCTGTACATGGTAATAAAAATGTATATGCATCCTTTGATAAATGCTGGCTTTCATATTGTGTGTAAACAAACCTGTGCGCTCAGAGTTTCCGACTTCAAGAATAGCTCCTTTCAACTTATCCAGAATGTGCGCATCAATACTGTGTGGTATAATAGTTGTGTATGCATTTCAGCAACATGATCTCCAGGCAAGAAATACAATACTAAAGTGTCTTGTTGTAGGAAAAACAATTATTTAAAATAAAATTGTCATGAATATACATATACTGGATGGCTAAAAAAAAAAAAAAAAAAAAAGACAAAATTTCAGTAGGGTCAAATCACTGGGTTACATCAAGCAAACAAAGCAACTGAGGAAATTTTAAGTGACTGGAATTGGGTTAAGAAGCCTCGAACACATTATTCAAACCTGGAAGGATAGTGCTGAACTTTCAACTTTGTGGAAGAAATGTGGAGAAAAAATGGAAATGGAAATCACTTAAACACTTGGGGAAGAAGCTGTGAGCAGAATTGGGATAAACAGCTGCGTGTCCATAACAAAGAAAAAAGACTTGAATTTTTGGACCAATGGAAAATGTCTTATAGATTGACCTTATTCCAGAGGGATTGGTGCATCAGGGGAAGAAAGGGAAGCACATGAAGTAATCATGCATAGTGCCCATTGTACACGCCTCTGGAGGCAGTGTTACGATCTGGGCTTGCTTCAGTCGGTCAGGTCTAGGCTCAGCAATTTTATTATGGGACAATAAAATAAAGTCAGCTGATGACCTGAATGTACTACATCACCAGGTTACCACATCTATTGCGTTATTCTTCCCTGATGGTACAAGTACTATACTGTATATTCAACGACTCAGATTGTGAAAAGTGCTTCTGAGACCATAAGGAATCATTTTCACACATGAACGACCCACCGCATTGTGTGCTGGAATCAACGCATAAGTTGACTGAATGAAATCTTAGAGGGTGCGACATTTTTTTTGGCCTGGCAGTGTATTTGTATTTGGAAAGAAAGGATGAAATTAATTACGGTTGTTGCGATCTATCATTAGTTTCCACAAGTACAGTTGGATATTGACAAACTTATGGGTATTTTAGCTGTGTACAACAGTATATTGTGGTGAAATTCAATAATTATTGTCAGCCTTAATTTGAAAGTGTTCACATGCACATCAGGTGTATAGTATAGAAAGACTGTATAGGTGATAGTATATGTATAGACCTTATATATACTGTATATATTCTCTATATGAGGAAATTACAAGCTAGCAAAGAGACTCGGGCTAGCTTTGTTTTTTTAACATAGTAATTATTACATTGATTCCTTATCCAACCTGACACTAACCTACATTGAAAATAAATACATACGTAATAAATGTAATGTATAAATGTTTCGATGAATTATAAGATATTTGATTTTTAACGTGGATGTACCAATGCATGTTATAGCAAGGCTTCCCTGGCAGCATTTTACAAGTTTTTAAAAGGCAATTTTGTTTTATGTACAATAAAATAAACTGAAAAAAAAAAACTAAATCGATAATTAGAATTTAAGTGTCACAATAGATAAACAACCAACATTCAGTTATTGTCACAGGAAGAAGTGTAACAAAATGAGAGATAAAAATACTTTTAATTCTTGTTTAAAAATGCTTTAGGAATACAGTAAATTATCTGCTAATCTAAGAGACTATAATTAATGTCGTCATCACCAGCAAAGCTATATATTAGTCGTGCTTGAAGGTTTCAGCTCACTAACTGCAGATTACTTTGATGTTATTTGAAATTAGCTGTAGATTTATTTTACCCATTTCTCCAGCATTCATTCAGTGGATCGCGTTGAAATAACATCATTCATCATAAACAATTCAAAAGGACAAATTTCTATTTCTAAGTGTCTGTGAGCACATTTTATATAAACTGTATAAATTAAAATACAGAGGGCCTGTGGAATGGAAACAGACATTTTGTACTTGTGTAGTCACTGGAGAACTCAAGGTGAGATCAAGATAAAGAAAGACCACCTTCGGGCTGGCGGACAGATGTTCTACACGAGACATCTTCCCCATCACTTTGTCCTTCGCCACAAGAGAGCTGCAGGCAAGACTTTAGAGAAGCGTTACCTGTTCTTTCACTGTGTGATAGAATGCTTAGATATGCTTCCTGAAAGCCTTGCGCAGTATTCTCCATGACAGGAAATGCTGAAGTGCTGTTTACTACTTTATGACATTGCAGGTATTGACTACCGTGCATTCTTACTCTCTCAATGTGTAGAGGTTGCTGATGGGGACTTTGGGTCCTTGCCATGATTTCACTCCACTCTGCACAAAATAAATGGCAGTAGATCAATAGCACAGGCAGCTCAGTTACTTCAGGGCAGCATGTTGGCTCCTGAGTGCAAAGAGCATTCATTCGTCTTATCAGATATGATTTTCACTGATAGGATTCTAAAGCACAGGGCCAGTATCTGATACTCATATTTCAAATAAGAAAAGAAATTCTGTCTTTTCGCACACCACCGTCGTGTGTGCATTGTCTTGCATTATAAGGGTGCCGAATTTCATTTAAATGGAAACTCCATTGTTTTCCCAATAATGTATCCGTTTACACAAGATGAAATAGTTCTTTAAATTGTTTTGTAATGAAATGTTTACCACCTGCTCTCTTTTAAATTATTTCAAAGTTTGAAATAAAAACACTTTTTCAATGCCCAGGCATGCATTACACAGAATTCAAAAGTGAAATTATCTTTAAATGACACCGTAATACCATATCGCATATAAAAGGACTTTTCATGAGATTTATGATGCTGTTAATAAAAGTATAAAACAGTTCTGTGGAATTTCTCATGCAAAGTCAATTCATAAGATTCTACGAACAGAAAGGATGTTCGTTCAAAAGGCAGGAAGGGATCAGCATGCGTGAGACCACTACAACGATCGTGCATCCATTCTCCATTCAAAAGCTCTGCAATTGGTTTTGCCAAATTTGTGGGGGTGGGTTTTTCCATTAAAAGAGTCTCTCTCTCTCTCTCTCTCTCTCCTTCTCTTTTGTCTAAGAGAGCTCAAATTTCACCTCATAACCTTAGGACAACAAAGCTTTCATAGAATAAAAAACGAATGTCATAAACTATGCCATAGTTTAGCCTTTCTTCAATATTTTCATTGTATTTATTGAAGCGCTGCCTGTTAAAACTTGTTAAATTCAATGACGTCTAACAGCTGCTGCTTTTTGTCTTGGCCTGAATTAAAGACCCTGAGAATACCCTAAGCCCTCCAGACGGCATAATATGGGTCATAATGAGGGGATTAGGACCTTCCGAGGCTGAAAAAAAGCAAGATGTAGCAACATGAAAGTGGAAACGGGCAAGCTACATAATTAACAAAGCAGCATGATGTAGCACGCTTTGCTCGGGTTCATAAGAATTCACGCAGAGTTTGAGATCAGTTGCCTTTCTGCTATAATGAACCACTCCAACTGCATGACTACTACAGCCCCAATCAAGATGGATTGGTTTCATTCCGGGAGGTGCTTTAGTTTAAGAGATTTATGGCTAGGTAGCCATAAATTAATTTGGTAGTTTTTGCTTGCTTAGTGAATAAATAAAGAAATAAATAATTCAAACATTTATTATTATTATTATTATTAAATCAAATAAATAAAAATAGTATTTTTGGGGAAAAAATCAGAAGAGAAAATTATTCTATTTCGCATTCTTTTAAAATAAATAAGTACAAAATCATTCTTCTTATCAGATATGATTTTCACCGATAGGTTGCTAGAGAAGAGGACCTGTATCTTATGCTCATAATTCAAATAGAAAATAAATTAGTGACTTTTCACACATACTGTAAACACTAGCATTTTCGCACTCTAGACAAATCTTGCAAACTTGAACTTAGTTTTTGATACAGGATGTCACCTCTTTTGCAAATCCATTCGAGTGTTGTCTGAACATGTGCTTCAATAGGCGAGAGAAAATTCAAGGGAAATCTGACTTTTTGTGCCAAAAAGCTAACAGTCAGTATGAGCCAATTATGTAAATTTAGAGTGAGCTAGACATCTTCACTATTAATGAATAGTTAATGAAGATAATGAATATTTCCTTTATTGTTTATTATTTTCAAAAGTCTCAAATTTTCTTGATCATTTTAATTTTTCATACAATTTTAAATGTGGTCCATTTGGACTCAGCTGTCTTTAAGTCTTTGTAGTTTGATTGGTCTCTTACTAAAATATGTTTTATGTGATTGATTTTTTGCTAACCGAGAACACATTTATTTTATATACACATATTTATTGTCCTGTATACCAAGCACTTATGCTGCCAAAATGGAGATAGTGTTCACAGTGACCCTAATTTATCCTGTCACCGCAGCCAGACCTGCACCCAGCTCCAGCAGCTGAGGGGGAGAGAGAACTCAACACAAGTGGTACAGCTTGGGTGTACAGTAGCTCTCATGTTGTTTGTTAAAAGTGATTAAGTGACTATTAAATTAAATGACACAACATACATTCCGCAACGTCAACAGGTAAAAAAAAAAAAAAAAAAAAACGAAATTAGACTCAGGAAGATTGACGAGAAAGGAAATAAAGGCAGTATGATTAGCAAAGACAAAGATTTAGATGTGAAGCGTTAAAACTGCCAGAGGAACTCATTTCACGCAAGCCAAATCCTCATTTAATCAGTTGTGCTCTGAGGATCAGACAGACTTTGAATCAGACACTCGGGGTAGTATACATCACTTTAACCTGAAGCACAGGTTAAAGACTTAACCATTATATATCTGCTTTACTATGTGCCTAATCTGGTATAAGTGCAAATAAGGCATGGGGGAAATGTATCCGCGTGACTTCATCTATTTCATGATCATAACATACTATGAGGACAACAAGGTTTGGAGCTATTTTTTTCCATGTTTCCTCAAAATCTGGTGTCTTATGATAACCACAAAGCACATCATCAGTTTTAGGTGAGATATAGACTCTTTGCGTAGTTTGCATGTCCCCGTTCTTATTAACTACTTAATTAAGTCTTTCCCTTTAACACAAGGATAATGTTTCATAAATTTATTATTATTTTTAAACAGTTTATTTTGTGCAAAAGCTAATCGAAAATAAAGATCTCAAGGTGAAATATGTTGAAATTGATATTTTTTATCTATTTTTAATTACTTGGAAAATTTTATTATATAGGCTTATAACCGCTAAAACTTGAACACAATTTAATACGTTTACTGTACTAATTGCAAGGAAAAATAAGATTAGAGATATGTATTCATTTTTGTCGCTAATATAAGAAATGTTAAGTAATTTAACATATTGCGACAGATCCTTTAATGCGAAATCAGTTAATTGTGTTGTCTTTAAGAATTATGAATGCAATCCTCAAAAAAAAAAAATCTAAGATATCGTAACATTTCCAATCAGTTATAAAAGGTAATTATTAGCCAGTCTAGTCAAACCAAAATAACTAACTAAATAAAGTACAATATAATGTACGGAGAAAGAGAACATAGCAAAGATTGACAAGTGTTAAGTGATTTAATGCACATTTGTAATCACTGCAATTATGTTTTTATGGCCTTAACCTATTTGTTTTAGTATTTCACAACTTTTTTTTGTAATCTGGTTTATAACACAAAAAGAACATAATGTGTGTAATACTCGTATAAACATGAATGCCGGGTAGATCTAAAGCAGATGCACCAAAGCAGATGCACTTGTTCCTGTTCGGTGAAGAAAATGAGTCAAGCTCACATAAACTTTCATGTTTAAGCAGCGCCGAGTTCCTCATCAAGTCTAATTGATAGCGGAACAGATCAGAGCACGAGGCTGCGAAGCCTGGAAGCGTGAAAGGCTGCAGTGAGTGAAGACGTGCTCCTCTGGCAGGGGGTTTCCTTCTACAGTAATTCACAGCACATCACCTGAACCTGGAGGGGCTTCGCTTTGAGACCAGACAGCACGGCCGTGACAACAAGCCTGCACAAAACCCTGCCTGAATAATGTGTGAAAACTGTGTGCCACCATGTGTGTGTGTGTGTGTGTGTGTGTGTTAGAGGCTGGAAGAGAGAGAGAAAGAGAGAAAGACAGAGAGATGGAGAGAGAGTGTAACCAAAAGCATTTCTCCAAGCAACCTCTGATCAGAATGAGACAGTTCAGCAGGATGTATACAGCTGGGGTGTTCCGTGAACACTTAGGGGAAAAACAAAGGGTTTATTGCTGATGCAGCACACAGGTCACCTGGAGCAGGACGAGATCAGGTGCGTGACAATAAATAAATAAATAAATAAATAAATAAATAATGGATGCTTCATTGATCATTGATGCGATCTCAGGATCCCAAGACAAGCAAAAGCTCAGGGAATCCCTATAATAATAATAATAACAACAACAACAATAATAGAGACAGGCCTGTGAGAGAAGTAAAAGCTCCCTTGATGAGTAACAAGTCGAAGCTTTTGTGTGTCTGTTTGTGTGTGTAAAGTCTTACCGGGTTTTATTGTGAAGCCGCAGCGCGCGCGGGATCGCCCCTGTGCCAGATCATCGCACTCATGCAGAGAACACGGGACGGAGCGGGAACGCCGCCGCATCGGCTCCTTCTCGTCGTGTGTTTGCCCCGGCTAACCTCCCTCTCCCTCTCTCCTCCCTCATGCTCCTCTCCAATGCCAACTGACACATTTTCCTTCACTGCAGCAGGAACAGCACATGCTCAGAGCCGCGCTCCGGCCGCCGACACTACAGCGCTGCGCTCTCAGAGGTTAACTGCTTCAGTGCCGGTGTTAGCTCTGCGCCGCTCTCTACTGCACTGCACGCGCAGCGCACGCACGCGCAGGCGCGCGCACTATGATGCTCAATGTTAAAGGGCGCCTTTTTTCCCCCCTTTCTGTCTTTCTTTAAATAAGAGAGGCTAAAAACATGCAGGTGTCCCACAGTTAACAATATGGATACATTGTTTCATTTATTCTTTCTTTTTTTTTAATGACATCATAAAATGATACCTTAGTCCTGTCATAAGGAGGGTCATTCATCTTCTACTGTATACCAGGTATCCAGTACAGAGTCAGGAGAGACTTCGGGCACAGGACGGGTACTCCCTGGACAGGGTGCCTATCCATCGCAGGACACACATATATACACTACTGGCAATTTGGGAACACAAAGTAACCTAATCTAATCTGGCGGCTAAGTGGTTAGTACTGTTGGGTTCCGGTCGATTCCTGCGTCAGGTCTGTGTGCATGGAGTCTGCATGTTCTCCATGCTTTGTAGGTTTCCTCCCTTAGTCCAAAAACATGCAAATCAAGCTACAGTCATGGCTAAAAGTTTTGAGAATGACACAAATATTAGTTTTCACAAAGTTTGCCGCTAAACTGCTTTTAGATCTTTGTTTCAGTTGTTTCTGTGATGTACTGAAAAATAATTACAAGCACTTCATACGTTTCAAAGGCTTTTATCGACAATTACATGACATTTATGCAAAGAGTCAGTATTTGCAGTGTTGGCCCTTCTTTTTCAGGACCTCTGCAATTCGACTGGGCTGCTCTCAATCAACTTCTGGGCCAAATCCTGACTGATAGCAACCCATTCTTTCATAATCACTTCTAGGAGTTTGTCAGAATTAGTGGGTTTTTGTTTGTCCACCCGCCTCTTGAGGATTGACCACAAGTTCTCAATGGGATTAAGATCTGAGGAGTTTCCAGGCCATGGACCCAAAATTTCAACATTTTGGTCCCCGAGCCACTTGGTTATCACTTTTGCCTTATGGCACGGTGCTCCATCGTGCTGGAAAAAAACTGTTGTTGGAAGAAGTTGCTGTTGGAGGGTGTTTTGGTATCATTCTTTATTCATGGCTGTGTTTTGGGGCAAAATTGTGAGTGAGCCCACTCCCTTGGATGAGCAGCAACCCCACACATGAATGTTCTCAGGATGCTTTACTGTTGGTATGACACAGGACTGATGGTAGCGCTCACCTTTTCTTCGCCTGACAAGCCTTTTTCCAGCTGCCCCAGACAATCGGAAAGAGGCTTCATCCGAGAATATGACTTTGCCCCAGTCCTCAGCAGTCCATTCGCCATACTTTTTGCAGAAGATCAATCTGTCCCTGATGTTTTTTTTGGAGAGAAGTGACTTCTTTGCTGCCCTTCTTGACACCAGGCCATCTTCCAAAAGTCTTTGCCTCACTGTGCGTGCAGATGCGCTCACACATGCCTGCTGCCATTCCTGAGCAAGCTCTGCACTGGTGGCACTCCGATCCCGCAGCTGAATCCTCTTTAGGAGACGATCCTGGCGCTTGCTGGACTTTCTTGGACGCCCTGAAGCCTTCTTAACAAGAATTGAACCTCTTTCCTTGAAGTTCTTGATGATCCTATAAATTGTTGATTTAGGTTCAATCTTAGTAGCCACAATATCCTTGCCTGTGAAGCCATTTTTATGCAACGCAATGATGGCTGCATGCGTTTCTTTGCAGGTCACCATGGTTAACAATGAAAGAACAATGATTTCAAGCATCACCCTCCTTTTAACATGTCAAGTCTGCCATTCTAACCCAATCAGCCTGATATAATGATCTCCAGCCTTGTGCTCGTCAACATTCTCACCTGAGTTAACAAGACGATTACTGAAATGATCTCAGCAGGTCCTTTAATGACAGCAATGAAATGCATTTTCAGGATTAAGTTAATTTTCATGGCAAAGAAGGACTATGCAGTTCATCTGATCACTCTTCACAACATTCTGGAGTATATGCAAATTGCTATTATAAAAACTTAAGCAGCAACTTTTCCAATATTTATGTAATTCTCAAAACTTTTGTCCATGACCGTAATTGGGATTCCCAAATTGCCTGTAGTGTGTTATTGTGCATGTTGACCGGATGTTCTACCACGGTCATACAAAATGGGAATAAATACAATAGTCACCATAGAGAGGTTCCTATCCTATCCTGCATGTTTTTGCATTGTGGGAGGAAACTGGAGTACCCTGAACAGGCAAAATAAACTCCACCCACATACAAACACAAGATTGGAATCGAACTCTCAACCCTGAGGGTGGCAAGGCCACAATGCTAATGCCATCTAAAGACACGCAGAGAACTGTTCCTTAAATGGAACATTTACGAAGCACCATTTAAACTAAAGCGTCTTCAAAGTCTTACATCCTAAAGAAATGAAAGTGCCAGACATTTTTTCTTGTACATGTCATAAAAGAACATTGCAGCCCATGATTCTCCTAAAAATGTTTCATGGGAATGTGTTAACTCCAGAGTTGATCATCCCTTATGTGTCAGGCAATAATACCTGCCGAATAGGACACCAGTCCATCACAGGAGACCATATACTTTCTCTCACACACACACTTCCACATAGTTTAGGGTTACCAATGCATCCATCCTCATATTTTTGAGGAGCAAAAGGAAAGGACACAAGGACATGACGAGGAAATGAAACTGACACAAAGAGACAATGTGAAACTTGTTTTGAGATCTTAGTTCCATCAACAATGTAATTGAACTAATTAAATAAATCTTTCTATTTAAGTACAATAAAGAACCATTACCAAGGAAATCCAGGAATCCATCACGTAATTCCTTTTAGAATGGTTTCTGCATTAATAACTTTTTAAAGTGAATACGTTCTAAATGATTCTTCTTATAACCTTGTTTTAGGTCCCTCAAAGGTTTAAACTGAATACTTAATGGAATTATTATTCCAAGTGTATGTGATGGGGACAGCTTAAACTACAGTGTAACTGCACCACATGCTTTTATGAAGAAGAAGCCTTCTGTTAAAGGTTCTATATAAAGACCATAATGGTTGCCTCTGAAGGACAAACTGAGGAGAAAACCAGCATTTAGTTTTGACTTTTTACCAAAACTGTTGCATGATGGACACCATCTGCCTCACACTGTGGCATTTATTCAAAACAGTTTTAAGATATTACTGCTGACTGTGTTCACCAGTAGTTTACCTTGTTGTCTGGTAATGTTTGTGGGTAAAATGCTGGTAATTTTTTTTTAAATATTTGACCCCTTTCTCATAAACAATCAGATGAAAAGTCTTTGTGCAGTAACGGAGATTACAAGTAAATATAAAGAGAAGCGTAAGGCTTTTAGCTCTCACGTGATGAACACAAGGGGAAGAGTTCCACTGACACATGCTCTCTCGAAGTATCAATGTTTAATGAGCCAACTGTGGTGTAAACTTCAATGTATCTCACATCACCAGGTGACAAGCTGCCTGGTTCAGAATGCTGTTCTTGGCAGGATATGTGCGAGGGTGGGAGGGAAAAAAAAGAAAAGAAAAAAAAAAAGAAGAATCTGCACAACATGTACAACACATATATGGTATCATTCTTAAGAAGGTGCACTGTATTCATGGAGCAGTATTATTTGACTTCCAAGAGAGGTTCCTTACAAAAAGAATATGCTGTACATGGCAAATTCCTTATAACAAGCCTTGATAAACACTGGAGGCGCAAAATGCACCACTGTACAATAATGCCTCCATACTGTTGTCATTTACATATTCACAAAAGAGAAACTTTTTTTTTTTTAATTACACCATAGAAGCATAGATGCAATACTTGTGAAAAAGGTAGAAAAAGAACACATTCAGTCATCTTAATCAATAAGTTAATCGCCTGTGGCGTCAGGGCAGGGCGGACTGAAGAAACCGAATAATACGAGCATTGAAAAAAAGACAAGCAGAAATGAAAATGTTATTTGAAAGAAATGACCGTCTCTTCTCTTTCTGAACTGACAAGGATTTTTTTTTTTTTGCAAAAGTCCAATACGACAGTCCAAGTTTTCCCCCGCAGATTGAGCAAGCTGTTTCAAGAAACAATTTTTTATCATTTAACTAAAAACAAAACGATTACATTTGGTTAAAAAAAGAACAATAACAAGACTTGTAATAATAATAATAATAATAATAATAATAATAACAATAATAACAAACAGAATTAGCAATATAATGATAAAGATAGAATGCAGTCCTATACAGTCAGGTCAGAGCCCATTCTAGCTCGTACACCTGAACAAAAACACTGGCTCTAATATAGCGCAATGTTGACCACAGATCCTCTCGGAGATCCTTCCACCACAGAGAATTAGGAAAACGCCTCTCTCCATAAGCCTGCAGATTAACAACAATGGACAATCAATCATTTTTGAACAGGCCCAGGACAGTGTTTACACAAATCCAAGAACATGACAACAAAATCTTACCAGAAACCTGATGTCCGTGAGGTCACAGAAAGGGTCAGTCGAGTTCATGTACTTCATTGTCCTGCATGGAAGGGGGAGGGCGTCCCTGCTCGGACATTCGCTTGGACATGATGTCCCACTGGGGACCCAGCACTTTGGATTTGGACCCTGTGGGTGGTGAAACAGATGTGCAATAAGGAAAAGAATAAGAAGAAGCAAGTGATTAAGTCTCACATCCCCACAGACCACAAAGCACTTGATGTTCATTACAGAATAACCATCACCATAGTGACAAGCCCTATCAACTCCGAATCTGTATCTGACACAATATAATGTGCATCATCACTTCCTGATAATGTTCCTTCTAGATTCTCCAAGCTACACACAAACAGCCAAGCGTGATCAACTGTGTAAAGGAAGTGGAGGAGAAAACAATGTAACAAACAAAAACAAGGTGATAAATAAAAGTGGATGGAGTGTGAGAAAGTGCGCTGCTCGGAGCAGAATAGTGACAAACTCATCAGGGAATTATATAACCACTGAACATTGGTTTCTTTCCAGACCCTTGGCTGGAGTATCAACACAACATGACAGTGAGTGAACGTGAGGGTTCCTCACAGAAGGGTGACACATTTGTGTATGATGAGGTCATTAATAGTCAGCGTGTTGCAATTGTAATCATTCATGTGTGTCACTCAGTGCCTCTGATCATGCGGTTGATCAGTGTGCGTGTTTTTTGCATCTGATCCTGCTGGAGATTCATGTGAGTCACTGCTGATCTGTTACCATGACAACACTGTCAGCCATTCAGAGTTGAGAATGAGAGAGAAAGAGGAAGGAAAAAAAAAAAAAAAAAAAAGAGTGACCTAAAGTTAGACACACGGTAAGAGAGAGAACAATTACACAATAAAAGATCTCAACCTTCATTTACACGCAACTTAAAGTGCAAGAAAGCTTTTATGTGGTTATGGAAAGTCGATCGAAAAATAAAGAGAGACGTGCTTATTACGGTTCATGAGCAATGTGCGCACACACCACCGGATCGGACAACAGACACCGGTCTCGCTCA
Source organism: Clarias fuscus (assembly GCA_030347435.1). Lineage (NCBI taxonomy): Eukaryota > Metazoa > Chordata > Actinopteri > Siluriformes > Clariidae > Clarias > Clarias fuscus. The sequence goes on along the minus strand of CM059216.1, from coordinate 14,003,319 downwards.
CCGTCTAGCCCATTGTGCTGCTCGTAGGTGCGTTTGCCGAGGATGGTGGGTGAACCGTTGTTCAGGATTGGGGAGGACTTAATGGGAGTCAAGCTGCCTGTGGATATGGAGGCTCCTCGTGGGGGCTCCGCTTTAGGTGGGCACGGGTGGGCCTCTACAGTAAGGCAATAGAAGAAGAAGAAGAAGAAAAAAAAAAAAGATAGTCGTGACAATGGTCAGAATATAACATTCCCTTCAAATCTAATTATAATGGATCTTTTTTTTTTTTTTTTTTTTTTAACAAGCAATAAGAACCTTTAAATGTGCACTGAAACCCTTCCTGCTTCCCCAAAAGTGTCCACACTGTGTAGTCTCCAGAGAAACATTCTCAGTTCATTCTAAATTAGATGGTGTCAAATACAGTACATGGCCAGAGGATCCTACTGATAACAAGTGGACACCTGACCCACCAAATCAATTAAGGATTCTTCTTGGAAATTAAAATTGCGTTGTGGACCGCAATTTAATTTGGTGATTTAAAAAAAATGTTAAAATGTTACTCCACTAGAGGGCAAAATAATCTCGGATAGATTGCCAAAATGCGTTGACAAACATACACGTTCTCCTTTACAAAATAGCTAATTTAGGGATTTCCCCAGCACCAGATCAATCCCAATTAAATCTATTTAGATTACAGGATAGAACAGTACCTTACAGTAGTTAAATCAAAAGTACGCTTTTACGGTTATGTTAATGAAGGGCAGTTTGGTTCTGTATTGGATGATAAATACCTATACCAAGTTAACAATGTGTCATTTCCTACCAAAACTGTTCTTTTTGTTTTGTTTTGTTTGTTCCATTCCACTTGAGGAGGACACTGGATGTGTACAGTATATGTGGCCTGTTACCTAAAAAGATGCTGCCGCTCTAAATTTTCCTTAAACCTCCTCCACTGTGTCTTGGCACTTGTATATGTTAAATGAGAGAGAAAGAAAAGAGAACAAGAGTGCAGATGTCATATCCACCCACCCAGATATCTAACCACAGACTCCAGTGGCTTCCGGGCGGCATGCCTTGAAGACATGGGCTTTTTGGTCATATCTGGCAACCGTACTGCACCTACACACAAATAAATATAGTATACATTTGCCTGCATTTAAACTCAACAGTGCAAAGTTGTGAGGTGTGCAAGTTAATAGGCATACTGTATTATTCAAAGTGTGAGAATTCTACGTGGAAATTTTAAGCCCTTGTATAAAATGTACATGTAGAGAGATGGCATACGGTTTCTGAATCTGTCCCTAGGTAGGCGAATAATAAAGCAGCAGCGACTTCACTCACACTCGGCTTTGATGGCGGCTGTGTTGACGGGTGTGTAGGGGTGACGGGCCAGAAAGCGGGACTTGAGCAGATCCTGGCAGATACGCCGTGCTGTCCGTGTTAGCTGAGTGGTCTGCAGGTAGAACGCTTGTCTGGTCTTCACTGCAAACTTCGGACTCCCGCCGTGTCTCACTGGTCCACCATGAGGACTCTACCAACCAGAAAGACATCAGAGTGAATGTTTCAGCATCTGTGATAACACACCTCTCAACCACAGGGTGCTTAGCTCAGAAATAAACAAAGCCATCCTCCTGTACTGTGGAGGCAAAACTTTCAGGTCCCATTACACCAAGATGTCCTGTTCTAGAAAGGAACGTGTCCTGCTGTCTAAAACAGGATGGTGATTTACAAATGAAATTTTTCGGGTAATCAGTTACTACTTTTAGTCTGTAAGGCAGAGCATGGGAATCGAAACAGTCCCAGAGTTTCTGAGCGCAATGTGAAAACAGTGTGAGACACAGAGGAATGAGGACAGAAGACAGGAGGAAGGAAATCTTAAACAGATACTGCATCATCAAAGCGCACAAAATGCTGTTCAGGTTACATGGGGGGGGGGGATTTCTGGGGCCACAAAACAACTAAAGATAATTTCAGGCAAAGGTGATACTTTTCGCATGTTTTGGAGACTAATTTTGAAACAGAGGAAGCCAGAGTCTTATTTTTATTGCTGTGTGGACAGAGAGAATAGGACTTGACAATCCTGGATCATTTCAGGTTGAAATATGATGCTTGATGTTTTGTAATTTGCGCAGACACACTCACATAATTATATTTATTCCCTTCTAATGATTGAAAGTGTAGAGGCTATGACATACAAAATTATTTTATATACATTATTTTATATACACACACCCATACATATATATATATATATATTAAAAAGCCATTGGTTCCTCCACATTTATAATGTGTGAATTTAAACATGAATACGTAAAAGAAATGTAGAAGAGCTACTATAGAGGTCAGATGGATAAAATGGTTTATGCTGGTTCCGATAGAAAGGTGTCAGAACACACAGGCAGTAAGCAGGAGGACGTACTCAACATCAGGTCAATCCATTATGGCTGATCGGTGCATGTTACATTACAATGCATTATATTTATTACTCCTAAATGAAATACCTCGGGTATAGCAACTAGTCATTTATTCGGAATTTCTGAAAATCTATTTTGTGTTGTCTGTTTTTCGTTTTCCTGATTTTCTACAGTTGTAACGATGTATGGTAACAGAGCTCCTGCTGAAAGTCATGCCTACCATGTTGTTACGATTGGGTCCAGGTCGTTCTCCATCCAGTCTTGTGGGCATCTTCAGGCCACCGTACTTCTTCCAGTAGGTCCAGCAGGAGGCGCACAGTCTGCACTGCATGTTCGCAGGTCCCCAGGAGTACCACTGATATGAGCTGGTGGCTACACACACACACACGCATACAGAGCGAGAGAGTGAAAGCTAAGAAAGAAAGAAAGAAAGGGTCCCCCCCCCCCCCCCCCCTTTACACAAATTGTATATGTATGAACATAATTTACACCCAGTTTTGGAGAACTTATCAAATGCAAGGTACGAGTGCGAGACTTACTATAGCAGCTCTCGCATGCACGGCCCAGTCCTGCTGGCTGACTCACTGTCCCCGGTATGGGCCCAGATATTGTCCCCGGTATGGGCCCAGATATTGTCCCCGGTATGGGCCCCGGTATGGGCCCAGATATTGTCCCCGGTATTGCCCCAGCTCCGTTCACCAGCCCTGGCTTCACGCTGTTCACACTCAGCTGGTTTGGATTGGGCTTGTTGCTGCAGAGGCAAAGCACCCAGTCAAACACACACACACAAATTAAGGTTTTAAATAATGAAGGAGAAATTTCACTTAGGGGTAAGGATTTGGGGTCTACCCTCTGACCTCTCGGATAAAGTACTCACTAGTTAGGGATATAGACCTGCTTCAGCTTGCTCTCTGCTTCTGCTGCTTTTAACCTTTTCTGTAGAAAGCAGAATTTGTAGGAAAAAAAATAACATGCATATGTTTTTTTTCTCTCCCCAGAAACATAAGAGGTATTCAGTCAACCACCTTCTGTCGTACCTGCTGAACGTATCTGTCTGTGGTTTTCCACATGTAGTAATACTCAATTATGCTGGTCAGAGATTTCCAAGGGAGCTGAAAGAAACAAGATTTATTTAGTTGTGTTCAATAAGAATCTCACCATCTCCCATCACCTTAAGAAACAAGAATGACATTTAATGCAAATCTGATTTTTACAACTCTCGTATAAAACAAAAAAAGTAGTGAAGACATGTTCAAATATTTACAGTCAAAACAACATTTTTGAACATAGCCTTTTCCCTCTTGTCCCTAAAGACGTTTTCATGTCTCCTGCTCTTTGGTTTTGGATTTTTGAGAAATTCTTCGGCATTTTTTCCCAATACCTCCTTATCCATGTCTTTGTCTCTTTGTCTGTCTTTCATTTCTGAATTATGAATTTTAGTTTTGCCCACAGAATCCCTAAGCACCTCTGATGTTTCTTCATACCCTTCACCAGCTATGTGAAAGGTTAAGGTTTCTGTTTCAGGTTTGAGATGAAAGCTGCTGTTGTGATGCCACTGCAAAACATTACAGAAACTTGACAGCAAGTTTCTTGGGAATTCACTCCTTAAAAGAGAACTTAAAAAGCAAAAGGTGTTGGCTGTTTTATGTCCTGAGATAGTGTATTGAGCACCTTCAAATACAGGAACGGGACAATCTTCTAATGTCCTATTGGTACGTTTGCAGATTTTTAAACACACAAAAAAAGAAAGTGTGATTTAACTTTTAACACTCATTCGTATCTACACTCTTACACAGAGACCAAAATGCAGGAACATAAGGAAAAATCTAAAACCGAAAAAACGCATCTCGTCTTCCTTTGTCTGCTTATACGGTTTGAGTTTTTAGGGGGGAAAAAAAAAGCAATGGGTGTGAACATTTCCCCCAAATGTGGCTCCTCCTTGTCGCAGAGTTCAGTCCCTAAACTAAAGAGTCACAGACACTACATCACCAGCAGGTGGCAGAGTTGGAAGACCACAAAACACAATCCGTGAACACAGTGGAGCTGATGCTCTGTATTTTATCCATAAACCCTGTATCTCTTCTTACTCGTTCTCTCTGTGTAAATGCTTTATTCCTGTAAACCTACAAAATCCTGCTGGATATCGGTAAAGTCTTTGCCGTATTTCTCCAGTGCCTCCTCGAACAAGTTGGCCTCCGAGGCGCTCCATTCCTCCATCTCGTCCCGACAGAGTACAGGGCCACCCTGAGGCACCAGAGCAGCGATTGCTCGCGTCATGTCATAGCCGTTATTATGCAGCGTGTCCATGGCGTGGAACTGAGGAGCAAAAGAAGGCGTGAATAAACTGAGGGAAAACATAATGGAGATCAGTCATGAGCATAACATCTGCAGCAAAGTTTCACATCTCTTCCCGGAAAAGTGTTATCTTTCACAGGTAGATAAATCCCACATGCTCTGTGCTATTATTTTTAGATCAGGCCAAAAATGTGTCAGACCAGACTTTTCAGAACAGTTCAGATCAGTCAAAAGGAGACGTTCTACTCAGCAATGACGAGTCACGCAGTTAACTAATCTGTGAACAAACAAACATCGCTTGTGCTCGATTGATTCTGGGAATTTTAAGAAGACCAGAAGCTGAACACAGAGGGAGGTTTAGAGAACTCATCACCGAACGGTTTCGCAGTCAGAGGAAAGCTGTATTTTTTTTTCTCTCTGATTAGCCACGTTTTAAAATATTCCTTATTTACATGAGGGAAAGCCAAGACACTACGGTTTTGTTTTCATGTTATAAACAAGAGCATGAACCGGAAATGACAATGACGCTCACTGGCAAAGCTTCCAAACAGACGAAGAAAAAAATAAAACCAACAACATAAAACCTAAAATCACTCAAAAAGAGTAAATGCTTTCAGTCAGAATGTCAGAATGAATAAACCTGCAGCGAGGTCCAAGAACACGGTGCAAGCAGAGAGAAGATGACTATTCCTTTTATCATAATCATAATAGTAATAATAATAATAATAATAGTAATAGTAATAATAATAGTAATAGTAATAATAATACACTTCTTGTAGAAAAATGTAAATATTCCAGTATAGGTTCATGATGAAAAGAAAGCACTAGTTATCTTTTAAAATGCACTGCAGGAATCGGCTCCTTAAGATTATGTTTGGTTTATTATAAATCTGTTTATCATCATACGAGTTTTTGTTAACATACCACGTTGATACCGCTTCGCTAGTAAATCTGTGTATGCTAAAATGTCTTGTTTATTACTAATGAAGTTGCTTTTTTCTAAAATCTGGATGGGTTCAGGTCACTCTTCCAACACCAGCTTGTGTCTTAACGATGCGCTGATAATGACTCGATTTGCAAAAGATGCTATTTTTAACATTATGGAGAAAAAAAACAACAACCAATATATATATATAATGCTTGAAGCAACACCAAAAGGTCCAGATGTCTCTTGTAGCAAGCAAAGAAAAAAATAAATCACTTTTTGTTTCCCATTTGCACAAATAGCACAGTGAGTCACATTCAAATTGCAGGAAACTATTTGCGAAAGTCCTGTTCAGAAAGGAAAAAAGTTATTTAAATTATATATTTTAACATTCATATATTGACAGATTCCTGAGTGTGTTTCTTATGTTCAGAGGGCTCAGATGTTTTTGCTTGTTATTGTACCTACAGGCCATTGCATTACAATAATAAATCAGTGGCATCTAGTGGTAGTCGAGTGTGGATGAAGGTGGGTCCTAAGAGCTGGAACATAACCCATAGGTGGCTTCGTTACAATCCAGAACACAATCCAAGTTAGCTCAATTGTCTGGATGAATCAGAATTGAAGTCCCTTTTCCCCCCCCCCGAAGTGGCTTTGAAACCCAACTACAACCATCTTTTTATCAGTCAGTATACAAATATACAAACCTCCATAAACACCATTAGGTGATTATCTAAAATAACAAGATTACTATTAAAAGGAAAGATACAAAAAAAACAGCTCTCTTTTTTTTAAATAGCCACGAAGAATGCTATTACCTGTAGTTGACGGGGAAGAGAGTTTTTAGAAATAATAAAAAGATTAAAGCTAAAAATAAGCTGATCAGCTTTAATGTAATCAGTGATATTATTATTTCAGGCTGAAGCTCACGTACTCATGTCTGCCTAACTTTCTGTACCAGAGGACAAAAAAGTTTGAGTATCTTGTTCACGCCAAGTTGTACTTCTTTCTTCCTCAGCCAAATACACTCCCTGTTCGGGAATCGCAGAGTGAATCACAGATGAGCAATCGAAAAAGTAGATCGGATAAAGATTAAGTTTTGTCTTAAAACAACTCGTGTTAAAATTCACTTATCATCAGCAGTTACTTCAGCGATGAAAATATTAACAATCCCAGTAAAAGTATTCAGTTTAGCTGTTTTTTTTTAAATTCATTTCTATTGGTGCAGGCGTTTAAGCAAGTAGCTTATTTGAAAACAGATTATTAAATCTGGCACAAAACTGTTCATAACTTTGCTTTTACTCAACATTTTGCTTTCACTTATGGTAAACTTCAGGCAGATATTTAAGTAGATTATTTAGAGGGTAATCCATGCCGCGGGGGGGTTGGGGGGGGGGGTTTGCTCTAACAACCCGTGTTTTGTCTCAAAGTGGCGTTCCACATTACAGCTTTTTTTTTTTTTTTTTAATCAGCGTGACAGTTTTGGGACATGAGAGACAAGTGGTTTGAATCTTCCCATAGGAACATACTGTATATTGATCTGTCTAATCATCTTGGAAGGTTCCGTTTTCATAGTCTACTTTCGTTGTTTTTGGAATAAGCCATAGTGTGTAGCGCTTTGGTTTTTGTTTCTTAAGGATTGGTCATTTCTGCGTTTTCTGCATACTGTCTATACGTGAAAAACTACCGCGCTGATTGGCCCATTTGAGTGAGCTGAATAGCCATGCCCACCTCAAGAAAGAAAGTCCAAATTAGGGGGGGGGACACTAGATGTAATCTGGCTCATAACTTCACTTCTAGTCAACATTCTGATTTCATTTATGGCACAAAAAAGTACTGTCAAAGTTTCATTAAAATAAAAAAATTTGGCTGGACAGAGATAAATAAAAACAATTCTCCGAGACGGGTTTCTGACGAGACGCATCATTGAAAGAGCAACTTCTGACCGATATATAGACAAGACCCGTCTTTTATTTATATAGATACTGCTTTATACTGTACTGATTAAATCTCTGTGTGTAATCATGATGCTCTACTCCATTCCGAGTAATTCTGCACGGACAATTGGCAAAGCACAGATGACATAAGAACGCGTTTCATGTGCCAGACCAAAGTGTGAAGTACTGCGGAAGCAGGATGTAGCGTGCAGTGAGTGAGCGAGCGAGTGTAGGTGGTGGCGTACCAGTGTGATGTCTCTGGAGGCAGCTGCAGCGCTCATGTGTAGACTGGGCTGCCGAACTGAACTGCTGCAGTCCAAAGCCCGCGCAAACGTACCCACAGACCTGTGGGAGGCAAGGAGAAAGAAAGGAGAGGAAAAAAAAGGGCAGAAGAGTGATAGCAAGAGATGGAAAGAGATTGAGCAGAGCAGAGATAAGAATGAATGAGCACGGCAAGTGTCTTCCTGTAAAACGGCATCTCACTGTTCAGATAGAAATCAATAATTCCACAGGAAATGTAGCTCTTTTCAAAGCCCCCTGTCATGGTTGCTGATTCCAGACAAATATCAATAAAGGAAGAAAAAAAAAATCCAACAGCGTTTCAGGTATTTACCGAGCCACTACGAGAAACTGGTCGATCTGTTTCTCTGTAAGAGGACTGTTGGGATCCCAGACTTTCTCCTCCAGTTTGGCCAGCTCCCTGCCATCCTCCTCTCCTAATGAACCAAGAAGCACAAACACAGCAGTCATCTAAAAGAACAGCTGGATATCAAGATTAGACTGCCACTCTGTTACAGCTCTGCATGGTTTTCCATTCTACAAGCTCTTCACCCGTGTCTATCGGCGTGTTCGGCGAGACGCCGTCAACACTAGAATTAGCTGCAGAAATGTTCAGGTTTATAAAACAGACAGGTCCTGGTTGCACATTCGTATCACAGGGTTTGTAAAGTGTTCCTAAAATGATATGCTAATACTTGCGTAAAAAGGACTTCCATAGTAGTCAAGGTCAGCAGTTCTCTAACTGGATGCGTTGGGTGGAGTAAATTCCCACAAGTTGCATCACTACGTATTAATTAAAAGTAAATATGTAAACACAATCAGAATTATTCTTATTAACTCTTATTATTAAACCTGGCATGGTAGTGTGATTAGTCACTACTGCGCTTGGGTTACTGTGAGGAGGTCTGTAGGTTGTACTGTAGGGCTGAACTTTTTTATAAAAAAAAATTTTTTTAAAAGGAAAGAAAAAAAAAGGGGGAAGGGGGTAATTATTACACCACATATTGCAAATTTTTTTTTTTTTTTTTTTTTTGGATTTTTCCCCGATTTTCTCCCTAATTTAGTCGTGTCCAATTCCTCCCCGTCACTAGGGGGCTCCCACATTAAGGCTACTACTACCACTCAGCCGGGAGGGCCGAAGACTATCACGTGTTTCCTCCGAACCACGTGACGCCAGCCGACCGCATCTTTTCGAACTGCTCGCTCGCGCACCGTTGGGGGCGGCGTAACACACTCGGAGGACAGCGCTATCCGCTCCCTCCGTTGCGCGAGCTCACAGACGCCCCTGACTGGCTGTAGAGCCGTGATTAATGTGGGAGCACTAAGTACCTCTCATCCCTCCCCTCTGAGAGAGCTCGGCCAATCAGCTCTCTCTAGACCTCCGGCTGCGAGAGGTTACAGCACCACCCGGGATTCGAACTAGCGATCTCCGGATGATAGGGCGAGCGCTTTAACCACTGCGCCACTCGGAGGCCCCACATATTGCAATTTTAACTGAGATATTTATATGTTAAATAAAATATTTTGTTTTCAAACTTATTTATCTTTGGGCTAACCACAAATCTCATTAAGAGGATGTTTGCCAATATTTATTTATCGCCTTTAGTATTTCCAAAAACAAAACAAAAAAAAAAACCCGTCAAACTTTTATTCATTCAGTCAGTCATCAACTATGCAGTTTATCCTGTACGGGGATACGAGGCCTGGAGATTATCCTACGAGACTTTGGGCAGGAGGCAGGGTACAGTAGTAAATTACCAGTAATAAATTGTAGCCTTTTGTGATTAAATAAGTCCACATTGTGCATTTGATTTCCACACCACTATTCTAATCCATGCATGCTCTGATCTGAAAAACATCTCATTGGCAACTCTAAATTGCCCCTACGTGTAAATGTGTGTGCCTGGTGCCTCGTTGCTCCCCCCTGACAGGCTCTGGAGTGACAAGGATAGAGTGAAGATGATCCAATAAATGTTGCGCGATCGGGCACCAGAAAAGTGGTGTGTATACATTTTTAAATCTTTAAAATCTTCATATTGTTCTTAGATTTCATTACGTGCATCAATCAGAACAGAACAGCACCACGTCTTTTGTTATATCTGGTAAAAGGTAAAACAAATGTATTTGAATTTATATTTCATCTAAATCAACTAATCACCTGAACAGCTTAAATTCTACCACCATATAAAACAGATCAAATTTACTTTTATATAAATAACACTCGAGGCTCTTATTTCACAAAGTAGAAATTCAGAGACCGTTGTGAGAGACCTGCAGTCACCCTGTGATCAAAGAGTGTTACAATGAGATACAGCAAGGGATATGAATCATAGACAGGAAGTGCAAGACACGTTGCATGTTTTAAGCATTTGAGTGTTCAGACTCTGCACCGGGTATAAAAATCAGATGCTTCCCAAGGATTGCGCTCAAAGCAGACGTACCCTCGTTGAGGAGGTCAGTGATTTCTGCCTGGTACTTATTCCCCACTCTGATCTCTCCTTTATCAGCCAGGAGTGTTTTCTGTTGAGGGTCGTACACTAGAGAGTAGAAGAATGCATCCTGCAGACAAAACACAAAGTAGACAAAGACGGAGTCAGAGACGCAGACGCAAACAAAGCCGGCCTCGTGTACGGATAGAGGGGCTTTGTGGTGTGTGTGTGTTTGGCCTGACAGTGAGTGGAGTCTCCAGTCTCCTCATTACTAAATGCGAAGAGAACATTCTGGGTCAACACGCTGAATTATTCATTAGAAACCATGCTCAAAAACTGGAGCTCTCACACACACACGCATACACACCCTATAAGAACAGGCATCTCTCCCTCTCTGTACTATGGGTAAAATTCACACTCTGAGCACCTCAGTGTCACCGTACTGTACTCACCTCTCGGTCTAGGTAGGACTTCAGGGTTTCCGTTTCATTGAGAAGAGTCACGCAGCACTTTCCTCTGAACACACACACACACACACACACACATATATTAAAATGGCTTGAGGCACATAACCTCAAAGTCAGGTCACAAGTTAGGGAGAAATACAAATTTTGTTTTGACAGTCAAATCAGAGCAGAATGGACAAGAAAGACCTGGGACCTTAAGGATATACTCTAAACAGATTTAGCATACGACTTTTGTCTGAAGCAGATGCTCAGGCTGCAGGAGATTATCAGAACTAAAAGTATCAAAGCTCCTAATTACTGCAAATTAGGAAAGGACTGATCCTATTTTTGATATGATAATATCATTACAGCATTCTTCTACAGGCTGTTCTGTAAGCAATACCAGAGCTCTGAGTAACCACAGATACCTGATACTGCAAAGCGAGCTGCCTCTCGACATACTCTAAATAAGGTGAAGCGTCCCGCTCGAACACTGAAAAAGGGGTTTTGAACGTGCGAGGTGTTCTTACTTCAAAATCACAGAGCAGCGCACGTGCAGAAATTCGACATATTCAAGCAGTCAGGAAATTATCTGCTCGGAGGACAAGCTCGAGTCTCTGTGTGGTTATGTCAACAGTCGTGTTGCCTGTCAATTCAAAAGGAGCCCAGCATTCCTTAACAAGTATTACCTGAATCATGTTACCATGTTATCGTATTAACATCAGTTAGTGGTGTAATGGATCGGAGTTGATCCGTGATCGTTACGGATTGCTCCCATGGTTCAGCACATACTGTATGTGAACCAATGACTAACTGCAAAGTTTAAAATCATCATACAGTGCCAAAAAAAAAAATGTTTTACTGGCAATGCATGGTGTTATATCTGGGCCCATTATTAAAAAAGAAAAAGAAAGAAAAAGAAAGAAAACTACAAACAAACCCTAAAACACGTGATCTTTTCGTCTACTCACACTCTCTCATGGACAATAATATCAGCATCGGGTTGCCAGATCATATCCGTCCAAAATCCCCCCCATGCAGTACTGAAAAGCCATCCATTCAGATTTAAAAAACATTAGAACTCTAGCACTAGAACTCGTATTATAACCAAATTATAAAATGCACATAATTTGCTCCACTAAAATAAACCAAATTTGCAACTCCATGATAAAAAGTGTGTTGAATTGTTAAATTTAATACATTTATGATTTATTTATTATTGCTCAAATGAAGATAAGGCTGAAACGATTCGTCGAGTAATTCGATTACAAAAAATGACAGAGGCAAAATCTTCTGCCTCTAAGCTTCTTTTAAATAATTTTAAAAGCTTGCGTTGTTTTTGCGCAATTATTTGTTTGGTGTGACACAGCGTGAATCCGGATGCAAGCCACCAGTAAACACCGACGAAGAAGAAGCGATTACGTCACCCACAAAGCGGAAGGAGACGCAAACAGTTAGCTGTGTATTGATTTGAGGGAGCGTTCTGTTGCGAGCTGCAAAATGGAATTCAAATTTATTTTAAAGTGTGCCCTAGTTTTTTTGATACTTAACGTCATTTTAAATACTTTTTTCTTTTTTTAGTATTTGCGTCTTAGAAAATGCTTTCAAATAAGAATGTATGGCACTGTAATGCACTTAATTCATCTCAGTCGACTTTAAGCTCTTCCTTGTGTTGTGAATAATGACAATGTTTATTTTTGATAAAATGCTGTAGGCATTTAAAAAGTAAAAGTCGATTTTTCTAAAAAGAAAACCAATTAATCTTTGTTTCTCTTACATATTTTACATTGCTGTTTAATTAAGCAAAAGTACATTTTATCCGATTACTCGATTACATTTTTGGTAGAATACTCGATTACTAAAATATTTGATAGCTACAGCCCTAAATGAAGGTGACCCTTCACATAAAGATTCGATTTAAATGTTGAATGTTGTTTTTATTTAAGACAACTGGCAATATTTCTGTGCTTTAGGTTTTCAGTCTGCAAAATAAATAAATAAATCCAATGTATGGACAAAATACGATGGGTGTGATCTGTGATCAGTTGTACTCCAAAAGTCATTGCACAGTGCACAAAAGGATTATATTTAATACTACACACAGCTTCATGTAGCAAAAACAACACTGTTGTTGTTGTTTTTCCATTATCGTGTCATAGAAAACCTAAAATATGGAAGTGTCATAGCATCATATCATTTAAAAAAAAAAAAAAAAAAAAGTGTCAGACCATTACAATTATTTTAATACATTAATTACATTTGTGGGCCAAGCTGTGGGCTGAACAGAAACGTAGTGACTTCAAACAAGATGATACTAGATGAGTAACACTTTTGATAATTTTGTCAAGTCCAGCAAACACACACACACACACACACACACACACACACGCACACAGCAGTCAAGCCTACTCATTCACCCTTCTGGTGATTCCTTTGGTGAGAAGATTACATAAAGTAATAATACAAAAGCACCATCACAAATTCCACATATCTTTTCAGAATTTGTATTATTTCTTTTAACAATATCATGTCCATTCATGCTCTTCCCATGGAAGCTGTGTTTTATTGTTAGCTAAGCCTGTAAAACAGACATCCAGATGCTGTGCATGTTTCAATTACTTTTTCCTCTCATTACACACAGCAAGTTATACTTGAGTACCTTTACTGCAGTACTTAAAATAGGACTGGTATTGATAAACAGCCAGCAGCGAATCCAAGGCCTGGAGACTTTCCAGTTAGCGCACATTCCTCAGCTGTAGAGAAGTACACCGCGAGAGGGATTCGAATCATGCCTACCAGGGCTACAGCGCGAAGACGCGTATTTATAAGATCCTGAGAACATCTTTATGCATTCAGCGTTTCAGCACTATAATTCCAGGATCGTACTACCAGCCCGAGTTTTCTCCAGAGCCCTGATTCAATCAGCGCCGGTAATGTCATCTCCACTCAAGCACTGTTTACACTCGAGGATTCCTCATACAGCTTTTGACGGGTCACAAAATAATGATGCGTCTCAGACACACAATGTCGGCCAAACAGCCATCCTTAGAGTATTCCACTTACATCACAGTTCAAGCCAAGAGATGTGACAGCGGTCAAATTATTTCACCCTATATTTATGGAAAAAAAATGGTCCGAGATGGAGCACAGAAACGCGCGCACACAGACAAAAACCAAGGTGTTTTTTGTTTTTTTTACCTGATGTGTGTAGCAGGCAGAGACTCCAGTTGTCTGGAGAGGAAGAGCTCTCTGTGTCTCAGCTGGTGTTTCTGTTTCTCTGGCAGGTCCACCATCTCAGGATTCTCCATCTCTTCCTCCAGCTCTCCTGTGGGTCAAAGGTCAAAATACATTCCATCAGCCACCAAAAAAAGTGAATCAATTGTGACTACAGGTTTGTGAAATGAAGCAAGCTGAATATCTTGCGGGGTGTGAAATATGTCGTCCATTTCTAAATGAAGCGGTCTGGAAATCAGAGTGCTGTTGCGTTCTTGGATACCTCACAGCCACACTGGGTGGGACCGCGATGCCACATTAACAAATCAGTGTTGAAATCCGGTATACATTCCTGTATAGCACAAGAGAGCCTAACAAAAATACGCTAGGATTTATTTATCTGATTTATTTTAAATATTTATAAACCAACACAGCCCTGAGCAAACTCCACATTCTTGAGAAATTCACATTCTTGCCGGACTCACAAATCCAACCGCATACGTACACTTGGTACTACCAAGCGTTGTGTGTATACGAGTAAGGAGTAGCTCACCAGTACTTTAGTTTATACGAACGGGCTTTCTTAAATCTGATTTCAAGCTAATTGTTTCCTTGGACGTCGATCTGATAAAAATGTGAGTATACATGCACATGGCATTTAATCAGAATACAACTGAGCTTCTGCCATCCGTGTTTGAGCTGCTAAAAAAATAAAATAAAATAAATAAATAAAAAACACAGAAATAATTTTAGTAGTGGTAGCAGCATATTTCTCGTCCTGTGGTCTGATCGGCTTGAAGTTCCCTGAGAAGTATACTTCACAGGGAGTTCAGCCATGTGAAGTGCGATTCCAAACCACAGGGAGTTGGGACGGGAATCCACCAGGGACCACCTGAATCGATATCATCACAATATCCGGGTCCCGATTCGATTTGCATTATTGCCGTACAAGCATCACAATTTTAGAAACACCCCGACTCAATGTTCCCCTCAGATTTTGTTCAAATCCTAAGCAAAGCAAATCATTTCCTCCAACCACACGGGGTGCAGTGCCATACATTACTGAATCGATTTTCTCCATTCTCTAGCAGGGAGCAAAAGGGTGTAGAAAACAAGTAAACAATGGGGCAACACTTTGTGGAAATCCCATCATTCAAAAAGGGATTTATCTCTCTATTTTAACTGTTATAGAAGAGAACATGATTAATATTAACATGACAGAATAATATTAGTTTTAGGATAGTAACCTGTTAAAACTGCATAATTAGTTCTCCTCCCATCTTGTAAATGAATGAAATAATGTGTTTAAAAAAAAAAGTTATACACATTTCAATACTACACATTTTATAAATGGTATCAGTTTTTGTTAAAAAAAAACAAAAACAAAAAAACTTCAATATTTAATTAACGCAGTGTGAAATTTCCACAGCAGCAGCAACAAGCAGGAGAGGTGCTCGTGTTACCAGGGTAACGCAGGGGGAAGTGACATCTACAGTATGCTGGTGACGTTGCACTGCGTTTTGAATGGTGAAATTCTGTGGCGAGAAATTTCCTTAACCGAGACTGCCTGAACGGGGAGCACCCTTTATTCCACAGTGTACTTTAGAGCACCCTGCTTTTCAACTTTAAGGTGAAATTGGGCTTCCCGATTCGCCTTTTCTGATAAAATCCTGTGTTGATTGGTTACAAGAATTTAGTCTCTCCTACTATTGGTAAGATGTTTTACTAAGTATGGGATGGTGAACCAATCAGTGCTCCTTCCTTGGCCTGAGACCCAGTGGATGAAGAACACAGACGGGAGATTGTTGGTCGTAAACATACATCCGCTCCCATCTTCAGTAAGGAACAATACAGTATAGTCGCTGCTTCTTGTTCTGAGTTCACATGCAGTTGGTGCAACACTGCCCCCTACTGGACCGGAGTGCAGCAGAATTCTTTTCACAAAATACTGCTTTGTACCGACCGCTCAGAAAATTAACAAAATGTACCCTCGCTGTACACAACGGTTCAATGTTTTAGATACCTAATACCTACTGTATCCCGAAATAATCGTTAATACCGCAAAACATGTAATAAATGCCGATGCCTGAGAGTATCTCAAACAGTTAATATTAGCACTACTGAATCGAAATAAACCTTGCAATAGATGTTCTCATTATGATTCACATCTCTAGGCATCATCATCCCAAAAATGATCATTTTTCCTTAACAGCACATCCCGAAGTGTTTCATTCCCCTTATTTCATAGTGATTTGAGAGCGATTACAATTTTACACCCAATCCCAAAGTTAGTTTCACTTATCCCTTGCAATAGAGCGGTTATAAACATGTGCTTCCTCTCCAGTCTGTCTTTCCCTCTCTCTCTTGAAGTTAAGAGTCATCTTACCGACTTATTGCAAATCTTTCCGTCCGAAATGGGAGGCGGCGTACAGCCGTTACAAAGCTCTGACGCCCTGTTCACCAGAAGTCTGACGGACATGTCTTGCTCAACCCAATGCGGCATCTAGGTTTCCTAGATCTATGCTTGCAAAAAGAAAATGCCTTAAATTGAATCAGTCCGACATAAAAAAAGGAAGCGGAATAAAAAAAGTTTAAAATTGTAGCGTGAAAAAGGAAACGAAATGAAATCAGAGTGTGTTAATAAAGTCCCACCCCCTCACATAATTCACATCGGGGTACTTAATCTCTGCTCCCCAGTAATCCATTTTTAGAGGAGCAGAGAGGAAATTCTCTCTCTCAAAAAAAAAAAAAAATTAGAAAAAAAAAATCCTACATATATGTGGTGAATGGACTCAGGGTGCCGAGTGGAAAAGAGGGGAGGCAGAGTGAGAATGAGGAGGAGGAAGAGGAGCCAGCGAGTGTGCTCCAATTCATCTGAAGTTTCATTAGAGAGAGAGACAGACAGAGAGCAAGAGAGAGACAGAAAGACAGACAGGATGAATGAGCGAGGAGAGAAGAACAAAAGCAATCAAGGGATTTTCAAGAAGAAGAAGAAGAAGGGGGGAAAAAAAGCGCCTGAAATCAATACGCATTCCCTCCTCTTCCTCAGCCACACTAGTATTCCGAGCACACACACTCACCATGCTGTCTGTATCTCACACCTTCAGTTTCATCTTCATTTGCACAACACACAACGCATACACTCGGCACATAAATAGAAGGGTTGCTGTTCTGGTTCTTGTGTTGTTATAATAGAGACTGGAGTTCTGATGTGAACTATAGAGAAGCAGGGGTTAAAAAAAGAGAAAAGAGAAAACCATGAGAGCCACATGGCTATGAACAGCCCTCTGCATTCTCGAGAGAGCCAGCATGATGAGAGGAACTCGCTACAGCCTCGATCCTTAGAGAGGGGGAGAAAGAGCGAGAGAGGCATACAGCAAGAGAAAACAGAGAGCAAGAGACCCCAAAAAGAGGGGAGAGATAACGAGAGATACAGAGAATGAAAAACCTGAAAAGGCAGCAAGAATAAAAAGCAAGATAAAAAGAAAGACAGCATGAGGAGAGCATATAGCAAGAGAGACAGACAGACAGCAAGAGAAAAAGAGAGAGAAAACAAGAGTGAGAAAGAGAGAGATACAGAGAATGAGGGACTGAAAAAAGCACAAATGAGAGCAAGATGGAGAGAAAGAGACAGCATTAGAGTGAGAGAGCAAGAGAGAGACACTGAGTGTGTGCGTGTGTGTGTGAGAGAGAGAGGGAGAATAGAACACCGCAACCAATCTACTGGCACTGCACCCAGCCTATACTCTCCACAAATTGCCTCTCCATCTCACCTGTCCCAAGCAATTATCAATTATTGATGAATGAGTTGCTTTACCAAGCAGCGTGAGGAGGAAGAGGATGGGAGAGGAAGAGGCGTCTACACCCCTACTCAGAAAGGAGGAATGAAGGCTCAGGAGACACCGTGCAAAAGAATGGACTCGAGTTTCCGTTGCACTTGCCAGACAGCTATACGCTAGTGTACTATGAACCAGATCATCTGTATAGGACCTCCATAATTGGACATCTTCCCTGAGAGAGAGAGAGAGAGAGAGAGTGAGGGGGATGTGTGTCTCTCTCTCCCTCATTCAAGCGCTGTAGTTCATGATTATTGAACCCACGTTTGTTAAAAAGGCAGAGTGTGCATGAGGAACATGAACCTGGCGGGAGTTTTGACTCTGCACACTACCTAACCTACCTCTTACACTGTGGTACACCCTGGACGCCACATACATATACGCACACACCTATACATATACGCACTCACACACTCATTTACACACAACGGGCAATTTGGAAACGGCAATCTGCATGGCCTAATCTGCAGGTCTTTGGACTGCTGGAGCAAACCGGAATACCTGGCAGAAACCCACCAAGCACGGGGAGAACATGCAAACTCCATGCACACAAGGCGGGAATCGAACCTGGAGGTGGAAGGTCACAGTACTAACCACTACATCACCTACAAGAGAGATATAACTGAAAAAAATATGTAGGGTGGGGTATATTTTTATTAATTAAATTACAAAACGTTTAGCGATTACAATTACAAAACCGTCTGTGTGAGGTAAAAAAATCCCGCCTTCTTTATGATTGGTTAAGAATAATGCAGTCTCATCTGCGGTTGGTAAGAAACCTAGAGCATGAAGCTAGGATTCATATTGTGTTTCTAGCAAAGTTTGGCACAATATTTGTAAATAAAAGAAAAGAAATAAAATGTCACTTTATAAGCATCAAGCAGTTATGTATAATATTATTATTAATAATAATAATAATAATAATAATAATAATAATAAAAAATAATAAAAAAAACTTGTGGTCAGGAGGATTATAACTGCAAAGAGCCAAAGAAACTAGAGCTTGAACAGAAGGCTATAAAAATGTGATTTATCACACACGTCTTCCCTCTTGTTTGGTTTAAATCGAGTAGCTATAAAGGAAGTAACCAACTTTATCGACCATGTAACAGTGATGAACGTAACACTGCTTTTTTTTTTTTTTTTATTAATGAAGACTTAAATCTGTAAATAAGGGAAACGTTCGAGTGTTTACACTAACATTTTAACTAAACTTTCCTGCAGTGTGGATGGAGTAACTGTTCTTATCTAAGGCAATTTCATATTAAAATATGAACGTTTAACTGCAACAAACCTCATGTACCAACGCAACTAAAAATGATGTACTAATCTTTTCAATCCTAAACGTCCTGGTCCATCAAAGTTACTTCAAAAACTTAATGAAGCTTAAATCTTAATGTACAAAGCATTTCTATATGTCCCTCTGGGTTACAACGTTTGCCAAATGCTGGAGATGTAAACGTAATACAGGGCAAGTTAGTTCCTGTGCCTGCTTTATCGCACTAAAAGTCTTTAATTATATTACATCCCACGGCTTCTCCATTTGGATGTTTTCTCTTTAATCTTCCTCGGATGAGACCGCAGAGAGAATCTCTGTTCGAGCGTACCACCATTTTATCTAAATCAAAATAAAATATGTACCTTCACCTACTCCGTGATGCTTACTTTATGCCTCGTGTGTTTTAGGTGGATCTTAAAATTAAACCGGGCTTGTTAATAAGCTGAGAAATGAAATCTCATCATCATCATCATCAGTGATAAGTCCCTGGTACGCCACCACTAGAGTGCTGTACACAGTACACTCAGATGTGCATCGTCGCTATCGCCCCTTGGACGAGGCTCAACTGTTATCGAAGGATGGCAGAAAGAGCGTAAACCACCCTTTTTCACTGTCTGCTTATAAATTCTTACCCATGTTTATATGTAACTACATTTCTTCAATGCAAAAGCAGAGCAGTCTAAACAGTGTTTATATTCTAGCAGTATGGGGTTTGGACAACAGCCAACTGTACTGAATTAGACTATATAGAGCGTTTTTGTGGGGTTAGTAAACAATGTGACGTTTGTCATGGGCGGAGCCTAGCTGGAGGCAAACATTAAGCAGCGGGATGAGATTTGCCGACTCCTTACACGTCCATTACACGATGGACGGACATTTACACCTACCCGATACATAAACCAAAAATATACTCTACACAACTGCGTATCTCAAACCTTTGTTTCTCAAATCATTCAGGATACAGTTATGCGCATCTAAAGATGCACACACCCGCGGTTTCTCTTTAACAAAAAAACGAATCATTAATTAACCTTACTTGATATGAAGATATCAAGTAATATGTTGTTTTGCCTCGAGAGAACACGGACATAATCAGGACTTAGGATCTAAAAATGTCAACAAACAAGAAGTGTTCAAGTCAAACTGGGACTGGATAGACATTCACAAAAGACTTCAAGAATAGTATGGTGATGAGACTCTTAGCCGCACTAAAGTATGTGAATGGTGCAAGCATTTTAAAGAAGGCTGTAGGTCCCTGAATGATGATCCTGGCCGATGTGGCTTGGAGTTGGACTTCAGTCATTCAGTGTTTGGCGAGGGGAATCCCTGATCCTTAAAAATCCATGGGAACGTTGTCACACACATCTGTCTGAGGGAGCACGGTCATTCACAAACACCACTTGAACATTACAGGAACTCAACAGGAATCTCTCTCGTTCCTTGGAAGGTCAGCGTGAAGCAGGCAGTCCAATCGCGGCTTCGTGGTACTGAGAAAACCCTCTACAGTGATGGTATCCAAGCACTAGTGAAGCACTGGGAAAAGTGCATTAGTGTAACAGGGGTTTATAGAAAGCAATAAAAGGTAGCTTTTACTGATATAACTGTTATTCTGCACAATCAAAAGTCCTGGTTTGAACACCCCTCGTAGTATGCAAATAGAAGTACTGATATTGGAGGTACTCATGATTGAGTAGCGTAGTTGACTAATATTCACTGTGGAGGGCCACTGACCAGCCCTGCTGGTGAAAAACAAAAACAGCATGGAAGTCAGGAGAATGGAGAGTCGCCCATTCGGGTCCAGGAGTTTTAATGAGGTCGGGCAGTGATGAGGAGGCCATGGTTGCAGTCAGCATTTTAATTTCGACCAAACGTGCTCAACAGGGTGGAGGTCAGGGCTCTGTGCAGGACGCTCAAACTCTTCCACTGCAACTCTGGCAACCCAACTCTTCAGGTATTGGCCCCTTAGTTCTAGTGTCGAGAAACTGTAATGCAGCAGCATACAAAAACTTCATAAACGATTATGGGCTACAAACGCTGTAGCAGTACGATTTGTCTTTTTACTGCAATGCTGAGCTTTTTTTTTTAAAAATTATGAATAAAAGAAGGATTTCATAGGGATTTCATTTCATGCAGGTGCAGGTTCTATGTACACTAGCTGTCAGCTGTAGCCTCTGCGGTGATGTAAACGTGATGCAAAAGAGTGGCTCCACAGTTGGCCCTTGATGGCACTAGTCCGTCAGAATGTGGCTGCGATTTGTCAGGGGCACATGAAAGAGAAATCCTGCAGCTCTGCAACCGTCCTGACCTGGAGTCCGACACCCTTGAGACGCAATGTATTTACCTGTTCCGAAGAGTGTGTGTCAGACAAACACAAAGAGACGCAGGTACACATTCTGCCCGGACTCAAACCTATTCTTTCTCGAAAGCGGGTTAATCCTGAGTCTGTCGTCTTCACGAGCAGAACGAACGAGCTGAGTTCAGACACAGTGGGCGAGTGATTACAGGGAGTGGTCAGTTCAGTTCAGGGTCAAGTCCCTCTCGCTTTCTGCCTCTACACACACTCGTGTGCAAACACGGCCACTGCACAGCTCCCTAGCTTCAGGCTTTGGCGAGGAGGAGCCAGCATCACAGAGAACAAAATATTTAATCTGTGAGTCATCCGAGAGTGTGTGTGCACGTACACTGAGTCAGACTGCTGAAAATATAGAGCCGATAGTTCCAGCTCGCACATGTAGATGAATTCGAACTCCCTTAGTGCCCATTCAGACCGGAGGAACTCCATCACCCTGCTTCTCACGCCCTGAGCCTCTTATCTTCACAATCTTTTCTCCAAACCTGTTCTCTTGTTCCTCCTCTGTGACTCACCTCAGGTCCCTTTTCAGTTCTTTACTCCCCTTTTCTCTTCGCCTTTCTTCAGAGCATAGTCAGGATGTAGCCCACACCCATGTGGTCCACAGTCGCTCCTGCCATGCATTTTTCACATATTGCAAATGTCTGAACGTCCACGGAGAGACTGCTGGCTCTGCAGAGAGGCCCACAATCCACGAAACCCCCCCCCCCCCCCCCCCACACACACACACAGTTTACACCCCACCCCCACCAAGTTCCTAGCTGTGTCTGTGTGGTCTATGTGAACAAACAGTCCCACTGCTCATGATTAAACCTTTGTGCATAGTGGGCTACTTTCATATGTGCATACTCACTCACTCTTACTCTGTACTACATACATATATATATTTATACTGTCTACATTTAACCACTAATACCCTACTTTCACACCAGCAGCGCTGACAGCAGCTCACACCACGCCTTAGCCGCGCCACATGTATGAAGCACCCGAACACGCTTGATGATTCAATCGTACTGCAGCCGTTTCGGAGGCCGACTCCACTTACAGCAGGAAAGACTGGATATCCTTAATCACAGTTCCAATTATTATCGGATCGACAGCTTACACCGTTCAAGTCTTCACAACAGAAACAAGAAGCAAACCCACATTAGCCCGTTTCAGAGGGAAAGAGCTGAACAGAGGGGTGTTCAAGGCCACTCGAGTGAGTTTTGATTGGGAGAAATAAAACACAGTGATGAAAGTAAAAACCTCCTTTTATTACACACTCATCTCAGCATTTCACCAGAGCTTTAATACGATCAAGGTAGAAAGTTTTCTCAGAGCCACATGATGAGCCTGCTTTATGTCTAAAATGCTGGCCTCCCAGGAACTCGACTGATGGCTCAAACATGTGGAGATCACTTGGAGCAAGGTCAGGGGGTGGGGGGGGGGGGGGGGGGGAGGGGTGTCGGAGCAACTGCCAGCCGAGTTCCTGTAATATGCAAGTGATGTTTGCGAATGATTGTCTGTAGTTTCCATAGACTGATGTGTCTCCTCTGCAATTTTGAAGGATCAGGCATTCCACTCGCTGACTGCTCCGGTGGAACCACTGCAGTGGAACCACCTCGGCCGGGATCATTCGCGGACGCATGACCTTCTTTAAAACGTTTGCACCGTTTAAACGTTTTACTGGAGCTAAGAGTCTCAGCTCCGAACTGTTCTTGAATTCTTCTGCAAACATCAACCAGTTTTACACTTTCATTCACAGGGAAATTTCATCATCGCAAGTCTCGGTTTTGACTTGTATAGCTTAATTTAAAGAAAAGTGTACAACACCAAAAGAGTGACGGCCCGGGCCTTCAGAAAAACGTCTTTGTATTGTCGGTAAGAAAACCCTCTCCTTCCATGTTTAGTCGAGTAGCTGCTCTAAACGTTGCTAAAGGAAAGTTAACAAAGTATTCATAATAAATTAATAGCTAAACCCTACATACCCAAATACTTAAGAAATGTGCATGTACATACATTTTATTATTTTAAAAAAATAAATAAATAAAAAATTGAGCAAAAAGAAATGCTAAACTAAAATAGTGCTTTACTCAACAGTTCTGTGCTGAAAACAGTGCTGGGTGTTTTGCCATAAAAAGAAAAAATTCAGACTACATTCTAAACTTCCAAATAGTACAAACGTGAACTGTATAGTCAGCAGTTTGGAAGTGATGCAACGACGAGCCTTGGCAGTGGAGCATCGCTTCCTGAAGATGATCTCCACAATCAATTCCATTTACACACACACACAGACAAAGACAATACACAATAATCCTTATGGAAATATATTTAAAAAGAAGCTTGTATGGCAACTTGATTTATTTATTTTTTTACCGTGACTAGTCAGAAGGTGTGGGTTTATTTTCTGTAACAGTAGCACAGACAGCAGCTGCAAACAGAATTCCGATAACTATTTGATAATAGTGCGATGCCATCTGCTCATTTTAATACGATATCGCTGCTATTGTGAAAACTCTCACTTGCCTGATGTCCACCCTACGTAATTGTAAGGTAAACGGTTAAGATGTATGTGACTTTGCGTTTTCCACCAAAGGAGGATTTCTTGGGAACATAAAAAGCTGCGTTTACTGTATTTCTCTAATTAAAGTAAACCTTAACAGCTTTAATACCGTAAGTAATAACATGGAAGATATCTTATCTTGCCATGTAGATCTTCCAAAGCATTAAATGTTAATAAAATGAAATTAGAAACCACGATCGCTGGCCAGTGGTGTGCTGTGGTACAAGTGGAACAAAACACTTTGCAAGACGATATTAAAGAAACAAAATCCACTTTCCGTTGTGAATAATATTCCTAGAAGAACATGCATTGCACTGTTTTAGGATGTTTTATAAACTGCTCGGTTTAAACTGACCTCTGATTTCTTCCCCATAGTGTGGATCATTTAAGCACGTCTGAACATGGCAACCAAATGAGAACCTTTCTGGATATGAGCTTGGTCTGGACCCAAACAGTTTGGCGCAGTTAGTTGTGGTGGGAATGTGAGCCGAGCTCGATCCAGACAAACTACAAGCAGCGCTCTGCACATCTGAGCCAGGTGCAAACTGCATGTTTGCGTTATTACCGGACACATCTACAGATTTCCTTCAAGTTGAAGTCCAGCTGTTGTGAAGTGGTGTTGCACTACATGCAGTCATTTCGTTTTTAATATTTACCAATGATGGCATGTAGTGCAACACCAATGAGCTACCAATTACAGTGATGAGAAAATGCCAATTGTGAAGCTATTTTTTTTTCTTTGAAATGTTCACCAGACAAATCATCTTCCTGTGCTTACGTCCTCATTCCCGCCTCCAACTCATGATCAGAGTAAACACTCTCACATGACTTGTGCTTGTAACATTTTGATTCACAAAGGCAAAAATAACCCAAGTTTACAATCAGGCCCTGTGATTCTGACTCCTAAAACAAACTGCAGGTTTGAGAACCACCTTGGACCTTATACACACCACACTTTTCACACAAACTGAAAATACTAGGATGTACAGATCTAAAGGTGACAGAACAGGGAGGTCCCCCGTTCGTTACTTACGCGCATGTTTGTCCGCCAGGGCGACAAGTGTAGCGGAGATGTCTCTGCGTCTGTAGAAGCACACCACTTTGGCCTCCACGTTCCCATTCGCCGTCTGCAAATCAGCACGAGAAGCTTCATAACTCAGAGAAAGGCCGAACATGCAGGTGAGGATTGAAACAAAATGACAGATTTAGACCTCTGCTATTCCCTGCAGAAAGGAATGCAGCTACACTAAACAAAGAAGGAGGAGATGTGTCAAGAAAAGAGGGAGGACGAGGGTGAAAGCTGTGAGAACGGATAGTTGCGAACATTGAGGTTGGCAGTTAAGACAGACAGTCAGACAACGCATAAAACATTCAGCGAATGTCTTGCGGAAGAATTGGCAACATGCTCTGAAGGGCACAATGATGGACTTTCACTCACCTTGTTGAGTTCCTCTATTCTCCTGATGAGCAGTGGGTTACTGGAGGAGTTTTCAAAGTAAACATAATCTGCAAATGAGGAAGAAAGAGAGAGAGAGAGAGAGAGAGAGAGAGAGAGAGAGAGAGAGAACGAGAACAGTCGTCAGTGTTGGCGTGGGCAAGTCGTCAGCACCAGGCGTCCTCGCCTCCTGAGGCCTACGGGCCATTTGTTACACCAGTGAACTCCAGGCTATGCTCATATAGCTTTTCCCACATGTCTGAAATATACCTGCTGTGGTAGCCAGCAGAACGGGCCAGCATTGACCTTTATATGACCTTTAACACACTGTTTAGATTTATTGGATATTTCTATTTATTTCACATTTCAGAAATCCAACTTCTGAACTACCAACACCTCCATCTACCCATAAGAAGTAAGAAGAGTAAGAAGTTAAAACATAAATGTATTAAAGTTAAGAACTAAAGATTCATAAGATCACATGCTTTATGGTTGTTTCTGAAGCCTCCACGACACACACCGGCATGATTTCCATGAAAACAGTATTTATTTAAATAAAAATAATAATATTTTAATAACAACAACAACAACAACAACAATAAATACTGGTTAAATTGGTCATTCAGGTAAATCGACACCTATGAGGATTAAATTTCCTTAGTTTTTTTTTTTTTTTTTTTTTAGAAAAGCCCATTCACTGAGAGAAACCATTTCATTGCAGAGCATGTGCAACCAGTATGCCCTTCTTATCCTTTCCAGGCCAGCTGGCATCGGCTGCATTTACTGCCTCTCAGTACACCGCGAGACGGAACTGTCCGCTACTGCTGAAGCTAATCGATCATAGAGGTCATCATTCTTGCAAACTGATTTTTACAAAAGGGTGGGCAGATGGGCAGGTGGGCCCACCCAAGTATACTTCATGTCTGGGAAGCACTTGCATGATGGCAGTCTAGTCCTTTATTTAACTTCCTGTATGCAGCCAAGGACACCTGTCTAACCGCTTTCTAATGAAGCATTTACTTGTCTGAATAACATAACATAAATATATAAGATTTACATCTATATGATGTAAATAGTACATCAAACTGACTATAACTACTGTACATGGTATAACAGAACACAACATCATAAATGAACCGAACACGTCTAATCTGGAATATCTGCACAACAATGGTCAGATCCTAGCCGTTTTTAATTCACACCCCCATTCTTCTTTCAGTTTCTCCTTCAATCCTTATTGCCTTTGGCCCGACTCCAGGCCAGTGGGTTGCGCAGGCTTCTGGCTGTAGCCTCAGACTCGGTGCGAGCTCTGGGTGTAAACTTGCTAATGTCGGGGCCTCTGGCACACTACACCCCACACACTGTTATAAAACACTCCTGAGCTGTAACCCCTACCATACCAAAAGAAAAAGCAAGGAAGCCGAGGACTAAACACAGTCTGGCCGATTGACCTTTTGGTTCTTTCACAGAGTAAACCCCCGACACAATAAACCAGACCTATAGCTAAATTTGCATCATGCAAAAGCAGACAAATCAGTATCCAGTCCGCCGAGGACAAGCAGACTGTGTCTGAGTTTTCAAGCTTTTTAATTCGAAGCTTCTCAGCAGGCTAATAGGTTAAAGTAGGCTGCTAATGTACAGTAGATGCAGCAGAGTTGTCTTTCCATTTACTCAAAAAAAAAAGAAAGAAAAGCGAAAGGCAAAAAAAATAAATCCTGCAAATCTCTATTTAAATGTTTAAACAAAACCTACTCGAGTTACCCGATATATTTTATAGTACTGCAATGCACACTTATCCTGCAATCTCATCATATTACTCGCTGTTAAATTGCCTTGGCCAATAGTTTTTAGACTAATTAAATAGGTTCCTAAAACGTGTGGATGTGCATGCGTGTTGGCGTTCCACTGAGCTTGTGGGCTGCTAAAGAACCTCTGATCTGCTCACCCGTGTGAGGCGAAACCTTGGCAGAGTGCCGTCACTGTTGTACCTGACAGACTTATGACTTTACTGCAGTAATGTGGACGGGTGACCAGAACTAAACTCAGCACGCTGTAAACAGAAATCCTTTTGGAGATTGACAAATTTTACACTTACTATTAAAAACAGTGCCCAAGTTCACATCTTAACATCTGCACTATACTCAATGCCTCGAGCGGCTGAATAAGAATGAGAGGGGCGAGTCTGGAAAGGCATCTGGTGTAAAAATCTGTTCCTCAAAAACTTTTTTACTTGTCCGATCCAACATAGCGCCCCCTAATGAGAGCAGCTAAAAGAACAAGTACACGTTCATACTCAGCTGCGTCCCAAACCTAAGCCACAGAGACTAGCACCGTTCACACAATTCATACAATATATTACTACACTGACTCCAAAGTTTCATTTATAACAGTTTAATGCAGATTTGCCAAGTTTGTTTAAAATTGTGACCAAACGTTCTATTTTCATTGGGATTTTTATAAAAATCATGATGCGTATTGCAATCAATCGCAATCCAACTCTAATGGGAACCTAGGTATCCTGATAACAGGGTTGTTGATTCCCATATGCCGTCCAAAGACACAAACTAACATGTTGATCCGTCACTGTCCTTGAGGACCAGGTGAAAGTAAAACATTTGGCCGCTCCACTAATCTCACAGAACGCCGCCGTGTTGGTTGGCGTCTCTCTGCACCGGCGATGACTCTGTGCACCTCCATGGGTAAAGAACGCAATTAAAAAGCTAGGTTTAACCAGAAAGCTCAAATAAGTGTAAAGAGCAAAACTATGTCTTCTGGTGGCTTCAACCATGTCCTCTTTATGTCTGAGCTCGTATTAACCACAAGCTGGATCCTTGCAAAAGACAAACAAGTTTAGATTCCAAGTTATTAAATGATCCTTACTCAGATAACTGACAGTAAAAATGTTTCCTATTGAAAATATTTTAACCGATAATGTTTGAGAGAACCTCGACAACCTAGCTGTAATCTAACGTTAGCTTATCCATCCTTCTAGCCAGGCGTCTCCTGCGAATACCTCATTTGAAGAGTTGGGTATCTGCATTTACTTTCATGAACACCGCATTCACTTCTTCATCTTCTGCCATCCTAATTTTTTCACGGACAGCTCTGTCGCAAAATTAATCACTGTTGTTCTAAAAACCTTTCGGTACACCGACTGTTCAACAGCATGAGCTGTCCTGTGTTTGCGAGCGTTTCATGAGCGCGTCACGTACACAGCCAATGCGTGCATAAGAAGGGGTTGGGCTATTAACAGACGGGCCTGTGTGTGTGTTTTTGTGTTTGAAAGTGGGGCTGAGTGAATCAATGCCCTGGGCCAAATAAATAAGACTTTACCTGTTTTTTCGATGATAAAATAATAGGAAATCAAGTTGTATGTGCTGGCCAGTATTGATTAGGGACAGGAAACACCAGGGACCACCTGATGCAATACAACGATACCGAGGTGTCATTTCGCTTTGCACTGCTAGCATCATGATTTTATAAATATTACTACTGCATGTTGAAAATTTTCTCAGAAACAAACTTCACACAGGATCCTATCCGCCCCATCATCCGGAGATGGCAAGTTCGAATCCCAGGTCATGCTGTAGTCTCTTGCAGCCAGGGGCCTAGAGAGAGAGAGAGAGCTCAGACGGGAGGAATGGGAAACACTTGGCGCGCTCACGTCAATCGCAGCTCTACAGCCAATCATGGACAAGCGGAAAGAATGGACAGCGCTGCCCTCCTAATACGTTAAGCGGTCCCCAGCAGTGTATGAGCACGCAGTGTCCTCCAACGCTGACTGGTAGGAGTAGCCTTAATTGCCCGGACAACCGTTGGGAATAATTAAATTAGGGAGACCATTTGAAAAATAAAAATTTACGTTTACAGAATCTGGCAGACGACCTTATTGAGAGCGACTTACATTTTTATCACATTATACAGTACATATGAGACGTTGAGGGTTAAGGCCCTTGCTCAAGAGGCAACTTGGTGGTGCTGGGGTTTGTATCTGTCACCTTCTGATCCAGAGTTCAATACCTTAACCACTGAGCTACCACCTGCCCTACCCCAAAATGATTTACATGTCCCTCTCTAGGAAACAGAGTCCATTTAGGAGTCGCAAATAGAAATATTGTTCTATTTGGCTGAAGATAAAAACTTCTACAGGTGTGTGCCATCACGTATTCACCAATACAACCAAGTTGACAGAAAACCAGAAATTCACTGTTGTTTAAAAGACAGCGCCGGAAACCTGAACAATGGCCAGAACTGAATAATGTACACCAGCACTGACAAAACAAGCTACATATTTGAGACAGCATGAAAGGTCGGTGCTTTTTGCTGTAACACGCCCTGCGCTATACACGCATCATCTTTTAAATCCTTGAAAGACCTCAGAGACCTGGCGAAAAGGGCACGTGGGCACTAACCACACAATAGGGCTGTTTACATGACTTGCACCATCTTACCATAGTACAGTACCTTACCATGACAGACATCATCTGTTCAGCAGTACCAGATGTTCAAGGTGTGAATTCAGCTTAAGAAAGCATTATAAATACAGCATGTAAAAGCAGCCTTCTACTACACAACAACAACACAACAGATATACTTGAAAACACACAAACACACACGAAATCATCTGTTTTGTCTCAGATTGCAGTTCAATGCGTGTCAGAGAAAAGGAGATGGTGCAGACGGCACCGCTTTCCTGTATTTTTTTTTTAAATGAGCTCAACTTCTTCCAGAGGTTTTCAGGCCCGGAGCAAAACCCGGCATGGACTCGGAAGGACGAGAGCAGCCTGTGTGTCACAACTTCAGGAGCTGTATACAAAAATTAATTAATTAATTAATTAAAATAAAAAAACTAGTGACCCTAATGTCTTTCACAGCTCATCGTGCCAGGATTTCTACCATTCTGCCCTGCATGTCTGCGCCCACAACGTCGGTTAAGCCCTCACCCACATACACACACACACACACACACACACCACCAATCAGCAGGCTGCACAGTTGGTGACATCACAGTGCAGTCAAATTTCCTGGGATCCAATACGGGCATGTTGCTGAGCCCTAATGAGATAAAGAAAGAGAGAGACAAGTTGAATCTAACCAGGTCAGGAGTGTGGAGAAGTGAGGCAGACAGAGAGAGAGAGAGAGAGAGAGAGAGAGAGAGAGAGAGAAAATGAAAAAGATAGAGATTCAGACAGCGAAAGAGAGAAAGATGCAGAGAGAGACGAACAGAGAGAAAGGATGGTTCCTGACCTGGCCACATCTTGTATAGGTTTAAGTGCAAGGAACACACTCAATCCACACCTCAGGACATTTCGACTGGGCTCCAAGGGACATCGGTTACTATGGCAATGTCTGTTCATTTAAGCTTATGTTCAGACACACACACACAGATTTCCAGTGCTTCACTCACTTTCTCCCCCCCTTTTTTTTTTTTTTGCCCATTTTTGATTTCCATCAAGCAGGTTTGCTACAGCTGTTTCAAACCAACAACGCACATCTCTATATCCTTTGCATTCGGTCAATTGCTTTCTATGCATACAAACAGATTGGCAGAGAGAGACAGACACGCTAGAAGGTAAGCGCAACAACAAAAGTGGGAATGGGAGACATGAAATCTTTCATGGACTAAACAACAGGCTCAAGAGTCTCTGCCACAGGGAAAAACAGAAGAAGAAGAAAAAAAAACTATTGAAACGAGAAACTATTGAACGAGTGATAAAGCTGCTGTCTCAACTGACAATCACCCGAGTGCACTAGTGAGATAACTGGTGTTAAGGAGGAGCTGAGCGGAGCGACGCGGCGCGGCAACTAGGCAAAACATCATGGTCTGATGAGGCAACCTCTCATACGGCGCGTCGGTCACCCTGTGGAGAAAGATCACGTCTACTGAACATTAAGAGAACATGGCTCGGGTGATATGATGATATAATAGTGGTATTATAGTAACCCGTCACAATACAATATGCTTTTCTGAGAGGCCATGGATATTTTATATTATACTAGTCTTTAAATTGGAAAACGGAGACTTTTAATATTAATAAAAATATTTTAATAACTGTTAAATATTTCACGTGTTTTCTTAGTAGAGATGGGAAACGCCGGGGTTGATCTGATACCATAAATCAATACCTTGGTGCCAATTCGAGCTATAATGCCGATTTTATAAATATCCCGATTCGATATCACATTTCTTTTTTACGCTTTTGTTACAATTCTAAACAAACTTATCAAATACTTTACTCCTACTACACAGAACGCTCTGACCGCCTACCAGTGTATAAATAGTTTTTCCCCCCTCTATAGCCTGTAGGGTTATGGGGGAACCGTAACATATCACCTCAAATGCGTATTTGAAGTCAAGTGTCTCAATACAAGAATCGCGAGACGGATGGCTGGAAGGATACAACTTTAATCGCTCAACAAAAACAAAAAGTGCCACAAGTAGTGTATATACATCTGTGCAAATATTTGCATCCTACATATCAATTGTGCAGGTTACACAAATCGATTTTTTTTCTTTTTTTTTTTTTTTTTAGCAGTTCTGAAAAAGGTTTAGGAACCTAGAATAGGCTCCGATTCTAGAACCGGTCTCTGAGCTGTTTTGTTTGCACATCTGAGACTTCCGGGTTTAGAATGCGTCACTGAGGAAATGCAGACCCACTAGCATTTCATGCGCGCTCCAATCATCAGTAAGTACATGGGTACAAATGCACAGATCATTTGATGGGTATACTGGATGCGTTGACTGATGAAAATGATGAATAACATGGAAGAAATACTAACAGACCCAAATGTTTACGTCTGAAAATGTTTTTGTACACATTGAATAAAGTGGCTGCATGGAGGTGTAAGGGTTAGCCCGGTCACCTCCAGGGTCGTGGGTTCAAATCCAACCTCCAGTCTGTGTACAGAGTTTGCATGGGCTCAGCATTTTCTCTGTCTTTGGTGGGTTTGCTCTAGGGACTCTGGTTTTCGCTACAGTCCGAAGACATGTGTAGACTGACTGGTGTTTCTAAATTTCCTGTGGTGTGTGTGTGCTCCCTTAGTTTGGGCTCCCTTACCGTTCCATATGCTATGATGCAATGCGATTATGCCATGATGTCAAATCCTGATGCGTACTGATGATGGTAGAAATGTCTGAGTAGCGCTACAAGATTTTAGCCATAGTCAACCACAGCTGGGACTTCAAGAGACTAGTCAACTGGTCATGTACTCTCCTTCCAGTCAATTACCGGAGTCCAACAACAGCCTCTCTCAGAGACGCACGTTATATCCCTCACCATCTCAACCTGGAAGCTGTCGTGCTGCGTGAGAACTGTGGGGTTTTATCTTAATCCTGGCTCATGAAAGAAAATCATTATAAACAGCACCCTCAAGAAAATATTTGTTAAAGCTGGCCAGTTAAAAATTTTAATATTATATGCAGTAGGGGTGTAATGGCTTATAAAACTCGCAGTTTGGGGGGTTTACAGTTTCTGGTCACAGACTAGGTCATTTTTTTAGGTCACCAAAAAATAAATAGGTACAAAATATTTAAATCAAATCTTAAAATAAAGTACTCAATATAAAGCAAGACGAGCCTATGGACATGAACCTATGGAATTATGTAGAAAACGGAAAAAAAGAAGAAAAAAAAAAAGTGTTAAACTACCTAGAATGCATTATATTTTAGCAGCGTTTTCCATTGGTCGGAAATATATTTAGCCCTTCGAACGGACTGGCATTTTATAGGGCCTTATAGAATTAGGATTGCGTAGTATGAGATTGACGCGTCCTTTTTTTTTCTGCACAACCTAGGGAAGATGAAAAACTGAATTTTACCAAATAAACATTGCTAAATTTAAAAACTTTTTTTTTTTTTATTGATCGCATGAGCATAGAAATGGCAAATGCTTTTTATGGTTGTTTCTGTGATGATGATGATGATAATCATAATATTAATAAAAAATGTAATACACACATTTTAGTTCAACATTTTTGTTTCGTCATTCCCATATTCCAGGAGCAGTACAATTTACACGTTTGAAAAGTAATTATAACTTTTGTTCTGCATGACACGTCAGGAAATTCAAATCCACAATGTGATGTCTGAAGCCTCCTCGTTTACACGCACGCGTCTATTTTTTTTGGTCCAGTCCCATGTTGCCACTCGGATCTGCGCAGCATTAGTTTTAGGGGTTATTCATCCTCTTTTTTTTTTTAAAGAAGAACCCACTCTATGTTTCTCTGCAGAGCATGTGCAGTAGTCAGTACACCCTTCTTTTTCTTTTTACAGCAGCTGGCATCCGCTGCATTTACTGCCTCTCAGCACACCGTACTGGCGCTCATGAACCGGTTTATTCTGCTGGAGAGAACAGTCTGCTACTAGTTAATCGGGCCCGCCCAAGTTTACTCTATGTGTGGGAAACACCGTTCAGATTGTCCGAAGTAGCTACATTCAGCTTTGATGGCAGTGTGGCACACTCATGATTTAGGATTAGTTACCTGGAATGGTTTTCATTTCACAGGTGGGCCTCGTCAGTTCACTTGTGTCATATCTTGTCTTCTTGATTCAGCATTCAGATCATGCTGCATTCACGTGTTCTTATTTACTTGACAACGATCACAGATTGCGATATCAGTCATACTTATTGGTGACATTCACATAGAGTAAAACAAAA
The DNA here is from genome assembly GCA_030347435.1 of Clarias fuscus. NCBI lineage: Eukaryota > Metazoa > Chordata > Actinopteri > Siluriformes > Clariidae > Clarias > Clarias fuscus. The sequence continues at coordinate 13,969,300 of CM059216.1, read as the reverse complement.
CACTATTAATTCACCAACCAGGCAAGAGATTAACAAATGACTCGTATAACGCAATTGCTCCCCTCAGGTCTCTTCCTCATTTACGGCTCTCCGCAATCACTCACTTGATGTGTAACACGCAGGCAGCCCTAAACAGACTAGTCGGTTTACTTGGTGGATTGGGAGTAGTACGCCGTTATTTGTGTCAAGAAACTGAATACAAAACTTTTTTCCCCTTACTCTCTGCTGCATATGCTCAATTTATCAATGCTGTGATACTCCAGCCAATCAGAGGCTAGAGGAGGGGCTGGAGGGGGGGTACATTATGACAACCTGTTTCTGCATGCACTCAGCGTCCCTCAACGCGCATGTGTCCAACCGAACCCTTTTCTTCTCATGTTGCGTTATCATCGCATCAATTTATATAATCGGTATTATATTGTTATGAAAGTGTCAGCAGAAACCATTTCTGCGAGTTCGATTCCCGGGTGATGCTGTAACCTCTGGCAGCCGGTGGTCTAGAGAGAGCTGATTGGCCGAGCTCTCTCAGAGAGGAGGAATGAGAGGTACTTAGTGCTCCCACATTAATCACGGCTCTATAGCCAAATCAGGGGCTTCTGTGAGCTCATGCAAACGGAAGGATCGGATAGCGCTGTCCTCCGAGTGGGAAACGCCGCCCCCCCCCCCCCCCAACGGTGCATGAGCGAGCAGTTCGAAAAGATGCGGTCGGTTGGCGTCATCGGAGGAAACATGCGATAGTCTTCGGCCCTCCCGACTGAGTCCTAACGTGGGAGCCTCCTAGTGACGGGGAGGAATTGGATACGACTAAATTAGTGAGAAAATGGGGGGGAAAAATTTTTTCTAAAGCAATATTTGTTTTCTAAAAAACAATATTTGAAAGAAAGCAAAAACAAAAGCCTTTGTCAAATATCTATCCATCTCTCTCGCTCTCTGTATATATTGAAGTAGCATATTAAGTATTTTCTTCACATTTCCCAACTTGTATGCAAGTTGGAGTAAGACTCCAGGGTCAGCCAAGATGCAGCTTTTCAGCGCACTGGACCAGAGAAGGTTGCAGGCCAAACAGTGGTAGTGCAGGAGCTTGATCCACTGACCTCCTTATGATAACCCAAAAAGTGTTAGCCACTGTTACCCTGCCAGGGAACAATACCTAGGGGTTAAACTAACTACATATCACCGTAGGAATGGGAGTCACCAGGGGCCTCCCGATACTAGATCATGATACATAGGTGAAATGATTAAAAATGGATTGTGATTCTTTTAGCATAACGATTTCATTCAAATTTTAATTTCTCAAATTTCATTTGAATTCTAAACAAACTTCACAAATAATTAATTTCACCCCTACTACACTGGATGCTGTGGTGAATGAGTGCATAATTTAGAGTAGGATCATAGAGGAACTGCAACATTTCATCCCCTCAAATTTACAAGTTGTTAATTAGTATTAATTAATTATTTAATTAATTAATGCTTGAATTGCCACAAAATCACGATACATAAATGAATTGATTTTTCCCCATCTATATTACACAGCAAATTACAAATGCTAACATGTACCACAGCCCACATGTTCTCAAGCCGCTGCTGTGTCACTGATGGGAGACTGCAAATGGAATTTGCCCCAGAAAAGTAAATTCAGGTCTTTGCCACAGAGCTCCTTGTTTTTTTTTTTTTTTCCCCTGTGAAAGTTAAAAAAAAAATAAATAAAATAAAAACTAAGTCTGTGCAGCATTAAACAATAGACTTCGGGCCTAAGCAATGGCATGTGTGTGTATTATAGCTGGCAGAGGGCCTTGGAGCTGTGGGGAGTCCGGTGAAGCAGCTCAGGCCCGCTGGCTTTAAGGCATTAAAGTTCTTCTCTTTAGTCAGGACAAATGAACACATACTACCCATCATTTCTCATTGTCCGTCAGCTCCACATGGCCCAGTTCTCAGCCACCACAGAACTGTGACATGCAATTCTGCATATTTCCACCATTTCCATGGTTGATAGCTGTGGTCAGCTTTGGGCTTTTTTTTTTTTTTTTTTCAAGATTTACTTGGCACTTTCTGGTCAGTACTGGAGATCGGGTGAGCCCCAACTCAAAGAAGAGGCAAACAAAGCCAAATCAGGACAATGAGCCATGCGAGAGGAAATTCCACAAGGCTACCTTTTGCCATCATGTGCGGTGAAGACAAAGAAGAAAAGGCAGCACTGAGACAAGCTTTGTCTTCGCTCTCCAAGGCATTGTTTTTCAATGATGGCTCGGCATTCAGATGCAAAGCTTGACTGTTCAGGAAAGAGGAAATTGCCTTTGTGCTGTTGATGGCACAGATTTACCTTGGGCATCTCCACTAATTCAGCATTAAGGAATGAGTCAACAGCGCTGCTTCGCCTGTGCACTTCAGCTTGTACGATTAGTTGCATATTAATCATTATTAGCAATTTTGGGCTTGATGATTTGCTAAATCACAAAAGGCTCCAACTAATGCATCCATTTAGTAGTATGCCTCCTGCATTAAAATTCAAGCGTTACTAGTTGTAAACAACATTACCCACAAACTGAGAGCTTCAAGAAATTAAGCACGAATGCCCAATCTACGCCGAGCGTTCTGACTGCAGTCTGACGAACAGCAGGCATCCCCGCAGAGAGAGCAGATACTATGTATTAAAATGTGCCGTGTGTCTCTGCCAATGTGTCAAAGTGAACAAAGCACTAACATCAAACCATGTTTTAGGACTGCACAAAACTGTATAAAGAATCTGTTCTTATGCTGCGTTTAGGACAGGACAGACTCTGGTCTTGGGTAGACCAAAGGATGATTTTGACACAGGAAGCTTCTTCTGATTGGAAAGCAAAACCAGTGGCCGTTTGGAATATCAAAGACAAAAAAAAAATGTTTTTATATGGAACTGATTTCCACCTCACACTTTTTCTTAATTGAAAAAAATATTCTACTTCGCCGGATTCTGCTACTGAATTTCATGCGCTCATTCGGCAGAACATTGGAGAACATCGGGCCCGAGGGGGGAGAGCAGTCATCAATATGTATCAGGTGTTGCAGAGGCTGGAGGTACAGTGGCCCATTGAGGTTCTTTAATGGTCAAAGAGCCTGAGGCCATTTACAGCCTCAGCAACACAAAATGTTGCAAACACTGAGAGAAGAGAGTAAAGACATCCCAATCCACACTACAATCTTTCCCAACACGCTGATAAAGAAGTAATCTGCCACATCCACAACGAAGGAGACGTTCCTTGATAGAGAGCTTGATCTCAGCAAGATGATTTGAACTGCACTCATTATTTTTTCCGTCTTCTATATAATCCCGATATAAATCCTCTGAGCGGCCCGCAGTCCTTGATACCGTCCGATACCGACTATAATTTAGCACCCGAATCAGTCCTCTGCACACCTTGTTTGTCAAATTACACAAAACGTCACTGGCATGATGGAGACATCCTTCATATGCTAACTTCAGACTTACAATCCCTCTGGTCCAGATCTCTTCCTCTACCATGAATGTGATTGTAAGGATTGCTATTAGGGCTTATATTCACTTTGACATTACTCCTGAAACATTGGATAGGAACTGCACCATGAAAGTGAGATGCATGGTTCCACTGAGCCTGCTTTGCATAAACTGGCAACAGAAACGTCCACACAGTCGGCTTAGTTACTAAAAGTACCTCAGGTATCAGGTCAAGGCTGCCACATAAAAAGCTTGGATACTGGGAAAATAAAATAATCAGGTATAATAGGAATTGCAGCAAACACTACTGCAACACTAAATCAGATCAGGTGTGATTTTTATTATAATAAGAATACATACTTGTACATACTGTACAGTGTACAGACTAAATCCACAGAATAGAATACTTTCACATTTTAACACTTGCTTGACTCACATTGCTTGTCCCGTGCTTGAGCTCCATCACACCTGTCTAGTCATCACAAAAATCCAATGTCACCAGGCGCGCTCTGTATTCTAATCTGAATCTCATTTAGCACCATCAGTGTTATAATCTACATATTTCCTCACCCGTCCACTGATGTATTACTCAAAACCTATGACGTTAACTGACAATAACTGACAAAACAAAGGACATTAAATGTCTTAAAGCACACCCCCATTGTGTCAGGTTTGTATAACCTTCACCTAGTGATAGAAACTTGTAGAGTGTGGACTACTGACTGCTTAGAGTATGTCGATTCCGGGTCTGTCCGAGCTGATACGCAAAGCTCTGTTATTAAGATCATATAAAATATGAAAACGCATGTCAACGCTGATCCAAAACAGTATAAAAAAAAACAAATAAAATAAATAATAAGTAGACACATGTACTAATACACACACTGAATATAGATGAATAAACAGACATACAGACAGATAGATATGTGCCACAATACATGTACTAAAAGTGACAGGAGATATTATGCCTTGATACTCTGAATAATGCCGTATATACAATTGAATTTTATATTGTACTGCATAAAGCCTTTTATGAATGGTGGAAGTGCCATTCTTACTTAGTCTGTGTGACTTCAGCTGTCACTCAGGGTTGTAAAAGATGCCCATTAAACTGTGCCAAAGCACAAAAACCTATCCTAGAATATGATTCAATGTTAAGATGTAAAGAAGTCCCCATCACAAGCATGTCTGATTTAACCCCACATCTATCTGATCATCGAAAAACCCTTCATTGTCTTCCTCATCATCACCAGCCACACACAGCAGCAGACAAAGAGCCAAGGACTGGCCTTCCAAGAGGCAAAGCAGCAAAGCGCTGAAGCTACTCTCTGAATACTTTGCATTTACTCATTTGCCAATGTGCCAGACGCTGTTATCCAAGTTGAGCTGAGGTGACTCGAAGGACCCAACAGGGGCAGCTTAGTGATCCCGGGATTCAAACCCATAACCTTCCATGTTAGATCCCTCGGCTCTGAGTCACCGTCCCTCACGTTAAAGATGAAATCAAGAAATCATACAGAAACTAAATAACCCGCCTCCTCCTAGGATTTGGAGACGTTTACGAACCAGAAACCAGGTTCGATTAATTAAAAAGAAAGTAAAAGTTTTAATTAAAAATACCAAAACAAACAAAAGAAACAATTAACCTTGACGGTGTTTCTATGCCATGTGAAGGATCGTAAAATAGTCTCTGATCAGGTTGTAGAGCTTGTTAACTTAGCTGAGACAAAATGTGGTTTCTCGAATTTCAATTTAACAATATCCATCATGCCTGCATTCTGCACTCTTATGCAGGCTGTGTGTGTGTGTGTGTGTGTGTGTGTCTGTGGGTATATACTATCTGACTCTCATAGCACTTCAGCTGATTGAAAAGTATCACTTCACAAGTCATCTTAAGGAATAATGTGTCTCTCAGTCCTTTGAAGTCAGTCAGTCAGTCTTCAGCTAGCTAGTCAAAGTCAAGCCAGAGAGGCAGTGTTTCCGCCAGCGGTGTGGAAGTCGCTCCATGCTGCTCAAAAACTTAACCTCAACTTCAACATAAAGCCTTCAACCGTGCTCTCCTTCCAAAGCACAAACTTACAAACTTAAGGGAATGCTACAGCACTAGAGTCGATTAAAGTTTATTTTGTTTGTTATTTTTCCCCCTTTGCCAGTAATGTACGAGTTCCCGAAACTGGACTCCTTCCTCTTCCTCCTCACACAGTCAGCACCATCATCATCATCACCCACCACCACCATCATCATCATCATCACCCTCATCCTCTAGTCACACGCACAGCACACGCCACTTAAGCTTTTTAGAAAATAAAGAGGAAGAACAGAGCAAAGCTACTAGTTTCGGTCGTAGAAAAAAAAGGAGTACACGATTCAAACGATACAAAACGTGCTCTCTACCTCCAACCCGGTACATATTGGCTGCCATGGCTGCCCCACGCTCCTGGTGTCTCCAGGTAAGGGCTGTGTGCTGCCGCCGTCGCTGCCACTGCCGCCGCTGAGCGCGCTGGAAAATGGTGGCTGGATCAATACGAAACGGAGCAGTACGCGTTCTTAAAGAGACAGTACACCTTTTCTTTCCCTAATCCGCTTTCCCGCGACCGGGCTAATTAAGCGCGTCCGAGGAGCGGCGCGTACAAGTGGGACTCGCCCGTCGAACCGGAAGTGAATCTCGAGACGTTAGAATAATCAGTATGTGGCGGGATGAAGTTTTTAACTGAAGTAAGATGTTGTTGTTGTTTTGATTACTTAATAATTAAAACGGCATTTCACTGCTGGGCTTCTTCATATCTTTCAGAATACACGGACTCGTATGCAAAAGTACTACACTACACTATGTTAGCAGATAGGTACTGTAGACACAAATCCTGTTTCATTATTCCCTAAACATAGCCAGTAGGTGGCCCCCAATCCAGGCAACTGGATCACTCACACATTGTCTATACCACTTTACCGTACTGTCGAGGCGAAGCTAGGGACAATTCCTAGGGATTTAGGGCACGAGTCAGTGTACACCCTGGACAGGGTGCGAATCCATTGCACATACACACTACAAGAAATTTGGGAACACCTAACCTGCATGTCTTTTGAATGTGGGAGGAAATTGGAGTTCCCTGGAGGAAACCCACCAAGCATGGGGAGAACGTGCAAACTCCATGCACAATGACTTGAAGTCGGAATCGAACCCGGACCCTAGAGGTGCAGGGTCACAGTGCTACCCACTAAGTAACAAATTAATTCTGGCTGTGGATCTGGAGCCTATTCTTTAAAGGGATAGTTAAGATGTTAGTCTGTTTTAAATCTGCAATGAATTGGCACCCTGTTCAGGGTGTACCCTGCCTTATGTGGATTGGATGGTCCGCTATGGCGACCCCTGGGCGGGATAACAACAACAATAGTTCTTGGTTGATATAAGTTTTCCTGATCTGCACACCAACCGTCGTGAATGCACAGTCAAATTCCACAACCCTTGTTCCATGCAAAAATGCATTCTAAAGTTCATCTGAGACTGATATGAAACTTCTGACTTCCCACTGAGCTAAACTGAGTTATTATCTGCTTCTGGATAACCATACAGCTAGTACACCATAACTTATACCAACTCATATTGGAGATGCTTAATATGAGTCGCAGCTGAACACTGGAATGCATTTTTACATGGAACGGAGGTTGTAGAATCAAAAAGAATTACTTTCATTGTACCTGAACTCCAGGTGACAAACTTCACAGTCTGTGTGCAGAGAAGAAAAATGTACTGTATAACAAGCAAAACCTATTGTTATGTACCTATATGCACTTCAATTTTGATTTAGGACAGATTTAACAAAAATTCAAGCTAACCCTTTGAAGGAGAAGTCATTTAGTCCAATCAATATATTTTTTTTGTCTAATTTAATGGTCATTTCCATGTGGTGCAGTAGGGTCCATTATGAGTGAATCCCCCCAAAATTGGTGTTCATACACAGCACTGGCTCTGTAAATGGGAAGCAAACAAAGTGGTACAGAGTGCATCACATAACACAGTTCCAGCCAACATGGACAACATCGGCAACATGGAACGTTTATGCTCAATAACGTTTTATATTAACATTGGTCAGCTTCCTCAGTTAGTGTTGCTGTCTTGCCAATCCGTGTCCTTAAATTTAAAGGGTAAAGATTTTGGAGGAGCACTAAAGTAAGAATGGATTTGTTGGTAGTCAAGGTTTAATATCAAATGTCAAATATCAAAATTGATCAGATGGCACCATGTGCACACGCCTTCATACATACTTTCGTACATAGAGAGAGACGTTTAAAGCCACCTGTCCATTACTTTGATTGTGAACCCAGAAAAAAAATCCATACAAACTCAGGATCAACCCTGGAGCTCTGAGGCACCCACCAAACTGTCTTGCCAGATGAATCTTTGAATGAAGAATATAGACAAATGAGCTTTTTGTATTCGGAACCAATATGTATTCGGAATATGAACTCATTTGTTCACTTCTTGTCGCCTTGACACACTTTGTCAGAAACAACAAAGCATCACATGATAAAGTGAATTAAGGACTATTGTAACCATCACAATCAACAAGTCAACACAAACATATTGCAGTGGTAAGTGCAGTGTTCATTTCTGTCTTTTAAATCTATTAATTGTTTAACCACCATATAATTTTCACCGTGGTTCAGTCTGTGTTGGTAAAAAAAAGGTTGCAGACTCTGACTTGCTGTAGCCTTTTACCCACAGGACATGACATCACTACATGATAATTCTGAGAAGACTGAAATCTCTGACAGATCACAACTCTGATATCTATCTCCACTTTCACTATGATTCATTACCAACCCATTTATTAAACCACTGCATTAGATTACTATTATGACATAGTGGGTGTACCTACCTGGGACTATGAAATTGTGTACTTTCACAAAAAAAGGTCCAAGCAGCCTGTATTTGCACAAAACCCAGAAACCTGTGGAAAGTCGCTGCTTCCCTACATTAGCACCAAGCCCTGCCTTTCTTTGATGGAAGGAAAACTTGAATCACTGCATTTTAAAAAATTGCCGTTGTGGGTGGCATAAGTTCCAGAGCATTTTTGAAGAGAATGAGTCAGCATGTAAATAAGCGGAGCCAAGCTGAGATTGGGGTGACAGCAGGAAACACTTAGCTGTGTATTACCTTGGGAGTAACAGCTCTCAGTACAACTGACAGAAAAAAAAAAAACATTTGTGCTGAAGGTACAGAGGAAACCGGGTCTACATTCGGTGTAACGATTAATGTTACCACTGAGTTTTGGGGAGTTCAGTGAACTTCCTGTAAATGGGACACAACTAGAGGTCTTTATTTATGCAGCTGGTGAACACTGACTGTCTCATAAGACATTTTGAGCTTAGTGATGCTTAGCGATGCTACTATTGCTATTTCTTTTCCATCAGTACGTATAAGTTCAGGAAACACCAACAAGGTACACTAAAGGACATTTCTTCCGGAAAAACATTCATAAATACTTTAAACTATGAATAGTCATGCTTAATGTGAGATTGATATGACTAGAGTGGATGACTTGTACATGAACCTTCACCATTAACATATGATCTTCCTTGGCCTTTAATAAAAATATTTGTGTTATATTTTATACTGAAATTTTGAGTAAACTTTTTAAAATTTCATTCACACATTTATCTTTAGCTCACATCACCTGTATACTACCATGCATGTTTTCTCTTAAATCGCCTTCTTAGCTGCATTTTATTCGGTAGCTCCATGTTAGAAATCTATGTCATATGATATTCAACAATGTTGGAAACTGGGAAGTAAGAGAAAAAGGTCTTGTTTTGCTTTAAGGAGTGAACACAATTACCTAACCGCTACTCCTTGTGACTGAGATTGTTGAAATCCTTTCTCCTATTAAAAACCATTGTAGCCGTGCAAGGAATTTCCCCTGTGAGGTCAGCAAGATGGACAACCGCTCATGGGAAAATATAAAAATACAGCACTAATCAGTATATTCAGACATCAATGCAAACTCCCTCCCATAAAAAAAAAAATTCAATCACAAAAAATCACAAAGCACATCTCAATTATTTCACTTTAAGCGTTTGTGTATTTTAGGTAGACTTTTTCTTTGAGGTGGTAGGAATGTGACTGAGTGAGGTAGTTCCTTTGATGGTGCTGGCTTTGGAACAGAACTGCTTGTTTGGTGGTTATCGTTAGCATAGACTGAGAGGAATGCTGTGGTGTGCGTGTCTGATTTACACCATATGAAACCCCAACAAATGCAGCTCTGCCTCCAGCACTAATCTGCTGTCATGTGACATGCCTCAACCAATGGCAGACTTTGACCTCCCAAACAACCAACCTTCCATACTGCTGATCTTTGTGTGCGTATCTTTAGCTGCATCTGTGTGCATTCAGACAGCTATATCTTTATAATGATTGTGGTTAATATACGCAATCTGGGTCTTGCTGTCAAAATATGTGTCAATTAGGAGAACATAGTCTACTCCAAGTTTTGTGTTTGCACCATCTTTTAGACTTGGGGAAACTTTTGTTGATTTGCAGTCAGTAAATTACCCACACACAAGTTCTGCTTTAAAAAAGGCATTATATGGAGGCGTCAATACACACACCGATCATAATCATTATGATCAGTGTGTATTTACAGTATACACAATCATAATCTCTCTAATTATTAGAGTCTTATGTGTCTTCCTAGTATGCCCGATATGCTGATATGATGCAGCCCCTGTTCACCGTCCTTTCCCACTTTAATGTGTAGAACAACATATTAGAGGATTGAGATATGAGAGATGTCCAAGATTGCTTGGATGTGTAGAGGTGAGACTCAGGTACCACACACACACACACACACACACACACACACACACACACACACACAGGAATTTATAGCTGGAGTATAACAAATTGTTGTATCATTGATTTTCAATAAGGCATGCTGTTGAAAGCGGAATGTCCTAATTGTAAAATCTCTTCAGAAAACAACATTCATCTGGCTGATCACAATGAACTTTATGATCAAACACTAGCATCTGCAATTAATCATAATAAAGCTTTAAAAAAAGACACGTCCAGAAAATCCAATTTAGGGTCACCTAAAAATGATCTGAAAATCTTAGATATAACTGTATAAGCTTTTCTTTGATGATATGATTAAATGAATTTATGTAATTGTTCTCTATGTCTGATTATGGGCAGTTCTTTAAATTATAATGAAAAAAGCTGGATGATCTGTGCTGGATGAAATGACTTTTTTCTTGTTTAAACCCTTTCCTTGGTTTTCAATTTTTAAAAAAATCATGATTTTTGATTCATCATGAATGATTACAATTTGCAATAGTTAACCTAGATTCTAGATTTCTAGGTAGAATAAGGTGTAAAGAGTTAAAAGAAAGTTAATGACAAGCCCAGCCAATCTTCTCACAGCAAGATTACAGACTAGAAACACCTATAAAACAGTTAGCACCAATTATGCCGCTTATTTCCTTTGTGTTTGCATGATGTCTACAATAGGGCCACAGCTATAAGGGTTCAACAATAATGATTACATAATAATAGTAACGCCAAGCTACTGATGTTATTCAATATCTCAACCAGCTGTCCCAAAAAAGATAAAGACAACACAAAACATAGCGTTCATACTTTGTATGGTCATGTCTGGGGTCCCACACAGAAAACTAAAGGCACAAGACAGGGTACACCCTGGACAGGTGCCAAGCCCACCCACTCATACACCCAATTTTACAATCTGGGCAATTTGAAACTGGCAGAAGGCGGAAAGGAACCAGAGTACCTGAAAAAAAACTCATAAAGCACAGGGAGAACATGCAAGCTCTATGCACACACTTGACTTAGAAGCCCCATCCAAGGAGATGCGAGGTAGCCATGCTTACCACTGAGCCATCATGGCCCGCATATTGAATTGATCCCTGAAAGGATATCTAAAAGATAATTAAGCCTAATAGGATGGGGCTAATCAGAATTGCTTTTCATGTGAGTAAGACAAGCTTCTATTGATAATATATCTCAATAATTTGAACACATATTTTAGAAGGTCACATGTATAACAGAAAGTTATAAAAAGTGCAACACCACCCTACATAGAAACATTAAATGAGGTTCCAAATTTGCACAAGCAAAGGTATGAAATCTCATTCACTCACTCATTTATTCCGCTTTATCCTATATTCAGGGTCTGAGGGGCCTGGAGCCTATCCCAGGAGACAAGAGGCAGGGTACACCCTGAACGGGGTGCCAATCCATTGCAGGGCACACATATTTGGGAACAAACAATCTATAAGATGCTAAGCTGGTGTTGAAAGGTCTCGAGATGTCGTCACCAGATGGCAGCATTGACTGAAAAAAGAACTCAATCAAAGCACAGGCTTGTGAAAACTGCCTAAAAACCTCTGTTCAAAGAACACTGCCAATCTGCATATTTATTCAGCCTGTTCACTGATAAATGTGCACATAGCTGAAGCTATATTAGAAGTTATTAAAGTGGTTTATTACACTGGTAGATGTAATGCGTATTAACTACCAGCAGAGCGCGCTGTTAAACAACAATTTATATTTATTTTGCCTGGCCTTTGTTCTCAGATTCTTTTCACTGTAGGGTTTCTCTGATCTAATCCCAGGGACTCTTTGTCCTGCAGAGTTTAGAGACTTTCCTACCACTGGTACACCTGAGACAATTAATGAGCTGATTTTTAAGCACTTCATGAGGTGAATCAAGTGTAAATGAGAGCAGGGATATCATCAAACCAGGCCCTTGGACTGTAAACTGTGCTTCTTTACCTCTCACTCTGTGAGGCATATTGACAGAATGGCTCCAGTCACTCTGACTGCTAACCATTGACCAAACATAGATAAGAATTACTTCACAAACACTGACTATGACCCAGTCACAGCATGACAAAACCGCTTGAACTGGCAACACAAATCTACACTGCTCTGCTTTTTGAAAGAAGAAAACAGCTAATTATTATAATAATAATTATAATAATTGGTTCACTGTGCATCTTTCACTATGTACTTCAAGTAATTAGATTTGAGACAAAGATTTAGCCACTGGGACTTAAACTCCGACATATTTTCCCCACCACGACTGCTTTCCTTTTCCTGTTTTGCACCCACTGCTATTACATCAGAGAGAGACAATGATCTCATAATGACTGTGTAGGTGTAGCTGTATGTGAGTCTGCATGTGTTTGTGTTTATGGTAACAGTTTAAATTCCCTTTCAAGGACTAAATTTGACCTGGAGTCTTTATATATAGTATTCACAATGAATCTTGAATCTTGCTCTGATCTTAGATTAAGGTCCAAGTCGGGTTTTGGCATAGCAAATAACGTGTCCTTCACCCTGCCGGAAGCAACCTTCGCAAGGTTTTATGATTGGTTTTATAGCTGTGAATGAAGACCAGATGAATAATGGGTTAGAATAACACTCATCATTTTTACCTCAAGTATGAATTCTATTTTTACTCACTCACTCACTCACTCACTCATCATCTTTACCACTTTATCTTGTACAGTATATAGGGTTACGGGGGCCTGGAGTCTATCCCAGGAGACTTAGGGCATGAGGCGGCGTACACCCTGGATGGTATGCCAATCCATCTCAGGGCACTCACACACTTACATGCTCATTCACATACTACAGTCAATCTTTGAATGCTAATTAGCCTAATCTGCATATCTTTGGACTGTATAAGAAAACCAGAGTACCCAGAAGAAAACCACCAAGCACAGGGGGAACATGCAGATGCAACACCATGCACGGAGACCCGAGGTGGGAATCAAACCCGGACTCTGTAGCTGCAAAGCAACAGTGCTGCCCGAAGTTGTGCTTTTTTACCTATTCACAATTATCAAAGCTAACATCAGTTCATTTGAACATGACCCTGATAGGTGTTAATTTATTTATTTTATTAAGTTAGGAATTCTTGGTTGCTGAAAGTACAACAATTATGGACACATCTTTGGGATGACAAAGACGAAGTGAAAACTAGAAATAAGCAGACAAAAGATGGTGATAATCCTGGTATTTCTGTTGTAAACCAGTGACAGGAAAACTTACCAGAAATAATTTCACCCTGCGTTTATGTACATCTGGGTTGTGTGTAAAGGGCCCATCATTTATCAACTACTAAATACTAATTCCATTCCTCCTCTAATGACTTGTAAACAAGAGGCAAATCAGAGCAAATTATCATGGATGATTGCTAAATTTGCTTGCATTTTGTTGATGATCACCACGTGGCCCATTATTATTTTCAGGAGTATTGGTGTACTTGGAAGTTCAGAAGTCTCAGCTGCCCTGACCAGGCGCAAGCTCAGGCTCCATCTGCCCTCCCAAGCCCTGCTGGGAAATTCCACACTTCTTGTTCTCAAGCATAAGGTAGGGTGCCAGGAATCCAAGAAGGGAGCATGGCTGTAAAAAAAAAAAAAAAAAAGGACAGCTGCCCCCTCATGCCCTGTGTTGTCCATTCTGCTGTTGGCAGAGGAACAGTGAACTCATGAAGTGGGAAGTAGGATAGCGAGTACTGTAGTTGAACAGATGGAGGCATAGTCAGGATTAGCGGCACCGGAATTACAGAGGGTCCATATTCTTTTCTCCTTAAGTCACACTGAAATGCATAGAATTAAATAAAGTGTGTATGCTTTTAATTTTATCCCGGATATATGTATAAATATAAGCAGCAATAAAGAATTTGCCTTGTCCAGCTGCGTTGACAGTCAGTACCTTTCAAGTGGTGTTCAGATGCTGAGGCAGTCTTTTTGTTGTGGGATCTGGGTTGAGGACATGTGGCTTGTGTGTTATGTGTGCATATAAATAAGCTATAGAATCAAACAGAACCTACACCCACCAGCAGCAGCATAATACCGTATCGTCATGTCAGATTTAGCGACTTGCACAGTGAGTGCATGGCAAATTCAAATAAACACCAAAAGTAAGAACAGATGTCTGTCTATAATGTGGCTTAAATAGTAAATGAAGATGACGTACTTGCTGTTGATTTGGAAAAAAATCTGCAACTCCAAATCTTTTCGTTTGACTGTTTGGTCTCAGAAATTCAATTGCATTTTAGTTATTACCTGTTGGTATAAGCACAAGGGTGAATAGGTTACATGGCTAGATTAGGCACGATGATCCAGGATATTTCCCCAATACACTATTTCCACCAATATTTACATTGCCTTAATGCCCTATGACCAAAAAAAAACAAATGTGTAAGCAGAAATAAAAGATTCTTCGCATACTGCAAAGAAGCCAGTATGTGAGGATTGATTATCAACTTGTAGTCTATGATCGGTACCACTTCTGTCAGTATTTCATTTCTATACTTGCTGGTTTCTGCTCATCATAGCTTTTACCCGCCTATAATATGCTCTGTGACATAATGTTGCTGATTGATCTACAATGACTAAAATGGTATTTGAAAATGTATATATATATATATATATATATATATATATATATATATATATATGAGTGCTTACTACCAATTTTCTTCCTGGACCCTTTGGGATGGGTCTGAGTCTGTGCAGCCACTGCTAAAAGGGTTCCAGGAGGAATTTGGGGGCCTGTTAACAGGTTAATCCACTGGGCTCTCTGCCCTGGACATTTTTCTTGCCCTCGGGAATGTTTCCGTTGCCTAGGTCCCCTTGTGGTTTGTGTTGTTAGGGCACTTAGAATCACCTTTACAGCCCCCAGTACATACTTTTTGTCCTAAGCTGACAAGAACTGCACTGATCATGACTGTTTAACAACTGTACTACTGTATATTGGTGTTTTCACTTGGAAGTCAAAACAAGTCACTAACTGTCCAGAATGTAATCAATACTTACATAATAATGTTTCGTTAATAATTTAATCTATACATGGTTATTTCTGGGAAACTGGCAGCCAAATTGTATTACCGTAAAAACCAATAGATGTAAATGAGAAGATCTGATCTAAGAAATAATGAATGAACTACATTTCATAGAGACGCAACAAACTATTTAAGAAATATTTGGCTTTTGATTTACCCATTAAAGAAAGGTGTGATTTATATCCCATTACCATTACCAGCCCACTCAACTTCTTTCAACTCATTAACTTGAGGTAGTCCTATCAGCTACCAGTTCCTTTCCTGTTTACTCACTGATGTCAACATGGCCGTGCACACTGTGAATAATGGATAGTCCCTCTTCTTTACTTTTAAATGAGTTTTTAGCAGTATGTTCTTTAGATCACTTATACAGACACCACAGTTCATAAAATCTATATCTCTGATTATACTAATCACTCTGTTGCAATGGTAAATCATCAACATCATTACTATTATCACTAACATTAGTAGACACAATTTAATTTCAAAGGAATATAAGAAAGACTTATAATAAACAGGGCTGAGAAGAGATCTTAAATACAAAGAAATTTGAAAAAGTTTGATTCTCTGCTAAATCAGTTCCAGCAAATCAAAGAAAGCAGCACATTGACATTCATCAGGTGATATTCCATGAGGACTTTGGGATTTGCATCATGTCTGTATGACCATGTGTTTAGTGTTATAAAAATGTTAAACATCTGGAAAATCTACTTAGGTTTTTCTTTTCCTTTTTTTTATACAGGTACAGTATATGACAAAATACAAACAAGCAGTTGTTGGAGATACAGTTGCGGCTGGTGGGTAATCAAAAAACTTTTCAGAAATTATAGTAGGATGATATTTTACTATAGGAGGTTAAGATGATTTTGTTATGATGAGAGCAGTCCATATGTACAAACATGTCGAACAACCAAAAGAAAAATATAAGTCTGCGAAGAAACATTAAATGCTTTGCATGGAGGAGTGTTAATTTTTTTTTTTATATAAACCATATAGTATAGGCTACCGTTCAACTTAATAAATGACTTTGCATCATGCGCTATTTATTCATTATTTTTCTTAACTACAATGGTATGGACTACAAAAACCAAGCCATGAGAGCTGTATGATTCCTCCTACATGTGAATATTAAGTAATAACTTGAATTTTTGAACCACCAGTATTTTTATCTAGTGTAACAGAGACTCCCCATGACTATCTGACCACATAACTGCCCCACCTTCTTGAGCAGCCTTTGGAAAAGCATTAGTTTCTCCTTGTGTCCTTAGACAAACATTCACTTGACAATGAAATGACAGATTTGTAAATATAAGGCTAAATATAGTGGCCCAGATTAGCCAAGCGAGAACATGAGGTTCTGGAGGAGAGGGCAGTTCCCTGAGGAAGGATATATGCCTGGGAGACTGGACATTTCTACTGAGCAGAAGCTATGACAGAGCTATGTGTTTGGACTGGGGGAGGAGGAGAGCAACCTACTCCCTGGGAGTGCTTTGATATTTCAAGCATAGAGTCGGGGAAACCATCAAAACCTTTATGTAAAATTTGTTTTTAATTGTTGCATTTTGTCTCTTTAAATAAAAGAAGGCTGCATATTAGAATAGAATTTGAATAGTCTTATTTTGTCGCTTTAAATGTCAACACATGACACCTCCTCCTTAATAATGAAATTTGGAAAGTAAAGCTGTTAATCTGAACTGTGTATGCTTCTATCAGCTAACACAGACACTTCTTCTCTACTCCCTGTCAGTTTTTATCTAACGCTTTCTTAAAGGTCTGATAAGAGCTCTTCTACATTTGGCCTCTCCATAGTCAACAGTGCTCTTAAAATAAACACCAATATCATCTTTTTTTCACATCTCTCTCTCTCTCTCTCTCTCTCTCTCTCATTTAATGGCTAAGGGACACATGCCATCAACCACACCCTAAAAATTCCCTTGCTATTTTGGGCCTCATTGTCAAAACATGCACATATACATTAAGGATGTAGATGTTCCAAATGCCACATGAATCGTAATGTGGCTCTCTTATTGAGTGATGCTATGTAGCGTGGATTTAGTTGGAACATCACTGAAAATCCCTAACTAGCATAAAGGTTCACTTGCTGTGGGCTGTTGTGCCGAGAACACAGAAGCGTGTAATCAGTTAGGACAGAGAGCGTCCAGCACTTTTTTTGCTCTTAGGTCTGTGGATAAGAGATATCAGTCACCCATGCTATATGCAATTTAAAGAACATTGTTGTTGTTCTTTTTTAACTAGCCTGAATACATATGTTGCAGCGTAACGTGCAGTCGGCCTAAATGTTATGTCCAGGGTTAATGCTTCTTCATATAATTCTTTATTTATTGATGTGCCAAATTAGTATTTAATGCCTGCCTAGGGGGGGATTTCTGCCCTGTAATACTTCAGCACTAAATGTCTGGGTCACTAAGACACACAAAGCTGCAATCACAGCAAGCTTAGTGACTTGGAAACCCGTGCTGCTGCAAGCTCTAAACAGCACCGAGACTTACACTGTAGGGACCAAAGTATTTGGCCAAACCTGCAGTGACATTGTATCCAAATACATACACTTCAATATGGAGTTTGTTGCTTTTTTGCAGCTATAACATCCTCCACTTTTGATGGAAGGCTGTCCACAAGATTTTGGAGTGTTTCTGTGGGAATTTGTGCCCATTCATTCTGTAGAGCATTTATGATATCAATCAGTCATTTGATGTAATGAACGAGAAGGCCTGGTTCGCAATCCCCCTTCCAGTTCATCCCAAAGGTGTTCGATGGAGTTGAGGTCAGGGCTTTGTGTGGGCCAGTCAAGTTCTTCCACACCGAACTCAAACCATTTCTTTATAGTCCTTGCTTTGTGCACTGGGGCACTGTCATGTTGGAATAGAAAAGGACCTTCCCAAAGATGGAAGTATAGCATTGTCCAAGATGTCTTGGTATGCTGAAGCGTTAAAATTGCCCTTCGCAGAGAATAAGAGGCCTGATTGAAACACCTGAATTCAATAATGAACAGGTTTGGCCAAATACTTTGGTCCGTATTTAGTCAAAGCAGATGTTGAGACTTTTCCTTAGTGGAAACGTTTTCTTTTTTCCAAATAGTGACGTAGTAGTTTAACCGGTCGTATGATTTGAGATAGCTGAGGAACAGGACATGTTGAATTTATCTGCAGGATGATGCTGGGATCTGCTCAGTGTCATCAGACAGCAAGACTTGGAACATTAACAGGTTCACACTCATTTCTTTATATCAGTGATAAATCACAGACATAGGCAAAAACCATTTTTAAAAATGAACAAGCTGGTTATTTTTTGACTCTGGGGAAATTTTGATCCTAAAATATCCAGTGTTACATCCGGACCCAGGGAATAAACAAGAAAGTAAGTGTTTTAAGCATGACTAGGACACACCAATGTCATTCTCAAAGATTTCACACTGCTAACGGTTTGCTGTGTCCAGAAGAATCTCTATTCACGAGCAGTGAAAGGAGCTTTTGTTGTTCACCAGCTCGTGGATGGAAAAGAGAGAGAGAGAGAGAGAGAGAGAGAGACCTCTGGTCTACACTCTGTGTCTATGTCCCAGCCCGGCTACCACCTGTGATTGACAGGACACCAGATCAATGAACGCAGCGGATAGGGTAGGCGGGACGTTCAATCAGCAGGCCCAATGGGCGGGGCTATGCAAATATAGCGTTTCTCAAAGCGGGATGCTCTCGTGAAGTGCTTCTGGCGCGCGCTTGAGAATAGCTGAACATTGAGAAAAGCACCCTACATCCTAAACAACAAGCAAGCATGGCGTCAAAGTGTCCGAAATGCGAAAAGACAGTGTATTTTGGTAAGTTTGTTCATTATTTTTCTTTAGAAACTGATTGGGATTTTGTTCCTAACACGTTTATCGAGATGAAATGTGTACTGGAGCAGCAGAGTCCAAATGCAAGGTGGCTTCATCTTCATCTGGCTTTGTGTCTCACATCCAGAATCTGAATTACAGCTAAAACCAATCAGGTTGCACGCGCTGGAGTATAAATCTGTCAATAGAGACAATGGTTTTAATCGTAAATCATTGTAAAGCACTTTAGCTGATGAGAGGTGCATGCTCTCAAATACACAGCTGGGAAGCTTTACAATGCACACTTTTGTTTATTAACAAATTATTGATGTATTGATCTATTAAATGCAATTGTCTTGCAATGTCTTCTTATTTTGATACATTTTTATTTTTTTTTAACATGGATTAACTAATATTTGAGGTATTTAATATTATAACTGTTTTACTGTAGAGTGTATAAGTGATCATTTCCCCCATGATTGTTTCATGCAAGTTTACTACAAGTTTTCACTGGATCCCTGATTTTTTGTTCTGTAATGAAAAAGCAGGCCTATACTGCATTTTTGTCTTTCATGCCCAAATGACCTATCCATTGCCATTGTACGCTATTGTACTGCTTGATTTCCTTCCACACAGTCTGACTGGACAATACAAAACTATATATAGGATCCTTTTCATTTCTAAAGTGATCCACTGTCTGTATGCCGAACTTTATTCTCCTGCTTTATACTGCATGCTTAACTGTAGTTCATCCCATCAGTCAAGCTGTCCTGTAATAAAATCAATTGGCTGAATGGAATTAAGGTCACATAACAGCGATCGCAACCCTCCAGCCGTTCACCCTTATCAAGAAAGAACATTTGCTTCTGTTTTCACCCTTAACCCAGCTTTGAACTGATCGTCACCAGGGTCTTGGTTCTCTGTTGTGTTGTTTTGTCAGGGCCTGATTTTTTTAGCATTAGTTACAGCGCCGTATGCAGTGTCGTCATTTATTTTTCTACGTGCCGCAGACTGTAGCTACATTAGATTTTCCAAACCCCTAGACCCAACTGTTTTGTCTGCGTCATAAGGGTGCCGGGCCGGATCAATTAAACAGTGTGCTAATATTAGCGGCCAGCTGAAATCATGGCAGCTGTGGTCTATCGGGTGTGTCCCACTCCTCCCAGTCTTGGAGCTACTCTGATTAAGGAAATTCTGAAGAAAGTTGCCATCCTGTTTCTATATCTACCTTCCAAACTACTTAAGATTCCTCAAAAGAAGCTCTATATACAGATTAAATGCTACCAGATCTCCAGTGTAGCATATTATTCTTTAATTTTACACACTGACTTGTGAATGTAAGATTTCTTATTAGGAAGTCAGTATTTTCGATTTTTTATTTCTTTTTTTTTTTTTCTTTTAGAGTACGCAATCAGGAAAGCACAAACCGATGTTTTCCAAGCACTGTTAAAACCTTACGTTTATTAACTTTTTACAGTGTTAGGAATGGAAATGAACTGTGCTGGTGTAAAACGGATGGCAGATTTTACCATGCGTCCTAAAATCTGCTGTCGCAAATGGTATTCCCAAAAGAGCTGCACCTCATGTATGCTGTTTAAAAAAACGCCAGCGGTAAACCACTATGTTTAAGGAGGCGTTTTTAATGTTTAAAGGGTGCATTTTATTAGTGCGCTTCTTCCTTTATTGGTTAAACTATTCTGCAACTGTTCTACAGCTGTTGTAAGTGTTAGTGCAAGACTGCTGCTTTCCAAATGAATGGCCAAAAAGCCACTTAACTGTCTGTCTTCAGTGCTTCCATTATGCAGGGTTGTAATTATACTTTCAAACCTTGTTTAATATGTTATTCTTAAAGTTTATTTAAATATTTATTTTAAGCTTGATTTTTTTTTTTTTTTTTTTTGAGGTAACCAAGCAAGCAAGAATGAAGGAAGGAAGGCTTTGTGCCTATTCAAAGCCTCAATCATCACACACTTCCCTCATTACTTGGAAACATGCTACCAACTTTACATGAAGTGTTTCATAAAGTGATGTCATTCCTTTGAGTTTCAGCCAGATTTCTTTGTACCTCATTTGTGCGTTATATGTAATTATTTCAATACATTTATAAAGCCATGCATGTGTTAGTCTTCCTTGGTTTACCTTTGCCAAGCATTTAATGTTCTTTATAATGAATTCTACTAATGTTGCATGCAAGAACAGACTGGAATAATTTAGGTTAGATGTTCAGAAAACCACTTCAGAGTATTGCTAATTCATCATACTTCACATATGAATGTTAGCTCATTGAGCTTGTTCATTGTGTGGTCTGTTGTTATGCGGTGTTTGAGGAGCAAATGTATCAAATCGCTCAAGATGGTTAACGTTCGGACGTTTCGTGAAGACGTTTCGTGAAGTCTCCGTTTGACCATTCCGTTTTTCGCGATAAATCACAAGGCACTACTGTACATAAGTAATGCTTGCACAAGGACTTGTTATGGTGACTTTGGCCTCAGTAAGGAAACCCCACCTTGGCAGGCACCACAGTGGCCTTCTGTAGCCAGGTTTGAAGAGCCCTTGCATCAGCCTGAGAAAGCCAGACACATCTGCACACCAGAGGTTTCCCGACACACCCATTGCTACTGCTACGTAGCGCCTGACTTCAGAGACCAACACAGACTGGAACTTAAAGCTCACACTCATCTGAAAAGTTTATGATTTGTTTGGAGATATAAGTAGCATGTCTCCTCTAAATTAACTTAAGGCCATGGTGGTTAGTCAAGCGAGCATTCGTAGATCAGAAGAGGCACAGCTGTTAAAGTGGGGAATGTTATTTCAGAGCAAATGCACTGTTAATAAAGAGGGATTGAAGTGAGAGGAAGCACTGGAATGACCCACAGATTTGTAGAGGTTATTTATGCTGTGACTGTACTGTAAGTCCTCCTCTGTATTTGTGCGCGGGAGGTTTAGTCCCACTTCCTGATCTATGAGGCGAGCAGGTCATGTAGTAATCAGTGCCCTGTAACTGGAATGTTGGATGGGCCCAGCTGGCATGCGCTCAGAACAGAAGCCAGAGCTGAGATTAGTAGGTCTGGTTAGGAGTTCAGCTTTGCAAATATCGTTAGAGTCCCTGCTCTTATTTGCCTGTGATTACACATTATCTATTTGCTCAGCAACCAAGAATTGTACTTTTCCCAGCCTCCCACTTGTTTTTCCTCAGTCATCACAGAATCACAGAAAAGCAATTAGCTTACCAGAAAAAGAAAGCTCCCATCAGTGAGCCCTGGAAAGAGCCTCTGTAAATTACCAGAGCGCTGCAATTTCTCCTCTCCCCATTACCCACTTAAATACAGCTCTTAAACAATACCCCTGCGTGGATTATCACAGGGTACACAGAGAAAAAGTAAAAGCGATTTAAAGTGAAGATGAGAGTGGGGATAGCTGTTAAACTGTTTGCACTAAAAGAGATTACCTTTTTATAGGATAATGGAATATCATGTTTAGCTATTTGCATTTACAGAGGACACTTAAAAAAAAAATAGTTCATATTATTAATGAACGCCCAGATCAAGAATTCTGGCTTGCAAATGATCCTTTTCTATTAGTTCGTCTGTGTATACATGTGTATGTATGTTTTATGATCTTCAGTCAGATGTGTAGGCAGCACGGTGGTGTAGTGATTAGCACTGTCGCCTTGCACCTCCAGGGTCTGGGTTCGATTCCCGGACAGGCTCAATTACCGTCTGTGTGCATGGAGTTTGCATGTTCTTCCCGTGCTTGGTTGGTTTCCTCCAAAGTCCAAAGTGTGTGTGCCCTGCAATGGATTGGCACCCTGTCCAGGATGTACCCCACCTCATGCTCTAAGTCTCCTGGAATAGGCTCCAGCGACACTGAATACAGCATAAAGCGGTATAGACGATGAGTCTGTCACATGTGCATGTTGTGTTCTGTCGTACTTTCCACCAGCCTGATATCGCCTTATGGATAATCTCACATGGTTCCTTATTGGTGTCCTGTGCTTTGATGTCCTTCATTCCAGGAAACCTGACTCCATAATGCAATTCTAACTACTACAGTGTCCCCAGTGATGGGAACATCAATATCTGGCATGAAGAGGACCTGTGGTGACCACCCGGCTGTACATAACCGAAATAATAGCTAGTGCAGTCTGAAATAATTGGCTACACCTTGTTTCAAATAGTGATGGAATTAACCGGGGGCCAGCCGATACAATATTATTACGTTACTTTGCTGCTGATTCGATGTGTATTGCGATTCTGTTTAAAGAATTACAATTTTCTAACTCTCCCAATTCGATTGAATTTTTTTTTTTTGTTACAATTCCAAACAAACTTATCAAATTATTTTGCCTGCCAAATGGTTTGAGTGGTGTGATGGTTTAGAGTGCACCATAGAGGAATTGCAAAGATACTGTACATAAAATGAAAACTCAGAAAACATTTATTTATTTATTTATTTATTTTATTCCTCGTTAACAGCAATACTTTTTCATCACACGTCTTTATGCTTTTTCTCCTGCCTGGTCTTCTTAGGTCTGGCTCTGCCTTGTATTTTACGCTGATGCACTTGCACACCACTGACTCTTTGTCTCAGTGAACAGATTATCCTTTCATTTTTATTAGAAATAATTTATGATGTTGGGAACAGACATCTCACGAGAACAGGTCAAGCCTTGTCCTCATGGAGGATCTGCAATATAGTAGCCGCATTATTACCTGGACCTTTATATGCCCTTGATGGAGTCCATTTTTTTTTTTTTTTGTGCTCGGATGCATTTTGTTTCATAGTGAACATGATCCCTGTTGCCCTGAGCGGCTCTCCCATGAGAATCCGAGTAGGCATTGAGAGAGTTAGGCCTAAAACAATACTCCCTCTTCTGGCGGAAAAGCTATGGAAGAGGAGAGAGCCGGAGGAAATGGCTTGCCCTCTTTGGTCGGTCATGCCCGGGTCTGATAAGAGAAGGTGTTTCCTTTGGTGGATGAAAGCTGCACCAGCACGACTCCATTCTGCATTGTGTACAGATTTATAATTAGAAATAATATTCTTAGTGCTGCGGTTATGTCAGTTGGGACACTCCTGAAGAGCCAGAAGCTGTCTAGAGGAAATCAGGAGATTAGGATACAAAAGAATACGAATGAGAAGTTGACAAATGGGCTGTCCAGCTGCCGTTTCAATTTTGCATTTAAGTCGAGAAGTGTTAATGCACCTGATGCAAAAATAAAGCTGCAGCTGCAACAATAAGGGAATTTCCTTTTTTATTGTAAACGATGAAATACAGCTTGATGTACTGTATGAAGGGTGTTCAAGTCAAAACTGGGACTTTGGTTTAGGTAGCCATCAGAATAACAGAACACAGTTATGAGTGTAAAAGCTCCGTTTAGTTCTTTTACTGTATATACCCTTCTACAATCGTGCACATATCTCAGCGCTTGGATAACCTATAGGTAGAAAGTTTTCTCAGTACGTGGAGCCAAGAACAGACTGCTGTGCTTCACATGCCTGGCCCCCCAGGAACTCCTTTTAATGTCCCGAGCATGTGGAAATCACTTGGAGAGAAGGCTGAACTGTACAGGGGACGTGGCAATAACCCCCAGCTGAGGTCCTGTGCAAGTGGTGTTTGTGAATGATTGTGTGTACAGTTCACATAGACAGGCATTCTACTAGTTCCAGGAACTAGATCCCAGGAACGACTGCAGAGGGCTGAGAGACACCTCAGTGGGGGTCGTCGCTCACTGATATATGGAGTTCTTTAAAACATTTGCACCATTCAAATGTTTTACTGCAGCCTAGAGTCGCATTACCATATTGTGCCTGACGTCTTCCGTAAATTAGAAGAAAACTTGCCTTCAGTCACGAGAACTTTCATTAGGAGTCCTGATTTGAGGATCGTACAGTAAGGTACAAAAGTCTGAGACCACAAATCTTTGATTTTTGTTGTTCATTGAAGGACCAATATATTTGACCGGGCTCTGCTCTAGTTCTACGTCCTTAATTTAAATGTAAGCAGTTGTGATATTGAACATGTTAGACGCTTTTTGAGCAAAAGGTCAGATTTTTCACATTCCTAATGTATTGAATCAGGTGTTCACACGACTCCAGATGGATTTGATCTAAAAAAAGATAATATGGATAATAAGCTGGAGAAAAACCATAACGAATCACCTGCACAGTCAAAAAACGCAAAAAAAAACGACGTATCAAATCCTAATAAATCTGAATTCATGTAAATATTTCCAAGATTCTACCTTTTGCCCAAGCTGATTTTGTCTTGTGCTTGCTTGACTGTGTTGACCCAACCAGACCAACCCTGGAGTGATTATAAATTTATGAAGAAATTGGCTCTATTAAGAGTTTAAAATTAGAACAGCTGAGGCTATATTGAACTTTCATTGATTTTCTATGAGCTGATCCTTTTCTGAGGCGGAATGATTGTAAATTATGCATACAGGGTTAGATTATTAATTCAGTCTTTTCATTTGCCCAGGGCCTCTCGACTTCCTATTAATGATCTTGATTAAATACATCTGGCACCTTTTCAGTGGCAACAGGAAAAGGGTTTGTTTGACTGCACTGATTGGATTGACCAAGACACAGTACAATGGGAAAGTCCAAGGAGCTGAGTGCAGATCTGAGAGAGAGGTTGATAGATTTGCACAAGTCTGGAATGTTGCTTGGAGCCATGTTACAACAACTGCAGATTCCAAGATCCGTTCAAATTACTGTATGTAAATCCAAGTTATCGGGAGGTGTAGCCACTTGGTCAAGGTCTGGACGAAGACCTAAATTGTTGGGTTGGATTTTTATGAGCAACCCAGGAACTGGCAAAGCAAAGACCTGCCATGAACTGGAAGCTGCTAGGAGACCAGCGTCTGTGTTTACAGTTAAGCGAATTTTACATGAGTGGATGGAATAATGAAGGAGGACGACTACCTCGGAATTCTTCATCAGCAAACCTCAAGCCTCAACTCAAAACCTAACCTCAAATCATTTAGCTTGGACAAAATTTAGTGTTCCAAACATGCATCCAATCCGTTTGTGGAACAGATAAAGTAGACTAACTATAAGCGTTTGGAGACTCAGCCATTTGGAAAAGTCAGGTCTGTGGCAGGAAACCAACAAATTTAATTGAAGATTACCAATTTTGGCATGTGGTGAAATATCCACTTGCCAGGAGCTTGTTGATGGCTACCTAAACCATCTGCTGAAAGGACAATTTAACCAGGGGACATTGAGAGTGAATATTAGATGCGCTTTTTGACACTGTTTATAATTTTGACCAGTATTAAATTTGGAAAACCCCAAATAAACGGGGTATTAAAGTTGTATTTTGTACATCAATTCTTCTCCTGAAAAAAAAAATAAAAAATCTGTTTAAATATTGTTAGCTTGGGCACTCCCAGTGTCTTTAATGGTTTCCTTAGGGTTCTCTTAAAAGCATACCAGAAGGTAGACTGGCTACTTTTCACCTCAAGGGGAAATTTATAAGTGGGTTTTTCTGACAGATTTGCATCTTTTCTTGGTGTATCTGTGCCGTACACCAAAATGTTCCTTGGTAGCCTCTGGATGCACTTCAACCTAAAACAGGATAAAACAAATACTGTAAAAACCCAGTAGAATATCCTTATGCTTTATGTTGAGTTATTACGCAACCCATGTACATGGAGTAGATTTATCAAAGTTCATATGATTTAGAATTTCATAAATGTGCTGTAACTGACGAAAAAACATTCAGCCCGGTTGCTTTTACATTTTGATAGCTATTAAAATGAACACTCCTGAGAAAAGAAATCGCAGTGACGTTCTCCACTAGAGTAGCTTTATTGAAGTTGGCGTATCTAAAAGCAATGCCAGCGAAGGATGGTGTTTAATAAAACGGTGCCAGTCTCACTGTTGTGACGACAACCTGCACTATAAACCTGTCTACTAATGGATGATTACAGGAAAACAAAGAAAGCATTCATAAAGTTCATATGAGTAAGAACACACTGTAGTGAACAAGAGTTTTGCTTTTCATTGCTTGAGAGGCTTGAGACAATAATTCAGTATAATTCCATTGCTCGAAAAGTTCTAGTGTTATTTCTTTTATGAACGTGGACATAAAACATATTTGTGTAGCTATGATTGTTGCTTGCTTAGATGTAGATTACAAAAGAGCCATTGTTAGGGAAATGTTTTAAGCATTGATTGATTCAAAACAATATTTTTTAATATTTTGAAAAAAATAAAATAAAAGTAAAAAATCCCTAAAGTTAGCATTGTTAAAAGTTGAAATCTGGTATGTAAGTATAGGTGTGGCACAGAAGCTGGCGCTACACCAACAATTTCTGGCTCATGATGTTACATCATGTTTCCGTGGAGGACCTGGGATAGACAGAAGGTGTCAAAATCCCCAAGTCTACTTATCTGAAGTACTTCCTAGACCGTGGTGCCAAAAATGGCATTTGATAAAGGACAGGAAACCACAGTTACCAGATTTATCTTCTCAATAGACTATAATGGAACTGGAATGTAACCAAGGGAGCTTCTTCCTTATGATTAAGGAAAACCACTTTTGCTTGCTGATGGGTTTAGTAAGATTTATTAATATTATGTCTGTGGGTTTTTCTCTCTCTCTCTCTCTCTCTCCACTAGCTGAAAAGGTGACCTCTCTGGGGAAGGACTGGCACAAGTTTTGTTTGAAGTGTGAACGCTGCAGCAAAACTCTGACAGCAGGAGGCCATGCTGAGGTGTGTATGTCCAGAGTGCGTTTTTTTTTTTCCCCCCCATGCTAGCATTCTTTTCCAGAATAGTTTTCCTATATAATATAGCAGTTAGTTTTGACTAAGCAATTTGATTAGACAAGTGCTGATATGGGGTATAACATCACTGGGACATTTAACTAAATGTATCACACCGTTTCACAGGTGTTCTAATGATCATTAATCCCTGAACGAGGGCACTACTTGGTATGTGGAACAAAGGATTGTATACTTTAGATAGTGCACTAGCTTTTAATTTTACGTTATTTGGGATTTAACTCCGGGAACATTCAGATATTCATGCTGAATGTTCATCGCCATGTATGATATGTATTGACACGGCAAAATAACCTATTAAATAAATAAACAAATCATGAACTGTTGATGATGAATGGTTTTTGTAGAACCAGCCTGTGAAATCATTCGTACTCGGGCCACGCCCTCGTGCCTTTGGCCGCATCACAGCCGTGCTGATATTCAGTACAACGGCACTCAGTCTAATGTAATATTTCTTAATATTTTGGTGTGCGGGGGAGTAATCATTTTACAATTCCACTTTTAGGTGCCCGAAAGTATATCTGCAGTGTATGTTTTGTCTCATACTTCATCACCGTTTTTCTTTCCTTTAATATACTGTACAGTCCTTGTCTTAATCCACCTGTCAGACCTGAAAATATCTGCCTATAAGTAAATTTGTCTGAGAAAGTCAGAGCTAGGGATGACCTACTTCTTAACGTTGATGTAGTATACATCTCAATGTCATTTTTATTAAGTTTATGAATTGTTTTCGGACCGACACCGAATCACATTTTCTGGTGCCCATTACGGTCAGAGTCGCCTATTATTTCTGTTGAGTTGCGCTTGAGTCAGATGCTACTGAATTATGATTCAAGCATCAGTTGTAAATGAGTTAAAGACCATATTTAGTAAATCACTGTATGGCATTTTGTTGTTCCTTGTAGTAAACTGCAGCTTGTGTAATTTTCATGTTTTTCTTTTCCTCCCTAACTTTCTCATGACACTCGAACAGACATTTTACTGTTAGGACCCTTTGACCTCTAACGGTGGCCCAAGAATGTGAAATTACACAATGTGAACGCACCTCATTACACAGAAATATTTAACGCTTGAAAGCGATTGATTTGTTTATTTTTGAGTTTATTTTATTATTGTTTTTGCACAGGGGGTTGATTTGGACTATCCAGGTTTTGTGATTCTTCCATAATGATCCACAGCATGCTCCTTATGTTCCTGTATGATCATTGTAACAGACTTTACAGTTTGAGATGCGATTTGAGAAGAGGACTACGTGATGTCAAGCCTAAGCTTGTTCCTATTTCACTCTCCATAGGCAGCTTGAAATGGGAGCTAGATTAGATTAAAGCTGTAATGCGAAAAGGTATTTGCATTTAATGTAGAAACAGAACCTCTGCCATACAAAGCTGAATGCTGGTCTGCATCAATAATTTCTCAGTGAGGGTCTTTATAATATGTTCCATTCATGCTAGGGCACATCCTGAACTTATCTAAGCCCACCGTGGGTGTGTGCTGTTCAGTGTGGCTGCCCACATCTCCATGTTTTGACTACCTGGAAAAGTAACTAACCTAATTTAACCCCAAACAGTTTTGAAGAGCGAATTAGTCTAATCGTCAGAAGTTCTCGAAGTAATCAAGATTATTTCTTACCGACAGACGTGAGGCTTTTTCTGGTGCTGTTTGTAATATAGCAAGTGGTGGAAATCTAACCAAAGAAGTGAGCAATACGACATTATCAATCTGTCAAGAAATGCGCTGTGTATAACAAAAAAAATAATACTCGTATTCAGTAACGATTTTATTCTGATCAGTAATGGTGGATCCAGAGATTTTGAAAACCTAAGCTCAGACTTTAACCAGAAAAACCATAAACCAAACCATAAACCACCTTTAACCATAAAACTGAGGTATCAACGCTACAGATTATTATCCGACTGGATTAGCTGACAGGAGAAACCATTATGGCGAGTGCCATATCCATAACTGTCTCCCCAGGCTACTATTTTTACCGCCCCATATCAAATGTGGTGCTTATCTTGCCATGATAAGAATGTGTCCAAGTGAAGCCCCACTTTTCTAGAAATGCGACTTCATGACGATACAATGTTCTCTTTAAGACTGATGCTTTTACAGGATACTTTTCCCCATGTGTTTTTAAGAGCTTGTGTTATTCTGACTTAAACCCACATTAGTTCCAGATGGAAAATTCAGAAATGTAGAAAAATGGTCTTTTAGATATTATTGTGCTGTGTTTTTTTTGCATCCAGTTCTGTTGGAAGACCTCATCCCCTGGATGTGCTTGTAAGGCGGCACTCTTGGAAAATGTGGGTTAAGTTTCTGATTAGGGGGCGGAAAAAACAATGGTATGTTGGTGAGTGGGCTGAGACCTCCTAATTCATCTCACTGGTATCTGTTGGGAAAGCAGCCTGACATGAAATGAAACGCAATAAATCCCTCAGTCGAGTGATGGACTGAGATAACCAGCGCACCATTCTTCCGGTGATTCTTATAGCTCTTAATCTGTGCCGAAGCCCTGATGAGTAACAATCCACCCATTTTCAGTCATGACCAAGTCTGGTTGAACTGTCTGGTCAGATAGGATTGTCGGCATTTTTGCAAGCAGACATCTTCTGGCAGGGACCACTGACCTCGTTCAGAATTTCCTTTTGACTTCCTCTCACAGCCGGCTGATAGTTCTTTCCATGATAACCACATCCCATCATTATCCCAGAAACAGAAGTGAAGGTTATTCATATTCAGCACGCATCTGCTTGTTATAGCTCAATCAACAGAGTGCTAGTAACTGCTGACAGAGTTATCCAGAAAGGGGAAACTGAGCAAGCTAGCCACAAATTAAAGCACAAGTGCACAAAAGTGGAGACACCATCATACAAGGGGCATTCAAGTCAAACCAGGACTTTTGATTGTGCAGAATAACAGAACACTGTTATGAGTGTTAAAAACTACCTTTATTTTTCTGTAGAATTTCCTGCTACACTAATGCACTTATCCAAGGGGAGGAGTTCCTGTAATGTGGAAGTGGTGTTTGTGTGAACAGTTCCCACAGACAGATGAGTCTCTTCCGCAGGTTGACAAAGGATCAGGGAGTTGTTTTCAGGGATCTAAATTCCACTCGCAGAATGTTCATGGGAACGAGTGCGCTTAGCTCTGAGCTACTTTCAGTTAAGATCGTCATTCACGGACGTGCATCCTTCTTTAAAAAATTTGCATCATTCACTGCAGCTTTACTGCAGCTGAGTCTCATCATATTGCACTTAAATAATTCTGGAAATGTCAGTTCCACACCTTCATGAGAAGTTTCATCACAAGTCCAGGTTTGATTTGAACGCCCCTTTTTATTTGGGGATATTGGTGGAACAATGCAGGTTATAAACAGCTGGCAAGTTTTATTTCGTGCCTCATTCACATTCTTCTGTCTCTTTTTTTTTTTTTTTGCAGCATGACGGGAAACCCTTTTGTCACAAGCCCTGCTATGCTGCCCTCTTTGGGCCAAAAGGTGAGAACTGAGATCATGATCATGTACAAAAGCTAGTATTTAAAGAATCACTGCATCAATACCAGATTACAGAGTATGAGTAGTTAATGATGATTGTTATTACAGATTGTGATAATGCAAATGAAATGAATAACCCTACTTGGTGTTAAGCATGCTGTGGTATCATAGCATATAACCCTGGGCACAAGTCTCCGTGCTCAGCACTTACTGAGATATGTTTTCACTTTGCACAGTTTGTGTCACTGCTTTATAATCCATATCCTACTGATTGAGTTATATTTTGGTAAAATTGTGAGAATTTAATTGCAGGGACAAAATTATTCAATTACGGATGGCAGTTCTTTTGTGTTCACACTGATTCTACACTGGATATTTTTAAATATATTATTTCTAATAATTGAGGTGGTAGTATTCACATAGTTCTTCAATGACTCTGCTCTAAACTGTTCATACTTTGGCAGACAGCACAGCATTCTGTGTGGTTCACCTTCACAGTGCCAGACACCACAGCTCTCCTCTAGGCGTCCCATGGAACTCATGCTCCAAGGGTCCAGAGCTGCTCCTGTGGCACAAATCGCTATAGATATAAAAACATTTTAACTTTTTGCAGCCTTTGAATGCAACTATTGCAAATTCTGTGTAGACTGAGGTCCCACCTGTCCATCAGCAGTTAACTCGGTTTTAGTAAAAGAAAGTGGAATCTTCATCACTGTTCTCTGTAGTTTTGTATTTGAATGAGAGCGCCCTCTGCTGGTTGATAAATGCAATGTTCAATTGTTTGATGTTCTTACAATGATTTTATTCATATGTCTAATAATGGCATCACTGTGGATTAAATAGTTAGGGTAAAAGCTTGAAAAAAAGAGATTTACAAACTAAACTGTACCTTGGCTAAAAGAGTGTACATTTGTCCTTTTACTGTTTTTCAATTTGGTGGCTTTATTTTTGCCCTTATGCAGGTGTAAACATTGGGGGTGCAGGCTCTTATGTGTATGAGGCTCCAATCAACAAAGAGCCAGTCCCGTCTACTGTGGACTATGCACCCAAACTCGAAGACAAGCGCGCCCCGGCGTCCAGCAGACCTCCCTCTAAAGGTATTAAAAGAATTGCTTAGAGAGTGTATACACATAAGCTCAGTCCCTTTGGGGAATCGCTGAAGCCAGTGAGCCAAGCTTTTCCCACAGCTGCAGGTCAGAGGCACTTTTGTTAACTCTCTGCTGCTCGTGCCTACCCAGTATCCAGTAAAGGCAACAAAAACAGAGTGAAGGAAAGGGTCTTTGTTGATGTCTCTGATTTCTTGTTTCAGCTGGAAGCGTCACCACCTTTTCTGGAGAAGCAAACGTATGCCCCCGGTGTAATAAAAGGGTCTACTTTGGTAGGTCGTTCAGTCTTAGATAAGGTGGTAACATGTAACCTAACACTAAATGGTAAGAATTTTAGTAAAGCTTTATTGTGTCGTGGCAGCCGAGAAGGTGACGTCTCTAGGGAAGGACTGGCATCGGCCATGTCTGCGCTGTGAGAGGTGCAGCAAGACCCTGGCTGCGGGGAGTCATGCAGAGGTAAGGAGAACTAGCACATCAAAAAGTGACTGAAGATAAACCCATAATGTGAACACTGTGATTTCTGTTGTAACAGTGTAGTTTTTGCTTGGTGTGTTTAAAGTTGCATGCAAGTTATTTAATGGTGTATGAACAGATGTTTACCTCAGGACTGTGCTTTTCAAAATCTAAAATGCAGTTCGGTCTGTTAATGTCTATTCTTTAATTTTATTTATTTGTTTGACTTATGCCAGACTTATGGATTTTACAGCTCCCTCCTCCCCCTTCCCCATTTCTCCACACTGGGGACATGGGCCTCACTGAGACTCCTTTGGCGTCTGTAATCTACTACTGTCGTAATCACGCTACATTAGCTGCTGCTAGGTTGCTGTGACTTTATCATAAACAATGGCTATTAAACTCACAGAAACAGCACTGTGCACTGCCACTGCACTGCTTTTTACAGTATTTATCTATTTTATTTATTTATTTATTTATTTATCATCCCTCCTTAAGATTGCAACAGCATAATAAATCGTGACAGCGTAAGAGGTTTCATGAAAAAGATGCTCTCAAGTAATGGAGCGTAAACCTTTCCATTAATTTCATAACTGTGTTTTTCAAATGGTCGATTAATACCATCGTACTGGAACACCCTTGTACTGTTAATATTTCAAACTGTAAATAATAGAAATGTACACAAATCGTGATGCATTTGTTTTATTTTATTTTTTTGTCAGCACGATGGCAAGCCCTACTGCCA
This sequence comes from Clarias fuscus, assembly GCA_030347435.1. Classification (NCBI taxonomy): domain Eukaryota; kingdom Metazoa; phylum Chordata; class Actinopteri; order Siluriformes; family Clariidae; genus Clarias; species Clarias fuscus. Next base: position 13,935,558 of record CM059216.1, on the reverse strand, counting down.
TAAACCATGCTACGCTGTCCTGTTTGGACCAAAAGGTACGGCCTCTTTTTCACCCTCTAGGTGGAGCTGTTCTATTCCTTATTCTCTTGAGCATGCAAACATCCTGTGATCATATTCTAAAAATACAATTCTAGCACTTGACTCTAAGAGGAAGCATGTGCACATTTGCATTAAAAAGTAATCTAAACAAATGTTTGTATTTTTGTATTGGCTGTTCATTGTTTTGTTTTTTATATATAGTTACTGTGTGTATTTTATGCCATGTGTTATTCCACTGTCTCTTTTGTGTGTGGGTGATCCTTTGTATCCTTATAATGTGATCGTTTCATTGTGATGCTTTCAGGAGTGAACACAGGTGGTGTTGGAAGCTACATTTATGACAAGGAAGTCAACGCAGAGGCCCAGCCATGAGCTCGTGTCTTCAAATCGTCCCTGCACTACACAGTCACACATCACCATTAGCACATAAAAGCTCTCTCTCACACACACACACACACACACACACACACACACACACAAGGTCCACACCAACATGTTTCCCACAGCCACTCCGACTGAGATCAGTGGACATCTATGGGATCAGTGGACATCTATGGGAACCTGATGCCACGTAACAGAACCCTTCCTGAGCTTTGATCATTCACTTATGGTGTCTGTTGGTTTCCTTCTTATTACACATAGATGCTGTAAGTCTAGACATCCTGTTCTTATGTTCAACACTATGCGTTATTTGTTAGTGTATGGTAATCTATTTAAAAGGTTTTATAAATAGGTCTTGTGTATTATCCAATCCATTATTATTGTTATGTTGTACCACACTCATCCACAATAGGGTACTAGCTACAACGATGTCCGTCATGCAGCACTGTAGAAAAATGCTGGATTTCCAGCTAAATGGAATGAAAGGTTAAGAAAAAAAGTTCTAAACGTTTGTTTTTTAATATATAAGCATTTTTAATACTTTTCCAACACATCTTTGCCCAGGTGCAGCATTGTGGTTCTGAAGCCTACAATAAATATGACTCTCATAAATCTATAAAAGATTCGCCAACCCCAGATTTACAATTTGCCCCGCCTCATAGCATCTCTAACACAGCAAAGATGTGTACAAATTCAACAGACTGTAAAATAAAAGGGTTGAATCTTTTTTTTTTTTTATGAGAGAAAATCCTATCACTGTGTTTTTGTGAGGTAGAAGGGTGTTGTGTGGCTGAGACTAGTACTTATAGTAGCTATCAATTTTAGCTTGTGTCCAACAAGTGAAATGTATCAATAATTTGTTCAGTGTATTACATTAATGTGGTCCATATGTAACGTTAAAGATTTAATTTCTTGAAAAGACATGGCCAGTCAGAATTAGCTGATAGGAAGCTATAAAGGTAACTTTATTGACAAGGCATTCTAACGGAATGCGCTTTAGTACTTTAAGACTGTTATTGATTGTATGATTTATTTCTAGTAGGTTCAGAATTGAGAACGATGCTTCCATTTTATGTCCTACTGCATCAGTGTTCGTAATAAATTTGTATACAACAGTTTCTTTGATCTAATTTTTTTTTATTTTGATGTTTCATAAAATGAGCTCCATGTAAAATTTGATTTGCTTTTGATTGTTTTGCCTCCGAGTGGTATGGTAGTATTACTGCTTCAGGTTCCTCCAGTTTGGTCCTGAGCTCCATCTATGGAAGTTCCCATGATTCCATTCACATCCATGTGGATTTGCTTTAGTTTCCCTGGTTTCATCCCCTCCCCAAAATCCTTTGCACTAGAGTGGTGTCCTAAAAGGTGTGTTCAATATTGAGTTGAATGGAATGGATTGGAATGTCCAGTGTTTTTAAGTTTGTGGGGGGGTAGTTCATGAAGATGTAGGAAGACTTGATGTTTTGCATCCATTTTTCAGGCCAGTACTTGACACTCAAGGTCATTGACTGTCCTACAGAATAAAGTCCCCAGTTTTAATTTAACCAAATAAAGATGGGTTCAAAGTCTGGTTCCTCTCAAGCATTCTTCATATTGTCATCCCAGGGGGTTCTCCATAATCTTTTAATCTTTAAAGCTGCTTTGCAACAATTACCCATGTTAAAAGTGTTTATATAAGTAAAACTGAATTGAATCCAACTGGACTCGTATAAACACTGCTTGGTGTTAATTCAACACTGGGGAATTTGCTGTGCATCTTCCACCATGATATTTTTCCTTCCTTCAAAACGCATAACCCAAGCTTGTGACCAGCAATCTTTAAATGATATATTTTATACTGTGCTACTTATGATTAAACAAATGCTTCATTACATAAGCTGCGTTGTTAACAGCAGTACATTGTTCACAGCAAGTCATCTGTTTGACCTTTTCTTTACCACACCCGGTTATTAGCTGAGGACCAAAGGCAGAGCTGGCAGTACAGTTACTGATAACTTTGAATGAGCCCTCAGAAATAACAGGCAGTGACAAAAGACATCACTCATCCAGAGTGCACAAATAATTTCCAGCTGATCTCACCACTATTTACTAATACTCAAGAATGTAAGACATATGGCTATGCATTGTCAGTGGGATCTTTTTTAAATTAACATACTTTGCAGCCACAAGGTTAAAGCTTTTGCAATGCAATATTTTTTAATCAAGTTCTAACCAAAATAACAAATGAATTAATAGTAAGCCATTGTACATGTCACATGACACTAATTTTCAACATGCACACTCCCAGTATGGGAGCCAGGTTTCACTCTGACCTCATGCTGGGACAATGTGACAAAAGCTACAACAACCTGAAAGTTTCTGTATCCATACAAAACTGGTAATGCAACATATTTCACTTATTTATATTTAATCACCAGGACCTGTATTCACAAAGCTTCTTGGCATTCTCTCAGAGAGCTCCTAAAAAAGTCCTAGCTTGGAGTTTTAGACTAAAAGTGAGGTAAAATAATTATCCACACATAGGGAAAGCCACAGTATGTAATGTAAATTTGCTTCTTCTTGCTTGACTTGATAATTCTCACCATTAATTCTCAGACAAATACTGTTATTGAAAAGTTATTAAATTTCTCATCTCATAGTATGGCATTAGTAACTGATACTACCACTTATAATAATAATGTTGTTGGTCTTTTGGCTGCTCCCAGCAAATGGTCGCCACGGCAAACCATCCGGTCCACACATACAAGATCTTTACGCCGGATGCTCTTCCGGATGCAACCTTGCCATTTCATCGAGGCTTGGGACCGGCACTGCATCCAGTGGTTGGGGTTTGGGCATTAAGTAGGAATCAAATCCAGGCCTTTCGCATGTCAGGCGAAACACCTGCCACTGAGCCACCAGTGCCCAATAATAATAATAATAATAATAATACTTAGACTACAAGTCAAATAAGTGGATACGTTTTACTTTTACATCACTACATCCTACAACGAATATCTGTAATTTCTATTTCACTACATTTATGCATGGTGTGGTAATGTCGTACATTACAGTGAGCTAATAAAAGCTCAATATTTTTGATACTTAAATCAATTTGAAGGTAAATACTTTTGTACTTTTCCTCAAGTAGAAATGCAAATGGGAAACTTCTACTTTTTTTTTTCATTTCACAATCTTATCATTTTGATTCATACACATTCACATTTCATACAAACGTCCATAATTTCTTTTTATTGTGTAAAGCTGTTTTATGACAATGACAGTTGTTAAAAGCGCTATACAAATCAAATTGAATTGAATTGAATTGAATTGCACTTGGCAGCACGGTGGTGTAGTGGTTAGCACTGTCTCCTTGCACCTCCAGGGTCTGGGTTCGATTCCCATCTCTGTGTGCGTGGAGTTTGAATGTTCTCCCTGTGCTTGGTGGGTTTCCTCCCAAAGTCATGTAGGTTAGGTTAAATGGCATTCCCAAATTGGCCGTAGTGTGTGAATGAGTGTGTGTGTGCCCAGTGATGGAGGGGCACCCTGTCCCGAGTGTACCCCTCCTTGTGCCCCAAGTCTCCTGGGATAGGCTCCAGGCCCCCTGTAACCCTGAATACAGGATTAAGTGGTATAGATAATGAGTGAGTGAGTGAATGAGTGAGTCAATTGAACTTGAGTAATAATTTACTTGAAATTTCTACTTTTTACCCCAAAACAGAATTTGTGTATTTTGTCCACCACTGATGCATGCTTAAAGTTTGATTGGCCCATAATGATCTCGCACACACTATAATAAATAGGCTAATCACCATCATCATTCTCACAAAAAGTTTAAAGAGTTTATTTATGTATGCAATACTCAGGCTTGATCCTACGGCTAAAAAACACTGGCGTGTCTGTCTGTAACTCGACTGCTCACTGTCCAATCAAACTCCACCCATGGAAGTAATGCTGTGGGTGTCATGTCATGCCAAGCCACAGCCCCGTCATGATCACCTGAGCATTCCTTTCATCTCACTCTCACTTCCTGTTCCCCACACCTGTTATCACTGACATAATTGCCTATCCTATTTAAGCCACGCTCTGACTCAGTCATGTCGCCAGTTTATTGTGCGCCTTACCCGCCTCAATTCACCAGCGTTTTCTTCCGTCTCTGTCTGTCTAGTTTCGACCTCGCTTTGTTTTTTCTGACCACGTCTCTGCCTCTCGATTTGGATTTGTTGTTTGGATATTTCCCGTTGCCGATCTCTTACCTGCTTCCCCGACCACGATTTTGGATTACGGACCCTTCTCTCGTCACTCCGGCTACGATCTTCGCCTGCTCTCCGACCACGATTTATCCTCGCTCCCCGCTGAGCTCACGCTGTCATCCCTACGCCGGCTCTGTACGTTCCGGTTTCACTCTACGCCTCAGCCTTCTCGCGCCGGCACACAGCTCAGGTCACACGCCGGCTCTGCACACTTCCGCATTCCCCAGAGGAGCGCTGCATACTCCGGCTTCACTACGCCTCCGGCTTCTCGCGCCGGCACACGGCTCAGGTTACACGCCGGCTCTGCGCACTTCCGCATTCTCCGGAGGAGCGTCAGACACATCGCCCCTCGCCTCGGCGCACTCCTGCCGGAACTACTAGCTTTTGCATTACAGCAACGCTGTCCCTGTTCAATGCGGAGTTACCAATACAGCTTCAAAACATCACTAAGTGAATCACAAGCACTCTTTAACGTCACGTCAATCGGCATACACTCCAAACCTCAGCACTTGGATCCACAACGCCCTCTACCGAGCCTGACAGAATAAACTGGCCATTGAAATGGATCCAGCAGAGGCAGCTCACCTGAGGGGGGCATTAGAGAGTCAAGGAGCCCTCTTAGGCACTCATCAACAGGAGATTACTCAAATCACTAATACTTTGCAAACTATCACTGAAACTCTGCAATCCCTCTCCGCTCAGGTTCAAAACCGACCTCCTCCTGCACCCACTCCCCGAACCCCCCCTCCACCGGTATTTTCTCCCACCCAGGAGCCACGCCTCCCTGCTCCACCTACTTATGATGGGAACCCAGCTACTTGTCGTTCTTTTTTGTCTCAATGCTCTCTAGTTCTAGAATTACAGGCCACGTCATTTCCCACGGAACGCTCTAAGGTTGCCTACATTATCACCCTTCTCACTGGAAAGGCGAGAGAGTGGGGGACGGCATTATGGGATGCCCAAGTTCCATGTTGTTTTACATTTAAAACTTTTACGGATGAAATGAGGAGGGTTTTTGACCGCTCATTCTCAGGTCACCAGGCAGCAAGCCAATTACTTCAACTTCGCCAGGGGCTCCGTTCAGTATCTGACTACGCCATAGATTTCCGGACCCTGGCTCCCTCTAGTGACTGGGATGAAAAAGCTCTCTTCGATTGTTTCCTCCACGGACTCACAGATTCAATTAAAGACGAGCTGGCGGCTCGAGAGCTTCCTTCAGAATTACAGGGGCTCATTGACCTAGCGATCAGCATTGATGCCCGGAGACGGACTCGGCGAAGTGAACGTCAGCCAACTCTCGCATCTCACACCTCGGTGCCTGTCTTGGTCACTCCTGAAACACCCCCTGAACCCATGCAGATAGGTCACACACGCATTTCTCCAAAGGAGCGTCAGCGTCGCAGAGACGTCGGCGCCTGCTTCTACTGCGGTCAGACCGGCCATGTCGTTCGAACCTGTCCACTAAAAGGTCAGGCCCCCCCGTAGTTCTGGGGATGCAGGGGGGCCCAGCTTCTTGTTCTTCCCCGGACCAGCGATCATGTTTCTCAGTAACCATCACTCACGGTGATCGGTCTTACGCTACTCATGCCTTAGTGGACTCCGGGGCTGACCAGAATCTAATTTCTGCTTCTACGGCCTCCGACCTCCGAATCCCTCTCATACCTCTGAGCCAACCCTTTACCGTTCAGGCCCTTGATGGCAGCAGACTCACCCCCATTACCCATCGCACCACTCCCATCACCCTACAGTTTTCTGGAAATCACATCGAGACCATCTCATTCCTTATTATCCAAAATGCTCATGCACCTCTGGTTCTGGGGCTCCCATGGCTAAGACTTCATAACCCCCACATCGATTGGGTTACAAGGAGCATCCTCGATTGGAGCCCCGCCTGCCTCTCCTCATGTCTACACTCAGCCCCTAGGAGCCGAATCTTATCCGTATCACGAGAGGAGATCCCCGACTTAACCAAGGTTCCCACTGTATATCATGATTTACGGCAAGTGTTCAGTAAGTCACGGGCCATCTCCTTACCACCCCACCGCCCCTATGACTGCGCCATTGACCTGCTTCCTGGAACCTCTCCACCCAAGGGACGACTCTACTCCCTTTCTCGCCCAGAAAGAGAGGCCATGGAACAATACATTAATGAATCACTCGCAGCAGGGATTATCCGTCCATCGTCGTCACCGGCAGGCGCAGGATTCTTCTTTGTAGAAAAGAGAGACAAGTCCCTCAGACCCTGTATTGACTACAGAGGCTTGAATGAGATCACCATAAAGAACCGTTATCCCCTCCCGCTGATGTCTTCTGCTTTCGAACTCCTTCAAGATGCCCATGTATTCACCAAACTTGATTTAAGAAATGCCTACCATCTGGTTAGAATACGGGAGGGTGATGAGTGGAAGACTGCTTTTAACACACCCACGGGCCACTATGAATACCTAGTAGTCCCGTTCGGTTTGACCAATGCGCCAGCCGTGTTCCAGGCCCTCATCAATGACGTCCTGAGGGATTTCCTCAATGTCTTTGCCTTTGCTTACCTGGATGACATCCTAATTTTTTCACGTTCTGTAAAAGAACACGAATGCCATGTACGCCAGGTCCTTCAGCGGCTGCTGGAAAACAAGCTCTACATCAAGGCTGAAAAATGTGAATTCCATGTCACCTCCACCTCCTTTTTAGGTTACTTCATCTCCCCTGATGGCATTCAGATGGACCCCACCAAGGTCAAAGCGGTTACGGACTGGCCGGCACCTTCTTCAAGGCGTGAGCTGCAACGTTTCCTGGGGTTCGCCAATTTTTATCGTCGCTTCATCCGAAGTTATAGTACGGTGGCAGCTCCACTTACTGCACTCACCTCTTCCAAGACTCCTTTCCGATGGAACTCTCTGGCCGAGGAGGCCTTTAAGGAACTCAAACGCCGCTTCACCACAGCACCCATCCTCATCTTCCCAGATCCCGCCCTTCAGTTTGTTGTGGAGGTAGACGCATCGGAGACCGGAGTTGGAGCCATCCTTTCACAGAGGTCCCCCAAGGACAATAAACTCCATCCTTGCTCCTTTTTCTCCCGTCGTCTCACACCCCCTGAACGGAATTATGGCATTGGAGACCGTGAACTTCTGGCAGTCAAGCTGGCACTTGAGGAATGGAGACATTGGTTGGAGGGGGCGAAACATCCCTTCCTCGTTTGGACGGATCATCGAAACCTAGAGTACCTAAAGACTGCTAAGAGGCTAAATTCACGTCAGGCACGATGGTCACTATTCTTCTCTCGTTTTCTGTTCACATTATCTTATCGCCCGGGTTCCAAGAATGTCAAGCCTGATGCCCTCTCACGACAGTTCCCCTCTTCCCAAGACACGTCCTCGCCAGAAACGATCCTTCCCCCCCACTGTCTTGTGGCAACGACCCAACTGGATGTGGAACATCTCGTTCAGCAGACCCTCGAGCAAGAACCAGGCCCAAGTGTCGTTCCTCCCAACAAACTCTTTGTCCCTGCCTCTGTGCGCCCTCAAGTGTTGGACTGGGCCCATAGTTCCAGGCTGGCCTGCCATCCTGGAGTGGCACGCACCCTCTTTCTCCTAGACCAACGCTTTTGGTGGCCGACTATCAAGGAGGATGTTAAAAATTTTGTGGCTTCCTGCGACGTCTGTTCTAGGAACAAGAACACAAACAGACCGCCAGAAGGGTTACTTCGACCTCTCCCCATCCCTCACCGCCCCTGGTCCCACATCTCCATCGATTTTGTCACCGGACTACCACCATCACAGGACAATACATGCATCTTTACCATTGTAGACCGTTTTTCCAAATCAGCTCATTTCATCCCACTACCCAAACTCCCGTCAGCCAAAGAAACAGCAGAGCTCCTGGTCAACCATGTTTTTCGCCTTCATGGGCTCCCCATTGACATTGTCTCGGACAGGGGCCCCCAGTTCTCGGCCCAGTTCTGGAAAGCCTTTTGTAACCTCATCGGCGCTACCCCCAGCCTCTCATCTGGATTTCACCCTCAAACTAACGGCCAGACCGAACGGATAAACCAAGAACTAGAAAAGTCCCTAAGGTGCATGGCCTCTCGGGACCCGTCCTCTTGGAGCCGCTTCCTCCCCTGGGTTGAGTACGCCCACAACTCACTACCGACCTCCTCCACAGGCATGTCTCCCTTTCACTGCTGCCTAGGCTACCAACCTCCCCTCTTTCCCGCCCAGGAGGAGGAGGTGGCTGTTCCCTCAGCCCTAACATTTGTCCGTCGCTGCAAGAGGACATGGCTGCGGGCCCGCAACCATCTTTTGCGCACCGTTAGCTCCTTCCGGCGTCACGCTAACCGTCACCGATCATCAGCTCCAAGGTATCGGATCGGCCAAAGGGTAATGCTATCTACGCATGACCTCCCCCTCAAGACCACCTCAAAGAAACTCTCCCCAAGGTTCATCGGCCCCTTCACTATCAACCGCATCATCAACCCGTGCTCCGTCCGACTGTCTCTACCTCTCTCCATGCGCCGAATCAACCCCACATTCCACGTCTCCCAGATTCGTCGCCTGGTCTCTTGCCCACTGTCTACACCTCCCCAACCTCCCCCACCCCCCCGACTCATTGATGGGGGCGAAGCATTCACTGTCAGCAGCCTCCTCAAGTCTCGCCGCCGCGGACGGGGGATCCAATATTTAGTGGACTGGGAGGGTTACGGCCCCGAAGAGAGAACTTGGGTACCCGCCAAATTCATTCTAGACCGTTCCCTGATCACAGACTTCCACAGACTCCACCCCGAAGCACCTGCTAGAACGCCTGGGGGCGTTCGTAGGGGGGAGGGTACTGTCATGTCATGCCAAGCCACAGCCCCGTCATGATCACCTGAGCATTCCTTTCATCTCACTCTCACTTCCTGTTCCCCACACCTGTTATCACTGACATAATTGCCTATCCTATTTAAGCCACGCTCTGACTCAGTCATGTCGCCAGTTTATTGTGCGCCTTACCCGCCTCAATTCACCAGCGTTTTCTTCCGTCTCTGTCTGTCTAGTTTCGACCTCGCTTTGTTTTTTCTGACCACGTCTCTGCCTCTCGATTTGGATTTGTTGTTTGGATATTTCCCGTTGCCGATCTCTTACCTGCTTCCCCGACCACGATTTTGGATTACGGACCCTTCTCTCGTCACTCCGGCTACGATCTTCGCCTGCTCTCCGACCACGATTTATCCTCGCTCCCCGCTGAGCTCACGCTGTCATCCCTACGCCGGCTCTGTACGTTCCGGTTTCACTCTACGCCTCAGCCTTCTCGCGCCGGCACACAGCTCAGGTCACACGCCGGCTCTGCACACTTCCGCATTCCCCAGAGGAGCGCTGCATACTCCGGCTTCACTACGCCTCCGGCTTCTCGCGCCGGCACACGGCTCAGGTTACACGCCGGCTCTGCGCACTTCCGCATTCTCCGGAGGAGCGTCAGACACATCGCCCCTCGCCTCGGCGCACTCCTGCCGGAACTACTAGCTTTTGCATTACAGCAACGCTGTCCCTGTTCAATGCGGAGTTACCAATACAGCTTCAAAACATCACTAAGTGAATCACAAGCACTCTTTAACGTCACGTCAATCGGCATACACTCCAAACCTCAGCACTTGGATCCACAACGCCCTCTACCGAGCCTGACAGTGGGTTGCATACAGACTCCAGAACTTTTCAGTGTCCACTAGGGACGTATTGTTCTTAGATGAAATGCAGTTCTGTCCACACACACACACACACAAGGGTCCAAATGAAACAGGGCCTGGTTAGATAAAGTGAGATTTAGCTTGTAGAAGATCGGGTGCAGCTGTGCTTATACACATTCACACAGCGCAGTCTGATATTGATGACTTTGTGTAGCTGAGGGCATCATTTAAAAGCTCTGAAGTTGAACTGTAAAAAGGCAAATAAAATGTTTTTTTTTGTTGTTGTTTTTTACCACTGGAACACTGTATCATCACTGAGTATGGCTATTTTCAGTCACACGCTACGGTAATGTTTGTGCAGGCATATTCCAAAATGGGGATGTCATCCAGCATAGAATTATCTAGCAGATGGTCTCACGGTTTAAGGGAGAGAGAGATGATGGAGTAGATACAAATTATTGAATCTAAATGGGTCACTAAGTTTCGAGACCAAAAAAAAAAAATTATACTAAATTGTTTTTGGTTTGGTCGAGTGTTTAATCATTAGTTTCTGCTAATTAACTTTATAAACATGAATAACACTTTGTTAGAGTGATCTTGTGATGCCAAAATGTTCTGGCTGCTTTACTGTCAAGAGTGAACAGCTGCTCACCATTGAAAAATTTGTGACAGCCAAATGAGGATGGATTACTTGGAGGAAGAAAACCTTAAAACTAGATATTTCTCATGTATTGGAGTGAATCTGCAGGCTGTATATGTTCCTCTCAGACAGACAGACTGTGAAAATATGAGCTATGCTTTCATTAACCCAGTTGTAACAACATGCTGAGAGACATTTGACTGGTGCCTGTTTCTTTGCTCAGAATTTCCAGACACCACAAATACCAATATTCTCTCACTCCTATTGTATGCCAGGACCAGGACTTAAATAAGCAAATTGGCTTAGACACAGATCTGGGCTTGACTTCCTGAACTCCTAGATAAAAAGTGGGCACACAACTTCTCGAATGCTTCTGCCAAGCCAAACAAAAGACCTACTCATCTGCTTTTAAAAACTAAAAAATTGTATATTTATATATATATATATATATATATATATATATATATATATAGAGAGAGAGAGAGAGAGAGAGAGAGAGAGAGAGAGAGAGAGAGAGATAGTACTGATGATGATTATTCTAGTGATACTACAGACCTCAAAGCACTGAGAAAGTTAAGTTAAGTTGGAAAAGAAAATGTAAATGTAAAAGTTTTGTTTTCTTATTGTTATTATATTGTAAAGCTGGTCATATTTCTGTTTTTATCATTCTAGTTGCCCTTAAAGAATTGAGGACATTGTTCCATGTTAGAGCAGTCCTGCAAGGACAAGATGAGAAGAAAAAAAAAAAAAAACATCTGCATCTTCTTAAATTTCAGTAAGGAAGTAATAAATGGTGAGCCCCTATTACTTGTGTCCTTACATTTTTAAAGACATTGCTAACTATACAAAGTCTGCTGAATTCATTATGTGAAATAACCTTTGCCTTGCTCATTCCTTTATTTTCTGTCTCTGACTTTAATGTTGACTGCGTGTTTACTTACAGCCTCATAATCACAGCATTTAATCTCAGCTGCCATCACATACCAGATATCCTCCTCATTAGTTCCATCCCTTTGGGATCACAGTTGTTTTGGTTTAAGAGCAAGAAGCAGGCTGTCTAAAAGATATCACCATGTGGCTGTGGATCTAGCTGGTTTGTTTTTTCTAGGCATATTTTAGTTTGCCCAGAATGATAGAACAGTAGAGAAGTCAATCAGTCCACATCCAGTGACACCGGCATCTATCTACAGTATATATACAGTGGATGGAGGTACTGTCATAGATGAAAATGAACACAGAGGACACACTGCTACTTCTCAACATCCACCTGGACTAAGCAAGATTTAAACCACTACCCATCCTGGAATGCTCACACACACACACATTATCACACAAATTGCATTATGACACAATGCTATATGCATGCTGCTATGAGACAATTGTTTGCACTGTTGTCTTCCATTCATCATTGTTCTGTCTAGTAAGCATTCATTGTCCTCCATATTCACTGAATGTTTTGCATTTGTTTTACACTGTTCAATCATGCGTACTATGCTGCTTTATTGTCGCATATTATTCCATGGGCATCCACTTACCCTGTCTTGGAAGAATTACGCAATATCACACTTGAGGTTGCGCTGTTGTACTGAATATCAGCACGGCTGTGATTTTTGCGGCTGATATTCAGTATAACAGCGCATCTTTGAGAAACCAACTGTTTTGTAATGTTTATTGAATCCAGAACCAGAGCAACACTAAATGAAATTCAGAACCTTGAAAACCAGGGAGATCATGGTGATTTATTACATAACTTCCACCCTGCACATTTCCATTCCTTTTGTTTTTTACTCTATCACTATAACACTTCAAGTAAAAATGAAAGAAAGATCTCAGATTGATTTGTGAACAACATCCTCGCTACCCTGCAGCTGCAGACCCGTTACCATTCCACAGGGCTGCATTCTTATGTGGTTTGAAAGTTTTCCCACATCTACCCACCCTCTGCTATAGCTCTCTCACTTGGGAAAACCTTTCCCTCAGCCGCCCTTCTCTTGTCTGGACAGCGAATCGGAGTTTGTGTTTGAGAGCTATGGTTACCATGGAGACGGGAGCGTTCTCAGACGTCCAGCATTCCAGAGTATTTTAAGGGTGCTGACATTTTGTATCATACAGCAGCCGTTTAAAATCTCTAATTTCCTGCTCATGAGCAAAAATTCACATAATCGAGTTGCCTCTTAAGGGCAGAGGAACCGAATGTAAAGACTAAAATTAGTTTTCTAGACTGATAAAGAAAACTGATAGAGCTGTTAAAAAAGACGAATGAAACTTCATTAAAATAGACGACCGAAATCTAAAAATCAAAAACCACATGATGGATATGTGCCATAAACGGAGACTATAAATGATACCATTTGATGCCACAATTGATTGCTTTGACTTTACAATCTGAACTATTGTCAACTTTCCTTATATTTGGAAAGTCTACTCACGATATCCAGTGCAGCAACACTGGCTTTGATTATTTTGGAATAGGAAAAATACGAGGCTTAAAATAGCAGAACTGTGGTTCATGTAATAAAAGCCATAAAATAAACAAAATTACCATTCGCTATATTGTGTAATAAAAATAGTCGATATTTGGCCGCAGGTTTCATCCACAAGTTTAAACCAGCACTTTGTTAGTCCAGAATTGGGATAGTTAATGATGTTGTTTGTCCGATCTTCCTCCCAGGGAACTAATGTCACAAGGCACCCTTTTGAATATGCCAATAACGCCACATGTCTAGGGACTGTGGGAGGGAATCACAGTAGCTGAAGGAAATCCACCAAGCACAGAGAGAACATGCATACAGTAAATATCTTATTATACTAAAGCAGCAATGATGTATTTGATTCTTTAGTTATGAAACCCTGGTATTTTGTAAATATAATACTTGTGGAGAGAATAACCACTGGCATTCTTCATAACTTCATAACCCATAAATATTTGCTCTTTAATACAGATAAAAGAAGTATCAAGTTCTAGAGTGTTAACTGCAGTCCAAAAGGGCCACAGACCAGTCCAGCTGCCTCAGGTACAGTAATGGCTATGAGTTAGTAAAGGGAAATCACTAAGTCATAAGCCTTTGAAATACATTATAACATCAACTCTTTATAAGTGTTAAATTTATTCATATCACAATATAAAGTGTTGTAAAGGATAATACTCTGGCCTGCAGGTCTCCCAGCTCCAGGGTCCCTGGTCTGGTGCACATTTGCTGCTCTAAATTGCTATATACAGTATATATATTTGTGTGTGTAATGTGTCCTGCAATGATCTGATATCACATTCAGCCCAAACGAGAATGAAGCGCTTAGTGATGATGAACGAATGAATAATGAACTAATGAATATGATATCTATGATGTATAGAGAGACTATCCCCTTTACTCTGATTCTGGTCCCCAAAACCCACAACCACATTCATGCTTTAATCTTCAACCCAGGCCATATCAAACAGCTGCAACTCGAACACTTTCTAAAGTCAAACATCCATTTCTGCATGCAAATAAAACCAAACTATAATATGACGAAAGGTGAGCAGATACAATTAGAGATAAACTCTAGTGTTCTTTGAAATAGTATTCACCCTCCTATGTACAAAAATATATATTGCAACTCAGTAACAGATGCCAAGGGGACTTAAGGACACAGACATAAATATTCATGCAGGTGTGTTTCCAATTACTGTTCCATACCGCCATATTCCCTCACAAGATGTTTCCAGAGTAATGCTTCTTTTATGAGTAAACTGTAAATGGAACAACAGTGTTTATTAGCAGCAGACCACAAAGGAGCTGCCATGCTCAGATCTGATTAAAAGGTCAATGGTGGGAGCTTTAAAAACAGATACTTAACTTGGCCTGATATACAGGATGTACTGAATAATCTAACATTCTCCATGGCAACTTGCGTCCTTGCAGCAAGCAAGCTGTCTGTGTAACTTACAAGTGATGTAATGAATTACAGTACTAACTACAGGGTGTAACTAAAGTCATTATATGTTGGGGAAATTAATGCGTTTTAGCAAAATGCCTTTCAAAATTCCAAAATTCTGAGCTGCGGGCTATGAACACATCGCTGTCTTCACTTCTTCATCAGTAATGAATATTCATCCTCGTAGGGCTGCTGTCAGGAGACCAAACAGGTGAAAGTCTGATGATGGAGCAAGATCAGGGCTATAAGGAGACTAGAGAGTGTTGACAACAAGGGCAAAAATGTGCAGATGTGCATTGTCATGCAAGATCACGAAGCCCTTGAATAGCGGTCTTCTGCGTTTAATGGGAGGTTTTAGGCTTCAGCTCTTCAATAAGTGTCTCACTGTAATGAGCACGGCTGATTGTTGAATCTTTTTCCTGATTATGTTCCAGTACTGGCCCGTCGAGAATCCCATAAAACTGTAAGCATCCATTTTCCAGCTGATGGTTGACTTTTACACTTTTTCTTGGTCAGTGGTTGAAGATGTTTCCGTTCCATACTCTGCCGTTTCCTCCCAAGCTCATGAATCCGCGTCTCATCACCAGTAATGATTCACTTTAAGAAACTTTTCAAACTTTTCAAATATCCAAATGCTTCTGTTTATGCTCTTCTGTGAGTTGTTTCAGCATTAGGTACACCCTCAGACCACAAATAAACAAACCACTGCATGCTACTCTTTTTGTGTAAATCACAAGTGGGGCATCCATTTTTGCTAGCACCAAAGTTACAAATGAACTGATGTAACACATTCGCACACATGACGGCAGCCTGGAACGCAAAGTGCGGATAAGACAGTGTGGCCAACAGAAGTATAAGTATAACTGGATTGCGGATAATTTTTGACTCACCCTCCTATGTACAAAAATAAATATTAATTTGCACAACCCCGAATACTTCCTTGGACTGCTTTTAGTTTCGATTATGACGTGCATTCAGTGTAAAATGTTTTGACAACCTTGTGGAATGTCACATTTATTTCCATCCAAAGTGTAAAAAGTTGTGCACTGGTGCATGATGGTTGCATCGCATCGTCCTAGAATATAGTAAATCTGGACTCATCAGACCACATGACCTTCTTCATTGCACCAAAGTCCAACCTTTATTTTATTACCAAATACAAGGGTTTTTTTTTTTGTCTCACTAACAAGTGGATTTCTTATGGCCACAAAACGGTTTCATCCTAATCCTGTGCGTTCCTGTTGCATTGTGCATGTGGAAATGCTCTTATTTTCTTATAATATTAAACATAGCTATGGTGATTTCAACTGTCCATTTTTATGATGCAACTTCCCGAAGCATTTAAGTGATTTGTGATCACAATCATGATTTTTTTTTCTAACCACGTTTGTTCTGCAAAACTTTACAGTTCAGCCCTATCCTTCCACGCTATAATAATGTCTTTTACAGTTCTTAACCCAATTCTAGTAATTTCAGCTTTTCTCATTAGTTGTACACGGTAACATTTTTTCCACAACCATGGGGAGCTCTTCCAACATGGCTGTTTAAGAATTGAGAAACTATTCACTGCATCAGTTAGGATTAAAGGCACTGTTGCCAGTTAAACATATTAGTTACTGCATGACCTTTTTGATTAATTGGATCCAAATTGTGATATTTTTTGGATTTTTTTTTTTTTTTCAGATAGACTCTAAAAAAGGCATTGAAATGTATTGGAATCATTCTCATGGCTGGAGAATTGGGACGTTGTTGCACTCGGAACGTAAGTCAAGGTGCGTTTACATGCAAAACACCAGATGTGTTAATGTGAGCTCATCGTGAGCGGGAGGGACGACTCTCCGTCTATGTGTGTTTAAGAGGAAATGGCAATCATATACTGTAGAGGACGTTGTGTAAATCAAATTACAGTCTGCTAAAAGGTGTCTATTAAGGTGTCCCTTACGTATGGAGACGTTTGTGATCACTCAGTATATTTTTTCCATCATCCTTTTGCAATATGGATAAAACTCATCCAGGTGTTTAATGATTTCATAGTTTTTAAGTAATACATGTTAAACTGAGACTGCAAACATTTTGAAGGATCCGACTGATGCTGCTGCACAATGCTGGATCAGCTCCAATAAGAGGAGAATGATTGCTTCTCCAGCCCTTATTCCTGCTGTCTCGCACATTTTACTAGCAGAACATTTTCCACAGATACTTTCAAGGCAGTCAAAATAAAACTTCAAATAGTTAGCATCCAGATCAAGCTAGGTCATTTATTTGGAGTACAGTAAGTTCTTTCACTTGTTAATAGTGTACTTTATGTCAGGCCTATTACTCCTAAGCCAGGCACTGAGAGAAGAGAAAAGACTTGTAGATATATATTTATATATGGGATATATAGTTAGTATAACAGGGACCAGTACTTGCAGCTTCCAGGTGTTACAATCTTTACATGTCCATTCAACCTCCATTATGAAATAATGACAAAGTTCTACTACACTAATACAATCTTCCTTGGACTTTTTACAGATGGGCTTAACTGACATATTCAATTGCAGCCCCATTGGATGTGTATTTTCTTTTTTTTTGCAAGCGCATATAAAAAACCAAACCCCATTTCCCAAACCAATAAAAATATCAGTAAATCTACATTCATGTTGATTAAACTTACTAATCATTACCATGCTGTGGTTGGACTTGCTCCAGAAAGAACTTGGGTATTATGATGTGCCTCTGTGCTCATCTAATTAGTGCCTATGGTAGTTTAGAGCATGGGAACAAATTACACGAGACGAATGCTTGATTGCAGTACTTATGCACTCTAAGAGCACTTGTACATATGATCAGCCTGATTACAATTTCAGAGCAAGCCAGCTAAATATAATACCGCAGAGTGAAAGTTGCATTAGCCGCTGAGTACAGTAAGGGGAAAAGAGAGAGAGAGAGAGAGAGATAGAGAGAGAGAGAGAGAGAGAGAGAGAGAGAGAGAGAGAGAGAGAGAGAGAGAGAGAGAGAGAGAGACCGGGCTGGTAACTCGATGCTTGACTGCACTGTGAAAGTTATTATACCTTTTGGCTACATAAATCAGAATAAGACTGATCTATGATCAAGCGCCAAACCTATTCCCCTCTGACTCACAGCACATGAAGATATCCAGAATGGTAGATGAAGGTTGGAAATTTGGCATAAATTGAGCTGGAAAATAGGGTGCTGTATGTCAGTAGGCAAGACACCAGTGACTTCACACACTGAACAAAGAGCAGAAGGGCCCTACCCTAAACTCCTATCACATTAAGTCTGATGTCATCTTCCACCACCCATTAGTTGGCATGGCTGTTGCAGTGTGATTGAATCAGTCTTCTCTCTCTCTCTCTCTCTCTCTCTCTCTCACACACACACACACACACACACACTCGCGCACACACACACACACACACGCGCACACACACGCGCACACACACGCGCGCACACACGCACACAGGCGCATACACACGCGCACACACACACACACACACACACACACACACACACACACACACACACACACACACACACACACACACACACACATGAATATGGAGTCTCTGTCTAACATCAGTACATCATTCAAGCTTTAATGAATGCTATGAATTTTGCTGACTGTGGTTCACAGCAGTGGAATAATAAATCCACATATACACCAGTCCACCATAACATTTTGCCCACCTCCCTAATAATGAGTTGTGCCACCGTAATGATGATGCACTGTGTATTCTGACACAACCAGAATGAACCTTTTCATCAATTTGAATTTGGATCGGACTACGAGGGACGGCTTACTCACCCCATGTGCATCAGTGAGCCTTGGCTACCCATGACCCTGTCGCCAGTTCACCAGTTTTCCTTCCTTGGATCACTTTTCGTAGGTCCTGACTAATGCAGACCAGCAACATCCCATAATAACTGCGATTTCGGAGTTCTCTGATCCAGTCCTCTAACCATCACAATTTGGCCCATTTTTGTCTGCATCCAGCACATCAACTTCAAGAAAAAGGGTTCACTTGCTGCCTAATATATCTTACCCGTTTCCAGCCACCATTGTAATGAGATATTGAAAATGTAGCTACTGTGAGCAGGGCCAAATTATAATAGCTGGACAACTGGGTTAGAGCAACTGACAAGCTCTTGTGGGATGCTCCCAGGCTGCAGTGGTCAAGACATACCAAAAAGCAATCCAAGGAAGGATCCAAGAGGTTCCAGTAGAAAGGTGTCAGAACACACGGGTCATTACTGTTATGATGGCAAAGTTGGGGAACCTACTCAATATTAAGCAGGTTGGTCATAATGTTATGGCTGATTGTTGTATGCTTATAAAAACTGTATATACTTATGTATATTTTTTCTGAATGGCTTATAATTGAATATGGTCAAATTTGGTACAAATGATTATATCATAGCTCTGTGGTCATTGTCTTAGATACCGTAAGGAAATAATAACATCAGCTTGTAAATATTTACAGTATGGCATAAAGACAGCATATTTTGTGTCATAACTCAAAACAAGGGTGCAGCACTGATAAGAACTGCTCTTGGGTCACAGCTGTGATGTCACTGCGGTTCTCTGTCTAGTGTCGTAATCCTAAAATAAACAGGTAACCTCTCCCTTAATTGTTATCAAAGACAAACGTCACCTTTTAACTCGTCTCTCATTACAGACATTCAAATGCCTTATTTAGGCAGTAGTACCGTTGTTGGATTTGATGCACATTATGAGTGATAAACGTTGAAACTTTCTGTTTCTTGAGGATCCACTGATATTCACTTTACAGTATATAATACACATGTCTGTCCAGCCTCTGTCTTCACTTTGCTATATCTGTTTGATGTTCCTGTAACTTTAGACAACATGTTCGATCAACACATCGGATTGGTTGAGGTGTGGACAAGCACAGATGCAGCTGTGCAACTACACACACAAAAAAAAAAACTGTTAGCATAGAGAATGGAATTCTTCGGCGTATACTGCAAATGAATAATAAAATTATACTGTATTGTCCTTGGCTTAAATTTTTTTTTTTTTAAACGCAATTCTTATTATGATTCAGATATTATGAACGGCGCAACACTGTCAACACTCACTTTTGTGGTTGGTTTAAGTAAATGTAATGGAGAAGATCCCCAAAAAAATGATATTTTCAATGTAATGTCGATATGAAAAAGAAAAATAGGAATATTTGTTAAGCAAAATATAGTGTAGAAACATATTGAATTAGTCCAACATGTATTTGATTTGACCTGATTTTACAACATACAATACATATGATTCAATTCTGCATTGACATTTTAATTCAGGCCATCTCCATTCCATTCCTGATGCTACCATGCTGTCAATGTTGCACCCTTGAGCAGGATCCTTCATCCCCAAGTGGAAATATGTCGAGCTAGCAACTCAACGGCGTAAGTAACTCCCACAGTTACTTACCCCACCCAACGGATATACCTTCAGGGTGGGGAGTATCCATCTCCTGATGTGCCAGATGGCACGTGGATGGACCCTATTTCTATACCTTATCCCATCTATCTCCAGTGCAAATCAGTCCAGACTGAAAATGTATTGATGTGTCTTTGTTTTTGTTTCTGCAAGTAACAGCAATTTCTTCACTGGCTTAATTTTATCTGCTTATAATATTTACTATATTGCATAGCTAAGTTTTTATATATTTATATATTTTTTATATGTTTTATATTTTTGTTCTATTTTAATAGCTATGTTTTTCTATATTCCATTTCAATTCATATCTGATCTAGGCTTAGACATAACTGTGACGGTATCTCAGACCGTTGAACAGAGTTTATGATTTGAATTGTTCTTTTTTTTGTTTTTTACTGCCCCTAGTTACGGGTGTGATCAGTAAGATTGTTACCGGGTGATTACATACTTGCTGAAAGACATATGTGAGTTGAATGACAGGATAATCCTGTGATTGTAACCCAGAGGTATGAGGTGATATGCAGGTGCAACATTTGTGTTCATTGGACCATTTCCAATCAGAGTTGCAAAGTAACAAGTGACTCTCCGTGGCACCAAGCAAGCATCAATACCAGATCAAAAAAAGGTGGGGGGGGGGGGGGGGAATGTAACAGCAACACTGGATTGATCAATTCTATTCGAAAAACACTGCTAATTCTAAACTCTTTTTCTTTTTCATGAACATCTAAATACTGTACGTATGACGGAACAAGCGTCAGAACTCCTGACATACGTAAAGGGAGAGCTATAAAACTGCACCCCTTCATTATATAGTGTTCTGTCAGGACAGAAATAAACGGTGCTCTAATCTAACATCTGCCTTGCCTTCACAGCAGAGGCCCACAAGGAACAGTTCAAAATACATAGTTCAAAACACATGACAACATTTCACTTCCTGTTTTCATTCTGCTTGTTTCTTGTTACCATAGCACAGGAAACAACCCTAAGCAAATAATCACTGGTTGCCAGGAAACATGCTTTTCATGCTGCTGTTTGCTAATTTTATGTTTTTAGGAAGAAAGTTAGCCAAATGCCAAGAAGAACACAGACGCATGTGCAGCCTGGGAAAACCCTTCACATGGTGAAATTTTGACAGTTTCTGTTCTTTTGAGTTTCAAAAGATAAAAAAAAAAACATTTCCTGAACTAAAATATGTTTCCTTTTTGTGTATCGTCTAAACCAGGAGTAACATCACAGCTTTAAAGTCTGGTTTTCCCACAAAAGAGAAATTGCAGAATGCTGCATTTTACAGATTCTTTTTCCACTTATTATGAAAAAAAAAGAGGTTTATTAACTTCATTTACATTCACATTGCAATTAAAATGTATGCCAAGTACAAATATGTCCATAAAAGCCATGTCTGTTTCAAAATAAACTTAAATCTCATGCAGGCTACAGTATTTGGGAAATATTGTATGATTAATTATTATAATACCTATAATAAAAGACTGTCGCCATTTATAGGTTATTATAGGCCAGTACAATCATTTAATGAATCCTTAATCTCTGAAGTCATATCATTAATATTCTGTACTAATTTATATCGCAAGCAGAAGGTTTTTTTGTTTTGTTTTGTTTTGTTTTAAATGCTGGTATCTGATCACAAACTGAACTGATTACACATACTGTATATGCATTTTGTTTAAAGATGTAGCCATCCCACTGTTTCTGGTTGACATACCCTGAATTTATAGACCTGCCTTTATACCTAACATGACTCTTGCAGTACAATATCCAAGGCAGTATAAAACATAAACAAATACAAACAATTCCATATTATTCTGGTGATATATATTTATAGATTATAACAAATTGTTAACATTTATATGCTATCGAGAGAAAACCCCAATTTAGGCCCAAACCTTATATTTCAACACATCTGGCTGTTGGCCATATTTCAGCCACAGGCTTCCAGATGTGGTACTTTGAATGAAGCGTTTACATAAACACAGCCCTTCCCACAATTCACCAAAAATATACAAACTACTTTCATGTAGGACAGAAAATGAAAATACACAGCTTCTAATTAAATGTAATAGACCTCATTAGTGAATCATGAAACAATCAATTGAAATGTGAATCTCTATACAGAAATGCACAACAAAGATATGCACAGGGAGATGAGAATGAATACGTTAGCTGACATTTTGGACTTGCCTTAGAGTGTGAAATTTTAACAGGTTGTTAAGTAACATATAGTATGTTATACTTTGTGGAAATTGAGCATCACAATGTTTAGTAAGAGTGAAAGATAGAAGATACAAATGCCTTTAGACTGTAAAGTCTGTTTTTACTGTTGCAATGAAAAGACGTCTTACTATGTTTTTTTATCCTGCAGATGGAAACAATAGATGTGAGCGTCAATAATTTTTAATAAGGTTCATAACTCATGTCTCATCATTGCAAGTTAAATATGCATTATTACCCCCATACAGGGTAGATTTAGATAGAAGAACACAGTCTCCCTAAAGGCACTGGAACAGCAAGGCCTTTTTTCCTTCATATTTTTTTATTTATATTTCAGTATACACTGAAGACTTTTAGGTTGAAGATCAAAGATGAATATCAGATGACAGCTCAGACTTTTAGCTCTGATTTCCTGTTATTTATATCCGAATGTGTTAACCAACTTCAGGCATGGGACTTTTTGTTTCAACCCACCCATTTCTTGATTATCAAAAATGTTAACATATAAATAACATCTAACTAACATATGATATTTTTTTGCCTAGGTGTGACTTCTTAGATTGATCATTAACAGTGCTGAATGTCCCATTTTATTCTGAGCCATGGGACTTTGCATGTGAACACTGTATTTGATGATTTGAAGAAGAAGAAAAAAGCAGATAAACCAAGATGAAGACAAGAGATCTTTCAATGGGAGAAAATCAAACCATTTCGAAGCTGTGAAACGAGTGGGGAAAAAAAGAGTCATTGCACAAGCACTGTGTATAGGCAATACATAAAAACTAGAATGTCCTGAAAGAGAAAGAAATCACCAGTGTACTAATGAAACAGACCATTAAAAGGTAGACTAAGGAAAACAACAGTAGTTGCTGACAGAAACAAAACATCATTGAGTTACGTCATTACCAACCGCCACAGGGGAGGGGCAAATGTGCACAATCCACTATTCTAAGAAGACTTCAAGAGCAGGAATACAAAGGCCACACCGCTAGATATAAACCACTCATTAGCAGTAAGAACCAAAATGACAGGTTGGAAATAAACAAAGAAAAACAGAGATGAGCCACGAAAGTTCAGGAGCCAAGATAACCTTCTACCAATATGATGGTAAGAATAAGAAAGGAACTGCTCATGGTTCAGTCAAGTACAGTGGAGCTACTGTAGCATCATGGCTTGGGCTTGCACGGCTGCTTCCGGGAACGAGCTAATCTTTATTATATATAAGGTGTAACAGATGTTGGTTGCAGCTGAGTGAATTCAGGAGTCTACATAAACATTCTGTCTGCCAGACATACTGTACATGCAATGTCATTTGGAGGAACTTTATCATTCTACAAGACAATGAACGAAAAAACATAACCAAGATACAGTAACAAAGGACGTCATCAGATGGGGGGAACATTTTTGGATGTTTTAAACTGACCAAGTTAATCATCAGGTCTTAACCCAATTAAACATGTGTTTCACCTCCTAAGACTGAAGGGAGAAAATAAATAAATAAATAAACAACTGAACGAAATTTCAACACAAGCCTGGAAAAGCATCACAAGAAAAGAATGCAGCGGTTTACTGATGTTCATGGGTCACCACCTTGGAGTTAATGCAAGCAAGGGCTTTGCAACCAAACACTGAGTGTTATTTACTTTACTTTGGGACTATCTGTTCCAGTATTCTTTGCTCACATGTCTGCAATCAAAGGGGTCATGTTCTAAGTTGTTTAACACATTTCCAATGAAAACATCAGGAAATGAAAGGGGACGTTCTGATTAATCATCTTGGATTCATCTTTTGGTCCTGAATCCAAACCTCAGTGTATAACAATAACTATACAGTATATAAAACTTGTATTATATAAGTATCATATATATAACTGAGTATTGGTCTTTCCGCTCCAAAGCTTTTAAAGAAAAGACAGTATGCTCTCTATACAGTATATTTTTTAAAAATGGTATGGTTCTAAATACGTGCCATAATATAAGTTGCCAGCGTGTGCTTTTGAGGAGCGTGCATTCCATAATCACAGGAGGTGTGACATTTAATACAACAGCGTAAGCATCTAGTGTGACGTACTGCATAACACATACCGTGCACATAAATACCCTGCATACCATCGCTTTTCAAACAACAAGGTCGCCGCGCTCTACTCAGAGGTCAAAACCTCCCCATTCATTGGCATTTCCCATCTGCACAATAAACATGACTTTAAGTCCACTTAAGGATTGTGCTTTAAAACACTTTCATTTTAATGTTATTTAAAATAAGTGTCTAGCTCTGCTGATCAGTCTCCATCTCAGCCGATCTTGCCTCTCATTGTTCATGGTGCACTACAGATTTAGCGCTAATTAATTGCAGGGTACAGTAATTAACTTCTAGCCTGCTTACTGTTGTTTCAATATCGTGCCGCATGCATCACACATCTGAAAACGTCAGAACCCTGTTCCGCGATGAGGGGTTCTCCCTTTTTCACCCACAATCCAGCGTCTGTGCCGTTCATACAGATTGAGGACACAATGTTCCCACCTTGAACAGGCTGTTTGAAAGACAAGGCTTCTTTTAAGTCCAACATGCAGATTAATTGGCATTCCCAAATTGCCCATGTGTGTTTGTGTGCCCTGCGATGGATTGGCACCCTGTCCAAGGTGCATTCCACCTCGTGCCCTAAATTTCCTGGAAGGAATAAATAGACACAAGAAAGATGAATGAATGAAAAAACAACCACATTATAGTCACGTTCACATAATATCCCATGGTTAAAATGATGTTGTGTTAACTATACCTATCTTTGTATTTATTTTTGTGCATGTGTGAGCATGTATGTGTGAGCATGTATGTGTGTGTGTGTGTGTGTGTGTGTGTGTGTGTGTGTGTGTGTGTGTGTGTGTGTGTGTGTGTGTGTGTGTGTGTGTGTGTGTGTGTGTGTGTGTGTGTGTGTTTGCAAGTGTGCATGCATGCCTATATTTATTGACTCATTTTTTTCTTTGTCATTTTGTAACATCTATTTTTTTCCAATTCACAAAACACTCAGACTCTGGTTTTCCCCTAATATAGACCTGTTTTGTTCCCAGCTCCACACCCCACTCACCATATACTGTAGAAGTGATGCTTTAAGCTTGAACAATGCCTATCTAGTTTAGATGCCATGATGTCTGATCAAAAGTCTTGCATGTAATGTACTCTTTCAATCCTACAACAGCATAATCCATAACCTGCTTCTGCAAGAATCCAATTCATGAAAACATCCATTCAACTAAAAGCGTTCTGTGCCAAACTTTAAGGAAGATAAATGACAGGAAATGAAAGTTTCAAACTGTTCAGCTGAATGAAATGCTGTAAGAGCTACCAGTTACCACACATGAAACTGAGACAAAACACAGACGCTGAATGGGGTCTCATTATGAGTTCGGATAAAATTTGGTAAAAAATATGTTTAATGTTCAAGTGGTCAAAGTTATGAGTATACTGTGCATATAAGTATAGTATGCATAAATCATTTAAATGTCAAATTTAGCTAGCTAGGAAATAAAACATGCACATAACATGGGATCAGATCATGTATGATCAGTACAAGTATGAAATATAATTCAAAGGTCTTGCTCATAGGCCAAACAGGGGCATGGCAGCGTTTCAATTCTAGGGCTTTAATTCTCAACTTTCAGATTAGTAACCCAAAGCTTTAATCACTGAGCCATCACTGCCTGGCACCCTTTACACACGCACAAGCTCTGCTGTAGGTTGGCACCTCTTCAGGAATGAGGAAAGCCCTGCAGGTTGTGAGGTCAGACACTCCTGCTGAAGTTTAAGGTGAGGCTGTGTGCATGGTAATAAGCAGAAAGATGAGAATATGAGAAAGGGGGAAAAATCATTATAGCACCATATGGTTTCATGGACATACTGTCATCAGTGAAAGGAAATTAAATTCAGTGGAAACATCCTTGAAGGTGAATATCTCAGCTCATAAATCATGGAGGTGTACACACACAGAGCGTAGGAACATAATTAGAAGAGAGGAAGAGAAAAACTCGGCCTTGATGAAGCAGAAGCAGGGTGCCTTAAGGATAAACAGAGAGGTGAGGTCATACAGGACTTGGGTGGCATTATGGGCTGATCTGGTTTGAAAGGTGCCACGAGGCATTTGAGTCTGTTTTCTTCTTTCACCACAGCTCACATGAGACGCGATCGATGTAACAATTTTGGAGCGGATCAGTTCATTTATGCACGCACTAAACATTATACAGACAGCTACCAATGGCAAGGCGTTTATGAATATTTTAACATCATTCATATTTTAAATATGAGTTTATGCTTCAACTGGACTTATTACAAGAATGGAATATGATTTTAATAATGCAAATTTGTATTCATATATGTATGTGTGCTTGGACACATACTTTACTGACCATGAAAAGCACGTGGTTGAAATGGTATATTTGAACAACACATGGGTCTGGTCTGGGGCTTTGTTATCTTTACTGGGACAAGTCAGCACTGATGAGGAGCAGCCATTGTTAGTTAGCAGCCTAAGGCAAAGTGGCCACACGCAAATCATGCAGGTTCAAAGCTAAGCTGTAGAGAAAAGGAACTAGAATTGTTTGTCCTTTTGCATAACCAAAATACTACATTGGATACTGTCTGTTTTTTTTAACAAAGAAATACCGTGTTTGGGTTGAAAGCTGTTATTTTATCTGATCATTACTCTTCGTAGCTCACTTCCTGTACGAGTGCATAATGTACATTTTATTTTCAGGAATATAATGCCTTGAAATACAACCCTGAGTTTCAGTGTCAATTACACTGAGAGGTACACAGACCTCTGATTATTCAGTAAATACTGTACACGTTCAATTAAGGTTTAGGCTATGTTACAGGGTTTCTGATTGGAAGGTTGGGGGTTCGAGCCCCAGCAATGCAAAGTTCCCACTGCTGAGCACTTGTGCAAGCCACTTAACCCTGTCTGCTCCAGGGACGCTGCCCCTGTGCTCTAACCTCAGCTTCCTAAATGGGATATGTGAAAATTACAATTTCCCTTTGGGTTTTTCTCACTCACTCACCATCTATACTGCTTAATCTTGTATTCAGGGTTAAGGGGAGCCTGGAGCCTATCCCAGGAGACTTAGGGAACAAGGCAGGATACACCCTGGACAGGGTACCAATCCATCGCATGGCACACACACATTCACACACTCACACACTACAGTCAATTTGAGAATTCCAATTAACCTAACCTACATGTCTTTGGACTGTGGGAGGAAACCGGAGTACCCAGAGGAAACCCCCCCAAGCATGGAGAGAACATGCAAACTCCATGCACACTTAGACGGGAATCTAACCTGGCCGGGAATTGAACGCGAATCCTGGAGGTGCAAGGTGACAGTGCTAACCACTACACCATCGTTCCGCTCCTTTGGGTTTAATAAAGTACTTGACTAAAGTACTTGATACTAAATAGCCATTCAGCAATTTTAAGAGATGAATATAAAACAATTCTGAATAATCTGACTTTATAAAAAATATACCTTCAACTAATTAAATTCAAATATTTAAAATCAATCACAAATGAATTTTCAAGTAGAGGAAAAAATCTAATAATACTCAATGGTGCACTATGGCTTTAGCACTAATTAAGTATAATGTTGGTCAGCTACTAACTGTTTACTCTTGTTTGAACCCAGTGGCGTGTCACACACATCACACGTTATAAAAGAGGTCCTCTTTCTTCACACAGATCTCATCTTATTCGTCACTACCTCTCCTCCAGGCTTAAAGGTGAGTCAACAAGGACCTTTAAATTTGCATTTCTAAAACAACTACTGACGTAAGTCTTTAAAAAAAAGCAAATTAGTCTGCAGTAGAGAGTGCTTACAAATCTTAACTGAGGCTGTTTGGACTTGGACTTGGTTCACTTAAAGGACACATGGCCCCACCGAAACAGGCGTCAATTGAAACATTTATGGCAGATGATGTTGGTGGTTTCCATTTGGCTACGTCTAGAATTTGGTGCAATCGTACACAAAATGTAAATGTTATCAAAGGAAAACATATGTTTAGACCAAGGATGATGTCAAAGCAAATGCAAGGTAATGTGCCTTGGAATGGAAAATGCACAACAGAAGATGGGTGGATACTGGTGTCAGTGTTTGTTGCAGAACGGTAAGAAATTAGATGAACAAAATGGGATTTACAGATACAAGGCCAAACAAAAACCAGCACTAAGAAAACATTGTTATGGTGGGATGAAAAGAAGCAATCATTGGGTGTGGATGATTGGATGAAAATTGATATTTAGTGATGAGTAATGATTCTATATCAGCCAAGTAGATGATGCTGGAACATTTGTCTGTTGCTGGTCTACTGAAACATACAAAGAAGAAAACAATCAAACTGCCGTCTCGTTTATGATATGGGGTTAAAAGCCAGGTAAAGGCCCAGGTGAGATGGCAGTCATTTCCCCAGCAGTCAACGCACAGATGTACATTGAATTTTTGGATCATGTATCTTGCCCCAAAGCAACAAATGTTTTCTACAAGGCATGTTAACTCACTGACATGGCATCACAACGTTGCAAAAAATATTCAATTATGGTGCAAAAAAAATTATTCAGTCCACATAAAAGCCTGAGGAACAACAACAAAGTACCAATTGAGTTTCTTTCTACTGTATATTGTGTTTCCTCTGCCAGATGTTTAAAAGAAACATTAATTAAAATAGTACAATTAATTTTTTTCAGAATGTTTTGCAAATAATTCTGTATCATATCTATGATTTGTTTATTTGCTTAATTAAAAAAAGCTGTAGAATGGAGAATGACAATGAGATGTCATCCAACATTAAGCTGGAAGAGAGCAAGACCTGGGTAAAACAAACTTATAAAACTCTTTATTTTGAGCAGCAAATGAGCAACAAATGTCAATAAACCCCAAAATTGAAATACATTCCAGACATACAAAGTACAAAGGTTGTGAAAAAAAAGTTTCATGCATCTTTAGCATTCTTGGGAACAGCTGCAACATCCACCATCATATTGACTGCATGAGATCATTCATAAACCTACTTCTGTCAATGAAGGCATCAAAGCAAGATGATCATTATAGAATTAATTTGCTCTGACAAGAGTTTGGCCACAATGCAGATCAATGTGATCTACTGTGATCTACTGTACAGTAACCGCTTTTTCTCATGAGCTCCACAGGGACTAAGGTAGACACTGTGAAAAAATGTTAATTTTCATTGAAGTGACATTCATTTAGCTTTGTCAGTTTTAACAGTTCTAATAGTCAGCTGTAAAACAACTTTGAGTATTAACTTGGAATATAGGATTTTGTGTCTTACTAACTGCAAGACAGAAAAACAAGAGGTTTATTATAACTCATAATGATGGTTATAAGTGATTTTTAAAAAACTATAAATAGAACAAAAAGTATAATGCGTCATGCTGCACAAAATAATTATTATTGCTAGCAATTGTCTTATAAGAGAAATAAAACTATTCAGGATGTGCTGCTGTTGAAATATGAAACAGTATATTACTTACTTGGTAACTCATTGCATATTGTTTCACTCTGCAGTTCATATCTACAAATCATTAATATTTGCCCTCTACTAGGACCAAGATTTCAGGTCGAATCGATAATTGCCTACAGTATATGAACCTAAAAAGGAAAGGAAAAATGGGAAGTCCTTACACCTGAGGAGGAGACACCATCTAACAGCATAGAAGGCAGACAGTGTTACCATGTTGTCAGGCTTGCTTGAAGGCTTCCTGAATCTTTGTCAATGCAGTAGTTCCACTGTTTGCCTCACTATGACACAGACAGATCAGTTGCCATGGCTGTTTCATAGGCATTACAGGAATAGCCAATACATTAAAATAAATTAACTTTTAAGAGTTTATAAGGTATGCACTGTGTTAACTCAATACTTTTATCGAATTAATCAGATCCTCTCTACCCAGTACACCAGTGATGATAGTCTATCAGCTAACAAGATGTTATTTGGATATTTTTTAGATGCTCAACACGTACTGTATATTATGTCAGCACAGAAACGACACCGATATGATATTACCGACCCTGGTATTCTGGTTTATGTGGTATTGGCATTGGTATGAGTGCATCAGGTACAGCAACATTGCTAGAATTTTTAAACACTGGCTACATCTAGTACGTTTTAGACACATCTACCTTGTACGTAGGTCTTCAGCTCATCTCCTTTTATGCACAGTGTATGTATTAAGCATCCTCTAAGCTTTCTTTAGTGGTTATTTCTAAACACAGGTCTTGTCACAATATATTTTAGTGAGTGAACTGTTTCTCTACCCAGCAGTGAAACTCTAGTAGCTCATACTAGAGCCATGTACACACCTGTGTTGATCACGTAACTGTTATCTTGTCAGTGGTGCTCTCTTTTAATTAATGGGGAGTGTAAATGGGTTAACAAACAATATATAGTAAAAGAAGGGTAAACTTTTTTTTTTAAAGTAATTATATGCTTGAACTGAAATAAAGTAAAAGCTAAAGACAATTAAGTCATTTTAAAATACACTCTGCAGATTAGGTCTCTCTGCTATATAATGTATATTGTGCAATGTTATATAATGTATATACAGTATTTTGGGGCATCAGGTAAATTGGGACAGGTTACAGGGAACTTAACAGCATTTATTCTCTAGCCCGATTAAAGTCAAAACATTGGAAATACATGATAAGTGACTTCAATTTTGTGGAAGTATTTGAGGAAGTGTGATCAGCATCAAACTGGAAGTGTGACATATGCTTTGCCACTTTTTTCCATGAAGTTATAAAATGACAATGAATAATATATTACACATACTTACAGTGCATGAACATAAGATGTAATATATGAGATTAAAGCTGAACAGATTAATTTATAGTAAAAGCATTTTCAAGGAAGCACTGTATAAGCTATTTGGGACAATAATAAAAAATAATAAGGAGTGAGAGGAAAAGTGAAGATGCAATGAGTGCATAAATGGATGCACAAACGGACCCTACAGCTATGTTAAATGGCACACTGTTGGGGTGCATCATGTACGTACATTAAATTGGGTTTTGTGAATTTTTATACAGTGAGGCCAATAGTCTGGATCCACAGACATTTACCCATATACAAAACTAGATATTTTTATTTTCATTAAAACCCATGATAACCTTGAAACTAACAGCAAGATCGAACAGAACAATACAGAATTCTTCACACAGAGATGTTGCTGCTGTGTTTTTTCAGCTATTTTGCTTAATCTGTTCATGATGAATTTTAGGGGAAAAAAGTGGTTATAAATTTGGAAATTAGTCAAGGCTTTTTAAATTAATTTTATTGGTGTTATTGCTGTTAGAATGGATTATAAAATGTTTCTTGTGCCAGAGTCTTATGTCGTGAATTTACCGTGTGTTCATAAAACGTTTGAATAATGAATAGAATTGTCTAGTTATAAAAAAAATTATTAACTGATTCTGGAAATAAGTATGCTACAAATAAATACTGATTGTACTGAACTCATCTGAACATCTTTAACTGAAAAAAAATATATATATATATATTTTAAGATTTATATTTTTTCCCCATTTGACTGGTAGTGATAAGATGGTCAGTTTGAACTTACAGTATCTATCTCAGGTCAAACTCCATTAATGCAAGAAGATAAGTTCATTTGATTCTTGTAACCCTGTATATGCAAATGTAGCAACTATGTTCATGTGGATTGTTAATAATAGCATTACAGAATTTTCTTTCATTTTTATTTTATTTTTAAACTTCTATTTGATGCTCCAGCAACTTCCAACCAAAATGAATCAGTCTGCTGGTCAGTGTTTGGTAAGATAATTATCTGACCAAACCAGAGCAACGATAAGTACAGTAGGAAGTATACTGGACCAGTTGAATATGGGCAATGTTTTGAACAGAAAGTCTTGAGGAAAAAGGATCACTTAAACCAATAAGAAATAATGTGTAATAAACATGTCATTAAAATGGTTTCAGTCAGTCTAGGCAAAAGGATACAATATGTTTCTTTAGAATACTGAACATGATCAAATTTTGAGTATCTGCCTAATATTGAGTAGGTCCTCCACGATGCACTGTGTGTTCTAACACCTTTCTATCACAAGCAGCATGAATCTTTTCACCAATTTGACCAATTTGATATTCATTGATTTGAATAGCGCTTCCGTTGGATCGGGCTATGTGGGCCATGCCTGTGCAACAGCGAGCCTTGGCCACCCATGACCCTGTCGGCAGTTCACCTGTTTTCCTTCCTTGGATCACTATCGGTATGCCGTGACTACTGAAATCTGGAAACATCCTACAAGAGCTGCAGTTTTGGAGTTGGTCTTATCCAGTTCTCTAGCCATCACAATTTGGCCCTTTTCAAAATCACTTAAATGCTTATGTTTGCCCAGCACATCAACTTCAGTAAAAAAAAAAAAAAAAAGGATCACCTGCTGCCTAATATATACCCACCAGGCCACCATTGTAACAAAATATTCCAAATGTAGCTACAGTGAGAATGGCCAAATTGTTATGGCTAGCTAGACGACTGGGTCAGAGCAGCTCCAAAACTGTGGGATGTTCTCAGGCTGCTGTGGTCAGGACATACCAAAAGTGATCCATGGAAGGAAAACCGATGAACTGGTAACAGGGTCATGTGCGACCAAGTCTCACTCAATCGAGGAAAAGGTTTATTTATGCTGGTTCCAATAGAAAGGTGTTTTGGTGGCAAAGGGTAGGGGGAGAGGAGTGCTACTCAAAACTAAGCAGCTGGTCATAATCTCATGGCTGATCAGTGTACTGTATGTAGACAGTCAGAACAGAGCACAGAATAAAAAAAAATGCATCATCTGTTATTTTATTTTATTTTATTTTATTATTGGCAAGAAAGCTTAGACATTTCAGAAACTGGAAAATATTTCTAACCATAATGTTTTGATGAAGCAGTGGGTAATAACTTTTTAAAACTTTTTTTAAAAAATGTGACACAACTTCACATAACTTTTTTTTTTGTTTCAAACACACACTCACACACAGAGAGAGATAGGGAGTGAGTGAGAGTGCGTGTGAGAGAGAGAGAGAGAGAGAGAGAGAGCCTCCCCTTCCTTGTGTGTGTATAAAAGCGCGGATGGAGCTGAAGGCGAGGTCAGTGCAGGTGGAGGTTAATCATCGCTGCTTCTGTGCAAACCTTTGAGCCAGGAGCTGTTTCATTTCATTCTAACCTGCAGGGAACCTTACTACAGCTGCCAACATGTCTAAATGCCCCAAGTGCGGCTTGACCGTGTACTTTGGTAAGGAAACGTTTTTTTTTTTTGTATTAAGTAAACGTTAAACAGGAAGAGGTTAAGCAGAAATGTTTAAAAGTTAACGTGTGCGTTGGGTAAAAAGGGCGCGTCAAAGGAAAGGTAAGACATGTGCTGTAAGTTTATTTCCTGTTTGGTGAATAATACATCCGGAAGTGTGTTGCTAGGAAGTTCCAGGTTGCTATTTGAATTATGCTAATGTTATTAAGGGAGATTAAATTAAATTAAATTGAATGAATGTTACACGTTTTTGTGGTATTATTATATTTTTGTTGTTGTTGTTGTTGTTGTTGTTGTTGTTGTTGGTGGTGGTAGTAGTAGTAATATTTCTAAATAAAACTACCCA
This sequence comes from Clarias fuscus, assembly GCA_030347435.1. Lineage (NCBI taxonomy): Eukaryota > Metazoa > Chordata > Actinopteri > Siluriformes > Clariidae > Clarias > Clarias fuscus. The sequence continues at coordinate 13,901,368 of CM059216.1, read as the reverse complement.
AAAGTAAGGCTAACAAGTTTTATTTGAAGAAGATGAAAATCTCTGACATTATATTCTGAATTACATCTTCAAATTCAAATCAAATTCAAATTTTATTTGTCACATACACAGTCATACACAGTACGGTATGCAGTGAAATGCTTAGACGACTGCCTGGGACCTTAAAACAAAGACTATTAATAGGAAATAAAAGGAAAATAGGAAATAAATATTAGGACCAAAACAGAAAGTAAATATATATAAGAAAATTTAACTAAGAAGGAATAAATGTAACTAAGAAAGAATAAAATAAAATATCTGAATAATACAATACTTGCTTGTAATCTTGCCCTGGTAGAGCGAACATAGACTGCAGGTTGATCCTGACTGGATCATAAAGGAATTAGATAGGATGTGAGGTGTTGTTTCATGTACAGCACCCTTAATCTTTACTTTAAGCCAGATGGCAGGAAGGTTTTGCCTGAAGCATTAAAGTCACCGAGTCTACAATACAAAGTAAGACCTGTAGACCTGACAGAAGGATGGACTGATTCTCCAAAAAAAAATGTTTTTTCCTTTGCTTTCCTTATAATATATGTGAACTGCCCATCTTATGCCAAAGAAAAAACCCTGGTTCATAACTGGATTTGTTTTTGTCAAGGTTGCAACGTCCAATCTTTATTGTTTTTCTAAATACAATCAGCTGTTTCTGTCATCTTGTTGGCTTGCCAAACAACTTTATAGCTCCTTTTTATTTATGTAGGCCTTAATAAATTGGTATGGAGAAGATTCAGTGATATCATTATACACGTATTGGTGGTTAAAGCCAGAAAGACGCTAAAGAAAAAACTCTCAAAAACAGGTGGGAGTGTTGGGTATCCGACTGAAGTATGTGCGTAAACAAGCATGAGTTTCAAAGTTTTGCTGTTTTCGCAATACTATATAGTGTCGCGCGTATCCTGCTGATTTCGGTTTAGCTGTGTAAGCATTTTCTACTAGTCACATCCTCCTAGATTCATTATTTCTACCTTCATTTGCATTCAATAGAATGAAGTACCATGCACTGTGTTAAAATCCAGTCACATTCTCAGTTATTACACCACTAATGTTCAGATTGATGCAGTCAACCTAATGCTGCCTTACTGATAAAGGCTTCACATTATCATCTTCCACAGCCAGGGGAGAAAAGAAACAATAAAATCCACCCTTAGAGGAATCCAAAAGCCCCCTGCCTTCCTCCCACAGCTACAGCAGCAGTGGCAGCAGTGTAGGAGGAGCGGTGTGAGGAGAAAACCGAACAATCCCCATAGTGTCTGGAGATTTCCCAGTAATCACCATAGAATTGTATGCTCACGCACGAGTTCTCATCATGAATTTGTGATCACACACTGCAGAAGAATTGTAGAGCAACATTTAGTCCAACGGTGTTAAATAAAGGTTGTCTCATAGCATAGCTTTTTTTTTTTTTTTTTTCATGTGAAACCTCGATGCATTTTTGGACTTCCTCTGAAAGCTTTTCACTAAACCCTGAAAAAGAAGTGAGATTCATACAGAGAAAGTGAGAGAGGAGTGTTCACTTTATAATTTTGAGGTGTTATGAGGAAAAGAAATGTCGAGATGAAAAACAGCAAACCCACCAGGCTGTCATTTCTGTCATTTCTCTTTTTCCATTTCCTGTCATCCTTTATCCCTGTTTCTCAGTAGAAGTTTGTTCCACAGATTTGTGTGTGTATGCGCGCATGTGCATGTGTTTATCCGCTCTTTGGATGAGTTCTCCTGATTCTCGGTGTGCGTCACTGGGAGTAACCAAGACTCTGATATGCAGAACAGATCGTCTGTAAAGTCCATCATACTCCGTAAACTGATGAAGACATTATGGCAAAAGTACAAGGCTCACCCACACACACTCACACACACATACTCACTCACACACACAGTTTTTTCTAAACTTGGCACACAGTATCAGGGATATTAGGGAGTGGTGGGTTTTTTTTTGGGGGGGGGGGGGGGGGGGGGGGATTTTTTATTTATTTATTTTTTTTAGGCCCATGTCTTTTCAGGTATTCAAACTACTGCCTAGCACTCAAGGCCTTCCCTTTATTCAGGACATATTGTTTGTTTTTACCCAGTATTAATCTTTAAGATAGCCTAAATTTAGGATTATTTTTGGGAAACTAACTCTGCAGAAATCGGTTGATATGCTTCATGTCATTTGAACCAGTAATGTTTTACTATGGGCACTTCATGTACTTTATACATTAATGTCATGTACAAAGCCTACACATATTTTCTCTTCTTTTTTTTTTATCATAATATCTCTATGGGTATGACGGCATTTGGCCCTTTAAGCACTGCAGGCACTTCCTGAAAATACTCCTACATAAAAACATGTGCAGACATCAGTACTAGTAATAATTCTCAAGATGCATGACTTTCTGTCCTTGCCTTGTTTTATGGCATTATCATAAAGTTGTTTTCACATCTTTTATGCACGGTCCCACAGATAAAGCCTAGTTTATTGGCCTTTGTAAAGGAGAAGCTGCAAATTCCTTAGGGATCATCCCTTTGTGCAGAAACATTGACCTTATGTCTTTCTTACAATAACTTGGAGACAATTGTAAGGAGAAAATAAACAGATTATTGAACGGCACAGATTTTATTAGACTTGGCTTGCTAGTATTTCAGAAGAATAGTCTTAAAGATTGGCAGAATATTCAGACAGAGATTTACCTGTAGTATGTGACTGATCAAACCTTGAACAATGTTCAATATATTTTGGATTACAGTAGTGCTTGTCTCTGTGTTTCAGCTGAGAGAGTGTCATCTCTGGGTAAGGACTGGCACAGACCCTGTTTGAAGTGTGAGAAATGCAATAAAACCCTGTCTGCAGGATCCCATGCAGAGGTAAGAATGACATCACCAGCAAACTATTAGATTAAAGTAACTCGATACTGTTTTGACTTTGTGGGCTGTTGATTTAAGTCACACTAAAGTCAAAACAATGTCTGGAGCTACAGTAGCATCAAGTAGTCTGCACAAATGGGTTTTGTTCCATATTAGTTTACATGGTATAAACTGAATTATGTTTTCTTTCACAGCATGAGGGAAAGCCGTACTGTAACAACCCATGCTACTCTGCACTCTTCGGACCCAAAGGTGAATCAATATTTACTGCCACAACTTTAACCCTACATAAACCTAACACCTTGGTAATTCCATCAGGAATAATTAGCCACTAAATACATGTTGTAAATATGTTTAGGAAACCAAGAATTCACCCTTTCTAGACACAGACCGCTTCTTACAGAGACTGCTTGCACTCCATATGCTTATCTGCATTTTAAAATAGTAGGATTGGTAGGAATTTCATGCACGCTCAGTGGGGTTGTTCTCCATTTGTATATAAGAAAACCATACTATAAGCAGCAATCGGTCAAGGTTTCCTAATTGATCGGAACCATTTGCTTAACTTTTTTTCTCTCTCAGGGTTTGGACGTGGAGGCACCGAGAGCCACACATTCAAATAAATCCAGACCTGGGTTCGGGCTTTAGGTGAGTGTATTTAAAGTTCTGAATTCCCATGTAGTTCTAGAAAATGAAAAATGAATAGAATAAAGTTCTTATCAATTGCTATGTTTAGCGCGCACCCTGTCAATGTTCATTGATAATGTAGTGTTTATAATAGTTGTGGCTTTTATTTACAGATTTCCTCCCTGTACAACCCAGCAATGGAAAGTAGGCTGTAATGCTGCAAGCCTTTTTAAATATATATAACTCAACCAAAGAAAACAAAGTGACCAAACCACAGCCCTCTGGGTATGGACATACTATTTTGGGGACTGATTTCTGCAATCAAGATTAAGCCTGGATTTAGACTAAAAGCTTTTTCACTTCCATTGCATTTTAGTCCAAAACCAGCTTTAATGCATCATCAGAAATTAAACCCAATAGATGTTAGTTTGAAGAATGTAATGTCGTATGATGTATAAAAACCACTGAATGATGTTTGGGATAGGTCTGATGAACTATGCAAAAATCATTTATGTAATTAAACATCGATTTGTAAACATTCACGTGAAGAAGTGTCACTTTCTTATTCAGACTTTTACAGTTTTTCATTTACACACAAATTTCTTTTTCTGTTCTTTGACTTTCTTGATTATGAGCATTTTGCACATTAGGGGAAAGGTGCTGTACTAGAAGTCCTGAAACCAAACCAGGAAATTAGTGCCTACAAGCTGCATTACAGTCTTCAATCTTTTGAAATGCATATGCTCCCAGGAGCTTAGAAAGCAGTGTTAATTTCGAAAATAATGTCCTACATTTTAGTAACCATTTCCTCTAAAAATAAATCACTCAACTTCACCAAATGACAGAATGGTATTTTGGCTTTTGATGCAATTAGGTTGCGACATTGCTGCTAGAATATCCTTATATGGTAACATTCCTTCACTTTCCCTACACATCAAATGCTCAACAACTGGAACATTCCTACATTCACTTGGAGACTCCGTAAAGCAGTCTGAAAGTAAGTCTCGGTCTTCTCGTCAGACCCGGACTCGACCAGTGTTTGAGTTAAACGCCACTCCCATCTGTCTTCAGCAGCCTTCCTCAGTGCACACATACAGTGCCAGCTTCCTCCTACCATTAGAGGGTGGGCATTGCCATGGCAACAAACCCAAACAAGCCCCAACACATACCCTGCCAACACCCTGTCTCTTTCACATGCCTTTGCCCTCTAAACAAAGACCCTTTATCTCATTCTGATAGACAGTCTATCAAGAGCAACGGACATAAAAAGACATCTGTCTTGGCTCTAACAATCTTTTTTTTTTTAATAATGTTAATAATTAAGAGTGAATAAAATCAATATGATCTTTTAATCTTCCTTCAGCCTCTAAGCCAACACACAGGAAGGACATGTTTACCAGAGAACCTAACTGAAATCTCACATTATAAACCGTATAGATATTACTGAAACTACTGCCCATGAGATTAATATAGCGTAGTGAAATTGGCCAGTGTATGCAATGATTCTATTTAAAATGATCATGATTGTAGCTTTAGCTTATACAATTATAAATTATTTTATTGAAATCATTGAATTGCCTCAGGTCTGCTTCCTATTTAGTCGGAATTCAACAGAGTTACAATAGCAAAATCCGTTTCCTTAGAAGTTTCACGAACGATATTGCTTAATCATTAACAAAAAAAAAACAAAAGCATATTGCAATAAAGTAAAAAAGGTGGGGTAGAGGCTGTCACTTTTCCCCAAAATAGTGAGTATTTTAATGGTTTATCAGTATCTTAGATGCAATTAGATTTCAGTTCAATTTTGTTGTATTGCAGTTTTAACAATGCACCATCTCCATTTATTTTGAAAATGAATGTTACAAAAATGGGTTTCTGATGAGCAAGCCGAGTATGACGGTGGAAAAGCAAAAACTCCTTGGGATGACAATAAGAAGAAACCTTGAAAGGAACCAGACTCAACAGGGAATCCATCCTAACTTAGGTGATATCAGATAGTGTGACTATATATCAATCCATGCAATATCTGTGTGCTATAAATCTGAAAGTTCAATTATATCACAGGAAGGGTGTTTAAATTAATATAAAGCCCACTTTTAGTTCCAAAATTATTGAGTGACTGCAGTCAAAAATTATCACAGAAAACTGCCTGCAACAGCTCAGTCCAAGACCATTTTAATGGTCACTGAGTGGAACCATTCTCAGTCACCGCACACATCCCAAAGCAGACCATATGGTGCCATCCTCAGTAGCAGCCAGAGGCCTTCATGTGGCAAGAACCCCAACCAGAAGTGGTGCTGTGTCAGACACATCCGGAGGGCAGAATGTGTAGCTCGACAGAAAAGCCAAAGTACTGTGCATACTACTTTAATGGACACAAGTTTGTTTAAACCGAAGTTTCCAACTGTGATTTTGAAATGTTTAAAAAACCTTTAGCCCTGTGTGGTTTTCTATCATTGTAGATATTAGACAAACTTGAACTGCATACCCAAATTTCCAGTGGTCGGTTAAGTCTTATAGCATTTATTTACACCCTTAACTTTAAACTCTGGGTGCTTTTTTAAATCACTGTGGACTTTATTGTGTGGTGCGTCCACATCAACTACATATAAATTAATTGGTATTATTCCACTGTAATCTTATAATATCTGTCTGTGGGTTCTTCTTGCTCTTTCTATAGAAACTATAGAAGTCAGAAAGGTACACATTGAGGCATAAGCTGCACTATAAAATGTGTGCCAGTCTCCTAAAAATCCTTTTTTTTTAAAAAGTGTTCATTCAACAGGACAGCTGAGACAATGCTCTATTCATATCTTTTAAGGGAGGGAGTTACTGTAAAATCTGGTCCCCATTTCTCTAATTGACTGAGCGAGGATGGTTCCCATTTCTGTCATGCCTCTCTCCAAACCACCCTCTCCTTCACGTCACGGTAATGATGAAGAGGAACTGGAAACAATTACGATTGTTAGAAGGATTGGCTTATAGTGTACTTCTCTGCAAATGCTCTATAGGGAGCTAATAAGGACGAGGTGAGAAGAAGGACAAACATTTTGCATTTGAAAGGTCACCGCTTCCTTAAAGAAACTCTAAGTTGGCGGGGAAGATGAAATTCCTAGACAGTCCCACAGTGCTTTGGCTGATGTTGCTGCAGGTCTACAGTTCTCCAGGTCAGCTCCTGTTGTATGTTATTTAATTACATTTTTAATTATTACATATTTAATATCATTGTAAAATGAAAAATGCAAACAGGAGACATAAGGTGATATGAGGTCTGGCACGTGAATACTATAAATTCTGCACAAGCTGTAGAGTAAATCCAAGTAAGAGATGAATTGTGAGTTTTGGTTTCTGCTTCTTGTGTAAGGAGCATAGTTTCGATCAAGACGATTTGCATGATAAAATAAAATACGCACAATTCAAGAAGCAGTCATATACTGTATATGGTTTCCTACTTCATTTTAAACAACCTCTTGAGGTTTTCCGTGAAGGTATATACTGTAAGCGTAAGGACAATAGGGTGTTTTCATGCCTGTAATCAGATAAAGTCAGCAAAAGCTCAAGTAGCCACCACAAGGGCAGTCGAATAGAGCGAGGATAATTTATCGTCTGATGTCTATGATCTATGAAATTCCACCAGTCTAAACACAATTACTGTATAAGGACAGTTTTGTTTCAAATTTGTGAAGATGAAAGACGATACATAGGTTTTCTTCCCAAAGTTTCCACACTGTAAACAGTAAACTGACCTTCACTGATGACTACTGTTAAAAGTGCTATATAAACAAATTGAATTCAATTAAATGGAATTCATTTAATGTGTTTTAAAAAACCTTTTAAATATGTTTTATTAACAGCCTTACAGAATGCCACCGGAGTTACACTGTGCAGACCCTTTTGCAAAGTAAATCTTTCTGTAACTAGTTCTTCAGATCTTTCATTGTTTCCATGTGCCTTTTTTTTTTTTTTTTTTTACTCTTTATCTGTTTGTCCAGGGTTAGTCTCGAATGGAGTGTGTGCATCTGTGAGTATATATATTCACCAGGCACTCATTTTTCTTTCCCTGAATCCAGACTGCTTATTCTGGCATGTGCTTCAGCACAGTTCCTCTCTCTGCTCCAGCCTGGATGTGTGCTCTACACCATAGCAACATCCTACACATCTCCCCAACATTTCTCGTTGTGCCTTCAGATCACAGCCTCTGTGGAAAACCTTTGAGATTACGCCCAGGCCACAAGTGACTTATAATAAGAGTAATCGCTTCCTGTGTAGAAATAAACGCATTGATCCCGATATTGGCAGAATATTCTGAACCAAGTGTACCAAATACAGTATGTGATAAATATAAAAATGCTTATTAAACCAGTTAAAGGCATAAAGAAACAGATGTGTAATGAAACGCAGCTGCCTGACTCAAACTAATAAGTGTGATGCTATATGTGAACTTTCTAATCTAACCTTTAAAAAAGAGGAATTTAACCATCCAAATATGTTGCATAGGCAACAATATTGTTACTGTATATATTTTTTATGAGATGCCTTTGACCTTCAGTGTTGAAGTTGATAACAAGCTTTAATTTTTAATATGTCTATTATCACAAAGAACAAACCTGAATACAGTTGAATACAAAATGCAAACACAGTACGTGTTCCATAAGCACACCATCCAACCAATCAACATCACAAAACACAAAAACAACAAAACATCAGAAAGGGGGAAAAGGGAGGCGGGATTTAAGCATTGAACAATGAAAGAAACAGAAAAAGAACAAGACTATAAAAGTGTCAATGGACTTCATGCTCTGAACATCAAAAGAATATAATGACTAAGTATATAACAGTAAAACGTCCCATCTTTTATTGAATTGAGCTTCAGAGGCCCTCAGGTTAAATGTAATTTTTTTCAAAGAGAGGAAAAACAGAAGGTTGTTCAGTCAAACAGACAAATGAGTTGGAGTGGCACTTTTCCATTGTAACAGGATTCTTTTGCAAGTTACCAGAGAAGCAAAAGCCAAAGTGTCTGCTTTTACTCAGGACAATCGCAAAGCCTTATTGACTCTTCTAAAAATTTACAAGGCTGTACATACAAACAATGTACAGCTAAGGCCTAGGACAAATAGAAATGGGACCAGTAACTAGAAGGCTTAGGGCAAGTGAAGAACATATAGGAATGGTTAGCAGGTGAAAGCTGACATCTAGTGTAGATGTCATTACTGCCCAGGGAAAACCTACTTAATATTGATTTGGAGTAATGTAATCTATAATCCAACATAAATGAATGTAAGGCATGCACATGGTGAAATAGAATTTATACTTTCAAGCGTACCTTCCAATATTATAGTTCTTCCCAGTTCTGTTTATAGCAATTATGAGCAACAGGCTGACATAAGGACATTTGACTGGGAGAGAATTTTATCGAGTAAAAAAACTTCTGGTAACTGCGGGTAGAAAAGAAAATGTGTTCGTGCAAAGTGGCGGTCTTGTAAATACCTAAAGAGATTCAACCCAGTCAACAAAAACTAAAATCATCAAAAGAAGTAAATGTCCCATCTAAACATAAATGAGAAAAAGAAGCATTACCCCTTGTTTTCCACAGGATGTACTGTATACAAATTGTTCATTTTTGTTCAAATTGCCTGTAAGGAGAAATGTGGCATTCCTGAAAAGTCAGTTAGTTTGACACAATGATTCATTCCTATAGAAGGAAACTGGAACATCTCACCAAGCATGAGGAGAACATGCACACTCAACGCCTTGATTTAAACCCCAAACCCTGGACGTGCAACCACTAAGTCACTGTAGCTCCAAGTTGGAAAATTCTATACAAATTCAATAAAAGCCTTGAAACGGTCAGTTTAAATATTACTAGTGTTAGTACCTGTAATTGATGAGAAAAGAGTTAGAAAAAATACTTTTAAAAGGTTTAATGTAATCGGATATTATTGTTTCAGGTTGAAACCCACATATGTGTCTGCCTGTCTTTCTGTAAACTTATTAATATACAAGATTAATACAAAGAAATAAAATATTGTAAGATTGATTATCTTGTTTACACTAAGTTCATAACATCACTCCACATCACTGTTCATAACATCGCTTTTCCTCAACATTTTGATTTTAAAGCATAACACTGTGCTCTCAGGTCAAGTGTTTTACGCTGTCGTACCTCAAACTGCTGCGGATTTTATATCTCATAGTGGCGCTTCACGTCAGACAAATTGGTTTTAAACCACTCACAGGAAAAATATAATGATCTGCCTATTCATCTTTGAAGGTTCAGTTCTCATAATCGTATAATTGTAGGCTTTTAGGTGCATTATGATTGCTTATGTGTCTTTAATTATATATTCTGTGTAGACATGGTAAACTATCGCGTTGATTAGCTCCGTTGAGTGACATGCATAGCCACGCCAACCTTGAGGGAAAAAAGAGCTACACACGTGGACAAAATTGTTGGTACCCTTCGGTCAATGAAAGAAAAACTCACAATGGTCACATAAATAACTTTAATCTGACAAAAGTAATAATTAAAAAAAATTCTATGAATGTTAACCAGTGAAAGTCAGACATTGCTTTTCAACCATGCTTCAACAGAATTATTAAAAAAAATAAACTCATGGAACAGGCCTGGACAAAAATGATGGTACCCCTAGAAAATACTGAAAATAATGTGACCAAAGGGACATGTTAATTCAAGGTGTGTCCACTAATTAGCATCACAGGTGTCTACAATCTTGTAATCAGTCAGTGGGCCTATATATAGGGCTCCAGGTAGTCACTGTGTTGTTTGGTGACATGGTATGTACCACACTCAACATGGACCAGAGGAAGCAAAGGAAAGAGTTGTCTCAGGAGATTCGAAAGAAAATTATAGACAAGCATGTTAAAGGTAAAGGCTATAAGACCATTTCCAAGCAGCTAGATGGTCCTGTGACTACAGTTGTACATATTATTCAGAAATGTAAGATCCAGGGGACTGTAGCCAACCTCCCTGGACGTGGCCGCAGGAGGAAAATTGATGACAAATCAAAGAGACGGATAATACGAATGGTAACAAAAGAGCCCAGAAAGACTTCTAAAGAGATCCAAGGTGAACTTCATGCTCAAGGAACATCAGTGTCAGATCGCACCATCCGTCGTTGTTTGAGCCAAAGTGGACTACATGGGAGACGACCAAGGAGGACACCATTGTTGAAAACAAATCATAAAAAAGGCAGACTGGAATATGCCAAACTACATGTTGACAAGCCACAAAGCTTCTGGGAGAATGTCCTATGGACAGATGAGACAAAAATTGAACTTTTTGCCAAGGCACATCAGCTCTATGTTCACAGACGGAAAAATGAAGCATATGAAGAAAAGAGCACTGTCCCTACTGTGAAACATGGAGGAGGCTCTGTTATGTTCTGGGGCTGCTTTGCTGCATCTGGCACAGGGTGTCTTGAATCTGTGCAGGGTACAATGAAATCTCAAGACTATCAAGGGATTCTAGAGAGAAATGTGCTGGCCAGTGTCAGAAAGCTGGGTCTCAGTCGCAGGTCATGGGTCTTGCAACAGGACAATGACCCAAAACACACAGCTAAAAACACCCAAGAATGGCTAAGAGGTAAACATTGGACTATTCTAAAGTGGCCTTCTATGAGCCCTGACCTCAATCCTATTGAGCATCTTTGGAAGGAGCTGAAACATGCTGTCTGGAAAAGGCACCCTTCAAACCGGAAACAACTGGAGCAGCTTGCTCATGAGGAGTGGGCCAAAATACCTGCAGAGAGGTGCAGAAGTCTCATCGACAGTTACAGGAATCGTTTGATTGCAGTGATTGCCTCAAAAGGTTGTGCAACAAACTATTAAGTTAGGGGTACCATCATTTTTGTCCAGGCCTGTTCCATGAGTTCATTTTTTTTTATAATTCCGTTGAAGCATGGTTGAAAAGCAGCCACTTTTTGCGTGATGCTGTGACAAAATTGCCTGGACAGACATACAGACAGAAAATTTTCTCAGACCAATGTGTGAAATGTAAAGATATAATTGAAAAAAACGAGTATATCCAATGAACAGAGAAAACCTTTCTTCTATTAATATAGATTTACTTGTAAGAAAGCAATCAAAATACACATCCATGTTTTTAAAAAATATACTAGATTTTGCTTGGTAATTTATCAGTGATGGGCATTTATCATTATGCTACAGTTACTGTAGTTCCGGTCCAATAGATTGATGGTTAAGTATCATTTGAAGATTGAACATTCGTTTCTTCGGCAGTCCAAAGACATGTAGTGTAGGCTGATTTCCCAATTGTCTGTAGTGTATGATTTGGTGTGTGAATACTGTTTGTGCACCTTTGCCCTAGAATGGGTTGGCACCCTGTTCAGGGTGTACATTGCCTTGCACCCTGAAGCTGGAATGTATTACTGTCTGTGTATCACTCTGCTCATGTGTGTACATGACTTACTAGTTCAACAAGAATGTCAATGACATCAGGACGAAAAAAATATTTTGATGAATATAACTTTTGACTTAAAGTATGAAAATTGTTCAGGTGAAAATGAAAAAACACGCCAATTGTACAGGAAACACCTTTAACGGGAAATCAGCTAGACAGACATCCGACATGCTATAACGTTAATGTTGGTTGCTTCTTTGGCACACATCTTAATAAAGCAATTAGTAAAATCAATCCCACTAGAAAATTCTATCAAAAACTCAGTTCATTTATAATATTGAATAATATTTAATATATATTATACTGTATAGTTTCGCAGTTTTCTGGTTTGTGCAAAATTGTCAAGAATATTATATAACCTGGCTATACAACCTAATGGTGAAGTGGTTTAATTTTGACTCTAAATTAAGGGTAGGTAATGCCATTATATATATATATATATATATATATATATATATATATATATATATATATATATATATATATATATATATATATATACTGTATATACCTCAATACAATCACACAAAACCTTTATGAGGTCATTTCAGTTGTTGAAAAAAGTTAAAAGTTTTTTAAAAGTTATGTAAGTGTTGTGCAAGTTATAGTTATATAATAGAACTATATATATATATATATATATATATATATATATATATATATATATATATATATATACTGTATATAAATCTTACATAACACTTAACTTAACACATAACTTTTTTCAACTTATAACTGCAGTATACAGTATAACCGCACTCTTGTACATGTGATATTCAGTCACATATACAGTATGCTTAATTATATGCACACAAGCAGAAATAAAATCAGAAAAAAAATTATGAAAACAAAAAAAAGATTATGAAAACATTTCACACATCTTTAATAAAATATTGATTAATGAGGCTCAGTGACTGCATTTTTGGTGTCAAAGGAAAAACAAAAATGTTGCATTTTCTAGCATACAATTAAGAAATACACAAAATGTAATTAAGTTAAAGGTATTATAATATAAGTACATTATAATACTTTAATAATAATTTACTTGAACTGTTTTAAGCAATAATTATTAGATAAATAATAATTTGAGGTTCGGGATGTATTTTCAAAGAATCATTATGGTCTTTATGGTGTTACTAGCGTCCAATTAACATTCAGAGTGATTTTCCAGTGTTATAGCCCATCCACTTCAAGATTTGGCATTTTGTGCATGCTGAGATGCTTTTCTGCTCATCATGGATGTTAAGAGTGATTAAATGGGTTAATAAAGCCTTCTTGGCAGCTTAGACCACTTTCTCGGAAATCTTATACGAACAACGACTTTCTCACAGAACCGTTGCTCATTCAGTGTCTTTTTGTTTTTCACATGAGACTGAGTAAATTCTAGAGACTGTTCTTGTGTGTAAAATTCGCAGGAGATAAACAGTTTCAGAAATACTCAAACCAGTCCCCCTGTACGAACAAACGTGCCATGAATAAACTCACAGATCAGACCTTCGCCTAACATTACCTGAACCCTTGGCCTGTATCTTTATGATTGTTCGGCATTGTACCTTTGCCGCTCGATCAGCTGATTAGATAACTGCATAAAATGTGATGGTGCACAGGTGCTCCAAATCAAGGGCACAGTGAGCGTAGGATGATGTGATGTAAAGCTGTAGAATTTTTGGTAACTTATGATGACACAAATGGCAACCCCAATCATGCAATCATATACTGTCGAAACATTCTAGATGTTAAAGTTCCAGCACAAAGATAGAGTTCTCTCTCACTAATACGCGCCAGTGAGGTTACTTTACAACAGACGACTGACTCCACCTAGTGAGTTCTAAAAGGAAAGCAAGAATTACCTGATGATTTTTAAAAAATATTTTTAGAAATTTTTAATAGTGATGGGACCCTTAGTATCATTTCATTGTAATGGCCCATGAATAATATATGCTTCAGAAAACTGACAAACTGTAATTCTAGTCTCCGGAGAAAACCAAGAGGCTTTTACTGATATGTAGCTGAAATGTGGCGGTCGCAGTCAGCTTTCTATGATTTCTTCCCTGTATGTGACTGCATCAAAACCTTGACACTGTCACACTGAAACTTTTTAAAGCTCTGTGGAGATGCAGGGGAATTCCACCAAATCATATTTCCATAACCGATCATAACTGCCGCAACTGTCAGTCCCAGTGAGACCTCGCTAGGCTTAATCTGGGGAACACAACTATACAGGGTGGGCCAAAAGTGGGGTTACAGTTAACACTTAAACATTTTTCCTTTATTAGAAATTTTGACTTTTATTTACATATATTATAATTACATATTAGATATTTTACAGTCCACCTTCTTGATAATAATAATTTTTATATCTAAAACGTGATTGTGAAGGTGAAGCAGATAATGTAACCCTACTTTTGGCCAACCTTATATATATATATATTATTATTATATATATAGATCTGCATCTGATGTAACAAAGGAAATAATTTACAAAGCACTATACCGTTTCATCTTAATGATAATGCTCTGCATTTTAAAAATTATGTGCGTCCTGCAAGGCTTACTGTATAAGAAACAGCAAAAAAGGAGTTTGTTTCAGTATGTGTCAGAAGTGAAAGATGGGCTTAGATCTCACCCATTGTGTACAGCACTTTTAAACAAATAGCACAGAAAGTGCTTTGTTTTTTTTAGATTCAATCAAATTCAGCACCAGTTGCCAAAATCTGATCTTGACGATCATTGCATATCAAGTTTTGGTATTGGGAACAATTCCATTCAGTTCATTCAGTATAGGATTAGGCTGTGGTGACTAAAGAGATGGCGACATGATGCCTTAGTGATTAGCACCGTCACCTTGCACCTCTGTGTGCATGAAGGTTGCATGTTCTCACCTCGCTTGGCTGGTTTCCTCTGCGTACTCTAGTTTCCAGTCCAAAAAGACATGCGCTATGCAGTATGCTGATTGGCGTTTCTAAATTGCACACAGTGTTGGGGTCCTTTGTAGCTGGCATGAAAGTCGTAGGTCACTGCGGCCAACAAACTTTTAGTGACAGACGGATGGAATACAGTCACATTCATTGACCAACTTTCAGATTTTTCCGAAATATATATGCCGAAATAGATTTTGCATGCATTTAATTAGGGAATATTTCCTAATATTAAATGTGAAATTAATTCAACAATATGTTGCAAGTTGAAGCATTCTGGACAAGATAGCTGAAAACACCACAATTGTAAGCGTCACTAAAAATTATGACTTTACAAAGATTATATCTTATGACATATTTATTATTTCAAAACAATGATTGATCATTAAATTGGACACAAATAAGTTATAAGTATTAAAAGCAATTCTATGTAAGTCACTATTAGTGTATGAGCGCCTAAGAAAATAGCATCGAAAGTATACATTTTGTTTCAATTTACATACACAAGCACAAATATTTTATATATACACATACGTGTGTGTGTGTGTGTGTGTGTATATGTGTGTGTATATATATACCTATATGCCTATACAAGCATTTCCCTTGGATGAATAAAAGCAACAGTTGCTCCGTGGCAGCAAATCCTGTATTTATTTATTTATTTATTATATTAATTTAAAAATAAAACAATTTTGAAATAATTCTTTTTTTTAAAAATACCCTTGGCTAGACAATCTTACCACAAGGCGTCTGGCCTGCCTGTCTGAAAGAGCAGGTCAAATACAGAATTTCCCATAAACTCTAAATAGATCTGGAAGCTCCTTCTTCTCACTTGGCTCTGGGTTTGAAACAGTTTTTTTTTTATTATTGGTGTTAACACTCATACATGCACACATACACATATGTGTGCAAAAACACACTTCTACATCCACCCACAGGGCCACTAACACACACAAACACACGGAGACACAGAGTGCATAGCAGACTGAAATGTGATGAGCAGTAATTGGAGCCGTTACTCTCGGCTCACATCTCCACAGTGTGGCTGTTCTTAGGGGATGGGGAGGGCAGCCTCTGTTGCCATGGTGATATCGCCAAGTGCTTGGCGAGCAGAGTCGGGGTGTGACAGCGGCGGTGCTGGAAACACTAAAACATTTCATTTTTAAGCCACTCAAAAAAAACAAACAAAAAAAAACATTTGTTCTCTTTTCCAGCCCTGGAAACAACATTACATAAAACATCTTCAAACAATCTTGTTCAACCGAGGCTGCACCGGGGTTCAGATTACATTGAAGCTGGACAGGAATGGAGGAGGATGAGGAAGGAGGAAGGAGTGGCGGCACATTTTGGATTAAGATTTCAAATTGTTCTATTGCACTTTCACCCTCTGGTTCTCTCTTCACGCCTGACACCTTACAGAAGTTTTACAAACCGTGAACACAGGTAGCAAAAGTCTTAAATAAACTAACAGCTAAATGATAAAAAGAACGTTGAAACTTTTCCCCAAAATAACAGAACGATAAAACAGTACAATGACAATACTAATATGGATAATACCAATGATATCAACAATAACAATAATAATAATAAAGAATATATCAAAAACATTATACTTTGTTGGGTATATATATATATATATATATATAAAGAACCTTTGTAAAATTGATTGTCATGTCACGATTAAAAGTGTCAAAAACATCCAAGGCATCAGCGAGGTGGCCAGAAGTAAACATAACAAAAACACCAAAGCTGAAAGTTACGGCACTACAAAAAAAAAAAAAAAAAAAAAAAAACAGGTGCACAAGTACCGCTGTGCAAGCTTTTGGCAGTCAACCGTAAAAGAATCACGAACACAGATTTCATCTAGAAAAATCATGAGAGGACGAAAATGCAGGTATCTAGAGTGACATTAGTCC
This sequence comes from Clarias fuscus, assembly GCA_030347435.1. Taxonomy (NCBI): domain Eukaryota; kingdom Metazoa; phylum Chordata; class Actinopteri; order Siluriformes; family Clariidae; genus Clarias; species Clarias fuscus. The sequence goes on along the minus strand of CM059216.1, from coordinate 13,884,584 downwards.
GCCCAATTGTCTTTGCCAGTTTGAATGTCCTGCATTGTCCAAAGCACTGAATGCACGATAGCCCGAGTCACAGCGGAGAGTAAAGGGTTGAAGCGAGTCTGTGTTGGGGAGGAGGGCAGGGGAAGCAGGTGGAACTCCTGGGCTGCGTCCAGTGTCTTTAAGGGGTCTGTGTTAAAGGACCGCCCCTCACGCCACACACACACACACACACCCCTTGGCTTGTACTCCCTTTAGCCCTATGTCTGAACGAGAAACCCTGAATGCTTCCCTTTGACACTATGCAGTGTCAAAAAACATACACACACACACACACACACACACACACACACACACACACACTTGCATACATACACACCCTTGGCTTGTACTCCCTATAGCCCTATGTCTGAATGAGAAATCTTGAACTGACACTCAAAATTCTGGCACACACACACACACACACACACACACACACACACATTAAGGGAGTAAGTTAGTCCCTGAAGATGTTCCTGTTCCATCCCCCTGTTCTTCCTCCCCACAAAACACCGGTTTATCAGGATGAGTTGCAGAAGCGTCGCAGTTCCATCATGCAGAGAAAAAAAAAAGTATTTGCTAGTGCCAGTCTTCATCATCTGTGGAGTCTTCCTCTTCGGAGGAGTCCTCGCTGCTGGCTCGCCTCGCTGCCGCTTGCTCCCCTCGAGATCCGTTCTGTTGAGCAGCCAATAAGGCCGCCGCCGCCGCCGCCGCCGCCGCGCGCTCCTCGGCCTCCCGCTGCCTGAGAGCCGCCGCCTTCTTCTCTTGCTCGGCGTGGCTCTTCATGTGAGCGCTCCGGCTTTTCACTTTATAGAATATCCTGCCGAGGACAATGAGACGACACACAGCACACACTCGGGTTAGCCGCGAGACAGACGGGGTGATGCCTGAATTATGCAGCAGCTTATCTGTGCTAAATAAATATGTATTATTTGATTAAATGAGGTCGATTAGATTAAAGAAATGGGAACAAATGTTTTACTGCAAAGTGCCTAAAGACACAATTTAAAAATTTTACTTAAAGTTTACGCAACAACCTCAGCAGCAACCTTGTTTCCCCTTTCGTCTGTTCCAACTTCTGTATCCCCTGGCATCTAATCACTCATCTGTCATCATCTGCACCGGTTGCATGCCTTAAGTTAAATGATTCATAGGTTCAAAAAAGCCTTTCAGGAGGCCTGGAGAACTATTCCTCATAAGTATATTAAAGATACAAGAAAGTCTCGCTCTTTGGAAGCAAAATATGAAGAAATGAGGCGGGGCTCAATACTTTTGCACAGTACGATGTGTATTTATGTATGTAGACTTGCATGGCTCAGACAGTACTGGATCAACAAAAACCACAGGTTTACCTTAATGCATTTGTTCTAATACTGCATAACAACCATTTTATTGATATATTTTAATATATTTCAAACATACTAGAGATCAGCTCTTCATGTAAACACACTGGGTCACACACCAAGAGCGACTGCTTGATTTGCTGCTTGGTACCGACACCTCACTATAAAGCGGTCACGGAATACGACCACAGATTGCGTCAAGCGGAAGGCACGCGCCAGATCGGTCTTTTTTGACGCAGCGAGAGCAGATGCACTGGCGAAATGCAAACGAGCAGCAGCGGCCAACGGTGAGTGGGCAGGAGGGACAGAGCGGACGACATGTTTTTCGTATCCCGTCTCGACCACGTGCGCGCGCACAGCCTTCGCTCGGTCGCTAGGCAGACAGGCACACGGCGCAGGGCATGGCATTTAACGCTGCTCAAAACTTTCAGGTTGCTAAGCGACGGTTGATAACAACAGTGCCAGACGTTTCCATTACTGATACGAGAGCTCTTATTGGAATCAGATGGTATGTTTTATTGCTCTCGACTCTCCCTAGTAAACACGAGTCATCCTCCTGCTATATGCATCAAATTACTGGAGAAAAAAAAAAGAAAAAAAGATCAAGCTTAAATGAATAGGCGGATTTAAACCCTTTCTGCAAGGATACCTGTGCATGCTTGAGCAAAACTACAAAAGGGAAGTGACATGTTCGTCTTTAAAAATTGCAAAACTGCTACACATCGCCGAGTTGCATTAAAAAAAAGAGAGAGAGAGAGCTTTAAAGGTGTTGCATTTTCAGCATTGTGTGTCAGATGAGCGACAACAGAAGCCGACCATGTGATCGCAGGTAATTAAAACATGTTCACGCACATGACACAGTGACTAACAGCTGCCACGACGACCAGTCACCATTAGCACATCGTTTTGACGCCTGCGTGTACCAGTGCGGATCTGTTGAGCATAAATTAGACTTCTGACAGAAATACAGAGCAGACATGGCTCTCTCAAATCCACATAAACCAAACGCACGGAGATTAGGAGCGGGCTACAAAACAACTGACTTGAAGCGATGTATACGGACTAACGAGAGCACAGTTTGCGTCTGTTAATAATAAATCATTTGCCACTTGAATGCAACTTGTAGTTATTGCAATAGGATGGTTGCAGGCCAAAATGTAACCATCTCCTTATGGCCATTTCCGGCATGACGATGCACCATGCCACGAAGCAAACATCATCTCGCACTCAGTTCATGAAAACATGACAATGAGTTCAGTGTTCTTCAGTGGCTATCCTAATCACTTCCTACATCGGAATCTGAATATTCGCTTAAGGTCGATGTGGCATAGAATCTGTAGTCGTGTTGACATGGGGCAGAATCTCAACAAAACGCTCCTAGTAAACTGCTCATTAACTGCATGTGCACATATACACACATACCGTACACACACTTACGGTCTCTGGTCTGGTTAGTGACGTCTGATAAGGTTTGTTCTATCTTTTTTAAGACACCTGAGCAAAGAGTTCTGGGTTTATTCTCAGTTTCACACACACACACACACACACACACACACACACACACACACACACACACACACAAAAAAAAAGTCTCTTCGGGGTTCATTAGTGAAAAAGTTGTAGTGTGAAGCACCACCTTAAAACAATAGCTGCTTTAAATTGATGTATGGCATTTACAGCCCTATGACTAGTGCTGTCGTTATCATACGTTCATTTTATGCGGCTGGTAGAGCTGTGAATCATTGGCAGACTATCAAAATTGATTCAATTTGAATTTTGGCCATTTTTTTTTTCAATTAAATAGCACTAATGTTTTTTGTTCGCTATAATTTCTTACGGGTTTAGAAATATTTCAACTACTAAAAGTACTAAAACATATCGAATATGCCTGTATAGCATATACTATACATATATATATTTTTTATTATTAAATGTTTTATTCCTGCCCCACAGTCTTGTCCAGTAGGTGGCGGTATTGCCAACTGCATATGAACTTAAAAGTTGCATATGAGCTCTATGCATATGAACTGTCCAGAATGCAAAAGATGGAAGCAGTTTTTGTATTTTGTGAAAGATTTTTAAGGTATTCAACAATTTTGTTGAAAATTAACCATTTGAAAGTTTACCTAGAAAGTTCTATATATATATATATATATATATATATATATATATATATATATATTTTTTTTTTAATTTTTTTATATATATAAATTGAATCACATAATCCATTAAACTGCCCAACTCCGTGAACTGGACGATTACAAGTTCAAGTAGAATACTCCTGCCATACACAATCACCAATAGTTAAAAATGTTAAAACTTCACTAGCAACTTATACTTTGGATAAAATATTACTCCTCTCATCTCACCTTAAAAAGTGTTTATCTGTTACATGACCCAGTTTAAAAACCAGATCACATTCTTTCTACTCTTCTGGTTAATTGAATCCTTTAACGTAAATGCATTAAAATACATGCTGCCTCACCTTCCGCATTTCTTGCAGGGAAATTCTCCCTCCTGTCCTGCAGAGCCCTTTGCCCCGACCCCGCTCTTCTGGGCCGTGCTCTCTGGCCGGGGTTTAGGGGGCAATGTGGAGGCACGGTGGTCCCGCCTTGCATCCTCCTGACTCCTTAACACCAGCACTGCACCAGTCTGGAGGAGAAGAGGATTCCAGTCAGTTACAATGAGGAAACAATAAGCGACATGAGTGCTTCAGCAGCACGTGGTTGTTACAGATGTTAGCCACAAGAGGGCGCCAGACATGAGTCTTGCAGAAATGTTGCAACATACACCAATCAGCCATAACATTAACAGTGATTATTAACTAAATATCAGTAAACTGATGACAGGATCATGAGTCTCATTTATGCCTGCGGGGAGCAAAGTTTGGTGCATTAGAATAGAAAAGCCTACTGTATGTCGCACAACTGGCTAAAAAAGGTTAACGCTGGTTATCACAGAGTGTATTAGAACACAGTCTGGGGCGGAGCAGGCAAAGTGTTCAAGGTTGTTGATCAGGCCTACAAACTCTCCAGATCTCAATCCCACAACACACAGCACCCATACAGACACCCCGGTGCCAGACACGGCGGAACCTCCATTATGTTTTTATGGGCGGTTTTAATGTCACGGCCGATCAGTGTACAAAAACCAATCTGGTTTCCATTTAGCTGCTTCATCTTAATCATTTACAATAACCATAATAACCACCCAGGTATTGCTAAATAATCCAGGCCTTCTCAGTTTTATATTCATCCCAAGACTTGGACAACTTACACTTTCACTCGCCTGTAGAGACTGTGTCACCCTGTCAGGGCTGCTCTCTCGCTTCCTGTCCCCCGATACCTCCCACTTCCTGTCTTCTTCCTCTTCCTTTCGCAAGTCAAATCTCTGCGAACCCTGTTCAGGACGGCAGATAAGATTAGAAATCCTATCGCTCCGCGTCTGTCTGTCTGTCTGTCCGTATCAGACTCGGCACACAGACGGTGCAGGCTTACTTTATAGTCCACCTCCTCCTCCGTGGGCCGCGTCTCAGGAAGCTCTGCTTCGCCGTAGATAAGCGTGCCGTTCTTGCCGATCTTCACCTGCTTCTTATATGAGTAGTAGAACTCCACGCACTGAGCCACCGTCTTGGAGTTTATCTTCGGAATCAAACACAGGAATAATGTAACGGAGCACTTACATATTTGTATGATACATACTGTACAAACAAACAAGGTGACCTTCTGTTGCACTATCCTCAGCAATCAGGTGCACCAGTGAATATGCAGCATGATGCAATTCAAGTGAAATCATAATGTAATCCTATCGATGGCAAGGGAACATCGTATGTATGTTCCAAGTTCTCGCATTTCGATCTAGCTCAAGGGTTCACACTTTCATGATTTCATGATAGTGCGAGCATGGGTCTAGGTGTTAAGCATGAAAGGTTAAAGAAAAATTTTAATCATCTGTAACAGTGTGAGGTGCAGGCACAAACACAAAGTAATCTTTTTATTTTTTATTTTTTTTATTTTTAAACGTAGCTCCACACCTCTTGTTAAAGGCAAAATGACTTTTTAACGGGATGAGATCCTGGCTCTTCTACTCTGCCCCTAACTACTGCACGGGAATCACTGCTGCCGGTTAATGACATCATCACTTTCAACAATGCTTAGTGTCAATAAATGGCACATAGCGATGGCAGTATCCAACACTCAACAGTGCTTTATTGTATTACAAACAATAAGGAGAGCAATGACGCACAGTTTCATTCAAGGGGGGGGGGGGGGGGGGGGGGGGGTGAATACCGCGTCCTGAGCAGCTAAAGCTGTGTTCCTTGATCGATTTAAAGAAATGCTACATTATGGCTTACTCGTTGCATTTTTCCAAGTCTTAAAAGTTTTTTTTTTTTTTTAAGAGATGAGTGATACCATTTTCTGCACCATGAAGAAGTCCTTCTTGTAGGTAGAGATGCCCTTGTTGAAGGTACGCCTCTCTTCAGGTGTCCATCTGTCTGAGCCTGATGGAGAGACCGAGAGATAAGGACACAAGTCAGGCAATTATTATTATGAACAAGCTTGTGCACACAGACACACGGATATACATGAGGCACAGAGCCAGGACACACACTGGCACATAAACAATAGTGCTCCTGTCCTCGTCTATGGATTAGGCGCATGCTGCCAGCACGCTGCCTACGCTCTCACTCTCTCTCTCCCTCTCTCCCCTCACCCACTCTGTACATCTCCGGCAGGCAACCCTGACCCACCCCCACTCCTTCACCCAGTAATCCCAGCCGCCCCTGCCCTCCCCCAGGCGCTCTCAGCTGGTATGGTTTAGGGCTGAGAGGCGGACAGAACTGCGTGAAATTCCTGCACAGAAAATGTCCCCAGTGAGGCAGAGGGCCAGGAAGTCAGGTTCAGGAGGCTAATGGAAAACTTGCTGCAATGATAGAGAGAAGGAGAGAGAAACAAAACAAAAAGACAAGTTAGGTACTTACCAGAGTAGTGGTAATCTGCCAGGGGGTGATATTTGGGAAAGATGGGGTTTTTCAACAGAAGGAGGGCAAGGGCTCCCTGGAAGTAAAAAAAAAAAAAAAGAGAGCGAATTGGTACTTGAACTGAGATGACAATGTACAGCTTTAAATCAACGGCCATCAACGGTAATGTGAAAGACTATAAGTAATAAGTCATGGCCAGCTGTGTAGGATATAATTATATAAGAAGCCATGAGAACAAAAGAGTACGATATCTGGCACATGCAGCGAAAAAGCAGCGAGAGACAAAGAAAAGAGAAAGAGAAACACTGAGTGGAGCCAGACACTCTTCATCTCCTTGGCAACGTAGGCAAGAGTATTTCGCTGGAGGCGTTTCACCAAGCAGCACCAGTCACTGGCTAATATTCGTCTTTACCTCTCTATATCTCTCGCGGCATCTTTACTGTGGTCTGTCAGTTTTATTTATCACGCTGCAAACTGTAGATGGACGATCGAGGAAAAAAAACAAAAAAAAAAACAACGAACGGGTCTCAAGTCCATGTCTGTTCCTCAACGCAGATGGCAACGGCTTATTCAACAGCCCGAGCCTCGTCGCTGCAAATAATAATAATAATAATACGGAGCAGAAAACACTGGGGGCCTGTTTGTTTTGTTTTTTTTGCACTCCGCGGAGGTGCACATAAACATATCCGAGCGGATAGAAGTCAGAGAAACAGGATCGAGTCTTGCACAGGAGCAGCATGCAGAGCAACGATGATGGTGTGTGATGAGCAACACTGACTGTTTAAGCAGGAAAGTGCATCTGGCGGAGTTGTGGTCGGGACCGAATCCAACTAATTACACGATCCAAACCAGAAGTAGTGCAAAAGCAAAATGGAGCAGTGCGATTGGTTGGCAAGTAAAAGTGTAATATCATAAACATGCACACAAGGCATCTGTATAGAGATAACAAAAGGTGAGAGTGAGTTATTGCAGGGAAGCAGTGCATCAGAAATATTTACTGTAGTATTCCCAGACATTCATGAATTCTTTTATTCATCAACTAACTTTGTGTTGGTCTTGGTCACAGTGGAGTGCACACACATTCCTGCACTCATTCGAACGTAGAGGCAATCCACCTACCAGTATCTTTTTTTTTTTTTTTTTTGGAAGTGTAAAGTAACCCGATCCCTCTGGAACTGAGGACCCTGGAGCCCTGATGCAGCAACACTACACTGCACCACTATGCCACACTTACTAAATTTTAAACAACCCAAGCTTTCTTTATAGTATCTTGCGTGTATGTACATTCGCCTCCGGTGCGAAGCACGACACCTGCTTGTTGCACCTGCGCACACGTCGACGGGCACGTGCAAGAATGTCATAACACCTCACTCTTGTATATCCTGCTGTTTTGCAAAACTCACAAGTATAAATTCGCATCCAAATATACTGTCTGAAAATAAATAAATAAATCGATAGATAAATAAGCGAGGGGTTAAACGAATGCAACAGAACAGGTGTCCAGATTAAAACAGCTTGCAGCTTAAACACAGTAGCACGTGTGACAGCATGTGTCTGTGGTATTGACAGCAGGTTGCCATGGCAGCAGAGCTGACAGCTCAGCACTATCAGGGCTGTCCTCCGCGCTGCTGTTGTGCTGCTTCAGCTGCGTGAACATAAAGCACGTACGAATACAAACGAGGCACGTGTTCATGTGAGCATGCAACCATTTCAACAGGTCACTTGACCATGTCACGTGAAGGATCATGACCGACCGAGCACATTGTAATGCAGTCGGTTTAGGGGATGACATGAAATCATATCCTTCTGTTTCTATTCCTGGGGATTTTTTTTTTTTTGTCCTTTTTCATAAAGCACTATAAGAAAGAAAATGTGTTAAGAGGACAAATGTAGTGTGTGTCACTGAGATCATATTACATCATCTGACACTCACCATGATATCACCCTTGGACTCGTGGAGACAGTGCATAGCCAGCTCCTGATTGGTCCCTCCTCCGCACATTGCGCTCGAGCAGGCCAGGTGCATGAGATCATTCACTGCAGACACACAAACACACACTCATCTATATAGCCATTTATCCATCTATGCATGGATATACTGTACATGACATGCCATATACACCTATCGCGGCACAACATCGAACCATTGAATAACGTTGGTTATCTCACTACAGTGGCACCTCGGTGGCTTATTGGTTAGCACTGTTGCCTTGCACCTCCGGGGTCGAGGGTTCGGTCCCGATCGATCGGCGTATACACATACAGACTGGTGACAAATAGGAAGAAAAATCTGAATCCGTGCGTGGCGCAACATATTGAGTGCAGATGTGAGCTCCAGACAGATGTTCCGCTAGATACAATTAAACAGTCGATATCCAAGTATGCTTTGTGGCAAATACAGTATAAAAATCTTGAACAGACGCAGTCAGTTTTGGACTGTGCAAAGGGGTTCCTTATTGCAGGACCTTCAGTAACGAAAAGTCATTTGCCAGTGGTTTGCTATGAAGAGTAAAATGACGTATGCATTTAGGTCTATTTGAAAATCCGTATATAGTGTTAGTAACTGCACACGTAGTGATCGTCATGCTAGTGCATTTATCTGATCTTCAGGTAGCTCAGATCGTCAGACCAAAGAGGCAGAATTTCATAACCCAAGTTTCACTACATCATGAGTTGAATGGGCTGCAGCTCTGTCATGAAGAACCAGGTGGGACAATTTGGATTTTGACCCGCTGTAAAGGCATCATGCAAAACGAGACCGCAGGTTTTTTTAAAAAAGAAGAAATGTCCATGAGCGTACTCGTTTCCAGAGACATAATCTGGGCAAATCTGAAAAAAGTTTCAGTTTTTTTTTTTTTTTTCATACGATGCACATTTTAGAGTCTAGCGGTGCAAAAAGCACAAGCAATAATCTACAGGAATGTGATATATTCTCAACAAGCATTAGCGGGGTATACAAAGAAACGGTACAGGACTGACGCTTGGGGGGCACACAAAGGTCACGTTTCGACATATACCTCGGTCACGGTGAGGTGAAATTCCTTCCTTTTTATTACGAATTCAAGTCGCACGCACATGAACTTGTGCATACTTGTGAATCGTGGCGAACTGACGATCATTTTCTGAACACACAAGAAATGCACAAAAAAGCACAAACCTTTCTTTCTTAAAAACTTACCGATACCTAGTTACCCAAGTGTACCAAAGTCGTGCAAGAATAGTAACAGCACTGTTTATAGCAAGCACTGCAAACAACGATGCTTTTAAATAAGAGATGTTCAACGGATATTTTTAAAAGACTATTTGCATGCTTTCCTACTGCTGATGCTAATCTCACTATTTTTGCACTCAGTGAACCCTTCTTTCATGGCAGAGTACATGTGTATACAATGGTAAGGATCTACCAAACGTAGACCACTAGTGACCTAGAGACAGGGTCACGGGCACCCAGAGAGCACCCGTGGGAATCGATCCGGGCTGATCCCGCAAAAACGGCTGAACAAGTTCATGCTAATTGAAAGGTCATTCTCAAGCTTAGCACGTTTCTATAGGATGTGCTAGAAAAACGAGTCTGATCCATGGAGGCCCCACCTCTCAAATTACAGGACTCATTCATTCATCTTCCATACTGCAGATCCTATACAGAGTCCTAGGAAACATCGTGCATATCCTAGGAAACTTTGTACACCAGGCAGGGTACACCCTGGACAGGGTACCAGTCCATCACAGGGCACACATTTCACACCACACGGGCAATTTCAGAACACTAATTAATCTAATCTATATGCCATTGTGACTGTGGGAGGAAACCGGAGAACCTGGAGGAAACCCATCAAGCACGGGGAGAACATGCAGACTCCACGAGACAGACCCAAGGCAGGACTCAAGCCGTGGAGATACGAGGCCACAGCGCTAAGCACGACGCCACCGTGTAGCCATTTTTATATCTATATACTGGTAAATTCAGATACACACTCACTCACTCATCGACTATACCGCGTTATCTTATATACAGGGCCGCGGGGGGGCTGGAGCCTATCCCAGGAGACTTAGACCACGAGGCGGTGTACACCCTGGACAGGGTGCCAATCCATCACAGGGTGCGCGCACACACACAAACTATGAGAAATTTTGAACGCTAAGTAGCCTAATCGATAAATCTTTGCCTGTAGGAGGAAACCGGAAAACCCGGAGGAAACCCCATGCCAACACCATGCCCACAGAGGCAGGAATCGAATTGAACCCTGGAAGTGCAAGGTGACAGTGCTAACCACTTAGCTACCGTGGTACCTGGGTTTAGATACAGTTAAATGAATTGTGCATGAATTTACTCCACACACACATAGTCATTTATGCTATTTTCTGCTGTCTGTTTTGTCACGCAAATCAAATTGACCAGTCTGTACGATACTTACATAACAGATCCGACTCTACTGAGAGGTAGTTACACAACAGCAAAACAACGACAAGTCTTCTCTACAACTTTTGCTCTAAAAAGCTCTCGAGTAGGAAAGCATAGTATGGTGTGTTCCAACGGAGCTACCTCTCTCCTGCTGCTGGCCTTTGGACTCCAGCTCCGGCAGTGGCGCCCACACCAGCTCAGCCTTGTGTGGGTCGAGCTGCGCAGCCGAGCGCTCCTTCAGCTCGGGCACCTCCGCCTGGTATCTATGCCCAATATTTATCCGCCTAAGAGAGAGAGAGGGGGAGAGAGTTCAAATATATATATAATAAATTGTATGCTTTATTATGCAGGATTTAAAGGAATCATCATGGATTGATGCAAATCATTTCAATCTCTACTGTTCATGACAAAGAAAAAGCATCTACTTTGATTCCTTAACAGTCATTAAACAACAGTCTAATAACAGTCATCCTTCGTAAGGCTCAAATCAGTTTCCCAATCATAATCCAAGCGTCACAATAGAGCACTTCACTTCGTTGACAACTGAACATCGTGGGAAATCCTAATACACACTTTTGACTTAAAAAGTCATAACCGTGACAACAACTCCACGTGTGACATCTTTCATTCTTTCTACATAATTTACTCTTTTAAATAAAATGTCATGGAAAAAAATATATATATTTCCTGAATCATTTTGGCTTTCACACTGGAAATGCAACAATCAGCTGTTAAGAAGCTATTTTTAGCAAGCACTCAAAGGTGTGTGGGTCACAGAAAGTAGGTGGTAATTTAGCACAAGTTGCTTTACCACCTTGCTCGGTAATGCTGGGAGATTATCAACCCGAAGGAGCCGGCTTTCTGACCTATAAGCCGCCAAGAGTGAGTAGACTTTGGCCTTGGATAATTTACACAACATTAACACTCCGTGCTATTCATAGCCAACTGTTCCAAGTCTTTGCTAAAGGCTGTTTTATATTTCTGTCTAGATGCAGAGATCAGCCAGATAAGGGCTTTATGGGGCGGCTTAAGTCCAAACGTCTACTGTACATCTGTATTAGGAGAAAATACAGAGCAGGGAATAGTCTCAACAATAAAAAAAAAAAAAAATCATACTGGAAAACAAAGCAGTTCGTAAGGCACCTGGCCAAAGTATGTAGTGTTTTGATGACCCTTCATTAAACCTGTATCTAGAGAAAGAGGAGGGAAATTCCGGGTGAAGAGAAGACAACAAGAGTGTGTGTGTGTGTGTGTGTGTGTGTGTGTGTGTGTGTGTCTGTGTGTGTGTGTGTATATATGTGAGTGTGTATAGGTGTGTGTATGTGTCTAGGTGTGCGTGTGTATGTGTGCGTGTGTATGTGTGCATGTGTATGTGTGCATGTGTATGTGTGTGTGTGCGTGTGTGCGTCGCTACTTATGATGACTTCTGGAGAAAAATATTATTAATCAAAATATTAAAAAATGTTAAATATTAATTAATTTTGTTATGTTAAACCCTCTCAAAACCTATACACACACACACACACACACACACACACACACACACACACACACACACACACACACACACACACACACACACACACGTGTTTCTGGATCAAATTTTATAACACACACAAAGTATCTGTGCTTAGACCACTTAGACCACTCCTATGCTGTATTAGCGATCACATGATGCACAGAACTCTTTAGCCACAGATTCTTAGCTGTGATCAAAGTAGAGTCACGGTATAGTATATTTTGACAGATTTGGTCACTGGTAGATTAATATCTAAAAATAAATAAATAAATAAATAAATGAATAAATAAATAGACAACAAACTAAAAATGGAAATCAAAAGCAAGAAAATCTCTTTCATAGCTAAAGGTAACAAATGCAAGTTATGTTTGCATTTACCTTGCCAGGATGTTCATCAGGAACTAAATTTCATTTGTTTTGGACGACGATGAACCAGTTGGACAACACCGAAACACGTCACTAAGCTTACTATTGTGTAAATGGAAGGTCGAGTGAAATCTCACTTGTATCGCTCAGTGATAGCAGGACAAAGCTGGAATTTCATCTCACCTCTTTCGGGTGGTATATTAAAATATATCTTTTTTTAAATGTTTAAAGATTAAAACATTGTAGATTTTAGGCATTAACCATTACGTTACTCTTCGTCTATGCCACGTTACCCTGTATACGGGGTCGCGGGAGGCCTGCAGGCTATCCTAGGAGACTAGGAGAGGCAGGGTACTCCCTGAGTGGGGTGCGAATACACACACTCACACACTCCTTATCCGCATGACTTTGGACTGTTGGAGGAAACCGGTGCACCTGGAGGAAACCCACCAAGCATTGGGAGAACATGCAAACTCCATGCCCACAGACCCCGAGGTGGAGGTGCAAGGCCACAGTGCTACACACGTGGCCAAAATTGTTGGTACCCTTCGGTCAATGACAGAAAAACTCACAATGGTCACATAAATAACTTTAATCTGACAAAAGTAATAATAAATAAGAATTCTATGAATGTTAACCAATGAAAGTCAGACATTGCTTTTCAACCATGCTTCAACGGGAATTATTTTAAAAAATGAACTCATGGAACAGGCCTGGGCAAAAATGATGGTACCCCTATCTTAATAGTTTGTTGCACAACCTTTTGAGGCAATCACTGCAATCAAACGATTCCTGTAACTGTCAATGAGACTTCTGCACCTCTCTGCAGGTATTTTGGCCCACTCCTCATGAGCAAGCTGCTCCAGTTGTTTCCGGTTTGAAGGGTGCCTTTTCCAGACAGCATGTTTCAGCTCCTTCCAAAGGTGCTCAATAGGATTGAGGTCAGGGCTCATAGAAGGCCACTTTAGAATAGTCCAAGGTTTTCCTCTTAGCCATTCTTGGGTGTTTTTAGCTGTGTGTTTTGGGTCATTGTCCTGTTCCAAGATCCATGACCTGCGACTGAGACCCAGCTTTCTGACACTGGCCAGCACATTTCTCTCTAGAATCCCTTGATAGTCTTGAGATTTCATTGTACCCTGCACAGATTCAAGACACCCTGTGCCAGATGCAGCAAAGCAGCCCCAGAACATAACAGAGCCTCCTCCATGTTTCACAGTAGGGACAGTGTTCTTTTCTTGATATGCTTCATTTTTCCATCTGTGAACATAGAGCTGATGTGCCTTGGCAAAAAGTTCCATTTTTGTCTCATCTGTCCATAGGACATTCTCCCAGAAGCTTTGTGGCTTGTCAACATGTAGTTTGGCATATTCCAGTCTGGCTTTTTTATGATTTGTTTTCAACAATGGTGTCCTCCTTGGTCGTCTCTCATGTAGTCCATTTTGGCTCAAACAACGACGGATGGTGCGATCTGACACTGATGTTCCTTGAGCATGAAGTTCACCTTGGATCTCTTTAGAAGTCTTTCTGGGCTCTTTTGTTACCATTCAGATTATCCGTCTCTTTGATTTGTCATCAATTTTCCTCCTGCGGCCACGTCCAGGGAGGTTGGCTACAGTCCCATGGATCTTAAATTTCTGAATAATATGTGCAACTGTAGTCACAGGAACATCTAGCTGCTTGGAGATGGTCTTATAGCCTTTACCTTTAACATGCTTGTCTATAATTTTCTTTCGAATCTCCTGAGACAACTCTTTCCTTCGCTTCCTCTGGTCCATGTTAATACCATGTCACCAAACAACACAGTGACTACCTGGAGCCCTACAATATATAGGCCCACTGACTGATTACAAGATTGTAGACACCTGTGATGCTAATTAGTGGACACACCTTGAATTAACATGTCCCTTTGTTCACATTATTTTCAGTATTTTCTAGGGGTACCATCATTTTTGTCCAGGCCTGTTCCATGAGTTTATTTTTTTTAATAATTCCGTTGAAGCATGGTTGAAAAGCAATGTCTGACTTTCATTGGTTAACATTCATAGAATGTGTGTAAAACCACTAAACCTGCTCCATAAATTACTGTGTGTACATCCTTATATATATATATATATATACACACACACATATATACACACACACACACACACAGGGTGGGCCATTTATATGGATACACCTTAATAAAATGGGAATGGTTGGTGATATTAACGTCCTGTTTGTGGCACAAGATGGGTTGTGACCATGGTGGCCATTTTGAAGTCGGCCATCTTGGATCCAACTTTTGTTTTTTCAATAGGAAGAGGGTCATGTGACACATCAAACTTATTGGGAATTTCACAAGAAAAACAATGGTGTGCTTGGTTTTAACATAACTTTATTCTTTCATGAGTTATTTACAAGTTTCTCTTTGTTCACAGCCATTGACATGTCGAAGAGGTTAACACGTGATGAGCGGATCGAAATTGTGTTGATATCTGGGGAACGCAGTAACCGGGTCACTGCAGCAGATTTCAATGCAAGACACCCTACGAGACCACCCATCTCCCATGCTACAGTTAGCAAACTGCTTGCTAGGTTTCGTGAAACTGGTTCAGTGTTGGATTTGCCAAAATGTGGACGCATGAAAACTGTCACTAATGAACAAACATCAGTGGCTGTCATAGCTTCAGTCAGCAAGAGCCCACAGCGTAGCACTCGCCGCATGTCACTGGAGAGTGGCATTAGTCGAACATCCCTTCGGCGGATATTAGCTACTCACAAATGGCACCCTTACAAACTCCAGCTACTGCAGCATCTCAACGAGGATGACCCAGATCGGCGCACACAATTTGCAGAATGGGCAAAACAAAAATTGGAACAGGACCCTCAGTTCACGCAGAAGATTTTGTTCAGTGATGAGGCAAACTTTTATGTGAATGGTGAAGTTAACAAACAAAACCACCGCTATTGGTCTGACACTAACCCACATTGGATAGATCCCTCCAAGACTGTTGGAACAAAAAAAAGTGATGGTATGGTGTGGTATATGCGGTACAAAGATAGTGGGGCCATTCTCCATCAATGGAAACCTCAAGGCCACTGGATATTTGAAATTGCTACATGATGATGTGTTTCCCTCTTTATGCACTGAAGCTGGCACGTTCCCTGAGTTTTTCCAGCAAGATTGTGCACCACCACATTATGGGTGTCAGGTCCGAGCATTCCTAGATGAACAGTTTCCTGAAAAGTGTATTGGTCGTCGTGGGCCAGTTGAATGGCCCCCAAGGTCTCCCGATCTGACCCCCTTAGACTTTTATCTTTGGGGTCATCTGAAGGCAATTGTCTATGGTGTGAAGATACGAGATGTGCAGCACCTGAAACTACGGATACTGGAAGTCTGTGCTGGCATTTCTCCTGCGGTGTTGCTTGTGAAGAGTGGGAGAAGAGGGTTGCATTGACAATCCATCACAATGGGCAGCACATTGAACATATTTTATAAGTGGTCAGAAACTTGTAAATAACTCATGAAAGAATAGAGTTACGTTAAAACCAAGCACACCATTGTTTTTCTTGTGAAATTCCCAATAAGGTTGATGTGTCACATGACCCTCTTCCTATTGAAAAAAAACAAAAGTTGGATCCAAGATGGCCGACTATATATATATATATATATACACACACACACACACACACACACACACACACACACACGTCCTATATGTAAGTACATATATAATTTTAATGTTTTAAACTGAAATGTTCAGATTCACTTTAGGTGCATGTGAAAGTATGCTTTAGGAGAGCTATGTCAACTTTTTTACACAACACCTGTTTGCAGATACAGATTTCTTCCAGGAGATGCCTAAACCACACTTAAAAGCCCACATCTGCTTGTATATAAATGTGTGTGTGTGTGTGTGTGTGTGTGTGTGTGTGTGTGTGTGTGTTCTTCACTTAGGGGTAAACATTAAGACATAGACAAATAAGTTGATACCAATCAGAGATAATATCTCATCATTATTATTTCTGCCGAGACGCCACAACACACACACACACACACACACACACACTACTACCGCAGCCAAGACGAGTGCCGCTGAAACAGTCACCCAAAACTGATAATGTTTATAATCAAACTGGAGAGACTCCGAATAGCAGATTCCCTGCCAACCATTCTAAAACACACACCGTCTTAACAGTACGGTTATACCTGATCACTTCTTGTATGAGAGATACAACACCGTTATACTGAATGATGATGCCTACTGCACTTCCACGTGGATGTGGAAGTAGGTCAAGGGCTCAACAGTATGTGCTTGTGCACATGCCGTCTGTACTTACGGTTCAACGCTGACAGGAGTGGCTTCGCTCATAGCAGACAACACCGGAGGAGTAATCTCAGTGCTGTCTATACACACACACACAACCACAACAACAACAAAAACAAATGACTCCATCAATGACACATAATTACAGCCAGGGCTAATTACAACAATCATCTGCATTATTCCTGCATGCATGCTAAAACCACTTTCTTATATGCATCCGTGTTTTTTTTTTTTTTTTCAAAAGCAATGTATTCTCCCTAGAGATAGTAAAATGCAACGTGCATGGGTGAGACACTCACTAGAGCGGAGGAGGCTACGGGTGGCCGATTTGGGTGTAGCAGGCGGCGGGAGCCCCTGTGTTCCTGCAGCAGCTGCAGCAGCAGAGAGAATGGTCGAGAAGTAAAGGCCTGAGCCTTCTCTCACGGGACTGAGGATGGGTGGAGGGGTGTAAGGCGGCAGCGTGAGCGGGTTATCAGCCAGCCTTACTGGCGAGCGGAGGTGGCTCTGGTAGGGTGTGATGCTAGAGTAAACTGGTGGAGCGATCAGCGTGCTCACTTTGGGCGGAGGGATGAAGAGCGGCTCCGGCCGTGGACGCCGTTTCGCCTTGGACGATTTGCCATCGATGTCGCCGGCAAGCTCTGCTCCGCCGTTCTGGGGGTATGAAAACAGGAGCAGGCACAGTGTGATGCATGAAAAAAAAAGCATCTTTATGAGAACATTTGCTTTAGTTTGATTGAACTGCATGCTCAATGATTCTCTCTTTGTGGTGTAGAAAAGTGATCGAGGAAAGGAGAACATGTCTGGATTAGATTTCAAAGGATGATAAACAAACACTAGGGATTACAGTGGAAGCTTTAATCCAGGTTTTTTAATGATGGGGGATACAGTGGATCAAAAACAAGCAGAAAGAGCTTATGCTCAGAGGATCGTTACCAGCGCAAAGCGACGCACTCACCTGGCTCGAGCTCTCGGACAGAGAATTGCGTAGCGAGCGGCGGCGCGTGACAATGACGGAGGGCTTGTGGTCAGTCCGGTTTGGGTCGCTGGGTCGAAGAGCCCAGCTGGCTGAGAGAGAGGTTTGTTCCTGCTCTAAAGAAGCGGGGTCTGTCCGCCGGACGGGAACTGACACTGGGATCACCAGAGGCACCAGGCTCTCATCTCTCGCCAATTTGGCACTCACAGCCTCCATCTCTCCGAACACTTCGCCGAGGTCTAATACTGGGGGGCTCCAGGACCTCTGCGACTCCTAGACATACATATACATCACAGAGCAGCAAATTGCACATTTTACATCATTATTTAAAACTGTTTTCTAAATACTGTTTAACAACATATTTGTGCTAAAGAACAAAAAAATTATAATAATTTCCAGTGTGCAGAATACTCACAGCTAAGGAATACCATGCATGCAGTGTAATGTGTAAACAGGGAAATATCTGCTAAACGAGTACTATAAATGACGAGACAGCACAAAGGCAGTAGACCGTGTTTCAGGCTCATTTCTTTTCATTTCTCAGATAGGATATTACACAAGCTTCCATTTGTATGTCATTTTGGTCATCGTCAGAACAGCAAGTTAAAGCTGATATCAGATTTGTATGTTCCTATTTTAACAGACCAAAAAAAAAAAAAAAAATCTTGCATTTACTCAGGTGTTTGCCAGAAGACTACAATATGCATGCACAAATATGCTTGTATCATCAATTGCATGTTGAAACCAAGGCATGTGACTACACGATCTCTATCTCTAGGATAATTAAAGCTGGGATCACGTTCATGGCAGATCAGATCAGGCTTTGCTGCGGTTATATAGGAGGACGCACAGCCTAAGTTCCTTTCCTCACAATACCCAATAGAAACGAAAAGCAGTTCTCGATTGCCACCAATTTTCAAATCCTCTTTATTTTAAATACAATTTCACCCATTTCTGAGGAACAGAACAAACAGTCCTGCAAAGGCCTTGTTTCCTGTATTTTCTAGACATTTCCTGTTTCTCTAAAAGTGACCAGACCAAAGCAAGCGTAATAACATTTCACAGCACTGTAAACCACGTAAAACGACATGGGCAGCCTGGTTAATCTGAGATTGAATAACACACTAAAATAAAACAAAACACAATCTTAATTCAAATACAGGGGGGGGGGGGGGGGGGGGTTTGGGGGTCAAGTCAAACTGGGACTCTTTGATTGTGTAGAATAGTGGGCGGCGTAGTGGTTAGCACTGTGGCCTCACACCTCTAGTGTCGAGGGTTTAATTCCTGCCTCGGCTCTGTTTGCATGGGGTTTGCATGTTCTCCCTGTGCTTGGTTGGTTTCCTCGGCTACTCTGTTTTCCTCCTACAGTCCAAAGACATGCAGATTAGGCTAATTGACGTTCCCAAATTGCTCATAGTCTGCGTCTGTGTGCGTCTGTGTCCTGTAATACAGGGTCTACCCCACCTTATGCCCTAATTCACCTGGCATAGCCTGCGGATAAGTGGAATAGAAGATGAAAGAATGCATGATATTAGGGAATATCTACATATGATCTCCTGCTTCACTAATGCACTTATTCCAGTGTTTCACTAGTGCTTGGATACAATCAAGGTGGAAAGGTTTCTAAGGCTGCCAGAGTCATGCCCGGACTACCTGCATCACGTCTGAAATGCTGGCCACCCAGGAACTCCTTTAACAGCCTAAACATGTGAAATGGCTTGGAGTGAAGTCAGAACTGTATGGGGGACGTGGTAAGAACTCCCAGTTCCAATTGGTCTTCATGAAGTTCCAACAGACAGACGGGTCTCTTCAGCCAGCTGGTTTCAATTTATCAGTCATTTTTCAAAAATCACGCTGAATGTTTAATGGAAAGACTGCAGTGGGCTCCGAAAAACCACGACTGGGATCATCAGTTACGGATGTACGACCTACTTTAAAAACGCTCCATACAGAGACAAGAGTCTCATCACTGTAGTGGTCCTGAAGTCAAAGTCCCGGTTTGACTTGAACGCCCCTCGTATTTTGCCCCGGCCGACATTTGAGCTTGCAAATGAGGAAAGAGGAATTTCCATCACTTAATCTTCCTCGTGCTGGAGGCCTGTCCTGTTTCATTTACACAACAGCAACAGTCTAATCCGAAAATTCTTGAGAAATTTTTACCCACTCATGTACAACATACAAGTGTGGGCAGGTACACTGTTGCACTGGTTAACACAGGTTATGTTTTTTTTTTTTTTATTGGAGTGTGCTTCAGGGCTACTCATGCAGCGCCTGAGGTCAGTAGTACATGCACCCACACACCCAACCTATTGTTACCGGAGCTGCTGACCTTCTTAAAACTTGGGTTATGTAACACAAACTTTACAGTTCTAGCAAAGTAAACCAAGTCTTAGCAATAGAAACAATAGAAAGGAAAAACATACAGACAGAACATGTCTAGACAAATGCATAGGTTTAAGATGCATTTTCAAGCATATTCTAACCAGCGCTTCCTTTTTGATCACTCGTCTAATATAAATCTTCCAATATGTTAACGGCCCTAATGAGTCAGGAGTGTATGCACAGATGGATGTGCAATATATTTAACTTCATTGCAGAGGTTGTTCATTTTGTTCACATGAATCTTAGAATACATACACACGTACAGTACTAGCCAAATCTACTGGATTGTGTGTGACTCTGCAGGCACTCGAGAACCGGACGATACATACTTTAACGATTCTACTACTCTATAGTTATGTCACAAGCTAAATTACCATTTTGCTTTTGTACCCACACATTTTTTTTTCAGAAACTTAGGCCAATTTGAGCCATTTCTGCCAGGGAGGTTTGAACACTACGGCCAACTCCCAACTCCCATCTAACTCCACCCTGAGCTTGTAGTGAGGAAGTCAAAAGTCTACATACATACAATCTTTAGCACCGTGCACTGTAACACCTAATACAAGACCGAGTACATCCTTTAGCTGCTTCTTCAAAGGAGCCAAGCAAGCTGATATGTAGTGCAAGCATAAAACAAATGAAGCAGGAAAAAGTGGAACCAAATTCCAAATTCATGAATTATTATGGTTCAACTTAAACGCTTTATGCTGAGTGCATACGATTATATACATACACCATGTGAGAGAGAGTTGCTG
Organism: Clarias fuscus; assembly: GCA_030347435.1. Classification (NCBI taxonomy): domain Eukaryota; kingdom Metazoa; phylum Chordata; class Actinopteri; order Siluriformes; family Clariidae; genus Clarias; species Clarias fuscus. The sequence goes on along the minus strand of CM059216.1, from coordinate 13,863,541 downwards.
GACGTACGACTAACGGCAAAGAACAATTGTATTTGCATGAGGCGTCGACAGAGGCAGTGGTTTGAATCGACATGTGAGCTAGAACAGCACCACCTGTTCTATTCACATTCTGCTGAAAGCATTCTGCTACAGTAGTGAAACCTGCAGAACTGGTAGGCATTTCAAAATGGTTGCTGTGCATACATTATGAAGCACGTCTCCTACACATGAGTGAGCAGTCACATTCTAGCTATTCTTGTTTCATCAATGGGAAAAAAAAGAAATCATGCTTTCATTTTCCCCAGACAAAACATTGTGTCTTGCTGATCTTACCTTGATTGTGTGTGAAGGTAAGGATGCCATCTCGGAGGCCTTCTGAGCTAACGTCTCCAGGTTGGCCTCTTGGGACACCCTCCGTTTTCGCCGGGTGCTTTGGATGACCCCTGTGGGAGCAGCTCGGATGGTCTGCTTGGCTCCGGCCTCGGTTGCTTCAGCGGCTCCATTATGAGGGCCATGAGTCTGTTGCTCGGCAGGCATTGGGATGGTATTCTCCGCCGCTTGTCCTCCACCCTCTTTGGAGAGGCGCCGAGACCTACGTGGTCCCGGTTGCTGTGTCTCAATAGGTGGGTGGGAAAGGATGGGAGGGCACTGAGGAGCATTTTCCTGGGGCTCTGTTGATTCAGGTGTGTCCTGGGATTGCCCTGTCGATGGCTCAGGTTGGGAAAGTGATTGTTTGCCGGTGGAGGAAAACTCCACTAATTGCTGATTCTGCTGCAGCTTTTGGAGCTTTTCGGCTTCTTGCTGATTTAGCTGATGTTGACCTTGCTGCTGCTGAGATTTTTGCAAATGTTGCTGTAATTGCTGTTGCGGCTGTGCTGGCTGTTGTATTTGTATCTGTTGTGACATTTGTATGGACTGCTGCTGGATCTGGTTTAAATGCTGTGCTTGCTTTTGGGGCTGTGGTTGTTGTGACTGCACTAGTTGTTGGGCTTGTTGTTGATGCTGCGGCATCTGTTGTTGGTGGTGCATGCGCTGTTGTGTTTGCTGCTGATTTTGCTGTTTATGGAGCATCAGTCTCTGGATTTCCTGCTGCTGAAGGTGTTGCGGCTGCTGAATTCGATTTTGGGAATTTGTTTGGGTGCTGTTTACAAAATTCACATTCTGCAAGGATCTGTTACCATGGAACACCTGATAATAGCCTGCTGACAAGTTTTGCCTCGGCTGCCCGAAGGCTAACTGAAAGGGCTGCAGCACTGATGTGCTCCCAGTGGTAGATGTCACATTCTGCTGGGGATTGAAGAGGGCAGGTTTGTGACCCTGCTGAAAGGATTGCTGCTGCTGCTCCCAGTCCATACCGCCACTTGCTTTAGGAGCATCCCTAAAGGCGTCTGTCTGTTGCTTTTCTGCCATCCTAATGGCAGCCAGCTGCTGCTGTTGTTGTACTGCAACGCTTTCAGGTACCTGCTTTACAAAACCAGTCTGCGGTCCCAGGTAAGGAGCGTAATTCTGGGCCCAAGTTGTCGTTGTGACACCCTGAGGCCAGGCTGTAGGTCTCTGCTGAGGTTGCTGGGATAGCTCCTGGTGGGGCCACTTCATCGCCATAGTCTGTTGGTAATGGCCTCGGTTCTGATTGCCCTTCTCTGGGCTGAAAATGACAGAATTGAGAAACATATGTGGTGCGTCAGCTGAGCTTTCCATACCCGCAGCCTCGTTGTGGACTGACTCTGACGGAGGGGCTCCCATGCCATAGTAGGAGCCCTCTGGACGCTGTGAAGCTTCTTTCATTGCAAGCCCTTGGTCGTTAAAGAAAGTGATGCGTTTGCCTGTCCTCTTTGCGTTGGCTTTCTGTTGAGCTGGCAAACTCATGACTATCATGAATAAGGGTGGTACAGAGGGCTGGAGTGAGCTTGTGAAGAGGTAAAGAAGAGTTCAAACCTCTAAACCACACCAAGCTTTCTCCAGTGTTAAGCTTCACCGTCCCTCTTTATTTACAAATGCAGTTCGAGGTTTTAAAGAGTCTGTGGTCATCCAAATCTGCTAAGCATAGTCGGAATGGAAGTCAGCTTTAAAATACAAAACTGCAGCATCCCATGAGCAGAAATCACAGTGTCAACTGGCAGACCCTCGAACATGTCTATGGATTTCCTTTGTCAACTTCTAGTCCTTGTGTATTAAGGCTACTTGAATGTCCTGGAACTTGACTTCTGTTGTGTGTTCATGGGGGACAACCTGAAGAGAGATGGAACACAATCATCAGGAACGAGTGTATGCACTTAAAATCCACTTAGAATCCACTAATAGTTTGAATAGTTAATCCACAATGGTCATGAATACAGCCCCAGCAGAGGGTGTTTAAGTGGAAAAAGTTAATTCAATAGATGGTATAGCAGTTGTGCCTTTGGCACGGTAGGTATGAAGGTATGAAAAAAAAAATGCAGACTACAATCAAGTTACACTATAATTACATTGTAAGTATACTTATAATTTAGACTCCAGTGCATACAGAGATGGAAAAAAAAATACACTTTTAGGGTTCACACTCATTTCAGCAAACCACCAATGATACCGCATTGTGAGTCAGAGCAGAAAATGTGACAACACAATCAACTGTACATTTGAAAAACAGAACTGTACGTTTGGAAGATACAAATAATCATTTATTATCCGATGTCCTCTGATTTCAGAGAGAGAGAGATAGAAGAAGCAAAGCAAAATGACTAGATCTAATTCACAGCACAAGTGTAAATGAATAAGGCACTTTACATTCTACTCTTTACATTCTGAATATCATGACGCAGTTTCATAATATATCAAATTGGCATTATATAAGACATTAACATCCTGTCACACATATATTGCATTAACATGGTATTCCTCCTTTTAGTTGCTGAACTTATAGCTTTAGGTAGCCTTTATGCCAACTCTTTTTCCATACGAGAGCCTTTTTACACTTTCCTAGTTTAACATTTGTCAGCAGTAAAACACTTCTCCATGGAAACTACTCTGTGGTTTCATCAGCTCTGAATTTGCTTCACTGATAAACACTGACAAAATAGCTTTGTGTTTGTATATTACGAGGAGCTGATTTATGATGAAACATATCCGAGATCCAAATCATGCAGTTGCTGCGACTAAGACCCCGAGACACCATGTCTTCATAAGGTTCATTTATTTAGAGTGATACTTGTGAGGTCCTGAAAATCTCATGACTTAAAGTAACACTGATTACAGCCAAGCAGTTCCTCATTCACAGCTCCTCCCTTTAATATATGAATGCAATATGTTAACTTAGAAATGAGCCCCTGCATCATTCACCAGGCTGCTCCTTAAAAAAAAAAAAATACACAGAGCCATGAATTGGCTTTGCTTAGAAAAAGTGAGCTAAGAAAGGAGAAAAAGAAAGGAGAAAGTACAAGGGGGAAACCCAGCATGCTCTTAGATCACACGTGACCATTTGCATTTGAGCTCTGATCCTGCCACAACACAAAATATACTGATACAACATTTCCAAATGAGAAAACTGCTCATGCATGTCGTGCAAGTGCAACTTCAAAAAAGGACCACCGTCTAGGTATGTGAGGAAAGCTGCAGTGTTTGTGCAGTCCGTCGTAATTAAGGATCTATAACAAGTTCATGCAAGATGCTGCGCAAGGCATGCAATCTCGTGTGTATATTGTTTTAAGGCAAGTGCTCCTGACATTTAGGGGTGTACGAGTGACAACCGCTATAATATGATAGCGTTAACGGCTCTGGTTTCTCTGAGGCAGCTGCAGTGGTTTGGCAAAATTTCACTAAATGTGTAGATGAGAACAGTACCATGGTTATAGGCCTGAGCCACGTTCTTCAGCGTCCTATCATACCAAACATATGGTTTTAGAGAGGAGTACAGAGCGAGCACGAACCGCTTACCTGAACATGTACAATACTGTGGCATAAAATAAATACATTAATAATTGAAATCATTTGCAATATGTTTACATTACAGCAATTGGCAGATGCTCTTTTTCAGAGCGACTCACATTGTTATCTCATTATACATCTGAGCAGTTGAGGGCTTAACGGTTAAGGAGTCCATCTAAAGGTTAAGGGCGTTGGGGTTCGTACCTGGTGCCTTGACCACGAAGCTAGCCCCTGCCTCATACAATACATCATAACTAGCTTGTAAGACATGCTCATTCCGCGCAGAGCTATTTGTATACGTCTTACAAGAGGAGGTTCAAAATTAGCTCTTTATCATGGATAGCTTTTATATGCAAGTCAAAATCAGTACGGTGGCAAAACTAATCTAGGGCAGCAAATACCTTTGGCGCGTACTTTTGTACATTTAAAGCTTCACTCTAAAGGATCGAATCATGCACTTTAATGCGTTTAAGGTACGTACAGATGAAAGGTGGAAAAAGTTTGAAGCTAACCACCCAACCACAAGGAAATGCAGGCCTACACTTTAGTTTTATTTTATGTGAGCGTTCACAAGGTAACTGCAGTCAAATTGTGCAGCTTAAAACTTCTTAACACTGGCTTCCAGGTTCAAGGGAATATTAAAAGACAACAAGATAAAGTACAGTATGGTGAGCTATTTGCTAGCTTCTTGTCTGAGAGGATTCTTATACGTAGAAGGAGGGGGCACGCGACGTCAAAACGAGGTCCAACAACGCAACAGGAGACGAATAGGCTTGTAACATCAGGCGGTAATGCAGTTTAATTGTGAATTTACTTCAGTCTCAGTGGCATGAAAGGAAGTGTGTTTGTTGCGCCGCTGTGGTGCGCGAAAGCTCCTCACTCCTGAGAGCCAGTGCACATGCTGGAGCCCCAGTGTTCCCAGTCCAGCCAGCTCAGCGCGATTTACGGGAAGTCTTTTGTTGCAGAAACAGGATTATACACTCAGTAATTCCGTAGGCAACAAAAGTGCGAGAATGTAAAGGGGATGATGACAGTGGAGGAGAGAAAAGCTGAGCCACACACACACACACACACACGCACAGAAATATATATATATATATATAGAGAGAGAGAGAGAGAGAGATAGAGAGAGCACTGCCTTCTGCTACAGAGTTGTCAACTTTGTAGCCTGAACAGAAGCACAGTTGTAGCTTTCGATATGACAAAGCGCGATAGTTACAATGTAACGTTACGCAACGTCAGATCTACTCTCTTGTTTTCTTGCACAAACTGATCCCCGACACAAACTCCAGCAGATCGAGCCCCGAAGTTGTTTACTCGACGCGCAGCGGATTGTTTAAAGTGTCCACCATTTTGGTAAACACATCCACGATACATCTAGTTCGCAGACGCGACAATTCCCTAAAATAAAATGAAATCTTACCGCTTTCTTCAGGGATCACAGAGAGAAACTCGCGTGCGTCCACGCGCCAGGCTGGGAAAGCAATAGCCCAGAAATGACTGCATGCACATCCAGGGTTGAGTCATGTTATGCTGACCTCACACCCGTATTACTCAAGAGAGGTAGACTTTCTCAAAGAATTTAAATAAAATAATAATAATAATCCTGTTGACATCAGATAGCTTCTCTGCAAAGAAAGGGTGGAAAAATTAACGACCTAAAATGCACGCGGTTTGCTTTTATATGCATTAATGTCTCCGGGCTGTTTTTTCTTAAGGCGCAGTCCATAAGCACTACCAAACAACACATTTCTGTTTCAGCTCCAGTCTTGTGATCCGCCAGTCCAGTTAGCCGCGCCCACTTCCGCTACCATATTAGGACGTGACTTCCATGTGGGGCGCTGAGAGAGAGAGAGAGCAAACGCGCCGGGGTCGTGCGGGAAATTCCGTCAGAGGGAAATGCGGTGATCAAGCGTGAGTGAGGAACCAACTCCTCAAATAACTCTCTAACAACGCCAGCTATAAATCCATTACTGTAAAGGGCTGCTACAGGCTTTTGGGGCAAAAATGAACCAAACGTGAAAAGGTGAAAGCAGTAACAGTCCCTAATCAAGAGATTTTTGTGCAAGCTGAAAGAAAGCTCACAGGTCTTACAGGCAGAATTTTTATATGTTCAATAAACCAATGGTAATCTTCTACTGGAAAAGTAATCTCCAAAACTAACCCTGTTTTGAGTGAATTAAATCCATAGCCTAAAAGCACTGTAACTTTAAAAAAATAATCATAATAATACAAGTAATATTAAAAAATCTATAAACATGTTAATAAATGATACAAATGTGTTTATTTATATCTTACAATATATGGACCAAAGTATTTGACCAAACTTGTTCATTACTTTACTCAGGTGTTTCAATCATGCCCCTTATCCCCAGTGCAAGGGCAATCTCTGTGCTTCAGCATACCAAGACATCTTGGACAATGCTGTGCTTCCAACTTTGTGCCAACAGTGAGGTTGGCCTCAAAAAGGGGACCAACTCCATACTGAAATGTATGTATTTGGATACAATGCCATTGCAGGTTTAGCCAAATACTTTTGTAAATGTATTCTCTCTCTCTCTCTCTCTCTCTCACACACACACACACACACACACACACACACACACACACACACACACACACACACACACACATAGATAGATAGATAGATAGATTACTGATCCAGAAATATATAGAGTACAAAAAGATCCCTCAAAATGCATGTTCTATACAATATAGGTTTTTAAAATATGGTTGTCTTATATCCAAATTAAAACTTCTTTACCCCCTGTTTTTCCCAGGGTTAAGGGTTCATGAATAAAAATTAATGTGCGAAAAATGGCTAATCACTGAAGGACAATAACTGTGTTGTGTTCATACAATAAATCTGTGAGGGCCATGTAACCTTTTCTCGCACCAACTGGCGACAAAAGTCTCAGATGCCCCTGCTGTGAAATGCACTTTGGCCTACAGCTAATATACCTTTTGTAGTTGCACATCTTTTCAAAAACTAAACTGCACAAAAGTTACTCCGATTCTTTCAAATACCACAAAAGACTATATACTCTACACCGAAGACATGTTTACAAGTCCATATAAACACAAACCACATCCTTCTAATACTACAAAGCTCATGAAAATCGAGCATGAATAAAACATTAGCTTGACATGTACAAAATGAGTTTATTTTATAGAATTCCAAGAACCAAGAGGCTATAGAATCCAAGGACTGATTTTTCTAACATGCGACTGCTATATGTACAGGTCACAGAGCAGTTCAGAACAACAGCTACAGGCATGACCAAGCATGCTTGCCAAGAGAAAGGAGACACTGGGCCCCAATAGCCATGTGTTAAAGAGTGTGTGCATGCTGTCTCTGCTGTGGCTTAAAATAAAGTGCAAAGCCAACAAACATTCATTGCAGTGGTTCCTGATACCATGCTATGCTTCTTAAGCCTATTTTATGTGGGTATGTTATCTAGTATATCAACTATTTATGCCATAGGGTTAAGATGAGCAATTATTTAATGTTATATTGGATTAATGTTTGGTATGCAAATGCATGCAAATGTTGGAATCATTTAATAAATAGTATGCATTATGCCTCTAATTAATGGGTGAAATAATGCATATTATAAACCACTACAAAATTAAATAGTTGAACGAGGATGGGATCAGAAAGTCACTCTGAGATAGTTGATTAAAGAGAGCATGATCTCCCCCCGGGTGGAATTCACGGGCTATTGTTTCTGAAGGGAAAAGTCAAATCCATTCTCATAGATAGTACAATGTGAATTGAACCACCCCCGTGGCCGCCCATGTGAGCTCTGCAGGAAGCATCTACAGCAGCTTGGACATGCACTTCTGACATTTCAACAAGGAACCACCCAGTGCATTAGAAGTGAAGCTCGGGATCATCTTCCGACATTTTGCACTAACTTGCAATAACTCATCGCTATTTAGAGGAAGACTGCACTGAAAATGAACGCACAGGAAATATTAGGGTTATTACAGTACCTCAGGGTCTCACGTAGCACTTCTGCGGTACACTCCGCTTTATGAAAGCTGCTCTCAGGGGCGGAAAAAAAAAAAAAACTTTCAAGCGTCACTTCCTAGTTTGTAACATGAGTACATCGCTTTAAAAATTATACATCTCCGGCTCCCCAAAGAAATCATATGTGCATTCTTCTTATATTCCATGCTATGCTTCTTAAGCCTTTTGTGTGTGTGTGTATGTGATCTAGTCTAGTCTAGCAAATATTTATGGTATAGAATTAAAAATCAGCAGTTATTTAATATTAGATTAGATTATTATTTGGTAAGCAAATGCAACTAAAAGTTGGAAGCATTCAGTCAAATGTCAATCTTCATGCCACTCCCTAATGTTCACAAAAATAAATAGTGGACTATATGAAGCTGTATGCGTGCCCACTCCTTATACACACACATTTCAGTAATGAACGTGTGTGAACAACATTATTGGGGTGATTCATTGGGCTGAAATGTTTTTTCATCCAAGGCATTTCCAGTTTTCATATAAACTATTTCTCAAAAGCTATTACAAGCCAGCCATATGCTGACATGCTGGTCACTGGGCCACTGTCCTGTTGAAACATCCAGCAGTTAATTGTTTATTACACTGAAGATGAAGCGATATAATCTGCTAAATCCAGACTGAGATATCTGACCTAAATAACGCGCACCCAACCCCACCTGGCGTAAATACTCAGCGACCAATAAAAGGCAGAGAATGAAGTCACGTGATTTTTTTATTTTCACGGCGTCCAAGAACATTCATTGACTCTTAAGTGTTTAAGGGTTTAATAGCTGTAGTTCTTCACGCAACTGGTTGGGTGTGTGTTTGAGTTAGACTTTTGACCATTTGCTTTCACACACACACACACACACACACACACCCGGAAAGTGCAGTAATAACCTAAGTGGGGTTGATTTCACATTGGCACGTATGCATTTACTGCCTTAACAGGATCATAAACATATCAGAGAGAGAGAGAATATATAAATACATATATAAAGCTTAGGGCAGCACTGTGGGGTAGTGGTGAGCACTGTCACCATGTACCTCCAGGGTCCGAGTTTCATTCCTGCCTCATGGACTTTGTGCATGGAGATTGCATGTTCTGCCAGTGTTATGTGGGTTTCCAATATTGCATGTAGTGTGAATGAGCATGTGAGTGTGCGTATGTGTGTGTGTGTGTGCCCTGCGATGGATTGGGTGTCCAGGGTGTACCCCGCCTTGTGCCCTACGTCACCTGGAATAGGCTCCAGGCCCCCCGCAACTCTGTATTCAGGATAAAGTGGTATAGACGATCAGATGATATACAGTGTTTAAAAGCTTTATTACACCAGTTTCCAGTCCCTGGGTTCAATTTGTCCAGTTGTCTGTAATACACCCATTTTAACTTAGAAAGGGCTGACTAAAACCTGTTCTTTACTGCATGTTTTATGAGAGCTATTTCAAAACATAAGATTGAGTTTCTTAAAAATAAAACGTTGTAGGATCCTTTGTATAATGTATAATTCTTAATTGTTATATAAATATAATAATATGTGATTTTAACCCCCCCCCCCCCACACACACACACACAAAAAACAAAAAAAAGTTCCCGAACTTTTATTTTGAAATATCTTTCAAAATCAAGTCAATTCAAGGAAGTCAAGTCAAGTCAATTTATTTATATAGCGCTTTTAACAATTGACATTGTCGCAAAGCAGCTTTACACAATCAAAAGAAGTAAGTTTGTAAGGAAGTCAATTCCGGTGTTTTGGAAAGTCTTAACTTGCTTCTAAAACGTAAACATTATTTTATTTATCAAAACAGAACGCATTCGTCGTGCGGATCCACATGTGACAAACTGCTTAATATGACATTATTATTATTCTGGTTTAAAATGTTGTTTAAGGGAAATCACGTCATGTCGCATGGCTTTGTGGGCGCTTTTACTTTAGGGTGCGTCCCAAATTGATTGTTTGTAGACTAAATAGTATCGTGGGCAGCTTTAGTTGACGAGACATATGTAGCGCGTAGAATTAGGACACACCCGATAGTTAAATATATGTGTCGTTGAGATTACGTAATGCTGACTTTAACTCTTCGCTGTTCTGAGTGATTTGTTATTAGGATGTTAACGGTGCAAAGGGTTGTCTTATCCTCTCGGCCAGGTAAAGACATTTTATATCTATATACTTTGTTTTTACACAAAGATAATCATATATGGTGTACCAATGGCTTTTAATATTTCATCTTGTTTGTGCAAAGGCAGAAATGGCCATCCCTCTCCTGATAACTTCCGTGTGGAGGAGACGAGTTTGTCCACTGAGCTGAAACAGGGAGAAGTCCTGGTCAGGACCTTGTACCTGTCTGTTGATCCCTACATGGTAGAGTTTATTCATAACGACATTTAATCCACTATATGAATTATTGTTGCTGTAAACCAGGGGAGTCAAACAGAGGCAGATTACACAGGGATGCTCACCTAAATATTATTCATGACTGATGCAAAATAATAAACCATTGTATTTACAACATGGGTGCTGTGTACTTGGTAGGTTTCCTCCCATAGTCCAAAGACTTGCAGATTATTGTAGTTACCAAAATTGCCCGTAGTGTGTGCTTGACAATCGTGCCTCTAGCCTAACTCCTTAAGTAACTGCCACAGAAACAACATATACTGTATGGAGAGGGTTGGGAGTATCTGTCACCCGACGTACTCTATGGCACGTGCATGACTCAAAGTACCAAAGAATTACTAATTTACAATTTACAGTACATACAGGGTCAAGAAAAAGTATAAAAAGTTATGCACATACTGGCTGTGGCATTTATTTTAGTTTTTTTGACATAATCTCCATGCGCTTTAATATCATTTGTCCATCTGTCAGCATGCCTTCCATATTTCCTCACAACTCATGGAAGAGCATAAACACAAGCGTACATAAGGCTGTGATGTACTGGGTCTTCTGATGCCTTTATTTTGTGGCCAGCATTAACTTTTTATATTGTATATATTTCTTGATTGTCATGTTATTCAGTTTTCATGGTGGAGGTGTTAGTGTTGTGCTTGATCGGTGTATGTCATGGCCAATGAAATATGCAATGAAAATATGCTGGGATTGATTATAACAGTAATTACAGTGGATTATTTCCGTTCACATGTCCAGCGTTGTCGCATGAATGACGATACGGGTGCTGATTATCTGCTCCCATGGAGACTGGAAGAGTCTATCGATGGAGGTGGGGTCGGCGTGGTGGAGGCCAGCAAGAACGCGCACCTGGCCGTCGGTGACATTGTCACCTCCTTCAACTGGCATTGGCAAACCCATGATGTGATTCATGGTAACTGTGTACAGAAGGTATTCCTTAGTGTTAGTACATGCATTAGGAGACTTCTGTATATTTCATGTGAGATTGCATGATGCATTTGGATTTTTTTCCTCCCTTGTAGGTTGACCCCCGGATGGTTGATGGCCACTTGTCATATGCTCTGGGTGCAGTAGGCATGTCTGGACTCACTGCCCTGCTCGGCGTGAGAGAGAAAGGACATGTAACCCCTGGAGCTGGACAGACCATGGTGGTCAGCGGAGCATCTGGAGCTTGTGGGTCTCTCGCTGGACAGGTAATTTTCATGACCTATTTGATGGCCTATTTAATGTGTTAATTTCTTGTATTAACACTCTTGTACATGTATTGTTGTGCTCTAAGATTGGCAGATTGGATGGCTGTGAAAGAGTGGTTGGGATCTGTGGATCAGATGAGAAGTGCCAGGTTCTGGTTTCGCAGCTTGGTTTCACAGCAGCCGTGAATTATAAAAAGGAGGACATTTCGGCAGCACTGAGGGACAGTTGTCCCAATGGAGTGGACATCTACTTTGACAATGTTGGAGGTCCTATTAGTGACACTGTCATATCACAGGTGAGCCTGACTATTCCTTATATTCCACATTTCATTATGTACCTTATTATATAATATAAGCCTTTTAACTATTTTACACACACACACACACACACACTAACGGAATCACTCCTCTAAACAGAATCATCCCCCGCATTGCAACAGCCTTTAAAACTTTTTTTTTTTTCCCTTCACGGAGGCTACTGTTGCTCTACACTTGGACACAAAAAAAGACAAAATGCTTTATGTGCATGCACACACACACACACACACACACACAGTCACAATGTTGTAGTAAACAGTACACACGTGCACGGATGTTGACTATACGAGTGACGTACACACACGGAGACGAAGCATGAGAGATGATTACTCACAATCCCACAGCACACTAGAGAGCAGAACCATTAGCTCGGCTGTGACCACGTGACGTGACAAAGGGTTGGTACACTTCGGTCAATGAAAGAAAAACTCACAATGGTCACATAAATAACTTTAATCTGACAAAAGTAATCATTTTTAAAAAATTCTATGAATGTTAACCAATGAAAGTCAGACATTGCTTTTCAACCATGCTTCAACAGAATTATTAAAAAAAATAAACTCATGGAACAGGTCTGGACAAAAATGATGGTACCCCTAGAAAATACTGAAAATAATGTGACCAAAGGGACATGTTAATTCAAGGTATGTCCACTAATTAACATCACAGGTGTCTACAATCTTGTAATCAGTCAGTGGGCCTATATATAGGGCTCCAGGTAGTCACTGTGTTGTTTGGTGACATGGTATGTACCACACTCAACATGGACCAGAGGAAGCGAAGGAAAGAGTTGTCTCAGGAGATTTGAAAGAAAATTATAGACAAGCATGTTAAAGGTAAAGGCTATAAGACCATTTCCAAGCAGCTAGATGTTCCTGTGACTACAGTTGCACATATTCAGAAATTTAAGATCCATGGGACTGTAGCCAATCTCCCTGAACGTGGCCGCAGGAGGAAAATTGATGACAAATCAAAGAGACGGATAATCCGAATGGTAACAAAAGAGCCCAGAAAGACTTCTAAAGAGATCCAAGGTGAACTTCATGCTCAAGGAACATCAGTGTCGGATCGCACCATCCGTCGTTGTTTGAGCCAAAGTGGACTACATGGGAGACGACCAAGGAGGACACCATTGTTGAAAACAAATCATAAAAAAGCCGGACTGGAATATGCCAAACTACATGTTGACAAGCCACAAAGCTTCTGGGGGAATGTCCTATGGACAGATGAGACAAAAATGGAACTTTTTGCCAAGGCACATCAGCTCTATGTTCACAGATGGAAAAATGAAGCATATGAAGAAAAGAACACTGTTCCTACTGTGAAACATGGAGGAGGCTCTGTTATGTTCTGGGGCTGCTTTGCTGCATCTGGCACAGGGTGTCTTGAATCTGTGCAGGGTACAATGAAATCTCAAGACTATCAAGGGATTCTAGAGAGAAATGTGCTGGCCAGTGTCAGAAAGCTGGGTCTCAGTCGCAGGTCATGGGTCTTGCAACAGGACAATGAGCCAAAACACACAGCTAAAAACACCCAAGAATGGCTAAGAGGAAAACATTGGACTATTCTAAAGTGGCCTTCTATGAGCCCTGACCTCAATCCTATTGAGCATCTTTGGAAGGAGCTGAAACATGCTGTCTGGAAAAGGCACCCTTCAAACCGGAAACAACTGGAGCAGCTTGCTCATGAGGAGTGGGCCAAAATACCTGCAGAGAGGTGCAGAAGTCTCATTTGACAGTTACAGGAATCGTTTGATTGCAGTGATTGCTTCAGAAGGTTGTGCAACAAACTATTAAGTTAGGGGTACCATCAATTTTGTCCAGGCCTGTTCCATGAGTTCATTTTTTTTAAAATAATTAGGTTGAAGCATGGTTGAAAAGCAATGTCTGAGTTTCATTGGTTAACCTTCATAGAATTCTTATTTATTATTACTTTTGTCAGATTAAAGTTATTTCTGTGACCATTGTGAGTTTTTCTTTCATTGACCGAAGGGTACCAACAATTTTGTCCACGTGTGTACAGAATAAACCATATAGCCAAAATTATGTGGACACCTAATCATCACATCTGTTTGAGGATGCTAGTCGTCACATTCCAAAACCAAGGTCATTATAGATCTGGTATAAGACCTGGTTCGATCCCCGGGTGATGCTGTAGCATCTCGCAGCCGAGGGCCTAGAGAAAGCTAATTGCTAAAAAGGCTAAAGAGCCTAGTGCTCTCCCTCAGTTTTTTTGATTCAGAATCGTTTCACGTATTAAATAAATTCTTGTAATCTGAACTTTTGCAGGAAGTACAAGTCCCCTGATCCTCCCCTACTACTCACATTTTGCAAGAGTGCTGCATCTTCTTTTAAGAAGATTTGATGATGGAATTGATGATTAGTCTAATACCGCCATCTACTGGATGTAATTCTGGAACATAAGAGTGTGTGTGGGGGGGGGGGGGGAGTATTGTTGAGTCCAACACTCACTCTCACTCACTCATCATCTATACCGCTTAATCCTGTATTCAGGGTCACGGGGGGCCTGGAGCCTATCCCAGGAGACTTGGGGCACATGGCAGGGTACACCCTGGACAGGGTGCCAGTCCATCGCAGGGCACAGACACACACACATACACTCACTCATTCGCACACTACGGGCAATTTGGGAACGCCAATTAGCCTAACCTACATGTCTTTGGACTGTGGAAGGAAACCGGAGTACCCGGAGGAAAACCACCAAGCACGGGGAGAACATGCAAACTCCAAACTCCAAAGCCTGGCCGGCGATCGAACCCGGACTTAGTCCAACACATGATATTTAAATAATTAATTCACACAATTTTAACAGCATTGTAATGTTATTAAATACTTTAAGTAGTTTTAATACCTCCAAGCCTGTGCGAAATACAGCTGCTTAAAAGAAATCAGACAGGAAGCAGAAACATTGAATCATATTGACCCAAAAAACCGTAATGCCCAGAAATCCTGTCGAATCGATTAGACGGTCTATTTAGTGTCCATTCAGTCTGGAGAGGAGTTCTGAGCTCAGACACTGAGGCTATAGTTCGTCTACACAAAACTCCTCAAACCATATTTTGATGGACCTTAATATATGTGCTGGAACAGGAAAGGGTACAAACTTCCCCAAACTGTTGCCACAAAGTTGGAAGCATACAATTGTCTAAAATGTTTTTGTATGCTGTAGCATTAACACCACCCTTCTCTGGAACAAAGAGGCCTTGCCCACATCCTGAAAAATGCTCCAGACCTGTTGGCACTACACTAGTATTACACTAGCAAGCATTCCCCTGGCATCTGCCTAACCCAGACAGTCAAGTGTGATTCATCATACTCGAGAATGTTTTCACTGCTCCAGACTCCAGTAGTGGCATGTGTTACACCATTCCAGCTAACACCTGGCGCTGCACTTGTTTGCAGCTTCGGAAACCATTTTCATGATTTCATGTTGCTTGCAAAAGCAGTTTAGAGCTCTGTAGTTAGTGATGTGAAACAGGGTAGACTTTTCTTTATGTATGTATGTACACTATCAACTTGCACGACTTCTAATTCCATGGACTTCACTTTACTCTAATCTACATGAACATCAACGGAATGAACTTCTCCTCTGCAGCAGAGGTAAGCTTTGGTCTTGCTTTCCTAGGATGGTCTTCATGAGAGCTGCTTTCATCATGGGTCCATCTTGGGTTTTGCAAATGCACTTGACAATACTGCTCTTGCAAGAACTATTCCAGAACTACTGTATAACTTAATTTTATGCACCTGCTAGCAATTGGTATAGCTTACTGTAAATCCATATACATTTCTGCTGTTGTCTGATTTATTCATTATTGATTACTCAAATTACTCTTATGATAGTCATGCCTAATGCAAGCCAGATAGACCAGTATTTAGGGAGTATTTACACTTCCTTCATTTCACAAGTGTCCCAAGTAGTTTCGGATGCATGAGAATTTTTTGTACATATATGGACAAAAAATTTACTCAGTCCACTCGATTTAGTAACAAATCATGTTGACCACAAACCACACTTCGCAATGAATGCACTCACTCATTCATTCATCTTCTATACTTCTTATCCTGTACAGAGACAAGGGGGAGGGGGGCTGGACTTTTTCCCAGGAGACTTGGAGCATGATACTCCGTACATGGCGCCAATCCATCGCAGACCACAAACACAACACAAAACAGCAATTTATTGGGAACGCCAGATAGCCTAATCTGCATGTCTTTAGACCTGAGTGTCCAGAGGAAACCCACCAAGTTTACATAACATGTAAACTTCACGCGCACCTGCCTGAGGCCGGGAGTCGAACCCCGGCCCTGGATGTGCAAGGCGTCAGTGCTAGCCTCTAATACACCATGTCGGTTTTCTCTCACATAACAGAACCACGACTCAAATGACTTTCTTTGACGCTGTGTGGTCCCATAATGAGGTCAGCGTTGTTGGGTATCAGCACACAATGGCAGATAAGCTACAGTAATAGATCCACTGTTGCACTAGCAGCAAGTTGTTAAGCAACAGTAACAATAGCATCGTATTAGTCACAGCAGTAGTATAAATAGTATATAGTATGTCTATAATATTTGTAGTGTATGCATGTAAGTTATCAACCCCAAGTATGTGTATGAGCTAAATACTTTTGGCAGCTCTATGGCGTGAAGCAAGGGTCAAGTTTGATGCAGAATCACCGAAAATGCATCTTGAATTTTACTTTAAAAACACTTTCGCAACACTTTCCATGGTAATGTATGTGTATGCTAATCGGAAATGTCTGATTTCTCACACGAGTAGTAATAAGGAACTTTTCCTCATCTCCATTGTGTATTGTAGATGAACAGCGGCAGTCACGTGATCTTGTGTGGGCAGATCTCTCAGTACAATAAAGACCTGCCCTACCCACCTCCGCTGAGCGAGGAGACTCAAGCAGCTCTGCGCCGCAAAAACATCACCAGGTACAAACTCGGCTTCTCACCCAGTGATAATTACCTTAATTAATAAAAACCTTAATTAAGGCTTTCGAGGTTTTAATACAACGAACCAAGTAGTATCTTTCGGTGTCATGTGATAAAAAAAAAAGTTTTGTAATTATCAGATCCTTCTATCAAATAATAGTATGCGTAATGTAGTCCGTACTGTTTTGGATGTTTTATAGCAACTTGGAGCATGTTTGCTTTATTTACATTTAGGGACAGATTTATGGTTCTGAATTACATGGATAAACATAAAGAAGGCCTGGAAGAGCTGAGTCACTGGGTGAAGACTGGCCAAATGAAAGTAAGAACGCCGACTTTGTAAAGTAAAATTTATTGCTGGCAAATATTTAAACACACAAGTATGTGCATGTTCTGCGAAAATTATTCTGTCTGCTTTTCAATTTGATCCCAGGTGTTAGAAACCGTAGCAAATGGAATAGAAAACATGGGTGGTAAGATCCTGATCAGATCTGATTAATAGCATATTTACTTTGTGAATACTGCCTTCTTATTTAACTTTTTGCACTTTGTATTGCAGTGGCCTTTTGCTCCATGATGACTGGAGGCAACGTCGGGAAACAAATTGTTAAAATCTCTGACTGAGCATCACATCAACAGCAGAGGGTGCTGTCCTCTCAACCCCCCTCCCCCCCCCCCCCCAACAAAACAAAAGAAGCTCTGTGTTTTAATTACTTTCATTTGTAATTATAATATAGTATAGTGTACATGTGTACAGGAAGTGTTAAATTATATTAATATATGCTATCTTGGGTTAGTAAACCCTGCACTCATATAATGTGATATGTGCCTAAACAATACAAAAAGGTATATTGTGTTTTTTTTTTTTTGTCTAATGACGTCGAATAATTTTCATTACGTGGGACTGTATGCTGCATGTTGTTTTCACTATGGGTCACATACAGGTCATGTCTTCTTGAAGAGCAATTGAGTCTTTCTGCCCAGCGGTTAAATAAACATTGCTGTTTTTCTCCCCCCGGGGCTGTTTATACCTGAAAGGTAACTTTTATGAATTGACTGGATTTACAGCAGTTACCATCCAAGGAGTTATGGCATGTCATTTACTAGAAGTATTTACAAGTATAAACCTTTTTCTTTTTTATATAACCAGTGCCTTTGCTGGGAAAGTTTCATGCAGCCATAATCACATTAGACGAAGTGCACTACCAGTCAGAAGTTTGGACACATCTTCTAATTCTGTGGTCTTTCCTACTTTTTATTTCTTTCTAATCTGTAGAAAGGCATATCCAAAATATGCAATAATCTACTCTGAACAGTTGATGTTGAGATGTGTCTGCTTCTTATGCTCTGTAAATCCATCATAATGAGTGCTGTTATTTGGTGCTTTCTGAGGCTTGTAACTATAAACGAACTTCTCCTCTGCAGCAGAGGTAGGTTTTGGTCTTTCTTTCCTGGGATGGTCTTCATAAGAGCCATTTTCATCATTGTGCAGAAAGGTTTTGCAAATACACTTGACAATACTGTTCTTGCGAGGATGATTCCAGAACAGCCGATCCTTAACAGGTCTTAAAATAACTGACTGCCATATGTGTTATTTCAGGTTATAAATGTAGAAAATGAATTCAAGCTTCTTTTTTTTTTTTTTTAGTTTATTTTGTCAGAAAGGCAAATTGTCTAAGGACAAATGATCTTTTAACAATCACTTGCATTCTGATTGACCAGGGAGCATTACGACTTGCTCACCTACAGTACTAGTGTGTCAATATGTTTCCACTAGTTGAGCAGCTGTCTAACATTCAAGGAAGTTCAGATTTGTACTACATACAAGGAAATGGTCATAAACAGTGATAAAAAAAAAATACAAATCAATATGCATAAAATTATTATAAAAGTATATTATTTCAAACCTTTTTTTTTCAAGTAATGTCACTTTACCACAACTATAAATGAACATAGATTGAGTTACACATTGATCTTAATGAACCCAAAACATTTGCAACCCTTCACATTGTTGAGAGATAATCCAGAGCAGCCTAATATTGACGTCTTTACGATCCTAAGACAAGAGTTTCTTAACTGACCTGCAGGTAATCGTACACAAATCAACAAAAACAAAACAACCACAGCAATTTTTTTACATCATCTATGGGAAGCACACCGAAAAAGACATTTTGTGAATTACACAGTAAAACACACAACATGAACACTAACTCTGTATACCTTTAGATACTTCTGTACAACAGGGCTGTTGTGCATTTGTTGTGTTGCTTGGATTGTTTCCCTAGTCAAGCTGAGAATTGCGAAATGAGAAGCTTAAAAAAAAAAAAAAAGTTCATATTCCGTGAGTCTACACTTGAATAAGCTGTAGTGTATTCGCCCACGCTCGTGATTGTCTTTTCCTGCAACTTGATCCCACACCATTTTTCCCATCATACTTTACTAAACAGTGGTCTGTTGCCAGTGCACTACAATAAATAAAGCATATAGTATTGTACTATGTAAATATACTGGAAGCCAGTTTGTTCTCAGTTTGTCTAATATACAATTTTACGAGGTTACACTCCGTTTTTCATTGGGGGTCGCCACAATGGACCATTCGCAATGGATCTGCACGCAACACGGCACAGATCAAAGCAGAAACCATAAGAGCTTATCACCTTCTCAATATTAGACAACAGGTTTCTGTACGGAGACGGGTACAATACAGGGGTGTAACATAATCCACCATATGCAAATGTTTAGCGCTTCAACCGGTCATATTGGTATTCTAATTTAAAGTAGGTGTGGTCTGAATTCCGACTGTTCACAACCTTTTCCAAAGAATTTAAATGTTTTATTTAAAATAGCCGTAAAAGGCCCAAAAAGAATTATAATTTAAATCAAGGTGACCCTGATGCACACCTCAAGTCTTAACTTGATTCCATGTACAATGGGTGTTCAAGTAAAACCGGGACTTGTGATGAACAATGATTTGACTTTTACAAAAGACTTTACAATACAGCGATGAGACTCTTAGCTGCAGACAAACATGTGAAACATATGAATGGAGCGAATATTTTAAAGAAGGCCATACGTCCACATGTGTTGATCCTGGCCGAGGTGGCTCGAAGCCCACTGCAGTGGTTCTCGTAAATATTGAGTGAGTGGAACTTTTGGTCTTTGAAAATTTGATGGATAACTTGTCAGCGTACAGAAGAGATGCAACTATCTGTGGAAACTGTACACATTATCATTCACAAGCACTACTACATCTGAAACTCTGCTGAGAGTTATTGCCACATACCTGTACAGTCCTGACTGTCATTTCCATATATTTGGGCCATTAAAAGAGTTCCTGAGAAGCCAGCGTTTCAGACGTGAAGCAGGCAGTGCGATCATGGCTATGGCATACTGAGAAAAAATTCTACCTTGATGGTATCCAAGGGCTAGTGAAATGTTGGGAAAAACGACTTAATGTAGCAGGGAAATGTATAGAGAGATATCCCGGTTTGATGTCCCTCATAAAACGTAGGATTTTTTCAAACTAAATTATAGCTTTTTTAAGCAAATAAATTATATTGCGAGTGGTTTGTTAATGGATGATGCAGGTCAAAGTGTCCGTGTTCATCCATAAATCTGTATTTTATCTACTTGATAATTTTTTTCCTATCTGGCAGTTGAACATAGCTAAAGCAACTCACAACTTTCAGCGTTGGATTTGCTGGAATACTTCAGTGCAAAAAAAAGAAAGAAAATCAGTTCAGTTTAAAAGTAAACAGCCCAACATGCCCTTAAATAAGTAGAATAGCTTCTTCCCAGCACCCCTATTGTTATACAGTATAAACAAATCCATAACGGAGTGATAGAGAGGGACGAATTTGGCAAATGTGTCAAACAATAAAATGTTTAAAACTGTTTCTCAAAGTTTTGCTGTCAAAGCTGTGAGTTGCTCAGATTTGGGACTGGTCCTCTCCAGACCTTCCAGATGAGCAGCAGACCCATCAGCAGTGCCCAGGTACGCACCGGAGACAGGAAGAAAGCCATTGAGCCGTAGGTCTCAAGCAAGAAGTAGCAGGAGTACGCCTGCCAGATGAAGAGAATCATCATGACCACATGTACAGCCACAGTCGTCCAGCGAAATCCCAGCCTGCAGAAGTGAGAGCGGAAAGAGCAGCCGCTGCAGCGCTGGTGCAGACTCCAGCAGAGGTAGCATGTCAGAGGCATGTTGAAGAAGATAAACTGTAGATGTCCATAAAGAAAAACAAAACATGACATGCATAATTGTTTTAAAACAACTTGTTTTAAACCTAAAGCTCTAAGTCCTCAAATAATATGGTAGTAAGCAGAAATAGAAGGTAAGTAAATACATTTAATGCCCATTTTCTGTGATCAGAAGCGAAGATGATTTCACACAAGTGAAAACAGCATGCTCACAGTTCGGACGCAGAGAGAGAGAGAGAAAGAAGGCCAAATGAAGGTATGCACTTTTGTGCTTTTTTTAAGCAGATTTTTTACTAACAGATGCTGGAAATGTAAGAATTCCCATATTACATTGTAATATTACAAAAATGTATAATTATAACGTGGTTGTCCTTTCAGAACTCTTACCTGTATCACACCCACAACATAACTCAGACTGCCCTGAAGAAAATGCCCATCCACAAACACCCCGAAAGCAAAGCAAGCTCCTCTGTGCCCATCAATAACATCCCCGATGAACCACGGGCCTGTGAAAGACCAGGTAGAATATGTTGCATCCGGATGTTGATTAATATTCAGAAAACCACTCTGACAATAACGCTGGCTGATTTAAATGCTTGTCCTAATACTTTCTTGTTGCTATAGTTACAACTAATTTGCATGGACCTGTTTGGCAATACAAGCCTTTTTAACAGATTAAAAATACATGCCCTTATTTAACAATGAAAAAAATAATTTTAATTGCGAGGTGTTTGTGATAAGATGCTTATTTAACATCTATGGAAGGATTCCCATGTGATTTGGGTCTTGTTTAAAAGTTCTAAAAGTGCACTTTCCAACAGATTGTTTTCTTTCTCTTATTTACTTCAACAGGAGGGAAAATACTGGCACTGGTGAGTGAGGGACTGTTTATAGCTTCTACACTGCCAAATTTTTTTTTACTATATTTATCTTTAATTATGGTGTGCAATGTGGTCTCCAATTCATGTGTAGAAATGAGTGTTTCTCCCAGAACCACACTTTTACAATTAAATCCTGGAATATGGCAGCGTCTTCAGGAAATATGATAGTCATTCAGTACATGCAGGTTATCAGCAGAGTTCATTTTATTGCCACATAACATTGCAGAGCCTAGACCTGACCAAATGAAACACCAGATCAGAACACTACCTCCAGAGACTTGTACAGAGGCCAATGCATGGTGTATGCATCACTTCACATGCTTCCCTTCTTACCCTGACACATCTATTGTCTGGAATTTTTACTATGGTAAAAAAGTCTTATCCACCAAGACCTTAAGTGACCTCTGATTCTGGTAAGTCACTATTATATTCAGACCCCATTTTTTTAATGAAGTTGATGGTTCAGTACAATCTGTCCAGGTCTTAGTCATGTGCTGGACAGTTCTTTACTAGTTTTCTTTAAAGTGTTTAAAGGGCCAAGCAGGCACAACATTTACAAGAACGAATGCTTTTGGGATATTCAAAATGTTCAAACACTGACGTGCTAATCCTGTAACTCTGGCCACTAGGATCCAGCTCCCTCACCTCAAACATGGTTATTTGTTGGATTTTCCCCTGCTTTAGCTGGTGTGTGCATCTGCATGTGTTCCTGTGTGGCTCAGTTCAAGGCTTATCTCTCTTTTTATGCGCGCGTGCGTGCGTGCATGCGTAAAGACAGAACACGCTGTTACGCTTACTAGCTACGAGGGGAGTACAAAAGGTCTAGAACATATCTGTCAAATAAACGAGTGTAAATATAATAGGAAAATGGGATTAACTTACCAAATGCTGTACACAGATTAAACAGCAACATGGTGTAGTAGAAAGTATTGATCCTGCTGACAAGATGTAGGGACATACATGCCTGAGAGCGCAGCCCTGAAACGACACAGTATATGTGGCATAGTATTCACTGGAGATTTCAGAGTAGATTGGCTATATATATTTGCCTATATTTACCACTGAGCCACACCTCGGCCAGCAGGTATGTACAAGAATCTGAAGGCAATGAGGACGCCCACATTCAGCAACACGACTGCTACAAAACCGATCCGTGCCTAAAAAAAATAAAATAATTAAATGCACACAGACTGCATTAAAATAACTTTTGCGTGTATTGGATCTAGAATTCACCAACCTTTTAATATTATACATGGCTTCTACTTTTTATCAGGACCAATCCATTTAAAATAAACAATATACTAAACAAAGAAATAATACACTTTGGCACAGATCTCCGGGAATATCAACCAAATGATTAACTTGAATAAAGACAGCAATATTGGATCTTTGTGAATATACTGTACATGTAGACTTTAGAAGACACAGAACATAACAAATGCTTATTACTCATTATTAATTTCCTGTATGTCAGGTCACAGGCTTTTCAACAAGCACTTATGTAAGAACCATGCCTCACAGCCTACGGATGAACTGTGTCATATTCAGAATCTTCCATAATACTGCAACAGAATATATCAGAATATATCTGATGACTTATCTGTCTGCACGGCCTGCTAGAAGCTGAACAGGTTCAAGAGCTCTTAGTTCCAAGCTCACTGAAGGTGCCCCAATATACTTTCATTGGCTGAATCTCATTCTGTAGACTTGTGGTTAACCCTGGAGGCAGGTGTTGACTGCCCATAGGAGAAACTAGTGTCCATACTAACTGCATAAGCACATAAAACGCATATAAAACCTGACACTCTGGTTTGCAATGCATGACACGCTTGCAAGTGTAAGTTTAACACCATAGTGCAGTTGGCCCCTTGAGGAGAGAATCACCATGGCATGAGAATTAAAAGGCACAGAGATCTTATGTGCTCCTATGAGAGCACTATGAGAACTATAGCAACGTGACATGGGAAAAAAATAAAATAATAAATAATAATAATAATAAAGGTTCTGGGAACAAATAGGATATAATCAAAAACCAACTAGAGTTTTAAAAAACGACAAATTTATTTATCTGACTTTTACTACTGTTTTTGCTTTATTAATATTACCAAGATGTAGTAGTCAGTGAGGAGGATGAAAGATTGTAGAAAGCCAAAGCTCGGTATGAGATCCTCCTGCATGGTAAAAAGTTGTTCTTGAACCTTGATCTGACCTGCCGAATTCTTACACACAAGCATACATAAACACACCAAAGAAGAGGAAACAAGAAAACGTGATTAGATCGGATTGGATTTAAACCCCCACAGTATTTGAAACAACTTGTAAAGCCTGTTTCACATACATAAACACACATGTGCTTCACTCACTGGCAACACAACAAAAAAAAAACTTAATGCACAATACTGTACAATAATTTATCTAATAGTATAATTCTGCCATCTTGCATTAATACTATAAGATGTGTGTCTAAATTAGAACAGAGCATTTCATGATGATGTATTTCATCAGGGCGTCTGATGTCCTTAAGGTTTTACATATTTTACATATTTTTATTTATTTGGTGGTATGGTGCTAATGCCCGGCACCTACAGGGTTGGGGTTCAATTCCTGCCTCAAGTCTGTGTGCATGGACCCGCTTGGCGGGTTTCCTCCGGGTACTCCGGTATTTTTCCTAAAGTCCAAAAACGTCCAGTTTAGGCTATCTGGCATTCCCAAATTGCCCGCAGAGTGTGAATGAGTGCGAGAGTGTTCGAGTGTGCCCTGCAATGCATTAGAACAGCGCTTCTTGCCCCGAGTCCCCTGGGGTACAGGATAAGCGGTGTTGCTATTCACTCTAGGAAGCAAAAGGCACTTGAGCTTAAACCACAAGTCCTTTAAACTTCAAAGCTATGATGCAGTAAAATGGCAAATTGACACAGAAGCATGCAAATAACAAAATATCAGAGATATACTTAAACCTTTAATCAAATATAATCAACCCAACTGCATAAAGTTATATTGATCAGTCTTAATCTCTTACCTCTGCTTTGACTATGATGGTGTGCAGGCCAGTGGAATAGACTTTGGGGTCCCAACGCAGCACATACAGAGGTTCCTCTACAGACTCTGCTTTCCCCAGAACCTCTCCATCCACACTCACATACACTGCTTTAACTGGAGCTGCTGAAAACACCAGGATCCTGCAGAGCACAAACAACGCAGTGAAAACAACAGTCAGGGCAAATTGTTGTCAAACCAGCCGCTCGAGTCATTAAAATAACAAGAAACTCTAACAGAAAATCTGGTCTGCATGCAGTGTGAAGTAAAGGAAAGTGGGTAAAATAAGTGTCAATAATGAGGGATGATGGGCTACAGTGATGCTTGAGGACTTGAAAAGACACACAGATGGGACACCTGATGTGTGTGGAGCTGTAGATGCGTCCCAGAGGCTCCACTCCTGGGTGCAGGTACTGAGCATCTTTGGGGTTGGTGATGACTACTGCTGGCCAGGCCTCAAATGTCTGGTCGGAGAAACTCAAGAGGTCGTGGTCAAACGCCAGGATCCTGTATCTAATGACACACATATGGCAAAAGTCTAACTTCAAACAAATGTAATACGTACTTATAAAGTAAATACTTTATTAGTATTATCATCATATAAATAATATTCTACGAGGGCTGCACTGAAAGTAATGCAAAAGTGGGCATTTTTATTAACTGACATAGGTTTTTTTTTTTTACAATTGTACATGTTGGAAGAGTGGCTCTTAATACTCAACTACTCTGAATTATGACTTTGTGGGGGTCGACTGTAGTACCATTGTATAGAAGAAAAGTTACTCTACCAACATGTGCAACATGAATGACCTGTCACTTCTGTATTACTTTTGGTACAGCAGTCGTATAACAGCATACAGTCCCAGCAGTGATTAAAATCATTACAGGTAATTATAATTAGATTTATATTAATATACTTGTTCTTCATATATAGTAGTATATATAATTACTACAGGAGCAGCCGAAAATTCAACAACAACAGACACGCTCACAGAGACGCTCCACATAATGTCCAAGAAATGGGTCAAAATGTGTGTTGTTATTTTAAACAAAAAATTATTTAATAATTTATATGGCTAATCTTTCTGTGGGAATATATGTATTTAAAATGTATGGAAGAAGTGTAAGAGCTTTGTTATGCTTAGAAAGTCTTTTACTGTATCTGTAGCATGACGAATATGTTTTTGGATTATAAACTCTAAGGGAGAGATCAACATTGGTGAAAAGAATCAGGTGGCAATAGCCTGACTGTTTAAAGGAGATCTATTCTGCAAAAGTCACTTTTTAGTCTTTTTTTTTCAACATCAAAATAGGTCTCTGAAGTGCATGTACAAGCAAAAAATAAAAGCTCTGCTGTTTTCAATTACATAGACACTGTAACAGCACATTTGGAAGGAGGAGTGAAACAGAGGGAGTTTGAAGTATGACGGGTATCTGATGGGTACTTCAGTTGGAGCATTAACAGATACACTCTCAGACATGTGTTAAAGCTTGTTGAAAGAGCCCATCCCAGCTGGTTTAATCCTTATTTATTCTACTTTACAAACGTCAGCCAAAATACATTTTACATATAAATACATGTATTTAATGTAGAAACACTTCTGATATTAACACAAGACGGCAGAAAATGACCTTGTCAGGAGGGATAATAACTAAATTGTTGCATAATATTCTGCAATAGTTTCTGCTGTGTTAGCAGTGAGTGTACTATCTGGATCTGTGTGTGTTTGTGTGCTAGTGTGTCTTACTTGCGGTTGTCCATCCAGTCTCCCAGCTCCAGCTCCAGTGTACCTGTTGAGTGTCTGCTGTGGAGGACGGGCATCAGACCCCCCAGCGTGTGCAAGTGCCCGCACAGATACGCCACTGCATTGCTGCAAACATGCCATATCACAAGCACAAGACTTACCGAATAAGATCACTGGATTAATTTTAGCATGAACAAATGATGGTGGTTATAATGTATTTCTTGTCCTGGTTTGCAACAGAAGTAGATTTCATAAATTGTACGCTCACTCGTACACAAAATCATCAGTCTCTTCACTAACCTCATCAGGGCTCTGACCCCTGGCGAAGGCGAGATGACAGTGGAGGTGGTGTAGTGTCCAAACCAGATGGTCTGATTGCTGCTCTGACTTTCCTGTCTAAACGTGGCCAGCATGTCAGTTTGTCTCTGTAGATTAGAAGATAATCCAAAATCAAACAGGCGAAAAAATACAGTTGAAGATAGAGCACAAACAGTATGTATTACAAATTATCCACAAACCTACCTGATTAAGTATTCCATAGAAGTTGTATGGACGCTTAGGCCCAGGAGTGAGGGTGGCATCAGCACAGATAAATGAATAGTTACCAAAGGAAGTGCTGTGTATGTAGTGGAAGGAACCAAGCTTCTGGTTGGCAGAATACTTTCTAAACACCAAATCATAAAATTATTTATTAAACCTCTCAACAAATTTACTCATTGATACTCATATCCCACAGCACTGAAGAATTTTCAAATTTGATTGGATCCACAATGGTAATTTTGTATAAAACAACAGTTCTGGGTTATAATTCAAGTCACAGGTTGATGTTAATGTGTTTTTCCCCTAATAAGTTGCTGTCTATAAGTTGTATGTTCTATAGTTAGAACTAATACATAGAGATACATGGTCTAAATTTAACAACAGTATAATTTGTTATTGATAGAATGACGCTATTTGTGAGCAGACATTTAGCTTTTTTTGGAAGGGGTCTCCAGTGTCAGTGCTTTGTTATAGTAAGATGTAAGGTTTCTACTTGGAAATGTCTTGACAGAGACATGTTCAAGTGTCCACAAACCATTGAACATTATACCTTGACAGGTATAATGTTCAATTGTCCACAAACCTTTAACTGCACAGTGCATCACCCCACTTGGTTGTTCATTGTTTTACCTTTTGCTGTATCTATATTCATGACATTTACTTGGCCTTTAACTTGAACTCAGCCATTTAGAATTCAAACTAAATAGGCTTTTAATTGTGACATTTAATTGTAAATAAAAAATCCATTATGCTCATGTTACAACAATTGCATGTTGTCACAGCAAGAAAGCCAACCTTTCTCATAATATCATAAAAATAAAGCTAGTCCTCAAGCTACACAAAATTAACTGCAATTATAAGAAGTTTTGCACAGACCTGTAATAATTGTTTACGCTATGCGGAGATATAATATTGAAGGCATCTGAAAAGAAAAGAAGACACAGTTTGAGAATATATTTTCATGAAGCAGAGGAAGGAAATCGAAAACCACTGGACTAATGAGAGCTCTTGTCTGGAAGATTGTAATGCAATACCAATTATACGGTCTGTGGGGAAATGGTCGGTATGGATACAAGGAAAACTACGAGCAAGTCCTAGAATTAGAGCTGGGCTCATAAGGGTGGTCCCTCATGCACATGTTTAAGAGAACAAAGCCAATTAATAGTTTTATTTCCCAAATGGTTTAAACCAATAATTCTGTTTCAGTATAGACTGAGCATTGTGTAAGAAATGTAATTTGATTCTGTTGTGTTATTTATTCTCTTTCCATAATCACTTAAGATGAATAACTGCCAGTTTTAAGCACTTGGTAATTAGAGAAATGTGATAGTTTCTCTTGGGTTCTAAATTGTTTAGATGCTGCTGGTTGGGGTTGGAAATTAAATGACCTAAAGTATCAGCAAAGCTTCAGGGACAATCTAGTCTTCCATTAAGAGTAACTAGAGATCTGTCCATAACTAACTACAGACTTGACATTATTTTACGTTTATAAATCTAGCATTATCACACTAGCCAAATAATAACACTGTATTCCACTACTTAGCTATTCAAATAATAATAATAATATATAATAATATTATATATTATCAATTTTTATTCAACCCATACATTTATGAACAAATCATCAACAGTCAATGTAAGAAGGAGTGAATACATTGTGTCTAGATATTACCCTAAATGCAGTAGAATGCAGGTTCTTTGTTCTATCTGTCAAATCATCATATGTTCACAATTTACTGTGTAATTCAACTTAAAATAATCTGACCAAATGGACGAGGTGGTAGTGAGATCATTGTTCATAAAGAAGAATGGGGGTTTTCAGAAAAGCACTCACCATGGTTTCCACGAATGTCTATCCATTTTGTGCGTTCCAGGACTCGAGACCTTTTTAAGACGTTGTGATAAGCCTGCCACTCCACCTCATGCTGAAGAGAGCCAATTTTATTTTCAGTCTTTGCATCTGTTAAATCCCCTAGTAAATATTAAGTAAAAGGCATATTAGTGCATTAAATCTTAACTATTGTAACAAGTGACAACAAGAATTCATGTATGACGATTGTACAATCATCTCACCTGTGGCAAGAACAAGAGCTGGATTAATGGCCTCAATAGTGTCTGTACAGAACCTTTCGAAGTCTGGTACGCGTCTCGGATCACGGAAGCGACTTACGTGAATGTCTGATACCTGTACACAACAGGGAGCAGAGATTCACTATTCAATACTTTGGTTAAAGTAAGCTAACTGCAAACAAGACCTAATGAACATTACGTTCAACTGTTTTAGGGACACAATTCAATTCAATTCTATTCAATTTTATTTATATAACGCTCTAAACAATTGTCCTTGTCGCGAAGCAGCTTTACAATCAAAAGAAATTTGGAAGTTTGTATGAAATGTGAATGTGTATGAATCACAATGTTGTGTATATCTTCTTAAACTCAACAATTCAGTGTTGCACAAAGATTGGGGATGACAAATTGAATGAGTGGAAGGAAGAAGAATTTCAGTAGTCTTCAATATTTACATGTCTATCTACGATAATAATAATAATAATAATATGAAACATGCATACAGAGCTTTCATAAACAAATTGAATTTAAAGAATGATGCTGTTTTTGATTTTACTATGAAGAGATCCCAGTTTGTTCCTATGCTCAAAGGTTCTGTCCGTACAGAGTTCTGCATGTTCTCTTCGTGGGCTTTTTTCTGGTTCTCTGATCTTCCAAAAACATAGATTGTGAAACCTAAAAATCTAAAAATTTAGATTGTGGACTCTAAATTGCAACTATGTTCAAATAAATGTGTGTGTCTGTGTTTGTGTGTGTGTGTGTGTGTGTGTTCCTAGGATTAGCTCTGGATTCACCAGAACCCTAATGTGGACAGTCCGATCACTGACAATGGATGGACAGATGGATGAAAGTTATTGCTAGGGTAATTTCAGAGGATAAAGTAGCTGCCTGGGATTCTAATATCCATTAATTTGCTACACATAAAAAGGAAATATTAACATAAAAATAATAATAACAATAATAGTAATAATAAGAATAAATAAAGTTGCAAGCAACGATGACGGGCCCAAGCACCCTGTGCCATTCCCACCCTGGACGCACCGCACAACATGTGTTATTCGAGTGTGTTAAGAACTCGAAAAAGCCATCACCACTCGGGTGCACCGCACAACCTGCACACATCACACACTATACAGGGCTAATGTCAGTTTGGGCCCTAAATATTTGTTGAGTGCATTAGTGTGTGTGTGTATGTGTGTGTGTGTGTGTGTGTGTGTGCATCGTGAGAGAGGGGTGTGTGTATGTGTGTGTGTGTGAGTGTAAACATTTGTAATATGGGTTTATGTATGTGTGCGATGTACAAGTGTGTTTGTGTGTGCATGCAGCATGCATGTGTGTGTGTGTGTGTGTGTGCGCGCACGCATTGGTGTGTAAGGGTTAGTGTGTGTGAGAGTGTGTAAGGGTTAGTGTGTGTGAGGAACTGATGTTCCTCAATGTGATGTCACTGAACGTGTCACTGAATATAATGTCGCTCAATATAATGCCACACAGAAAGTTATTAATCATTTTTCGGCGTACGTTTAAGACATTAGCACGGCTGACCCGTTTGAGATATCGAAAATCCCTCCGCAATTTTGCATCCTCAATTTTTTTAGATCTCTTTGGCCCAGTTTGGTAGCGAGTGCGTAATTTCCCTAGGAGGAGTATATCAAAATCCATCGGGTGCGTTTTTGCGAACGACCCAAAATAACCGGCCTCCTGTTGAGCGCGAAAGTTGTTCGGCTCGATAAGCTCTAAATGTGTACCGAGTTTCATGTGCTAACAGCAAAATCTTGTTTGGGGGCCTCTGGGGGCCCTGGGCCACGAGACTCTCAGGCACCCTGATGGGAGCAGATTCCAACCTGTCTGCCAAGTTTCATGAGTTTTTGAGCATGTTAATAAGACCCCCGAAAAGTCCAAAAGGGTGGGGGGGAAAAAATCCTTAGGAAAACAAGAGGGCCCTTCACACACTATGACGACATAGTGCTGATGTCATAGTGCTTGGGCCCTAATAAACATTACAATATATTACCGGGTTTGATGCAGACTTGATAACCTAGGCTATATTTGCACTGTATATAGTACTGCAATAATGGCCACTCGACTCACCTGCACAAACCAGAAGATGTTGTCCAGCTGTGCTCCTGGTGCAGGTGCCTCGCGTTTCTTCTTGACGTGCTCGCCGTCAGACTGCACTAAACTCCACTTAGAGTGCCAGGTGGTGTCGTAGAAGTCCAACACCCAGGAAGTAAAACACGCCAGCACCAAACCGGCAACAACCAGGACAACAAACCACCGGAGCATCCTCCTCGCAGCGGTGTTCCTACACAGCGCCAGCACACGTCACACCCTGACCTAAGAGTCACCGGGAACACTGGCCATGGCCTGTCTCAGTTCGCTGCCAAAACCCTGAGCTGTTTAGTGGCCGTGAGGCGAAGGGGAAAGTATGTGATAGGGCAAATAACCGCGCTGTCATCACCGCTTACAGCGTCCACTTCCGCCTTGCTGGAGTTTAAACTGAGAGCACGCGCGCCGGAGAGGCGCCTTCCTCTGCAGCTCGCACTTCCGCCTGAAAATAGTCACGACTCCTTTGTTAAATTCTTTCATATTTATTTATTTATTTATTAATAGTAATTCGTACGCAAATAAAATAATATAGCCATTTTGCGATTTTTAAACTCATTTAATTTTCCATTTGTAATATATTTTTGTGTGTTTACTTTTTTTTCCAGAATCACAATCATATTGGCCACTAAATTAAGAATAATACAGGAGCTTAAATAAGCAGCGCAAAAAGATATCATGTATGATTTTGTTGTACAGTAAGTGTCAACAGTGTCACCATGAATCCACTATAGAGTAACTAATTAAATTAATAAGATAAAATATTATGACTCATTTTCTATACCACTTTATCCTGTATTCAAGGTCGCAGGGGGACCTGGAGCCTATTCCAGGAGACTTGGGGCATGAGGCGGGGTACACCCTGGATGCTATTGGCATCCATCGCAGGGCACACACACATACACTCACTCACACACTAAGGGCAATTTTTTTGGGAACACTAATTCGTCTAATCTGCATGACTTTAGATTGTTGGAGGAAACCGGAGGAAACCCACCATACCCGGGGAGAACATACTGTACAAAGTGTTGCAAGGCGACAGTGCTAACCACTACACCACAGTGCCGCCCCCTTGGCGCCCTATTATAGTATAGTATAGTATAGTAGTATAGTATAGTATAGTATATTATTAATGCAGTTACTTAAATAACAAAGTTTATGGTGTTTGATAACCTTTCCTAACTGATTGACGCTGAATGACTAAGCCACAAATCATTTCTTTGCTTCTGAATATAAAATGTGTAGTATGGTTACTACTAATAATATAACAATATAAAAATGCTAATAATATTATGACTAGATAGATAGATAGATAGAAGGGATGTACTCTATCATGAATGTCTTGAATTATAAATCCATTTTTAAGTCTAGGCCTCAAAACCATTAAAAACACTACATGACATTTACAGCACAAAAATCTTTGATGCTGCAATTTCCTATAAGATTATATAGGTGATTTTTATTTTTATTTTATGTTTTTATTTTTATTTGAAAAATAATTTATTGCATTTATTGAATAAATTATATTTTTCAGAGCATACTAAAACTTGATAACATAGATATATTATTTAATCAATAATGCTTTATCACATTTATAAGAGTCATCTTTGACTAATTAAATAGGGTGAAATGTCAGCTGACGTGCATGCGCAGTCCAGCATGCTACAGACGTAATCTAAAATAAGAACTCCGCATGCGCAACAATTACACGCGTGCGCAGTAAAAATTGGGCAGGACAGGGGGTATCGGGTTTAGTGACACTGCTTGCTTTGAAGCGTTTACACATGCGCAGTGGCTTCTTTTTCCGAGTTGGGTGAAGTCATAACTGTTTTAGACGTAATAGCTGTTTTTGTCTTTGGCCTAAAAACCATTTAAGCTTGTAGTCATTCCTTTCGACTGGCTCTTGAATCACAAGAGCTAGTAGGTAAGCTAACTAGCGAGCTAATTTAATCGTGTGGCCCTGTAGAGGCTAATGCTAGCGGCTACTATAGCTAAGGAAACTTTGACAGTTAGGAAGCTAGCAACGCGCTAACTATATCGATCAGTAAACCTGGTTAATATGAACTGCTCTTGGTGAAGCTTCTCGTTTAGATTCGAGGATCAGGAAGGTAGGCCGCTTGCCTTTTACACTTAGACTAGTTAATTTGAAGGAGTGTCCGCTTTGAAGCTTCATGCCAAATGGCCAAGAAGACCTATGATTTGCTGTTTAAGCTCCTGCTTATTGGAGATTCGGGAGTTGGCAAAACCTGTGTGTTGTTCCGCTTCTCAGATGACGCGTTCAACACCACCTTTATCTCAACAATCGGTAAGACTTGTATGTGCATTCAGTTCGTCAGATAACCTTAGGAAATGCTTACAGCTTAACAATGAACCTGCTACCTGTATTTTAACTGTATGATCTGAGATTATTTAAACAATACATTTTACTTATCTACTAGAGATGGGAGAAAGAAATCGATTCAGTGAGTTTATCCTGATTCTTTTGAGTGGCAATTAATGCATCAGCACAAAATATGTAATGATTTTATCAAATGCAAACATACATTTTTACATATATATATATATATATATATATATATATATATATATATGTGTGTGCATTTGAAGTGGTAAAATGTTGCCATTCTTCCATAAATCTACAGGCAGCACAGCATCCTGTTTCACATCCTAAGTTTGTTTAAAATTGTAACAAAATCTTGTGACACTTGTAGAATCGCAACACAGATCAAATAGACAGCTAAGTATCATGATATCATACCGGGCGATCTCTGAACAGTGATTCCCATCCCTATTATCCACTGGTTATAATAAGAGATTTTAAAACTCAGATTACTTGCAACATATGTATTAACCTATGAAACATAATTCCAGGAATAGATTTCAAAATCAAGACTGTTGAACTAAATGGCAAGAGGATCAAACTTCAGATATGGTAGGTAATAATTACTGAAACGCTTTTCATCATGTGTCAAAAAAAACCCTGCAAAGCTCATTCTGATTTCAAATGCAGAATCAGAATCTGATGCGATTTCTAACTCCACTATTTCAGGGATACAGCTGGACAGGAGCGTTTTCACACCATCACAACCTCTTACTACAGAGGAGCCATGGGGATCCTGCTGGTGTATGACATAACAAATGCTAAAAGCTTTGAGAATATCAGCAAATGGCTGCGAAACATTGAGGAGGTGGGATTAATTTGACCAGCTAGATTAATCTTAAATGGACTGTGGTAAAACAGGAAGATTGGTTATTGAGAATTTCTAGCACTTTTTTTTATTGTGGACTACGGCCCTGCTTTTTTTTCCCTTAAGATGGAATATCTGTAAGACATATTGTAGTCCTTCGAAGCCTTTTCGTCTCACATAATATGCTTAAGATTTACATATTATGATGCTTCAGGGTGTTCGCGCTAGTGGGAGCTGTGACTTTGCCTAAGCCTGATCTTATCTCATTATTTTTATAACGCATAAATGATTGCTATAACACATGCGTTATACACTTGGTATAACTGCCATGTTTGTCTTTAAAACACAGTTTTCACAGCAAGCAAAATCACCAAATAGTCCTCAGATTTAAACCAACAATTTCATCAAAGCTAACAGGAATGTAGGTGAAGGGTTTGCACACCACTAGGTGATGCTGTTGCTTAGGAGACAAACTTGTGTGCATGTGTGGGGTGGCGGCGGGAAGGAGAAACCCTGAAGTCAAAAGGTGTTAAGTTTAATGTTTTATTTCTCTAGCAATAATTAAAGTGGTAATGTGTTTTAAGTGTTGGTACTACTGCGAATAGTTTTTTTTTTTTATTATTATTATTATTAATTCTTGTGGCTTATTTTTAACTTCAGTCTGATTCATCTTCCTAGCATGCGAATGAGGACGTGGAAAGAATGCTGCTTGGTAACAAGTGTGACATGGAGGAGATGCGTATAGTATCTAAAGCAAAGGGAGAACAGGTATACATTTTGAACAGCTGGGGGATGTGTACAGGACGTACAGAAATCAAACTTAAACAGCGAGTTTGACAGATTTGGTTCAGACTCATTTAATCATATAATTTTTCTTGTTTGTTTTTAGATTGCCTCAGAACACAACATCCGCTTCTTTGAAACGAGTGCAAAAGCAAATATCAACATAGAGAAAGCTTTCCTCACTCTTGCTGAGGACATATTGCAAAAGGTGAGGTCTGTCAAATGTTTAGCAGTAAAAATTCCAACCCTCTTGAAGTGTGGTCAGAGGTTTGTCCTTCATGTCGGTCTATTACATTCATGTGTTCAACATGGGGAGTTTAAGTCAAACCTGAATAAACTTTACAGCCTTCAGGAGCCCTGTGTAGGGGTGCAGCAATTAAATCAATATTGTCAACCAAACATGATAATCAAATTAGATGGCAACAAATTTGTCAATTAGTTGATGACACCGTCGAGCTGGATTCTTGCGTGAACTGTGAGCGCTCTAACATGTCGGTGTAAGGCTTACTGGAGTAGTGAGATGGCAAACACCAGGGGTAGGTCAGGAGTAGCTCAGTGGTGAACTGAAGTGGTTCAGAATGTCCCAGGTTCAAATCCCACAACCACCAAGTTGTCCCTGTTGGGCCCTTGAGCAAGGCTCTTGCTCAGATGTATAATGAGATAAAAATGTAAGTCACTCTGGATAAGGCTATCTGTCAAATGCATGAATGAAATGAATGTAACCTTCATAAAAAAAAATAATCCTAAGTGTGTCAATATTTTACTCTTAACTCGAGCAAAACAGGAGCTAGAATCAAAGGGGAAAACACTGTTGGGGGTGTGGCCAAGTGCTGATTTGTAAAAGACCCGAGAGTCGGGTAAGGATTCACACCTGAAGAGAATGTAGATAATTAGTGACGGTGTGTTTCCGTCAGTGGAGTTTTATTTCCAGTTCTTCTCAGAAGTTTTTTTTTGTTTTGTTTGTTTTTTTTTTTAAGTGAAACACACCTTGTTCATGGCATTTGAGCTCTCCAAACACATTCTCTCTCACTCACACACACATACACGTACATACTGTTTTGCTCAACACCTTTTTCAAATTACAGCAACACAAAAACTAATTGGCCATATTCTCCTCAGGTATCTGTCCTTTTCCCACTTGGCTCACTCTCAGGTCCTTCACAATTCACTTTGCTTGACCACGCCCCTTCAGCTGCAATAATTGCCATCAGCCGTCTTTAAGCTTTAATTAATTGTATCTTCTTGCTGCTATTTTGCTATTTCCTGGTTTTAGATTTTGTTTCATCAATGTAGTTCAATAAACTACATATTTTTAATAAAGTATTAATCTTCATTATCTTGATTGTTTTGTGCATGTGGTAACCAACAACCTCAAGCTAAAATTTTAAGTTGACAGCTAAATAAGAGCTATTTTAATAATTAATAGATAAATCGAGTATCAAAAGTTGCAGCCTGTGTTGCTTGTACATATATCAGTGAAACTGTTGGTGCTGCAGTTTTGGTTGGAATGTCAAGTTTCATGTGTTTTTATTTTTAAAAAATTGCTGTCCTGTGATCAGTTTTTCATAAGAGTGTATTTAATCTACAAACCCCAGTAAAGTCTGTGGAATGACTTTTGAACTGAATTCAGGGTCATTTTTCAACATGATTTTTGCTAGCTCGGTAGAGTTTTAG
This sequence comes from Clarias fuscus, assembly GCA_030347435.1. NCBI lineage: Eukaryota > Metazoa > Chordata > Actinopteri > Siluriformes > Clariidae > Clarias > Clarias fuscus. The sequence goes on along the minus strand of CM059216.1, from coordinate 13,826,553 downwards.
AGACCTTTTATACTGACGTGTCCTGTTTTTGAATGGAACTAAAAACAAGCGAGCTAGTAGTCATTGAGCAGTGGTTTGCCACGTGCAGCAAAGGCATCCTCACAACTCAAACGATGCAATTTTTTTTTTTCTGAGGTATTTTCATTCCATTGCCTTTGGAAGACCCACTAAATGTTTCCATACAAGTTTTGTGCCCAGTGCCTAGTCCGATCTTTTAGAAAAGTAATAGCACTCCATTCCCGGTAGAAAAGAGGGATCCACATTTTTTTGCACTACAAAAATACAATCTTAATAGTAGGGTCTCCGAAATTGTGTTCTGCACCATCAAGATCCAGTTCCAGCCCTTCATTTTTTGGTGCTCATATGTTTAAAAACCTAGGTTTAGTACCTGTTTTGCTGCTAAAAATGCCTCCATTCTTCTTGGAAGGTTTTCCTAGATTTTGGAGCCTGGCTTGAGAATTTGCTCATTCAGCCAAAAGAGCATTAGTGAATTCTGATGTTGGATGAGGTAGTCTGGGTTGCAGTCTGATTCAGTTCTTCAGATAGGGGTTCAGGACGGTTGAGGTCAAGGCTCTGAGCAAGCAACAGTTTATGGACCTCACAGTGTGCATAGGGGCATTTGGGTCTCGAGTGAAGGAAAATTCTAATATCATAGCATAGAACATCATCCTTTATAACTGTGTGCTTCTGACCTGGTGACAATACTTTAAGAAGAACTATATATGGGATGGTAGGCAAGTGTCCACAACCCTTTGGCCATATAGTGTGTTATTTAAAGGTGTACATAGAATTTTTAAGTATTTTCTTTTCTAAAACCACAACTCATTTTTCCTACAATTGTCAGTTGATCCTCAACCCATTGTATAACAATACTATGCTTTGATCTTTCTTGTAGACCCCTGGAAAGGAACCCACCAATGAAAATGTTGACATGAACAACAGAAGCAGCTCTGGAGGAGGGAGGGGGTGTTGCAGCTGAACAGCTGCTTTGCTTCCAAAACCCCTGACACCATTTACAATGCACAAGATTGATCTCTTACAGTTTTGTTAACCTAAATGCCCATAATGCTGGACAAGACCTTTACCTCTCACTGTACTTTAACTATTGTCCCCACATGAAAACAACATACATTTTCAATATTTTCTGTTAGTAATATTCAATTAATCAGGACCTTTTGTTACTTTAGTGATCTGACAGCAGCACTGTGTACAGGGAAACCAAGACAAGTAATCACACACTTATTATGAAATGTGTAAGGGACACACAACACTTAACATTCATGTTATTGTGAACTCTGATTGTGCCTTAATGCCATTTAGAAATAGGAGAACTTGGTTTATTTGGATAGCTCATGGATAGTGGTTGAATTGCTGAACCGTCAATGAGTGTTTTTTAATGACACTTCCCCATCTAACATTCGAGGTTGTGCCTTATGCTCTGCGGCAGTAAAATCAAAAGACTGTTCTCTGTTATTCCACGGTGTCACGTTTTCATACACCTGGTGCACATATAATCTGTGTAAAGGCACAGACTGGCCTTATTGTCATAGTCTTTATTGCGTTAATAGTTTGCAATGCAGTTGGCCTAAAGAGTCAGCATAAGGTAGTGCATTCAGGAGAATTACATCAATTGTTTCAATACATCAGTTTGTTTTTAAGTACCGATTTATTTTCTGTAAAGATACGTTAAAAGCAATTATATGCACTTGTTTTACGAACAAATGCTGCTCAGTCCCACTGATGTTTTATCTGTCTGAGATTCTGCACTTTAGGGACTATATGCTGAACATGTGAGTCCCAGATGCAAAGGTCTATTCTGGATACATGTGTAAAATTTTAGGCTTATGAAATGATCTATGCCTTCCTTTTACCATGTTTGGTTAAATTGCTGCTTTTTGTTAGTTTTTTTTTTTTTCCTAGTTTTTATTGAGCATGTGTCACTTCACTTCCCTGTCCTTTCCAGCATTCATTTTTTAATAATGCTTTTCATCTGACAATTGCTGTGGGGGTGCAAAAACTTTTTTGGTGATGGTAAGAGGAAGTTTAGAATACACTTGTATTTCAAAGCAGTGATTTATGACGTACTAACCGTAAAGGTATTTGAGCATGTAAATTGTTTTGGTTGTTAGTGATTCTGTCACCTTTACTGAATTTTCTACTACTTCTTAATATTCTCGTAACAGGCATTACTAGTATTCAGTAAGTGTTGACTGGTTTATCTTGGCTCTCTGTTTCAATCTAAGTAACAGCTTTATGATTATTATCTTCTTACTGATACATTTAGCACTTTTTTTAACTGATGAATTTAAGTACACTAGTTCATGGCAAGATGACTTGAAAAACTAGTTTCAAAGGTAGATGCTGGCTATCTTATAGTTAAGCATGGGATGGACACTTTGTACATCTAGCAGGTACATACGTTTGCTTAATTGTAGCCTATTTTTTTTAAGATTTAAACCGAGGATGGCCAGTGTCCACCTTTGATGAGGCTAAGAACTGACGTTGGTTTACATTTGAAAACATAATTGTGTAATAATTGAAAATCAGAATGACAAAGTGTTTCCTGAACTAGACTACTTAAAAGCATGACATTTTTTTCCTTACAGAATTGTGTATAACTACAATTAAAAGGGAGTGATGGGTTTTGGATGATAGTTTCATAGTTCAATAAACTCACTTTACAAAAACAGATCTGTTTTGTTTACTGAAGTTGCCAGATTGAAGAGCTGGACTCTAGTGATGGTGGGGTCAGGCGTCATTTACGTGCCGACGCAAACAATAGTTTCACCAAAAGGTTAATTTCATGAGGCTTCATTCAAGGGCGCATTGCACTGCCATGTAGTGGACAAATGTCGTGTAGCAGCTACATGCTATCAACGCACGAAGCACAATATGGACATACAGCTTAAGTACAGTACTGTAATGTTGCATTCATCAGTGTCAGTCATGTGTGTGTGTTGTTTGAAAATCAATTGTTCAAGTAAATGTTTATGCACATGATCATCTCTGAATCTTCGAAAATTAACTGAAGATTTAGAATAGAAAGGAAACAACGTTCCGCCCAGACCAAGGTTGTACATGCAACATAAATTTACAACATAATTTAACATAAAATTTAACACTAGCTAACTAGAAGATCTAATCAGCTGGCTAGCTGAGACAAGACATTGTTATGCCAACATAAATGGACATAAACGAATTATAACAGGGAACAAAAGAGACAACATAAAGTGCATGTGCAAACAAGAGTGACAATGTGACAAACATGACATTACGTGAAGAACAAATGGTCCTTTTCTCATTTAATCATAAACACAAACATGAATACAACTAACAAGCCACCATTTGAAACATTTGAAGAGAATATAGAAATTCACCAGTCAGTGGTAAGGATTCAACACACAAATCAAAGATCAAAACACAATAAAGAAAATCAGTAGAAGAGGAAAAGAAAAACTAGATAACATAACACTAGAGTTCATGAGATAAATTGATATTAATATAAGACAAAAGATTTTGTCTGCATTTTCCTTCTGTCCACACGTGGACAAAATTGTTGGTACCCTTTGGTCACCCTTACAAAAATAACTGTAGTTTTCAAGTGTCAAAAGTGTATGCAGTACATATGTAGGAAACGCAGTAATTTGGACACGAAATTACTGCATTTTTTCTTAATACTGCAGTAATACTGCAATCTACTGCAGTAATACTGCAATGACTACTGCAATAATACTGCAGTAATACTGCAATAGTACTGCAATAATACTGCAGTAATACTGCAATAATACTGCAGTAATACTGCAGTAATACTGCAATAACTACTGCTGTAATACTGCAATACTACAGTTAATATTAAACAGCTACTGCAGTTAAAATAGTAGTTGTACTGCAAATAAAATGTACGGGTATATGCAATGTGAATAAAGCTGAAAAATTACTTACAGTATTTCTATAATCTAAATGTGTGATGTAGTGTAATACAACTACATTACAACAAAATTATTGCAATTCATTTTATTATTTAATTTTAAAAAATCAATAAAGCAACACTTAAAACATTAAAAACAACTAAAAACAGACCATGAAAGCACTTTAACACTTAGCAATATTACTGTTCAACAGTGCTGCTGCTAGGAGACACTGCTGTCAATCAGTGTATGACTGGTCAAGTATACGAATATATTACAAGGCTTGAGGTGTGTAGCTTCATTCTTCACTTTAAAGGCATTCTTGAAAAACAAACAGCAAGACAAATATTCATTACGAGGTGTGTACAAAAACACATTTGAATAATTAAAATGAAATCATTCCATATATACTCAACATTACATGTTTTACTGAGAAACAATCTATTTCTGTCATTATGTCCTAAACTATTGCTAAATAATGGCTTGAGTTTGCTGTTTTTGATAGCGACCCTGTTAATTAATTAAGATTTCAGAATGTAATGTGAATGTGATGACTCTGGCATTGGGCATTGGTTTAGAGATTAAGACTTATAATCACTCTGGTTGATTATATGTGGAATGACCAAATATTATTAAAATATTAACTCAATTTACTCACCTATAACAGCTGCTGTTTGTTGGGCTGGGAGGGTCCCCTTAATGTCATGTGCGGAGTTTGAGGCTTTGCGGATTCTATTAACAAAAGACAACAAATAAAGCAAATTCTTATCAAGAAGAAAACTCAAAGAAGTGTTTTGTTGTCCGAATGAGCACCATTGGATTCATAAAATGAAAGTGGACCGTTGGTAGACTGTGTGAGATTTTAGATAATCCTGTAATATTTTATCAGGTAAAATCCAACCACACCTTTGTTCCACAGAGTGATGTCCACCTCTTGACGTTTTTCTGACACATGAAGACAAACAAGTTTAAGACTGACTAAGCAAAAATATAAATGTGTTCTGAGAACCCCACACCCCACAAAAAAATCTTATTACACGCCCAGCCAAATCTGAATGATTAAAAAAAATGTCACAAACTTAAAATTTGTTTTTAGTAAAGGAAAATAAAGGGATGAGAAAAACTATGTTTCTTACCAGGAGTGAAGTCTGCCCAGGGTCTAATGCTGACCTCTTGGCCTTCTCCCTCTTCCCCTTTCCCAGAGTCTGCTCTGAGGTGATAAGAGGAACACTGGAGAGGAACACAGTCCTCCTCTCGACTTTCTCTCTCGTGTAAGGGCTGATGGACGACTACAGAAACAAACACAGGACGTTTACAGCCGAATCATTTTATTCGCTTCTTAACTCCTATCACATTGTGTAGTGTTACACATTAAGAAATCAACTTGCACTTATATGGTCTATAGTTAAACTGAGATATACATTTACAACTGAATCCAATGCTAGCAGTGGGCTACCTCAGGTTAACCTAGCTAGCATGCTAACAGTATAGCGGTTAACATTAGAAAACACGCACACATATATATATATAGTAAAATAATAAAAGTAACTTAAGGTCCCACTCACCACTTAACTGAATGATGTGACAGGGCTATCGCTCAGGTTGTGTTCCTCCTCCACAAGACGACACGCCCCCTTTCTAGATTCTACCAACTCGGCAAGTTTTCTTGGCTGAACTTTGAAATTGTCATCATGATTTAATTCTGATATGTCGCGAATGTGTAGCGTTTTATCAATAATACAGTCTATAAGAGAGTTCTAGTACTTCATCCTGTCTGAGTTTCTCAATAACGACATACACAAACCGTTAGTGTCTCTGTCTCGGCGTTTATGAGCTGTCGTTTCGGTCAGCGCGCGCATCTCTAAATGAACGAGAACCGTACCGCGCATGCGCGCGCTATAGTTTAGACTCGGTCTGAGGATTAGATGTGTCTTATTGGCTGGTGAGGACAAATCGTTCAGTGGTGCATATTTAATTATTAATATCATACCATGTCACCAAACAACACAGTGACTACCTGAAGCCCTATATACACACGTGGACAAAATTGTTGGTACCCTTCGGTCAATGAAAGAAAAACTCACAATGGTCACATAAATAACTTTAATCTGACAAAAGTCATAATTAAAAAAAAAAAATCTAAGAATGTTAACCAATGAAAGTCAGACATTACTTTTCAACCATGCTTCAACAGAATTATTTTAAAAAATTAACTCATGGAACAGGCCTGGACAAAAATGATGGTACCCCTAGAAAATACTGAAAATAATGTGACCAAAGGGACATGTTAATTCAAGGTGTGTCCACTAATTAGCATCACAGGTGTCTACAATCTTGTAAACAGTCAGTGGGCCTATATATAGGGCTCCAGGTTGTCACTGTGTTGTTTGGTGACATGGTATGTACCACACTCAACATGGACCAGAGGAAGCGAAGGAAAGAGTTGTCTCAGGAGATTCGAAAGAAAATTATAGACAAGCATGTTAAAGGTAAAGGCTATAAGACCATTTCCAAGCAGCTAGATGTTCCTGTGACTACAGTTGCACATATTATTCAGAAATTTACTATCCATGGGACTGTAGCCAACCTCCCTGGACGTGGCCGCAGGAGGAAAATTGATGACAAATCAAAGAGACGGATAATCCGAATAGTAACAAAAGAGCGGGAAAATTAAGCATATCAAGAAAAGAACACTGTCCCTACTGTGAAACATGGAGGAGGCCCTGTTATGTTCTGGGGCTGCTTTGCTGCATCTGGCACAGGGTGTCTTGAATCTGTGCAGGGTACAATGAAATCTCAAGACTATCAAGGGATTCTAGAGAGAAATGTGCTGGCCATTGTCAGAAAGCTGGGTCTCAGTCGCAGGTCATGAGTCTTGCAACAGGACAATGACCCAAAACGCACAGCTAAAAACACCCAAGAATGGCTAAGAGGAAAACATTGGGCTATTCTAAAGTGGCCTTCTATGAGCCCTGACCTCAATCCTATTGAGCATCTTTGGAAGGAGCTGAAACATGCTGTCTGGAAAAGGCACCCTTCAAACCGGAAACAACTGGAGCAGCTTGCTCATGAGGAGTGGGCCAAAATACCTGCAGAGAGGTGCAGAAGTCTCATTCACAGTTACAGGACTCGTTTGGTTGCAGTGATTGCCTCAAAAGGTTGTGCAACAAACTATTAAGTTAGGGGTACCATCATTTTTGTCCACGCCTGTTCCATGAGTTCATTTTTTTTTCATAATTCCACTGAAGCATGGTTGAAAAGCAATGTCTGAGTTTCATTGGTTAACATTCATAGAATTCTTATTTATTATTCCTTTTGTCAGATTAAAGTTATTTCTGTGACCATTGTGAGTTTTTCTTTCATTGACCGAAGGGTACCAACAATTTTGTCCATGTGTGTGTATAAGAATGTAAAGTTCATTTTGAAATCCAAATTATGAATTACAGATATGTTTACAGTTTATAAGTAGCCTATCTATAATTCAGAGAGCACATCACACAATGTGATGTCCTGTTTTACCTAAGACATAAAAACATATCAGCCATACTGAGTTTAATATATTTTATTGAAAGTCCTTATTGCCAGTTTGTCAGTAACACGTCGCACAGGTCTTCTCTCACGATTATCAAACTTGGACACCACTGATTTGGTAGGTAACATTTCCAAGGCCATGATGGCACAAAATACTGGTCTTGTGAATCCTGGAGTCATTCGAAGGACATTTTTCGCTGCCACCCTCACTGCAACTGCAGGTGGAGGTGAGGATCAACTGACGACATTGTTTTTTTTTACATAAATGGCTTCCTTGCTACCTGCTCCTCTACCTCAGTCATCATCACAGGATCTGTAATTACTTTTCTCCTAAGATGTTTTCCTGCTCCGACACATCCTCCTTCAAATCACTAACTGCTTCCTTATCTCGGAAGATCAAATCAAGTACCACTTGCACAGTACAGTATGTCTTTTTGCCATAAACTCAGTCACGAAAATGTCAGCTCAGGTACCTTTAAGCTTATGACCCCTCTTCTTATGTCTACTAATCGAATAAATTTATACTTTTTCTTCATTTTCCTTGAGTTTACACATACTGGTAAATCTAAAATCCAATTTAATACATATGGATCAAATTTCCAAGTACAAATTTTTTTGGCACCTGTACAAAAGTATAATATTAAAAAATCTTTCAAATTTTCTGTATTTGGGTCACTTAAGGAAAAAGTTATCAAATTTCAGCCTAAAAGAATGAAAATTAGGGTATTTTTATTGCCTTTAAATGTCAAAAACGGGTTACATTTGACCTGAACTATATGTAAGGGTTAAGAACAAAAATCTCCAATATAATAGAATGACTTCAATGTAATCTATTAAAAAAGCTCATAGGGCTAAGGCACGGAGCTACTGATTGGAAGGTTGGCAGTTCAAGCCCCAGCTTCACCAGATTGCCATTGTTGGGCCCTTAACCCTATCTGACAAACAGACTGTGATAGCTGCCTAGAATTTCCAAGAGATTTAAAAAATGTTGGCAAATGTGCAGCATGGATAAAGTCTTAATAGAAAATACAGATTTAAGAATTCCACCTTTACAAGTTGAAACATTTAATGTTTATTTCCTCACTGACTCTTTGCATTGTATGGTCCATCAGCTAATGGTCCGCATAAGTGCTAATATTTATCCAAATCAATTGGTTAAATATACACAGAAAAAAAAAGTATACTGTTGAATGAAGCAAAAGAGAATTACGTTATTGATGTACAGTACATGTTAAGATGTTCTTGTTCTTCTGGCACTCTACAGTAAGTAATGCAAGTCTAATCACAGGCATTAGTACTGACATGTACAAGAATGTAAAAGTTTCGGTAAAAAAAAAAATCCGTACAAATATTATCACTTACGGTCACATTATGTTATGTTTTATTCACAAAAAGAGGTCTTTTATATAATTAACACATTATGACCTCTAAGTGCAGCATGTTCTCTGTTTACAATACAGAGAACTCACTGTTGGCACATCTTCACTAGATCACTTGTGGAATCTTTTGCTCGGATCGTTGGCATGTTCAAGCAAAAGCGTGCATGGAGTAAACTGGTTTCCGTACACCTCCTCGTACCGTCTCATCTTTGCCACCAATTTGTCTGCGCCGAAGCTGTCCACAAAGCGGAAGGGACCTGAGATAGACAGACACTATGTTAGTTTGTTAGTAGTTTCAACCACAGCTCAACATCAGTTCAGTCACAAAGTGTTGATTCATTTTAAAACCCACCTTGCACTATGACAAGAGTAGTGGCTTTAATTTAAATTACTATGGTATGGTATATGGTGATGCTTTCGTTCTAATACGTCTACAGTGACTACTCGTTCACTAGGAGACTCTTAGACAACTGTACAAGTTCCAATACAGTTAAATATTCAGGATAAAGCTGTTTGCATCTTCTCAGAAGCAAAAGACAGTTTCCCCCTTGACATTAACTTAAAGAAAGCTAGGTCACAATTTCTGAAAACTAGCAGTTCTGCTTTATGTGGAGTTCATCAATAATTTAAGTTTTTTTTTCCTGAGTTGATAATTGAGTTAAATATTGGCAATTGGTTAATTGTATTGGCAATCATCATATTAATGGGATGATTGCCATTAATGAGTCATTATGTGGCGTTAGCTAAACATTTGAATACAAAATGGTTCATTTAACAGTTAAATACCAGAGTTTATATTGTAATCCAAGTATGGGCCAAAATAATCACAACATGACTTTTAAACTTGTGCAGCCCCCCCTACAAATTGACCAAAAAAACAAAACAAAAAAATTCAGTTCCATTTTGCCTTTTGTCAGCGTTTCTTTGGCCGGTGTGAGCATATCACAGGCGTCTCAACAAATTTAACAGTAGGCAAGGTCATCATCAACTTTTTTGTCATACTGTGTGGTAATATAATGTCTTCATTTGATTTTCTAGATCATTAGGTGGATGCTCTCGGTCGGAGCCGCTGGTAACCTACAATACAAAATAATCAATCATTCTTAATGCATCACATAACACAATCATTGATGATTTTCCTGTAAAAGCTGGTTTCATTCCTTATGAACAGGCATGCTGTTAGGGAATGAACAAACAGATTCATTAAGTAATCTTTAGGTGGCCAAATTTCCAGGAATGAAACCTTAATTAATCTAATTTGTAACACTTTAGATTCCCACCTCCAAGGCAAGGGGGGAAACCAAGGCCGAACACCGCCCCGATGTCGCCCTCCACTGGATTAGCAAGGATGCCCTCCTGTAGGCACAGCACAGCCTCGTTCACGAAGCGGGACACCAGTCTGTACTGCACGTCTGTGTCTGATGACCTGCATCGACAGACAGCAAAAGCGATGTGTTAAAATGAAATCACTATAGAAGCAGAACTGCTAGCAAAGTTTCAGTAGAATTAATGCACCTGCATAGTTACACTTACACTGAAGGGTTTGCGGTCATCTTGTATCGCTCCAGAATTTCCCCTAGTTCTGGGTTGACATCTTTACGTTTAACTCCAGCTTGGTAAATATAGCAGCCCTTACCAGACTTCCGGCCTAATAACACAAATCACATACACGCTGATCAACATGAGTTGCTCAGATAAATGTAATTCCATGTCACACAGCTTGCTTATCCTTACCATTGAAACCTTTCTCCACCATTGTTTTCAGCAGCTCAGGATTTCCTCCACCAAACCTCGAGCCGAAAGCTTTGCCCAGGTCCTCAGCCACGTGAGCGGCGACATCGATACCCACTTCATCGGCAAGTGTAGCAGCACCCACAGGGAAGCCAAAGCCTGTAGTCAGAGAATCCAGCTTCTTGGGGTCTACACCTTCCTGTGTTTCCAGCATATAGCAGAATGATTTAACCTGTTGTTAGAATTATTTAATTTTTTTATAACATGCATTTTACTAATTAAAAAAAATAACACAAACCTGCAGTACTCTGACTGCTTCGGCTAACATGGGAGCCAAGCACCTAGTGGTATAAAACCCAGGTCCATCCTGCAATTAAAGTAGTATTAGTAAGTACAATAACAGACCAAACCTTAGATTTGTTAAGTTTCAATTAATTTCTTAAATTTTTTTTTTACATTACATTACTTTTGTTTATTGTACAAGGTAAATGGCAATGAAAATTGGTAATCGAGAACAGATTATATTTTTCAGTTTAGAAGGACAGAACTTTTTTTAAAGCCCACCCTCATCCACTCTTAAATGCATTTGTAATGCATTTTAATTGTAACTGCCTGTGATATTTCCTATTCATCCCTTGGGTTTCCTGAAATTTGAGAAAGTACATCATTTAAAACACAAAGCATTTACTACAAATCACTGCGCAATGAGGACTATCCGCCATGTCCAATAAATTCCATGCTAATCAGTGTGGCCTTTCCTTTCTCTTCGTATAGAATTGCTTGCGCTGCTTTTTTGTTCTCCCCCAACAATCCCAGTTCCAATGCGCATGTCTAGCTCGTACGTTTACCATGGTAGGAGTTCAAAACGAACAAAAGACTCTTTCCTTTTTAAATGTAACTCACCCCAACCACAATAATGACTTTGCCTTGTTTCAGGCCGACTGCCACTGCAGATGCGGTAGTGTCCTTCGAAGTTTTATCAGTGGTAATGATTTCCAGAAGTTGCATCTTGTCCACCGGAGAAAAGTAATGCATTCCAATTACCTGAGACAAATCACAGAGTTCAGTGAGTTTACTGAGCAATCAATCTCAAAATTACTAAAAGAGCTCTGATGCTGACTGACCTTCTCTGGTCGTTTACTGCCAGCTGCAATGTCTTTGATTGGGAGAGCTGATGTGTTGGAGGCAAATATACAGTGAGGAGGAATGACCTGTTTACATAAAAAACATAAGATTGTCACTGATTGGGATGTGGTTGACATCCAAGTTATAGAGATTGTTAAAGTGCATTTAAGAGTTTTTTCATTAGGAAAGACATGTGGCATAAAATATCTTGGTGGCTTTTGGGCACAATGATGCAAATGATCTTGCTATTTGGCACTTTATTACTTATAACTTTCTTGAAATAATTAGAATAACAAAAAATAAAAAATCTCAAGTTCAATACCTGAAACAAAAACGGACATTCTGCCCAAACACTACTTACAGCTTCGACTTCCTTTATGACTTTGTGTTTAATGGCGATATCCTCAAATACAGCTTCAATGACCATGTCAGCGTTTTGGAAGCCACTGTAGTCTAGCTGTCCTGTGAGGTTTGACAATATGTTGTCCCTTTCAAATGAGGTAATGCTCTTCTTCTTTGTCTTGTCATTTAATCTACAACAAATAATCATATAAGATTGACATGCACTACTGTATACTGTATCCCCTAAAAAGAATGTTACCACTTAACAAAAGTGTATAAAATAAGGCATATCAGCTCAGTTCTCACCCTTTGTAAACCTGCTGCTGCCCTCGGTTAAGTCCCTCCTGAGTGGTGTCCTTAAGAATGGTATTAATGGCTTTATCCACAGAGACCTGGGCAATTCCCGCCCCCATTAATCCTGCTCCCAAGATGGCCAATGTTCTATGGAGAATGAAATGGAAAGCAATACATTAATGAAGAAATATATACACACGTGGACAAAATTGTTGGTACCCTTCGGTCAATGAAAGAAAAACTCACAATGGTCACATAAATAACTTTAATCTGACAAAAGTAATAATTTAAAAAAATTCTATGAATGTTAACCAATGAAAGTCAGACATTGCTTTTCAACCATGATTCAACAGAATTATTTAAAAAAATAAACTCATGGAACAGGCCTGGACAAAAATGATGGTACCCCTAGAAAATACTGAAAATAATGGGATTGAAAATAATGGGACCAAAGGGACATGTTAATTCAATGTGTGTCCACTAATTAGCATCACAGGTGTCTACAATCTTGTAATCAGTCAGTGGGCCTATATATAGGGCTCCAGGTAGTCACTGTGTTGTTTGGTGACATGGTATGTACCACACTCAACATGGACCAGAGGAAGCGAAGGAAAGAGTTGTCTCAGGAGATTCGAAAGACAATTATAGACAAGCATGT